>JAUMJK010000012.1:1200000-1800000 GCA_033558105.1 Coccyzus lansbergi
AACAGCTACAAGATCTACAGAATTCACTGGGACTGCTTTTTTCTGGTTTAAAAATAAATATAACATGATCAAATACTTCGTTGATTTGTAGTGATTTAACTCTGCAATCTGGCAACCAATGACTGGACTGGAAAGAATGGCAGGAAGATGCACCGTGGAAGGTTTAGGTTGGATGTTAGGAAAAGGTTCCTCCTTCAGAGGGTGGTGGAGCACTGGAGCAGCTCCCCAGGGAAGCAGTCATGGCACCAAGCCTGACAATATTCCAGAAGCCTTTGGACAATGCCCTCAGACATGGTGTGAATGTTGGGGTTGTCCTGTGCAGGGAAAGGAGTTGGATTCAATGATCCTTGTGAGTCCCTTCCAACTCAGGACATTCTGTGATTCTATGACTACTCACAACAGCAATTCCTATGAGCATCTGTATTTGGTGTGCTATAAAACATGTATTATGTATAAACAAGGCGCAAATTTTTGATATCTGCGGAGCAGGTTTATAAGCAGGCACGATATGCTGGGCAGACTCTAAAATCTAACCAGAATCACAAGAAGCAAGGGTTACAGATAAAGAAGAGAACGAAGAATTACCTATGGGGAACGGAGGTGCATTTACTCATCCATCATTTGTTATTTTTTTGTTATATAGAATTTTTTTATTTACACTCCAAAGTTTTCAAAAAATTCCTCTCCCCTTAACTATCAAACCAGCTTTCAACCAGAAGGCAAAAGTAAGAAAAGAATCACTTCAAATAGCAAATGCAAGGTGGGCAATCATTATGAAGTGCAAAGAAGAAAAGGAAGCAGCCCCCCAAGTCTCTTCAAAACACAAGGTTTGAAATTAGCAGAAAGGATGAGTCGGAACAAGAAAAAGTCCAATTTTAAGAGCTGGCAAGGGCATGGACTTCAAACAGAAGAAATTTTTTTGTCTAATATAAACGATGAAATGAGTTACCAGACGAATTAGATAGAGTCAAGCAAGAATAAGCATACTATTTATATTTTACGGAAATGTCAAATTTATCATAAATACTTACAAAGCTGAAGTCAGAAACAATTTGAAAGTTAAGACTAAAGTGACTTGCTCTTTAGAAATATTAAAAAAATGTGGTCAAACCCTGGCAGCTACATTTGTTCCAAAGTGTCAGTGAGGCAGCAATGTCACTTTTCAACAATCATGAATTTAAGTATCCATCTACTAAGCCCAGGGAATAACTGTTGTGTTCTAAAAGCAACTATATCACTTGAAAGAATTGCTTTAGACAAAGCACATCTGAGATTTATGCTCCTTTACAGAATCCTGCAATGTTGTAGGCGAGACCCAATATATTCAATTCAAGGGAAGTTTATGATTTACTGTACATGGCAGTGGCTGGTAAATTGTGTCTCCTGAACCACACATAAAACTAGTAATTGGCTGAAACTTGGAGCTCAATAACAAACCTCTATAAATGTACAGATGGGTAAGAAGTCCATGTTCCCAGGAAGAGATTCAGCCAGTATTACCGACATACACGAATCAAGTTTCCCCGGAAAACAAGTGCACGCACAAATTGGTCTCATTACACTAGAAGGCTGAGAAACACACCATGTACATCTTCCCTGGCAGTTTGGCTCCATGTGTCACTCACAAACTCCTCCATTGGTGTGGTCTACAGGAAACATCAGCTAAATCACTCACCAGATCCAGAAACCTACCTAGCTTTCTCCAAGAAAAAAAGCAGAACACAACAGCTGAAATAATTTGTCTTTATCTCCAGATAGCTACTACTACAGCTATCCCAGAGCAATTGTCTCTGGGTTGCTGAAGGCCATAAGAAAAATAATCAGGAGATAACTCAAATTTCTACCACAGTGGTACCCTGAAATACAGACTGCTCTTCACTTACCAACAACACACATCATTACAGTTCTTTCTTACTATGGTACATTTATTCTGTATCATTCTATAGTGCATTTTTGTTGGCCTCTTCACCCAAGCGGCAAGTGATAGGACGAGAGGAAATGGCTTCAAGATGTGCCAGAGGAGGTTTACACTGGATATTAGTAAAAATTCCTTCACCAAAAGGGTTGTCAGGAATTGGAACAGGTTGTCCAGGGAAGGGGTTGAGTCACCACCGGTCCTGGAACCGTTTAAAAGACGTGCCAATGAGGTGCTTAGAAGACATGGGTGAGTGGTGAGCTTAGAAATGTTATGTTTACAGTTGGAATCAATGATCTTAAAGGTGTTTTCCGACCTGAACGATTCCATGATTCTCAAATTACTGTTACAAGCATGTTAATAAAATGTTTTCACATGACATTTAACAGTTACTATAATATTAACTAAAGCAGTTCTAGGTTATCGCATCTATCATACAACAGAAATAAAATTATACTTCCTGCTAATACATTCTATTCCAGTAGTTTTTCTGAAATTTGGGGGATAACTCAACAGCTAAGCAAGTCTTCCACATGCTTTGAATCCTGAACATCTCACTTTGTTAGTTTTACTATCATGAAACACCTATGCTGACTTGAAGATGAAATTAATCTCCATATAAACCAAAACAAACAGGACCATGGAGTGACCACAGCAATTGTTTGCTGACATTTAACAAAATCTTATACTTTGTCATAGATGCAAAAAACAGGCAGAAGAAACAGCAGGACAAAATACTGAATACAGTCAAATTTCCTTCAGCATCCTAAAATTATAATTATGCCAGCAGGCTATGTAGTCTCTAAAAGAAGCTCATGTACTTCAATCAGTAGAGGAGATAAATCACTAAAAGATGGATAAGATGGATTTATAAAAGTAACCAACTATAGGAAAATTTAAGGGCTATGGCAAAAGGAAGGTTCACAGAGAAAAGTCCAATGAGTCTCCCTGTCTTGCAGGTAACCTTTCTGCATATAGGCATGAGTTCTCTCTTGACACACAAGCACACTGAAGTCACCTTCCTTGATTTTGCTTCCACCACTCAAAATATCACTGTTTCATTCAAGCAGAGCCATCATGCCTTTGACAATGGCCTTACCATATAATACAACTCAGAAATGAAGACCAGCTGCTTCTCTGCAAAACTCCCACAGAAAACTTTCATCCGAGAGACGCAGAGGACAAAGTCGCTGTAATCACATTTTACCCTGCACTGCCAAAGTTATTACCTTACTAACCTTGTATGTGCATATTATAAAAATCATCCATTTATGTTACAGTGAATTACTTCAAGTTAACACTGGGAACACAACACCTGAAATGAATTTCAAGTGACAAGACCGTCATCAATCATACTTTCTCAACATTAATGCCACTACATACAGCCTTCTGCTTCACTGCTTGAAAACAGAGGTGTTTCAGAAAGAAAATGTTTTGCAGGTGGTGCCATGTATACTGATACTTCTCCCAAATTAGCAGGTTCTTTGAACATACAGCATAAAGCAGCAGAAATAGCATATTTGACTAATATTTAATTTTAAATGGCATTACACGCTAGATTACTTGTTCCACATTTCTAACAATCCTGAAGATTACCTCTGAAATCTGGAAAGGAAGAAACAGAAAAAAACCCCCATAAAAATTGGAAACACCAGTCTTTCTTTCACACTAA
The DNA here is from genome assembly GCA_033558105.1 of Coccyzus lansbergi. Classification (NCBI taxonomy): domain Eukaryota; kingdom Metazoa; phylum Chordata; class Aves; order Cuculiformes; family Coccyzidae; genus Coccyzus; species Coccyzus lansbergi. The sequence goes on from JAUMJK010000012.1 coordinate 1,203,588, forward strand.
GTCCTCAAACCCCCAGAATTTGATTTGTAGACATTTTATCAGATTACACAAGATCATATTGCAAAGTGAAAAAAAAGTAGGCATTAAATTAAGGAGAAATATGTGCTATCAAGACTTTGCATATTAACACTGGAATCTTGATTTCATATTGTACCAGTCTGTTATTTTCAGTTAATATTTTAATTTTGCATACAGTTCGATCCTATATGATGTTCTGATTTTCACAAAAGCAATGTTCTGCAGTAGAGTTATACAAGGACTAGCCAAATTATTACTTCACTGCTTAGAGTCAAGATGGGGGGGGAAAGGGGCTCGATTTAAAAACAGGTATGACAAATCTACTGAAAAACCACCATCAGACTATGAATGGAAAGGTCAGTTATTCTATCACTGATAACTACAAGTCTTTGTAAAACAACCTCTTCAACCCACAATAAAAGCATTCATGCTAAACAGGAACGGTTCATACATTCTCAAGCTTTTTACAGCTTTAAAATGTCATCTTCAACAAGCTCTAAAACTTTCAAGAAAGAACCTTTTCTGAAGTGTAATTTCATTAAGATAAGAACGACATAATGATTCAACCTAGTTGATGCAAACACCTGACCCTCACAGAGGCATCTTAGCCAGAGTCAGGTTTTTCAGTACCTATTATTCCCATCTCTGGGATTTACCCAAGAGCTGTTTCAGAGGAGGTGCACAGGAAACAGAGAAGCTAACATGACTGTGCGATCTGGAACCACAGTGCCAAACCTCCTTTCCTCCAGTATCAAACCTCAGCAGCTCTACAAACCTAGACTGAAATTAAAAGAACAGCCAAAGTTAACCCACCACAACCTGAGGGCCAAACTCTCACCTAGCTGCTCGCTCACTCCCTCTCCTCAGTGGGGGAATAGGATGAGAAATCTTACAGGTTGTGATAAAGACAGGGACATTGCTTACTAATTATCACTATAGGTAAAACAGACTCAACTTGAGGAAAATTCAAGTGTTCAACGAAGTGTTCAAGGCCAGGTTGGATGCTTTGAGCAACTTGATCCATTGGGCGGTGTCCCTGCCCATGGCAGGGGGGGTTGGAACTGGATGGGCTTTAAGGTCCCTCCCAATACAAACTGTTCTATGATTACATGAAAATTAATGTAATTAGCCATCAATTAAAATAGACTCAGGCAGTAAGAAACAAGGACAGGCATTAAAACAACATCTTTCCTCCACTCTCGCTCAAGCTGAGTTTTACTCCTTCATGCCACTCTTCCACCTCCTAACCCCCTGCAGCACAGAAGCTGAGAGCAGAGGCAGCCATGGTCAGTCCTTAACAGCTCCTCTCTGCAGCTCCTGCCTGCTCACATATTTGCCCTGCTCTGGTATGGTCTCTCACCCATGAGCTGCAATCCTTCAAGAAAAAAAAAAAATACAAATTGCTTCAAGCGTGGGCTCTCCACAGGCTATGGTTCCTTCAGGAACTCTCCACCTGCTCCAGCATGCAGTCCTCATGAGTGCCATGGAGACCTGCTCCAGCATCATGTAGCTGCTCCTCTGATCTTGTTGCTCCCCCTCCTGCTTCTCACTCCTTTTTGTCCCCTCCTCCTGTTGCTCTTGGGTGTTTTGCCCTTTCTTAAATACACCTTCACCAAGATGTTCAGCTGTGCCCTGCAGGGGCTGGTTGAATCACCTTCCCTGGAGATGTTTAAGGGACGGGTGGACGAGGTGCTGAGGGACATGGTTTAGTGTTTGATAGGAATGGTTGGACTTGATGATCCAATGGGTCTTTTCCAACCTGGTGATTCTACGATTCTATGCATCTATGATTCTATGACCTGCAGGAACTGGCAGTGTCCAGCATGGGGTGGACTCAGCCCCTCCTAATAGAGGTCACCCTGCACTGGGCACCTGCACCCTGTACACATAGGCTTAGTCAAGACTAGGAGTGTTAATTTTAATAATAAAAAGAGCATTTTATGTACTCAACCTAAACCCATAACCTCTATATAAAGAATCTGTGATCGATAAAGCATTGGTACCGGACATTAAGTATCATAGAAACTGTCTTCAAAAAAGGGGACCCAACCTAAGCTCACTACACAACTACACAATGGAAACGACCAAAATGCAGCGTACCATTACTGCAAAAATGTTTGTGCAGTAGCGTAAACCCTCATGAATAAAATATAATGCAATTTGAATTAATAAAAGTTTGCTTTAAGTTATAAAACAATTGTAGAGCTAATATTATAATTTAAACAAACTACAGAAAATATTTACACTTTCTATAGTTGAATCATCATTAATGGCACAAAGGAAATTATTTGCTATCCAGTGGGTCAGAGAATAGAGAAAGAATGTCCTTGCAGCATTGATTTTGTATATAAAATTAACCTCTTCAGTTGCATTTGCAGTTGTCAAGAAGGTTTAAGTAATATTAACTTCCCCTGATTAGTGAGTCTCAAGAAACAGCCATATAGTCGAGATGTCCAACTTAACAGTCAATAAGTCACATTTATTTTAAAGGATGAAGCAAAACACAAATGCTCCAAGGGTTTGATTAGCAAGCGATTAAATCACAACTCCAACTAAACTGAATCTGTGCCAGTGTCAACACAAATTTTTTTTAAAAGTTGGTGCTATGAATAATTTACTGTTCCCTCAAAGCTCAGTATCAGCACATCAATTCACTCTCACGATATTCCTCCGTTATAATCCCAGCTAGACTCACCCTGTAGCACAGAGGACAGTGTAGTGAGCAATGCAACAAGGCCAGGTGACCACCCAAACAGTTCAATGCTTTGGAGTCCTAGAAAAAGTAGGTTTAGCACAAGTGCACTCCCATAAAATGCAACAGCTTCATAACACCCTGGAAAAGACAGGGCAGGCCTTCATCATGAAATCATCCCTGTGTAGGGGGAACTCCTTCCAAAAATCTGTGTATGCGACTGCTTGGAGTAGTATCAAACAACCTTGGAGAGTCAAAACATGCATCACAGTACAGATAATCAATGATACCAGATAGACAACCCATGCTTGCAAGATTATTCTGCTTTAATTTTAAAGAATTAAACCACTAATGAGAGCCATAAGAAAGATTCCTCATAACCACATGCCCGAAAGATCGTCTTTTCACTGTCTACATTCAGGGTATTTTGTTCCTTAGAAGCTTACAACAGGCTGTCAAAATCAGAAGTTCTGGCCAAAGGCAGACTAACCCATACAAGATACAAATATTTAGCCTAATTTTATAACCATGTGAAGGTACAAACCACTTCTTTAGTAATAGCATTCAAGCCTAATTTGCATTATTACACCATAAAGATTCAAATTCCAATAAAACAAGGGCTGTCTATTACAAAGTGCTGAGAAAAAAGCATAAACAGCCAGACCAGATGCTGCAAAAAAACCACTAAAACATACTCCCAAAAGCACACACAAGTGATTCTTACTAAAGTAATAATGTTATCAAATACATTCATTAAGAGGCAAATTAAACAACAAATCAGCGATGTTGTTTAAGGCTCTATCACTTCTTAATTAAGTCTGGCCACAGCGCACAACTTCTCTGCAAAGTCAGGAAGACCTCTATACGACCACAGTGCCTGAAATTCAGCACATTTCTCAATTGATTTCTCCTTTGAGGCAGACACATACCAACACCCCCGTGCTACAAAAGCATTACCAAGCACTACTAAACCAGATGCCCTTGCAGAACTTAGGCCTAGATCAAATATCATTTCAACAATTACTTTTCACAAACAATACTGCAAGTGTGCTACTGTGTCATAGCTTCTATTGAAATGAGACTCTTTGCTCCAGTTAAGGCTGCAGAAAATCACGAAGGATTACCCTGCTAATTTGTATATTGTGGAACATCAACCACTACTACCTCTAGATTGTAAAAAGATGCCTTATGTACAATCCTTTCTTTAAAAAAGTATTCTTATAGTTTCACTGAAATTAAATTGGTGATTATAGTTTTGTCACAGCGAAAATTATACTGATTATCCAGCTACCAAGTGTCACACTCCAGTTACACCTCTGTTTGGTGTGACAGAATAACGTTACCTCTGCAGAACATACTGGATTCTTGGTCTCCATTTCCAAAAGCTGCAATTTCATAATATTCCTAGCATCTCTGCTGGCTAAAATTAGATGAAACAACTTAATAAATGTGGTTTTGCAAATTAAATTAGTAACCAAAACCCCACAACTTCAATCAGGAGCTTTGAAACAGGACAGAAATCACTAACATTCTGTTATTCCTTACTATGAAAATATAGTTAACTTTAATAAATAAGACGTGTATTTATACTAAAATCTAAGACAAACCTGAAATACTGGAATAACTTAAAACATTAGCAGTTCATAAAAGATAGTTTTCCAAGTTCATTACAGAATCACAGAAGAACCAGGTTGGAAGGGACCCAGCGGATCTTCTAGCCCAACCATTCCTATCTAACACTAAACCAAGTCCCTCAAGACCTCATCCACCAGTGCCTTAAACACCTCCAGGGAAGGTGACTCAACAACCTCCCTGGGCAGCCTGTTCCAATGCCCAATGACCCTCTGCGTGAAAAACCTCCTCCTAATGTCCAGCCTAAATCTACCCTGGCAGAGCTTGAGGCCATTCCCTCTCGTCCTGTCCCCTGTCACTTGGGAGAAGAGCCCAGCTCCCTCCTCTCTACAACCTCCTTTCAGGTACTTGTAGAGAGTAATGAGGTCTCCTCTCAGCCTCCTCTTCTCCAGGCTAAACAACCCCAGCTCTCTCAGCCGCTCCTCATAGGGTCTGGTCTCCAGCCCCTTCACCAGCCTCGTTGCTCTTCTCTGGACTTGCCCCAGAGCCTCAACATCCTTCTTGTGGTGAGGGGCCCAGAACTGGACACAATATTCAAGAAGCGGCCTCTCCAGTGCTAAATACAGAGGGAGAATCACCTCCCTGGACCTGCTGGTCACACCGTTTCTGATACAAGCCAGGATGCCATTGGCCTTCTTGGTCACCTGGGCACACTGCTGGCTCATGTTCAGTCGGCTGTCGACCAACACCCCCAGGTCCCTCTCCTCCTGGCAGTTTTCCAGCCAGGCTTCTCCCAGTCTGTAACTCTGCATAGGGTTGTTGTGCCCCAAGTGCAGGACCCGGCATTTGGCCGTGTTAAACCTCATGCCCTTGGACACTGCCCAGTGGTCCAGCCTGTCTAGGTCCCTTTGCAAAGCCTCCCTACCCTCCAGCAGATCGACATTTGCACACAGCTTTGTGTCATCTGCAATCTTGCTAAGGGTACCCTCAATGCCCTCATCCAGGTCATTGATGAAGACATTGAACAGGACTGGACCTAGCACTGAGCCCTGGGGAACACCACTCATCACTGGCCTCCAGCTGGATTTAACACCATTTACCACCACTCTCTGGGCCCGGCCATCCAGCCAGTTTTCTACCCAGGAGAGTGTGCGTCTGTCCAGGCCAGAGGCTGACAGTTTCCGTAGCAGAATGCTGTGAGAAACTGTGTCAAAGGCTTTACTGAAGTCCAGAAAGACCACATCCACAGCCTTTCCCTCATCCAGCAGCCGAGTCACTTTGTCATAGAAGGCGATCAGGTTGGTTTGGCAGGACCTGCCTCTGGTAAACCCATGTTGACTGGGCCTGATCACCCGGTTCTCCTGTAAGTGCTTCATGATAGCACTCAAGATCACCTGTTCCATGACTTTCCCTGGCACTGAGGTCAGACTGACTGGCCTGTAGTTCCCCGGATCCTCCCTGGGACCCTTCTTGTAAATGGGAACTACATCAGCCAGTCTCCAGTCCAGAGGTACCTCCCCAGTCCTCCAGGACTGCTGGAAGATGATGGAAAGGGGTTTGGCCAATACATCCACCAGCTCCCTCAAAACCCTAGGATGTATCCCATCTGGCCCCATGGACTTGTGGGTGTCCAGTTGGCCAAGCAGGGCTCTGACCACCTCCTCTTGGACTATGGGAGCCTCGTATTGCTCCTCTGTTTCCCAGGTATCTACACAGAGGGAACAGTTTTCTTTACAATTAAAGACTGAGGCAAAGGAGGCATTAAGTACCTCAGCCTTCTCCTCGTCCCCTGTCACTGCTGTTCCCTACGAGTCCAAAAGGGACTGTATGGTCTCCCTTGTCCTCCTTTTACTGTTAATAGACTTATAAAAAGATTTTTTATTGTCTTTTGCTGACTTAGCTAATCTGATCTCTAGCTCAGCCTTAGCCCCTCTGATTTTTTCCCTACATAGCCTCGCTTCTCTCCTGTAGTCCCTCTAAGAGGCCTGTCCCCCCTTCCAGAGCCTATAAATCTTCCTTTTTTTTCTAATTTCACTCAAGATTTCCCTACTTAACCAAGCTGGTTTTTTCCCCTGCTGGCCTTTTTTCCAGAACACGGGGATGGCTTTCTCCTGAGCTGCCAGGATCTCCTTTTTGAGGAACTCCGAGCCCTCATGGGCTCCCTTGCCCTCAAGTGCTGTCTCCCAGGAGACTTTGCCAACCAGCCTTCTAAACAGTTCAAAGTCTGCCCTCTGAAAATTTAGTGCTACCGTCCTGCTTAGCACCCTCTTCGCTTCACCTAGGACAGAAAACCCTATCATCTCATGATCACTAAGACCTAGGCGACCCCCTACTCTCACATCCCCCACAAGCCCCTCTCTGTTGACAAACAGCAAGTCCAGGAGGGCACCTTCCCTCGTAGGTTCGTTGATCAGCTGTGCAAGGAACCTCCTAGACTGCTTCCTTTCTGCTGTGTTGTACTTCCAGCAGATATCAGGGAGATTGAAGTCTCCCACAAGGGCAAGAGGCACATTAGAGCGTTAACATTTCTAAACCACAATTAGAGAGGATAACATAAAGACATACTTCTTTACTCTAAAGCAGCTATCAGCTTTAACAAGTATTCTGGGTTAAATGAATTATTTGGAAGATAGTATGTGCTCATAAGATAAAGTTGCAGATTTTTCCTCAAACTGAGAAGTCAGGTTGCCTGCTCACTACAGTTCCTAATGTTTCTCAAAATTATCCTCAGCTACTCACACAGGAGGCAAATTCCACAAGCCCATGAAGCTCCTCAGAAATATTTACAGGAGATGCAGAAAATCTGCATACTTGCTGCATTTCTACAGAATACATCCACCAAATGGTAAATCACACACAAGTGTAAATCCCACACAAGTGTTACCAGCTTTCAGCAAGAACATTTTGCACCAACTGAAATGAGGAAACCACCAGTCACAGTTGCACTGAAGAGTTCTAATGGAAGTGTTCACAGAGAAGTATCACAACTTGCACATTAAATAAGTAATCCAAGACTCCAGTTATATTCAAAATTAACAAATTAGACATTTAGCATGCTGGCAGTTTCTTAAAGGAATGCATTTTTAATTCACTCTGTTTGTTCATTCTCTGCTCATGGTCAACCTTGGTAGTAACATGAACAGTAATGTAAGACTTTGAAAACATTTTTAAAAAGCCGTATTTTCTAGGGCTAAAATTCGGTACGTTATACATAATGGCCAGCTTTTAAACTCTGAAGAGTCTAATATTGTAAATCTACAGATTTCTAAATTGATGACTGGATTGTCAACAGAACATTCACGAACAGTGTTTACTACAGGTGTCCTCAAGAGATTTGATACCTCGGACACCTGACATGCATGTATCGTGTATATGTACATATCTTATGCTCATTTCAGGACGTACCAGCAAAATGAAAAAAGTACCAATGACTATTCTACTTGTTTCGACAAAAAAAATTGAAAAATATCGAGGGAGAAAAGTTTGATATAAAGAGAAAACACAGTTGTCTGCATGTGTCTAACATTCTGAATGGAAAGTCATGCTACTCTCTGTGGGAAACAATTTTAAAATCTTCTAGCAGAAATTTCTTTATAATGCACAACACATGCTAAATTCCATTGAACACTAATGAACTCTCAGCTCATAATGAACTCTTTTTTTTTTTTAGTGCTGTCAGCACTTTTGATAGGGTTTCTGATATTGTCCAGATAAAAGCAGATAAATCTAAAACTCCGAAGGTTATCCAAGAGCGTTCACTAAGCAATGCAACAGTAGTTGTAAATGTCAGACTTTCTTACCGCAAGTGCTTTAGATAACTTTGTTCTATAGTTATTCAAAACAATTGAATCAATGTCCTTAAGTGGCACATATGCAAAGCCGTCTTTAATAAACACTTTTCTGGCTCTGAACAGATCCACAGCATCTACGAGCCCAACCTGAGAAAGAAGAAAAGCCCACATTGTGAAACAGTAAAATAATGCAGTAACAATGTTTACAACCTCAGGATTCAATCTAGATCACCAAAGCTTTAAGTCATTCTCTGTCTTTTAATAAAGCTCCATCCAGGCAAAATGCAAAGATTTTCAAGTTAAATGTTGACTTCAGAATAGATTATCATTATTTTGATGAAAAAATATTGTTTACTTACACAGAGACATGCAACTGAGCAAAATGACCTACTGTGAAGTTTTTATCTATGATTATAAGTCAAATTATGTAGCTTTGCATCCCTTACTGATCTGACAATTGAAAATGGATTTCTGTTGACCCCATGTTTCAGGTTTCTTGCAATATCTGATTCACGTAAGCTACATACAGAAGGTCTTGGAAACATATCTGTAACACAACAAACTTTGCTCCAAAGACTCAGTGGGCTCCAGTAGATATTTTTTTTCTCTCCCTTTGCTCTCTTGCAAGAAGAATTTCAGACAAATACAATCATACTAAACCTAGTTTCAGCAACAGATGTCTGAGAACACCTCCATCCTGAACAGTCTGTCAGACTTCAGACTGTTTTTCTGGTGAAAGACAAGGGTTGGCAGAAGAGGACAGAAGACATTAAAGGTGGTTTAAAGCTCCTTTCATTCTATCAGTACCTCCCTCTACCCTTAATACTGACACGCAGAAGAGGAATTCTCATCAGCATCAGTTAATTCAGATACTTTGATTAACCGTTAGCAATAGCATTATGTAAACTTAAAATGATTAACTGAGTTTAACTGAAAGAGAATGAATGCAGATCTGTGGAACTTACCAATTTCTGCTTACCTTATAGAACATTTGTTCTTTTACTTTAATCACACTCAGGCCAGGGGTTGATGCACACAGCTCATTGGTCAACTCATTTTTCAGGTCTTCACTAACCTAAAATTAAGAACTTGTTTTAAAAAAGCTAAAATACTTCAAAATAAGGTGCTTTTATAAAGATTAACTTGAACTAAAAGATTACTTAATCTATAACTACATCATCACTTTAGTTGACAAGGGAAAAAGGATTATGCATTCAGCAAGTGATCTAATTCATAGAATCATAGACGAATCAAGTTAGAAAAGACCCACTGGATCATCGAGTTCAACCATTCCTAACAAACACTAAAGCATGTCCCTCAGCACCTAGTCCATCTGTGCCTTAAACATCTCGAGGGAAGGTGACTCAAGCACCTCCATGGGCAGCCTGTTCTATTGCCCAATGACCCTTTCTGTGAAGATTTTTTTTCCTAATGTTCAGCCTGAATGTTCCTTGGTGGAGCTTGAGGCCATTCCCTCTCATCCTGTCTCGTATCACTTGGGAGTTTCAGCAGAAACGAGGAAAATACTAGTGGTCAATAGTGTTGAATAATTTTCCTTCTGAAGTAGTAGTGAAGAATTTAAAATATAATTAAACATTAACAGAAGAACTATAAACCATGCTTTTTAAAAGTAACACGTTTCAAAATAAAAACTATTCCAGTAATCATTTAAAAATTATACACAATTAAGCACAGCTTTTAGGATTCTAATCAAGTTTGGAAAGATAAATCTGTTCAACTCCTGACAGAGTTCAGCGATGTTTGACAGATAAAAAACTGTGAGGTTCAAAAGACTTAAAGGCATAAAAAGCCAAGAGAACTCTTCTGGGGGCATCATCTGGTGCCCATCTGAGCCTCCACACTGAACTGATTCTGCTCTCTCCACAGAAGACAATTCGTTAGTTTTGCCTCCTTAAGTTTGTTGCCAGCTTAATAAACTGTAACTGGTCTTAGCTTTGCACAAGCAAAGAATAATAACAACTGGAAAAGGATTTTCCCTTTTCAGTGACAGCAGGTGACATATTGCAGCTTTAAACAATCCAACACTTCAACATAATTTTTTGAGACTTAGAAAAAATTGAAAAATCAGACATAAAAAGGGAAGCCATAAGAGGAAAAGAAGGAAGAAAGGGTTTGGGACAAGTTGGGTTATTTCTAGTTTTCTTGCTTTCTACGTGCAGTTTTTTCATTGATTTTTAATCACAGAATTGTCCTGGAAACACAAAGACACATAAATTTATATTAAAATATGAATAATTTAATAGGTAAATCTTGGTTAAACAAACACTGGCAGTGAGGCAGTCCAAAAACTTCAAAATAAACTTTATATTCTTATTCTCTTTTAATGAAGAAATAAAGATGCATGCAATCATTCTACTACTACAGAGATACAACTACTGAATTTTGCTATTTCTAAGCGTCCCAGTAAGGAACAAGAGCTCAATGCATAAGGCTTTTCCATTTCCAAGACTCAATTTCAGGTACTTAGGTGCATGTGCCACTGGTGTACTTAGAAAATGTACTCAAAGAGCACAACACCCTCCTCAAAAGAGATGGCGTCAGTCTCTCAATATCATGCTATATTGCAATTTTAGAGTATGAAACAGACAAAAGAATCATTTCCTAGTCAATCTTCTCAATTGCCACACATCACAGAGCTAACAGAAGATCCTTATGAGAAATACGGCAACAAGTTTTCTTCCATTTACAAATCAGGACACTCATTCCAGACTATTTTACAGAAACTTGCTAACAAATGTTTCTCTAGATTCGGTCACAGGATGAGTAAGGAAGAGTATTTCTATGTTTGCACACCATCTTATGAAGCTTACATCCAAACCAGCAATCAGAAAATTCTATTTGCAGTGTAATTACACCCTACCAGCTCTTCTGCTGCTTCACTACGAAACAATATAAACATTTCCAAAGCTCCTGCATTTACTGCTAGGTGGAGGATTAATTCATTTTGGAAACATCCTTAACGTCACCCACTACAAAAGCACTTAACACCTCGATTATCCAAAAAAATTATTTTTTTCTTTAATAACACATGGATGCCATTTTTAAAAATACACTAATTCTGATTTCCCGATTCTCTCCTTCTTTCATGCCCCAAAAGAATGTTTAACATTTATAGAAGAAGAGAGGACACTTGATGATTACATTCTCCTTGTTTATACCAAATTTCTTCCAGGAATCCAAAATTACTGACTGCTAAGAACTGAGGGTCTACAAGGATCAGGTTAGAACTCAATACTCTTTCATCATTTCCAAGCTTGACAGGAGTCTAGCATGATCTGGTCAACTACTATGTGCTAGAGTACGTTAGTACACAAGTAGTGTAGGTACCCTTCCCACCTCTTCTGTCACTAACTGAAGAACGTGGTGCAGAAGATACCTGTTCTCCACTGTGTTTCTGGTACAGCTGCTATTTCATGTTACTTTAGAAATCCATCGCTAGAGCAGAACATCTGCCTCAGGATTCAGGCTGTAATCCAAATGGTGTCTGGTTGGTTTCAGCTAGATTAGGAGGAAGAATGTTTTTACTCTTCATCTCCTTTTTACTGCAGCCCTTTTTGCAATATTTATTTCAAAGCATATAACTTTCTCAAAACAGAAATACAGTGCACTTAAAACCAGAAAGAGCACATACAGTACCCAGTAAAGGATTCGACCTTACCATGGACTCTAAAGGTCCTAGTTAACTCAAACAATGAACCACACAAAGTTGTTCAGTAGTAATCGTAGCCCTCTAGTGCATTAAAGTGGACAGAAGTACCTGTACAGCTTGTAGTTTAGTTTGACTTCAGATTCACAAGTCGATTTTAAGAAATACAAGCTATCTTCTAAGGGTCAATTTAGATTTCTGCAGATAATCAACATCTGTTTCTAATCAAACTGAGATGATTACCAAATTAAGACTTCTAATTAGCATTTTGCATCATTTACAACATTTACAAACTGTTGTTCATTAAGTTTACGAAGGTGAAAAGGGACAACCCCAGTAGCTATATATCCTTGATCACTTTTATTACTTAATTCCAAAATTTTATAGAACATCACCAACACCATATGTGCAATACATGCAACTAGAATTACTGCAGCAAAATGCTAGTTTTCACCATGACTAATAACAAAGTCATCCTTATAGTTCAAGGAACCATAAGGGAAGGGTTCCCATCCTGCCAGTGCATAGAAAAATCACTACTGCGTGTTCTCCCTCCTTCCAGCCAACGCTTCTCTCTCTAACATAGACGTCTATTCTCCTAAACTAAACAAACTAAATTTAAAAGTCTGTAAGAGAATACTACAATTCATTTTAAGCCTAAATGCTTTAATCATACCTCACTCCATCTACCCATCTTCCTCCTGCAAGGAAATGTGCCACTCTGTGGATGTGAAGTGTGATGATTCCAATACATGATAAGGGGTGACATGATTGAGAGCTGCCCTGCAGAGAAGGATTAGGTGTGCTGGTCAATGAGAAGTTCAACAAGAGCTGGGAATGTGCAATCACAGCCCAGAAGGCCAATTGTGTCCTGGGCTGCATCAAAAGCAGCATGGCCAGCAGGGTGAGAGAGGGGATTCTGCTCCTCTACTCCTCTCTTGTGAGACCTCACCCAGAGTATTGTGTCCAGTTCTGGAAGCCTCAACAGAAGAAGGATACAGGACTGTCGGAACAGGTCCAGAGGAGGCTACAAGGACAATCAGAGGGCTGGAGCACCTCTCATACGAGGACAGGCTGAGAGAGTTGGGGTTTTTCAGCCTGGAGAAGAGAAGGCTCTGGAGAGACTTTATAGCGACCTGCCAGTACCTGAAGGGGCTACAAGAAAGCTGGGGAGAGAGACTTCTTACAAAGGCACATAGTGATAGGACTAGGGGCAATGGCTATAAATTGGAGGGGGAAAGATTCTGCTTAGACATTAGGAGGAATTTCTTCACAATCAGGGTGATGAGAATCTGGCCCAGGTTGCCCACAGAAGTTGTGGCTGCCCTATCCCTGGAGGTGTTCAAGGCCAGGTTGGATGGGGCCTTGAACAGCCTGACCTAGAAGAAGGTGTCCCTGCCCGTGGCAGGGGGGTTGGTATTACACGATTTTTAAGGTCCCTTCTAACTCAAACCATTCTATGAGTCTAGGATTCCTCACAGTGTTAGCTCACTAGAATACTCAAGCTGCTTTAAAAACAATCTGATTAATTTGGTTTGTAGCAAATTAGTAAGACTGCTGTGCAAAGGACATCATTTTGCAAACTGACCTACCAGCTGGACTACCAAATCCTCAGGCTGCAGTACAACGGCCTAAAGAGTGCTACACACTTGTTGAACTGGATTCCCATGCTGCTAAGGTTCCTAAGGAAAGAGGTCTCCCTTAGATTTTCTTACAAGAGGTAGCCGTAAACCCAGGCATCAACGGATTTGATTTTTTTCTTCGTCTAGAACAAAAAACAATTTTTAAAAAGGATCAGGCAATTCTGTGACAAAGCTTGTCACTTCGTTTCACTTAAACCCATCTTCTGAAACTTGAATGATTAAACTGAGAAATTTATTTCTTCTTCTGAAATTAAGTGCTTTAGGGCAAGAGTAATCTGCTACATTATTTTAAAGTGCTAGTGGTATACACGTTTCACCATCTTATTAAACAGACTAGCATTTTGAAAAAAATCTGGTCCTATGCCTTTCCACATGCAATTTTGTTTCTATTATGATTTCAAGCATGAAGCTAAGTGACAGAATACATATTTTTAGCTCAACTTTGGCAATAAGGCACTAGTTCCCACTTAGACATGCATCACTTCTGACCTTTGCTGTCACCTGTAAGATTAGCATCATTGGTTTTCAAGCAAAGGGACGAACATAAGATTCAAGCAGCAGGAAACTAAGATAAAATTCAGAACCATCTCCTTCACAAGTGTAAACTGCACATTACTTGGACATAGTTATGGATTTAACTTGGCATAAGTTTCCACACAGTAAAATTAGGGTCTATACAGTTTCCACCTCTAAGCATTTCTCCCCATCCGATTTGGGAAAGGAAGAAATCATATTTCACGCTTCTGAAGTGCCATAAACCCAGTCAGAAGAACTTTTTTGTATCAAAACTGATAATTATAGTCACAGCCTTTTAGTGATAGACACTATGTTGCTTATTTTCTTTTACCCTTTAACTGTCTTTATTAAGGACAAAAAACGAGTCCTGTTCTCATTAATCCAAATCTGACTTTTGGATCTTCTGTACCCAATAAAGACAGTCATAAAACATGTTTTCAAGAAGCTAACCCACAAATATTTATACAACTGCCCCACAATCGAGATAAATGCTTTTGAAGAAAGCATAATAGTGATATCACAAAGTCTCTCACAGGAGTGCTCTGATCATAAAAATGGAAATAAAAGAAGTTTAATTTCTATTGCTTAAAGCTACTAAAAAAATACTTAAACCGTAACATCAAAGAAGAACTATCATGGAAAAAAAAATTAACTCCACTAATGCATTTTGGTTTTTCCTGTTATTTTGCAGTTCTTATTCTTTCTTCTCAAATGCTGGCAGACGCACTACAGAGCGTTAGCTCCCCCCACTGACTATTTCCATCTGCTGTTCCTTCCTCATTACTATGATCCAAAACATTTTATTGCAATAATGTTCTTTATAACAGCATTAAAAAAAATTAAGGTGTTTAATTTTGCAACAACAGGCAGTTACCCAAAAATAAGGCATCTAACCTAGAAGTTATAAAAGTCATCATGTTTTTTAATTCCAAGAGGCTTCTTGGAGGTGACGAAGTTCTAAGATAATTTAAACAGGATCTTTTATGCTCTGTGGAGAGGAAATAGCAACAAAGAAAAATGTATTCAAGAAATATAATACACTTTGAAGCATATTTCTTCTGCACAGTGTAGAAAGATAACAGAGAACAGAGGCATTGCAGGGAATTATATATCATCCTTATACCACAGATAAAGATATGATATGATAATAACTATTAGTTTTCATTTCTTGTAGAAGCAGCAAAAAGGAAATATGTCTACGTTAAGGAATGAATAGTCTGAAGATGAAGGATCACAGGAAATCAGACTAATAGAGAATATGACCACACATCACTGAAAAATAAATTTAGGATAAAACTTTCTATTCTATTCTACTCCACACACCAGCATACCGACTTAAATTCCTAGAACGTACAACAACAAATTCAAGTACCTGAAAGCACTTAATAAAAAGACAAGAGACCAGCAACAGCCCATCTGGATCTGTCAAAAAACAAACTGCATTAATCTAATCTCCCTGTTTTTACGACAGTCCCCCCTCAGGGACAGGGGGAAAAAAAAAAAACAGGTGTCATATTGTGCCAAAAGCCCTCAAAGTCACTCTCATAAGACACTTTCACAAGCAAACAACCAAACAGTTCCAATGAATCTGCTATTATCTAGGTGCAAGACCAATTGGAAAAGCCATGCATGGAAGAATTTAACTTAAAAACAGGTTTTTTAAGCCAAGTTCAATGATTATTTAGTTTTTAACTAAAATACTATAACTTGATCACTAGCTCATTCATTAAAATAGGAGTAGATTACATGTTTAAGACACTATGAGGCTGAGAAGACCGCAAGGGCTCTGGAGAAAGGAATCAGACAAGAGCATCGGATCCAAAACTGAAGGCTGTATTTCAGCAGAGACAGCACTGATAAAAGCAGTTCTAAGACCACCTCATCTCCAGCTTCAGAGTCGGTACACTGCGGTACTGGAGGCAGCGGGGGAAATGCAAAGAATACATGACTTTACTATCCATATCACCTTAGAATTGGTATTGGTTCAGCCGGAATATTTCCAGTAGCTGACACTGCACTTGAAAAACAGATGCAGTCCCATTAAAAAAATGGCAAAAGACACCCATAGAAACAACAAACCACTACATGCCAAGAAAGGCTCAAAAATAAGAAAGCATAGAGTAATTTCATATGTAGAAGGCAAAATGAGAAAGAAAGAAAACCCACACCTTTCTCAATTAGTGGATATAACAAGAAGAAACAGACTCATGTTACTGGAAGTCAGAATTAGGCTTGACATTAAAAAAAAAAATAAGGAAAGCAAAGCAGCAGCATGATGACTGCCACCATGAGACATGAACGTACAGGTGCTGGGGACAGCACAGGCAAAGCTGGGAAGTTTCTATGCTCAAGGCAAATGAAACAACTGTCACGTCCAAAGTGTTATTGATAGAGTCAAAGATAAAAAAAAGAAGAAATAGATTGCACTTTGAAAGCAACCACAGAACATTTTGGTACACACGAATAGAACAGAGACCCTTAAAACAGGGCTCAGAGAGAGACAAAGTCTGGCTGGTTAAGATGAACAAGTTTTTTGGCAAGTTTTCACAAGAATCAAGTGGGGAGGAACTGGAAGCTCACTCTCTCTTCCAAGTCAACACAAAATGTTATCATTGACCTACAGAGAGACCTTCAGCAACTGCTGAAAGGACTGATCTTTCACATGTTGTCTTAGAACAAGTAGTGGGTCTTGGACAGTTAAAATCAGGCAAGACAAAGCAAACAAAAGACAGACTCAGAATGAAGACTTCTAAAGGGACAGAATAATTCTGAAAGTGCTAAATGGTGTTCTAAGGAAAAGTACAGCTTCGCTACACTAAACGTAAGGCAGGAGAACATCCAAAAGAGAAAGTGGGAAAGGCAAAATATTAAAAACAAAGAGTTAGCAGCAAAAAAGGTAAGTGTTGAGATCATAGGAGCAGTGATACATGAAAAGAACACACGTGAAAAGAACAAAATTTGAAGAACTGAATCCTATTGCCTTCACCACAGAGAGAGAACAGGTAAGTTAAAAGAAAATATAATCATCAAATTATCCACAGTCATGCTACACAATGAGAGAAGAGAAGTATGACTGAGTAGACCAGAAAATAGTTTCAGTAGAGGAAGAAAAAGCTGTAGCTGAGAAACATGAGAAGGACCTAAAGCTTAAGTCAGGACAAAGGAAAAGCAAGTATTTTAACTGCAATGTACAGTTAATTTAATGATGAAGACTGAACAAAATAGTGGCAGGAGAATCCATTCAAGACAGACAGTGAGTTGCTAAAATTTCTTCAAAATTTAAATCCTGTGAAAAGATTATGAACAGCTTGAGTGCATTATCAATTTCACTGAAGCAGGCTACAGTGTGGAAGAACCTCCCAAAATTTAAGAGCAAAAATCAGACATTGTTTTTGCTGAGATTTGTACACAGGAAGCAGGAATGCAAGATGTTGAGATGGATAAGTCAGAGAGTTCGACTGATTTGAGAATTGGAGACAACAGCAAAATGAGTGTGGCAGACCTATTCCAGGAACTAGAAACTACAGGCCCCAGAATATGTGGCATTTGCCCAAAAATTAATCAGATAAGTGACAGTTCCTAGATGAAAAGTTTTATGAAAAGCCAGTGAAGAGGCAGGTTCTGTTCACTGCCATTTAAAAGAACAGAAGATTCAAAAAACGGTGAGGAAAAAGTCAAATTCATAGAAAGAAATAAGTGTTAATAATTACAGAAATTAACAATTAAGTTAAATTCACAAATAATGAAAAGAAAGATAAATTAGATTTTGGCTAGTAGAGTTTCCTTTTAATTACTACAAATACTAATTAACAGTAACTGGCATGTCAGTTGCCAATCCAGTGGACTCCACTTCTTCCTAACTCAACAAAGCTAAGATACCACTATGACTAGGTAACTTTTGACCCAATTTCTCCTTTAATGCTACAAGGCAAAAGTTGGCAGCTATTAGAAGGGGTGGGGGGGAAAGTGTAAATGAAACTCTAAAGAGAACGCTCTCATCACTTTTGCAAAATATTTTAAAACAACTGCTGAACAAAGCAGCCTATTCATAACTCAGAAGCATGCAAAATCCAACCTAAGATGTAGGAGTTACTGTGCCATTTGACACATACAGATACAGCCTTGAAGGGCAAGAAAACGATAAGCAACATGCAGAGTAAAGAATAAATTTATTCAATTTTTAGATTTGTATTATGATTTATGATTAAGCTTTTGATTATGAGCTTACTTCCCTAGTGTTAGGTCCTATAAGACCAAATGCATGAACAACAAAAGCTCAGCACCTTAATTCAGGAATTTCTAGAAATGTTAATGACCCAGATGCCTTGCAGTTTCCCTCAAACCTACGGATTCATTGAAAGCTTTTTGGTAACACCTTGTGGTAGGTAGCATAAATATTCTGTTTGTGTCAAAAAGGATATCAGAACACCAAATCGATAAACTAGGATTTCTTTCACACTATGAAGGTTTAAAAGCACTATTAAAGCAAAAAATTTTAAGTATGCTCATTTCTCAAGGGTTTCTGATACAGGCATGCATAACCAGCTACAAGATAAAACAAAGAAGGACAAGTTAAAAAGTTGGAGGAGAAATAAAGGGACGGATGATGAGGTGCATAAGTAGCAGGGCATGTGGAAAACCACAGACAACCAACCTCACTGATACATGACAAATGGGGGCTAGGGCATATGGTCAAATGAGTCCAAACAAGTCTTGCATTGCAATCCAGAAGTAAAATCTGGCACTCCTAACTGAAATAAAGGAAAATTCCAGATGCCCACAGCTTGTGGCAATTAAAACGACCTTCTCATTAAAAACCCAAGTATCACTTAACTGTAAAACCATTTACTTTATATCATTTCTTACTATATTGGAGAACTTAATTTGAGATTAAAATATTTTCTTCAATGACTATAATATTTAAAATATTCACTGTATTTCCCTTTAAATATCTTTAAAATCTATATTAGTGGCTTTTACTGCCAGAAACTGTCAGGCGTCATTGCTGTAATTACTCATTTATAGTAAGATTTTAATGCTTTAATCTCCTAAATTAATGTAAATCTCAACAGCACACCTGTGTTTGCATATTCTCTTTGATGGGCTCTGTCACCTTAAATGTCAGCATTTACTTCTCTCAAGTGCTGCTTGAGGATTTCCTGTGCTCCCTGTGTGACTGACATTACACACAGACTATTTAATGTGCCTTGAGAGCTGAAAATTACATGCCATACATAAAAAGCTTCAGTATTTCTCTGGATGATGACAGCACTGCTCCTTAGAAACCTTTTTTCTTTCCTTTTATTTTTTTTAAGTACATAAAGTATAGAATAGACCAAAAACATTCTGAAATACCTTCAGAACCATTCCATGATTCTCCTGTTACTGTGACAGAAAACCATTCAAAACATCACGGGAAAAATATTCCTAAAGTACAGATTAAAAATAAGTAAGCTATCAAAACAGGGAGCAGTAAGTATTTCTTGTTCAGTGATAGAGGAGAAACAATTATAGAGCAGAATGTCCTTCACACATGTGGATGCTACCGTGTCAAGAAAGGCAATGTGGCACTTCTCTCCTTTCAGGACAAGGAAACATCAAAGCAAGAAGGTCTCACAGCTGAACATATTCAAAGTCTGATAAGAAGCCTAAATTAACATAAGCATATACAACCGGGTGAAAAAGGAGTGAGTCACAGATCCACACGTGGTGGGTTTCTTCTTTAAAACAAAGCAAGCTTAGTTTTGAGGGAAGACTATTTATCAATCTTTCAGTCTTTTCTTCCTGAAGTACTTCCCTCAAATGTGATGGACACCTACAGCAAGCCACCAATGAAGCACCACATAAAAAGACTGCATAAAAAATTATGTAAAGATTACAAACTGAAGCCCAGAAATTAAAGTGTCAAAATGGAATTTGTTTTAATTTTTAAAAAGATACCTAAAATATTTAAGTGTTTGAACAGCACTAGTTTTAAATCATTTATTTTCTAATGCCATACTAACAGCTTTAAAGCTGTTCAGAAAACAAATCAGAAAATAAATTAAGTAGTCAAGACAACTAGTCTCAGATAACATGAAGTACACCAGGTTGTATTATTTCTGTACTATTTTCAGGCAAAGCAGAACTTCATTAACACATCTTTCTTTCCGACCTCCCCAAAAAAAGTTGAAGTTTGGTGGTCCAATAGAGGGCCCAACACTCACTACACAATACAGCGTAATTTAACCAAAAGAAAATAGTTTCACTGCTGTCTCAGACTCTGGGCAAAAATTAAAAGCTGAAGCAGGTTATTGTCAGAGATATTGAACACATCCTCTCAGAAGCTGAGCCCATTGAATTTTTCAAACTCCTAGGTATCAATAGCAAACTGCCAAATAATCCTCATCAGTCTCTCCCCTCCAAACCAAACTGCCAGGAAAGCTGCCAGGAGGAGAATGACCTGGGGGTGTTGGTTGACAGCCGACTGAACATGAGCCAGCAGTGTGCCCAGGTGGCCAAGAAGGCCAATGAAATCCTGGCTTGGATCAGAAACGGTGTGACCAGCAGGTCCAGGGAGGTGATTCTCCCTCTGGACTCAGCACTGGTGAGGCCACTCCTTGAATCCCGTGTTCAGTTCTGGGCCCCTCACCACAAGAAGGATGTTCTGGCTCTGGAGTGAGTCCAGAGAAGAGCAACAAGGCTGGTGAAGGGGCTGGAGAACAAGTCTTATGAGGAGTGACTGAGAGAGCTGGGGTTGTTCAGCCTGGAGAAGAAAAGGCTGAGAGGAGACCTCATTGCTCTCTACAACTACCTGAAAGGAGGTTGTAGAGAGGAGGGAGCTGGCCTCTTCTCCCAAGTGACAGGGGACAGGACAAGAGGGAATGGCTTCAAGCTCTGCCAGGGGAGCTTCAGGCTCGTCATAAGGAAAAAATTCTTCACAGAAAGGGTCATTGGGCATTGGAACAGGCTGCCCATGGAGGTTGTTGACTCGCCTTTCCTGGAGGTGTTTAAGGCACGTGTGGATGAGGTACTGAGGGGCATGGTTTAGATATTGGTGGGAATGGTTCGACTTGATGATCTGGTGGGTCTCTTCCAACCTTGTGATTCTATGATTCTATTTTGTGATTCTACTCTAGCAAGAAGCCAGGATCTTAAAAGTAGTTAGTAGATTGCAAAGGTTCTAGAGTGAAGTACACTAATAAAGATGTGTTGAAAAGAACTATTTTCCAGTGTTCTGGTGGGAATGAATTGCACACATGCTTCAGGTTAGTATCACGCAGCCATTGCTTTCTAAACACTGAAACTTTTAAGGCAAATTATCACATAATCACTCACTTACATGCAAAAGAACACAAATCTGACTTGAGTGTTATTTGCCTTGATGAACCACTGAGACATACAAATGCCGTATCTGACACACAGCCTCGATCTAACCCGTCCAGAATCTTCATTAAAAAATACCTCCTATGTAAACCACTAACTTACCTTTGTAAGTACACTTTTTTTCAGTAGAGAGTTGGTTAACTGAAGCAGACTGAGCTTCTCTTGTTGCAGTACAAAACTGCAGCACAAAATTACAGCATTTAATCCTTGTTACTGTGGCATGAATGCTATTTCCGAAGTTCAGAACTGCATTTTTTATTTTTTAAACAGAAGTACTAAAACTATCTCAATAAGGCTGTTAAAAAAATAAAACAGACATATGCAACATAGCACAAATACATAAAGTCACATACTTACAGCTTCAAATGATAAGTTAACATATTCCAGAAATTTCTGTCTTAAACTGTCAGTTAGTTCATTGAAGCAGTATCGCAAAAGATCCATTTCTTGTTGAAGAAACCAACGCCTGAGATCCTCACTGCAAAGAAATAATCAAAGAAACATAATATATTTTCTAATTACACATTCTCTATTTCTGTATAAACGAGATGTCAAACCTAGTGAATAAAGCATTAAACATAACACCAACTTTGGCATGGGAGCCACAGACTGAGTTGCTTAGAAGAGAAGTTATGAAACCTTCAGGAAGGAGCACTCAATCAGGAAAGACTTAGGAAGAGGCAATACACGAAGAAGCATGACTGCAGATATTCTGGAAGAACAGAGGTCAAACTCAACACTAAAAATTGCTTGTGGGTATGAAAACGGTTGGCGTCTTTTAAACAGTACTCACCATTTCTTACTTGGTTTAGATAAGAAAACCAAGCACAGATAACATTCACTTTTGGTATTTAAAGGACAGATTTTTGTCTGCAGCATGGCACAATATTTCTTCATTGTGCAAGTAAAGTCACAGTTAATCTGAGGAGGCAAACATCAGAGGAGAAGGACTTGGGGGTGCTGCTTGATGAGAAACTCAACATGAGCTGGCAATGTGCACTCGCAGCCCAGAAGGCTGACAACATCCTGGGCTGCATCAAAAGTGTGGCCAGCAGGGTGAGGAAAGTGATTCTGTCCCTCTGTTCCTGTCTTGTGAGACCTCATCTGGACTCCTGTGTCCAGTTCTGGAATCCTCAATGTAAGAAGGATATGGAGATGTTGGAATGGGTCCAGAGGAGGATACAAGGATGATCAGAGGGCTGGAGTGTCTGGAGGATTCTTTCGTACAAAGACAGACTGAGAGAGTTGGGCTTGTTCAGCCTGGAGAAGAGAAGCCTCCAAGGAGATCTTATAGTGACCTTCCAGTACCTGAAAGGAGCCTAAAAGAAAGCTGGAGTAAAAGCTTGTAGTGATAGCACAAGGGGAGCGGATATAAGCTGGAGAAGGGCAGATTAAGAATAGACATTATGAAGAATTTCTTCACCATGAGTGGTGAGGCACTGGAACAGGTTGCCAATGGAGGTTGTGGCTGCCCCATCCTTGGAGGTGTTGAAGGTCAGGTTGGATGGGGCCTTGGGTAACCTGACCTAGTGGGATGTCCCTGCACATGAAAGGAGGTTGGAACCGGATGATCTTTGAGGCCCCTTCCAACCCTAACTCTTCTATGATTCTACTCATGTAACTTTTTCCTCAACACTCAGATTCCCAGGCATCAGCACATTACTCACAGCTGTAACAAGTAGGTAGCAGAATGCTAGTAACAAAACCCACCCTGTACCTACAAGCATAGAATGCAAATGACACCATATCTTGCTATCACTGGGCATTCTTTCAAACTGTTCTGAAAGCTACGCTCTGGGCTACTGCCATGACAATTCACAGAATCACAGAATCATAGAACAACCAGGTTGGAAGGGACCCATCGAATCTTCTAGTCCAACCATTCCTATCTAACACTAAACCAAGTCCCTCAAGACCTCATCCACCCGTGCCTTAAACACCTCCAGGGAAGGTGACTCAACCACCTCCCTGGGCAGCCTATTCCAATGCCCAATGACTCTCTGTGTGAAAAACCTCCTCCTAATCTCCAGCCTAAATCTACCCTGGCAGAGTTTGAGGCCATTCCCTCTCGTCCTTTCCCCTGTCACTTGGGAGAAGAGGTCAGCTCCCTCCTCTCCACAACCACCTTTCAGGTACTTGTAGAGAGCAATGAGGTCTCCTCTCAGCCTCCTCTTCTCCAGGCTAAACACCCCCAGCTCTCTCAGACGCTCCTCATAGGGTCTGTTCTCCAGCCCCTTCACCAGCCTCGTTGCTCTTCTCTGGACTTGCTCCAGAGCCTCAACATCCTTCTTGTGCTGAGGGGCCCAGAACTGGACACAATATTCAAGGAGCGGCCTCACCAGTGCTGAGTCCAGAGGGAGAATGACCTCCCTGGACCTGCTGGTCACACTGTTTCTTATACAAGCCAGGATGCCATTGGCCTTCTTGGCCACCTAGGCACACTGCTGGCTCATGTTCAGTCGGCTGTCGACCAACACCCCCAGGTCCCTCTCCTCCTGGCAGTTTTCCAGCCAGGCTTCTCCCAGTCTGTAGCTCTGCATAGGGTTGTTGTGCCCCAAATGCAGGACCCGGCATTTGGCCGTGTTAAACCTCATGCCGTTGGACACTGCCCAGCGGTCCAGCCTGTTTAGGTCCCTTTGCAAAGCCTCCCTACCCTCCAGCCGATCGACACTTGCACACAGCTTTGTGTCATCTGCAAACTTGCTAAGGGTACCCTCAATGCCCTCATCCAGGTCATTGATGATGACATTGAACAGGACTGGACCCAGCACTGAGCCCTGGGGAACACCACTCGTCACTGGCCTCCAGCTGGACTTAACACCATTTACCACCACTCTCTGGGCCCGGCCATCCAGCCAGTTCTCTACCCAGTAGAGTGTGCGTCTGTCCAGGCCAGAGGCTGACAGTTTCCGTACCAGAATGCTGTGAGAAACTGTGTCAAAGGCTTTACTGAAGTCCAGAAAGACCACATCCACAGCCTTTCCCTCATCCAGCAGCCGAGTCACTTTGTCATAGAAGGCGATCAGGTTGGTTTGGCAGGACCTGCCTCTGGTAAAGCCATGTTGACTGGGCCTGATCACCCGGTTCTCTTCTAAGTGCTTCATGATAGCACTCAAGATCACCTGTTCCATGACTTTCCCTGGCACTGAGGTCAGACTGACTGGCCTGTAGTTCCCCGGATCCTCCCTGCTACCCTTCTTGTAAATGGGAACTACATCAGCCAGTCTCCAGTCCAGAGGTACCTCCCCAGTCCTCCAGGACTGCTGGAAGATGATGGAAAGGGGTTTGGCCAATACATCCGCCAGCTCCCTCAAAACCCTAGGATGTATCCCATCTGGCCCCATGGACTTGTGGGTGTCCAGTTGGCCAAGCAGGGCTCTGACCACCTCCTCTTGGACTATGGGAGCCTTGTATTGCTCCTCTGTTTCCCGGGTATCTACACAGAGGGAACAGCTTTCTTTACAATTAAAGACTGAGGCAAAGGAGGCATTAAGTACCTCAGCCTTCTCCTCGTCCCCTGTCACTGCTGTTCCCTCTGAGTCCAAAAGGGACTGTATGGTCTCCCTTGTCCTCCTTTTACTGTTAATAGACTTATAAAAAGATTTTTTATTGTCTTTTGCTGACTTAGCTAATCTGATCTCTAGCTCAGCCTTAGCCCCTCTGATTTTTTCCCTACATAGCCTTGCTTCCCTCCTGTAGTCCCTCCAAGAGGCCTGTCCCCCCTTCCAGAGCCTATAAATCTTCCTTTTTTTCTAATTTGACTCAAGATTTCCCTACTTAACCAAGCTGGTTTTTTCCCCTGCCAGCCTTTTTTTCCAGAACACGGGGATGGCTTTCTCCTGAGCTGCCAGGATCTCCTTTTTGAAGAGCTCCCAGCCCTCATGGGCTCCCTTGCCCTCAAGTGCTGTCTCCCAGGAGACTTTGCCAACCAGCCTTCTAAACAGTTCAAAGTCTGCCCTCTGAAAATTTAGTGCTACCGTCCTGCTTAGCACCCTCTTCACTTCACCTAGGACAGAAAACCCTATCATCTCGTGATCACGAAGACCTAGGCGACCCCCTACTCTCACATCCCCCACAAGCCCCTCTCTGTTGACAAACAGCAAGTCCAGGAGGGCACCTTCCCTCGTAGGTTCGTTGACCAGCTGTGCAAGGAAGTTGTCTTCCACGCACTCCAGGAACCTCCTAGACTGCTTCCTTTCTGCTGTATTGTACTTCCAGCAGATATCAGGGAGATTGAAGTCTCCCACAAGGACAAGAGGCTCTGACTTGGAGATTGACCCCAGCTGTTTAAAGAAGAGCTCATCAGCTGCTTCTCCTTGGCTGGGTGGCCTGTAACAGACTCCCATCACAAAGTCTCCCTTGTTATGGACTCCCTTGATCTTAACCCACAGGCACTCAATCTCCTCATCGCCACAGTCCATCTCAGAGGTGTCCAAGTCCTCCCTTACAAAGAGGGCTACTCCACCCCCTCTCCTACCCTTTCTATCCCTCCTGAAGAGTTTATACCCCACCATACCTGCACTCCAGTTATAAGAGTCATCCCACCACGTTTCCGTGATGGCAACGACATCATAGGCACCTTGCCCTACAACGGCTTCCAGCTCTTCCATCTTATTCCCCATGCTGCGTGCATTGGTGTAAATGCACTTCAGCTGAGTAGCTGAGCCTTCAGCCCTCCTAGAGGGGACAGTGCTTGTTCCCAATTGCCTATTAACTGGAGTAGTTGATGCCAGAATATCTATATCTCCCTTGTTGAGCGAGGCTGCATTCTCCCCCACTTCCTATATGGTGACGTGCTGGTGGTCCTCACCAGCACGCCCCCTCCTAAACTCCAGTGGCCTACGTCCAGGCACGCAGTTGTCTAGCCTGGACTCAATCCCCTCCCCCTTCACACCTAGTTTAAAGCTCGAGCACAGAGTTACTGCAGTCTTACTTGTTCACCCTACAATATTTAAGCATGTTCTCCCATAGGAGACCAGTGAATTAAAACAGAGTTTTAGTGGTTTTGTTGGCAAAACCTCTGCTTGAAGTAAGGGTTGGAGAAAAGTAATTATTATTCAAATTATAACTCCAGACAGAAAGGCTCTGTTAAGGTGCTTTGTCAAGTATAACCCTGCAGACAGTTTTAGTGGTTGGGATGTATAAATAATCTGTGGAACTTTAAAGGGAAGTTAATGCCTTTACAATTGATCTTCTGCATTCTGTGATTGTCTTAGTAACAAAATCCCAGGATGCGACAATTTTACCCTTTCCTAATTCACCAGCTTTACACTGCATTTGTTTCCTAAGCCAAAAAAAAAAAAAATTAGTTACTTTGGCGGCCAGCCAGCCTCTTGTTCTGTGGTTCCTTCAGGATCTAAGACTGTAATCCCCTTCATGCTTAGCTTACCAAAACAAAAAATATTCCTGTTATCTCTGATAAAATACACATACTTACCTGGATTCTTCCTAGAACTGCCAAACCAGCTGATAAACTGGCTTATGTTACTGTATGTGTCCAGTAAATACTTAAAAACTGACTTGCCTAGGAACATCACCATTATGGTATTATTTCAACTTTTTCCTTATGTCTTCAGAAAATTTTACATCATTTCTAAACTGAACCAGCATACTTTGATGAAGCATCAACAGAGAAGTACTCTAGAAAGACGTGAAAATCCTCCTCACTCTGGAATCTAGGACTAGCAGCTCATATTCCGCAATTAAAGTTCAGTTACAACTTAACATCAACTTTTGAAAAGCCTGAGCATGGGGCAGAGCTCTATTTTACTTGACAAACAACACCAGAAGATTCCTTAAAGATTATGTTAATTACTCAAAGTTTAAAGGTAGACAGCAAGGGGAATGTGGCTACAGAGAGCACAGAGAAGTAAATGCCAGTCAAAGTAAGAGGCAGCAATTTCAGCATACAAATCTAATTTATCATATAAAAAAACCCAGAAGGAAGTAGAGAAAAGGCCTTGCTAGGCAGGATAGAGCGTGCGTCTCTGTTATGCAACATAAATGACAAACAAAAAAAGGCCACAAAAGTATCCTTCAAAGTTTCCTGAACAGGACAGAGAGTTTCACTGTCAGAGAGGCAAGAATTATTTCTTCTACCTTGCATAAGAAAAGTGAAGGTTATATTCCTTCGACTTTCAAGATTCTTCATGGCTAATCTGATAAAGAGAGATGCAAAAGGGAAGCAAAAATGCACCACTGTGGCCAACAGGCAAGTAAAATTCTGTTTAGAGAAATTTATAGAGATTCTAGACTACACAAAAAAGCTGACGTAAACTTGTACCCCTGGGTGGCACTGTTGGCAAACTGGAAATGTAACAAGGCAGTGTTCTGGGGAAGGTGCCTGTTTCAGAGCACAGAAACATGGCATCCCTGAAAGAGCTTGTTTCAAGACAGAAAGAAGAACACTGAGTACAGTGCTTAAAATGCTATTTTCCATTTTATGAGTAAGCATTAAGTCCATCTCTTCAAAGAAACACAAAAGCTAGCTTAAGTGGAATCTGACAACCAAGCTGTTTTGTTGAAATGCTGCATCAAATTGTATATAACTGGGAACACAAAACTACATTTGCAAGGAGTTTAAAATAGTGCCCTGGAGTTCTATCCAAGGCCCCCAGTGATCAACCTAGTGATGCTATGATTCTCTGATTTCTCACAGAAAAGCAATGTCCCCATCTAAATAACAACTAATTGCTTACAATTAAGTTTTACAAGAGGAGATAAGGGAAACCTAACTGACTATTCAAAATGCCACTAGCTGCATAATAAGAAACATTAAGTTTTTAAGGGCTTTTTAGTCCCATGCTATTTAAGGATACTACATTTTAGGGAGTTTTGGTAGAAACTAGTAATATAGGTAATGCAAGATATTTTCTTGGAAAAATCAGCAGGACCAGTACAACTAAGGGAGTTTACAACAATGTATACAATATGAGCATTAGAAATAGCTGAATATTACATTTGTTATTCATAATCACAAATCATAGAATCACTAGGTTGGAAGAGACCCACCAGATCATCGAGTCCAACCATTCCCACCAATCTCTAAACCATGTCCTTCAGTACCTCATCCACCCGTCCCTTAAACACCTTGGATATTCAGGCTCTGGAGCAAGTCCAGAGAAGAGCAACGAGGCTGGTGAAGGGGCTGGAGAACAGGCCCTATGAGAAACAGCTGAGAGAGCTGGGGTTGTTTAGCCTAGAGAAGAGGAGGCTGAGAGGAAACCTCATTACTCTATACAACTACCTGAGAGGAGGTTGTGGAGAGGAGGGAACTGGCCTCTTCTCCCAAGTGACAGGGGACAGGACAAGAGGGAATGACCTCAAGCTCCGCCAAGGGAGATTTAGGCTGGAGATTAGGAGGAAGTTCTTCACACAGAGGGTCATTGGGCATTGGAATAGGCTGCCCAGGGAGGTGGTTGATTCACCTTCCCTGGAGGTGTTTAAGGCACGGGTGGATGAGGTCCTGAGGGACATGGTTTAGTGTTTGATAGGAATGGTTGGACTTGATGATCCAATGGGTCTCTTCCAACCTGGTTGTTCTATGATTCTAACTTGTTCCTTGTTTTACATACATCACAGGTCCAGCTAGCTCATCAATTACATACACCAACAACCTGTTTTTCATTACAGCCCAGATGTCTTTTGTAAGGGTAACATGATCAGATGGGAATAATCTGCAAGATATCAGGGTAGTTTAAGTCACCCAGAGCCCATCACAGTGAGATTTTCCTCCATGTGGAGGCTTTGAGGCCTCTGCTACTTCCTGTTCTTATCAGATGGTCGATTGTAGGCACCTGCCATGTTGTTAGCCACACTTTGGTCTCTTCTCCAACACTTGCCCTAAACTCTCAACAGTCTCCTGACCCATTCCAAGGAAAAGCCCCATCCCTTCCAGCTGCCTCTCTTTCTGTAGAGCACAATCCCTCCCACTCACTTTCCCAGTTTGTTCCTTCTTATGAATTTGTACCCACCCATCCACAGAAGCACTTCAGTCATGTCAGGGATCACAGTATCACAATATATATTCGACCACACTCACGTCATTTAAACAAACTGAACTTCAACTTAAAGGGCAAATTAATTAACAATTCAAATCAGAACACACTTCATATTTGCCGATTTTAATTCTAAAAAAAAGACTGCAATGGCAAAGAGTCAGGAGTTCACACTGATGAATAACAAAGCTTCTAACAGATATAAAGCACTGACAACATCTATAACTTCATTCAAAAACTACTGATGAAGTAAAAAGAACGCATTTGACAATTCCAACTTTGTTCTTCAGATTTCACATGACAAAAATTTGCAGTGCGACCATCCAAGGCAATGGATTAGGGCAAAAAGCATAATGAGTAGAGGAAATCTCAAATTCAGATGGCATTTTTAGTTTGCCAGAAACAAGGCTCTCTCTTTAAGTAACAATATGAAGCCTATTTACATAGTCAGGTCTTTCACAAGTAATCAACAGTTTAAGCAAATACAGCAGTTAAGTTAAATTATCAATCATTTAGAATTCCTGAGAGTTCAGGTTGAAAACAGGTTCTTAGCAAAAAAACCCCGTTTGAGTCTACATGCTTACTGGCCATGCCACTCTAAAATAGCCGTAATGTCTACAATAAAGCAATGTAGTACCTGTATACATTTAAAATGAATAGTAAGAGTACAGCATCATCCAAAATGTACTTACGTCTGACAGTAAGCAAGGCGTAATATGAAATGAGAGATATGGTCTTTTCTTCTTGCCTCGTAATCGTCCTCAGCCAAAGCCTACCAAACATATTATTAAAATTATTCCAGAAAAATAATCTCTTCCAGATTAAAACTCCAGATTCAATTTATCATTGCTGTTCCACAGTGCATTAAAAATCATCTTTAAAACAATAAATGCAAGACTACTAAAGAAGGGGGTTGTCCTAAAGAAGAAGAGCTATATACTGTCAAAGTAGAACTACGTCTCTGACAAAATGACAGAATTTAAGTTTTAGGAATAGTATTTCACCACCTCTGCGTTTATTCAGAATTCTTGAAATTGCAAAGAAAATAAAGCGCAAGAGAGTTCCCTTTTTTTCTTTTTGCACTTACTTTGTAGGGAAATTTGAGTTTCCGGAGCTCAGAACCCAGCTTAGTTTTGTATGACTCATTCCCTTTTGCATAGGTCACACCAAGGCTTTCAACTACTTTGAGCACTGGTTAAAAAAAAAGATTAACTCCATGTTAGAGACAACAGAGGAAACAAATGTGTTGAGAGATATGCACAAACTGTGGTAAGGCCACAGGAATTGCTTTTAATGGTATGAGGAAAAAAGAGATAGGAAATATGGGGCATAAGGTGTAAGTCCACAAGTCCTGAACAGAAAGGGGGCAGCTAACTGATGGATCAGTCCCTGAACACTGGTTTCCACTGTAAGGACAGAAACCCTGGATTCACTGTTTTTCAGGAGTCCGGGGATCCCTGGCTCCAACCACAGAGATCCAAACTGCTGTACTGAGAGACAATGAATATGTCACAACATCTAGAAAACGAAACATGCTCAGAAAAAACACCAGTGTAAACCAAAACTTTACAGTCCTGGCTGCTGTGCACCATTTGCAGCTCTCTCAAATACCTAAAGCAACATGCTTTCCTTTGAAGAAAGGTCATTTCAAAAAAAGCAGGCAGCCAGTTCACATTACTAACAGGAAAAAATAGCATCTAAGCCCACCCAAATTACACACATCAGTGACAGGATGAAACAAAACCTTGGAAAGGAGGGGAAGAGGGGACAGGGATGGGAGGGCAGGGAATGCTACTCACGCCTCAGGCGGTCAATGGCAAAGCTCTCAAACTCCACCAGCGAGATGTTTTCTGTAGGGGGGTCCAGGTAGAACTGCAGACTGTGAGGATACAGATCCCGCCGGTCTCCTGCCAGTCGGGAATGCTTCAGCCTTGCTCGGCCACTGGAGAACTCCATCTTCCCCGCTGCAGGCCTGGTAGTGACACGGGTGTTCAGCCACAAGGGAGGTAGCATGGGGGAAAGGGTGACAGTGGCCACAGATGAAGACCTTCTCCTCCCAGAGACCGATCCCCTCACTCTCACAGCAGCCTCCCCCACCCCACACCCCAATACAAGTAGTTAGCATCACAAAAAATTGAATGTTTTTTATTTAAGCTAAGTTAAGGTTCATCTGAGTAATTATATTTTTTTGGAAGTTAGACAAAATGTCCCTCTGATAGCACGTTTTCAAAGAATCGTAGAATGGTTTGGCTTGGAATGGACCTTAAAGATCATCCCGTTCCAGCTGCTCTGCCATGGGCAGGGACACCTCCCACCAGACCAGGCTGCCCAAGGCCCCATCCAACCTGGCCTTGAACACCTCCAGGGAGGGGGCAGCCAAAAATTTCCTGGGCAACCCATTCTAATGTTTTCTTTCAGATAGTGTTTCTCCAAACGCCATTAATTCTTTCGGAAATGCTAACACCTTGTGTTCAGTATGAACAGATGTGTTTTCTTCTGTAATCACCTGTATGCCAGGCAAAGAGAAGGCTCTGAGGAGATCTTACAGCGACCTTCCAATACCTGAAGGACACCTACATGAAAGCTGGGGAGGGACTGTTTATAAAAACATGAAGTGATAAGACAAGGGGCAATGGGTATAAACAGGAGAAGGGCAAATTTAGGCTTTTATAAGCAAGAATTTCTTCACAATGACAGTGGTGAGGCCTGGCACATGTTGCCCAGGGAAGCTGTGGCTGCCCCATCCCTGGAGGTGTTCAAGGCTGGGTTGGATTAGGCTTGGGCAGCCTGGACTGGTGGGAAGTGTCCCTGCCCATGCCAAGGGGTTGGAACTGGATGGGCTTTAAGGTCCCTTCCAACCCAAACTATTCTATGATTCTATGCAGTCTTTCCCGGACTCAAATACAAGCTCAGATAGAGAGTTGGCTCCAAAGCTCCATACTAGCAAGAGGTTTGACTGTTGTGAAGTCCATAATGATGTTTATTAAAACTACACCTTGGCAAGTAACAGAATACACATGAGATTTCTGGGAAAATCTATCCATACGCATGTAAGTGGAGAATCTATTCTGTAACAGCCCTTGTGTCGCTCCACGAGATTGACAGGAGATAACTGCCTCTTGTTGCCGGGGCCTGATAATGGGTGCTTGCTTTCTAAAACCCCAAAGTGAGCCTTAGAAAGTTTATTTGTCGGCAATTTCGGTATCTACCCCTCACCCCAATCTGACGAAACCCACCCCTCCCTCCCATCACCTCCCAATGCTGGTGAACACACCCCCCCTCCCGGAGAAGCCCCCACCTGCAACCGCGCAGGGCTCCAGCTCCTCAGTTTCCCGCGCTCGGCCAGGCCCCGCCCACTTCCGCCCCGCCTCTCCACGCTCACTTCCGCCCGGTCCCTCTCCCACTGCCCACCTCGCGCAGGGCCGCGGTGCCCATAGACGACATGGCGGTGCTGGCTTCGAGCGTGCGCATACGGCGGCCGCTCTAGCCCTGGCGGGAGCTCTGTGGTGCCCGGCTCGCCCTACCCGGATACCCGGACTGGGTGGAGTTGGGCGGGTGGGAACTCGTGAGGTTCGACAGGGCTAAGAATCATAGAATCATAGAACAACCAGGTTGGAAGAGACCCATCGAATCTTCTAGTCCAACTATTCCTATCAAACACTAAACCAAGTCCCTCAAGACCTCATCCACCCGTGTCTTAAACACCTCCAGTGAAGGTGACTCAACCACCTCCCTGGGCACACTATTCCAATGCCCAATGACCCTCCATGTGAAGAACTTCCTCCTAATCTCCAGCCTAAATCTCCCCTGGCGGAGCTTGAGGCCATTCCCTCTTGTCCTGTCCCCTGTCACGTGGGAGAAGAGCCCAGCTCCCTCCTCTCTACAACCTCCTTTCAGGTACTTGTAGAGAGCAATGAGGTCTCCTCTCAGCCTCCTCTTCTCCAGGCTAAATAACCCCAGCTCTCTCAGCCGTTCCTCATAGGGCCTGTTCTCCAGCCCCTTCACCAGCTTCGTTGCTCTTCTCTGGACTTGCTCCAGAGCCTCAACGTCCTTCTTGTGGTGAGGGGCCCAGAACTGAACACAGGATTCAGGGAGCGGCCTCACCAGTGCTGAGTACAGAGGGAGAATCACCTCCCTGGACCTGCTGGTCACACCATTTCTGATCCAAGCCAGGATGCCATTGGCCTTCTTGGCCACCTGGGCACACTGCTGGCTCATTTTCAGTCACTGTCAACCAACACTCTCAGGTCCCTCTCCTCCTGGCAGTTTTCCAGCCAGGCTTCTCCATATCTTTAGCTCTGATAGGGTTGTTGTGCCCCAAGTGCAGGGCGATGTCCTGCATTACCTAAGGGCAATGTCCTGCACCAGGGCCGGGCAGTCCATGGTTTCAGTACAGGATGGGGGATGATGGGATTGAGAGCTGCCCTGTAGAGAAGGACTTGGGGGTGCTTGTCGATTAGAAGCTCGACATAAACCAGTAATGTGTGCTCACAGCCCAGAAGGCCAATTGTATCCTGGGCTGCATCAGAGCAGCGTGGCCAGCAGGCCGAGGGAGGGGATTCTGCACCTCTGTTCCTCTCTTGTGAGACCTCATCTGGAGTCCTGTGTCCAGTTCTAGAATCCTCAACGTAAGTGTTGGGGTAATGAAATGCTAAGATGCGAGACAGGGGAGCTAAGGAACGTATATGTTTATTAAATGCACATAGGAAATCAGGTAACCGATTGACCCTAATTTTCTTGGGAAAGGAAAATGGAGAAAGAAGTGAAAAGGTATCATCTTAGGGGAAAACTCTAGAAATTTCATCTCAAATTTATCTCCAGTTTCAACTCAAAGTTTCTTACTTTGATGTGGTTATTGAAGCCAATAGATGGTAATATCTCTCACAATAGTAGTTTGGTTACTTTTTTCCTATGTATATTTTCATCACTTCCACAGTAACAATACCAGTATGATCTGATTTTTTAAGTATTTTTTTTTAAGAGAATCGTTTATGTTACAGCAACCTACCTCACAAATGTTTTATAAACTCCATATGGTCAGCTGTCAAACTGTCCTCATCATCCCACCCAAACCCAGTCCAATCCACCACACCCCAAATGTTCTGCTACTTAATTAACAAAAAAACTAAAAACCTTATTTACATTAAATAAATATCATTGCAGTTTCTACTCCTACTTTTGTTATACTAACTAGCAGATTGCCTGATGCTAATCTGTCAGAGCCCAGATCTTCTCTACTTGCGTAACTACAAATGTTAATAAAAGGAGAAATGTGATGATGCCAGTATCTAGTCTGTCTTTTAAGCTGCCCCATTCATCTATCATGGGATGTTTGGATCTCTACGGATGTCAGAGATTAGTACAAAATGTCCCTTCTTTGCTTCCAGCTCTTATTGTTAATTTACTCACAATCTTATTTACTGCCTGTATCATCAACCTGATTAAATTACCATGTAATTGAATCTTCATATATATTGTCTTCATATCATGTTTTCTGGATATTTTCACTTCTTAAAATGTTTTTCTTGAATACTTTTTAAACTTTTGTTTATTCAGAATATTTATTTATAGATTTTCCCATCATCTAACTCAATTTTTTTACTGATCTTTCTTTTCCAGAAGTCTTGACTGGTTTACAGTTTCCGTGTAGCGTTTTTATGCGACCGCTAGCCCTGCTTCTCTCTGTATGCCTGTTTTGCAGTTCTCTGCTCCATGCTCTTTATTTCTCCTTTAAATATCTGTCATCCAGGCTATAGGGAAATTTTTTTTCTGACCGTGATGCACAGATACCTCTGTACTTACTATAAATACCAGGGTAAATGTTCTGAGCTAGCCTTTAAATTCCTGCAGGCTCCAAAGTGCCTGGATTCAAAGCATGAATCATGAAGTGAAAAGAGGTTCAGGGGGCTATTTTAGTTGGAATTCACTCTCAGTCTTTCAGTGTTAATTTATTTAAGTGAGGAGTGATGATGGTCACATCCCTTGTGGCACTCCAAGCCTCCCTGGCTCCACTCATTTAGGTTTTTCAGGTCCCGGATTTATTTCCCACATCCCCATGGACTTAAGTACACAGGCAGAGGAAATCTAGATACATATTCACAATCTTCTTAAATTTATCCTGATAGGTAGGTCTGTCATTCACCTCTGCCTCTCACAGCATGCATCTTCTTCAGTATGTTTAGGCTGCAGTAGCTAATACACTCCCTGCGTTATCGCTCTGTTTTATCTCATATTTTTGATTCCTTAACATCATATTTCAGGCTACATATTAAGAAATAATCTCCCTTGTCTCTGTGCTAAGTGTCTCCAGAAGGATCTCACTCTTGGAAGCCTGCTTTGTTTTGTTTGTTTTAGTCCTTAATCTTCCTCTAATAACTTCTTAATGTTGGGGTCTGGCATCCCAACACTTAGGATTCAATCAGTGTTAGAGGGAGAGGTTGGAGCCTAAAGATAAGAATTCACAAATCTTGAGAAATTTTAAACTGCGTAAAGGGAAGGGAGAAGGAGCTATGCAAATTGTTTCCATGGGAAAGAGGAGTGGAATTCAGCCTCTTTTGTGTGAAACAGCAGCAACCAGTCAGTAAACACAAACATCCTGGATGATCAGCCCAAATACAGCTTGAGCTCAGCCCCTGCTCCACCGTCTCCAAACAACCAACAGGGCAAGGTTTGAACTGTGGAGCATCAAGACTAAGAAAGTAGAATTTATTTCTAGACCTAACATATTCTGCTGCTCAAGGATCTCCCTCTTCTTTTTCCTAATATCTGTTTTTATCATATTTAGGTTGTGAGCTTCTGAAACATGCAAAGATGTTTTTCAGTCTGTTCATCTGTACAAATGCTGTTGTTTTATTTTCTTGGAAATTATTACCACTAAACTAACTTAGAAGAAGAAAATGGTTTTGTTACATATTACATTTAAGATTTGCTGCATATCTAATACCTAAGGTTTACTGAATTTACACCTGTATACCAGTAAAGAGTAGGATTCTTTCTTATTAAATAATCTGTAGTTACTACAAGAGAAAGATTTCTTCAACCCCAGAAGTATTGCTATCCAGCATAAAAAAAAGTCATAGCTATATATCTCAGATTTTTATCTTTTTTTTTAATCATATAAAGAATTACTTGTCAGGATTCAGAACAATGCTAAAAAGATATTAAATATTTTTTACAAGGAAAATCTCTTACTGTCTGAAAATTTGAAAATATTATTAAAAGAAAACCAACTGCAGTTGTAAAGATTTTCTTCATCCTTTTTGGTGTTTATTTAGGGCTATTGAATAATATGGGTTCGGCCAGGCGGATTTGCCTTTTTAAGCATATGACTTGATCCTGAAAAAATGTCCTCTTCAGTACTGACACACACAGGGTTTTAAATACCCAGCCGCTGTGTAAAACAGTCTGCAGAATTCCAGCCTCAACATAAGTGGCC
This sequence comes from Coccyzus lansbergi, assembly GCA_033558105.1. Taxonomy (NCBI): domain Eukaryota; kingdom Metazoa; phylum Chordata; class Aves; order Cuculiformes; family Coccyzidae; genus Coccyzus; species Coccyzus lansbergi. Next base: position 1,240,284 of record JAUMJK010000012.1, read on the forward strand.
AGCCGCCTTCCAATTGCTAATAAATCTCTTATGTTAGACTTACGCGAGCACTTACACCATTACAAGTGAAACCCCACAAAATAAACATCAGAGTGGGATCCTGTCTGCCTAATTTAGCCACAGAACTTGTACCTACCTTTTAAGCTCTTTTGTTAAAGGGAACAGTTTCTCATGGAATTTTTGGAAAGAGGTCGGTATCCTTTCTGGCCTATGAAGGGCCACCTAGCCTGCCTTAATTTAGGTGCCTGGGTAGTTGATTCATTTTCCCTTTGTTACTCAGTTCTTTTTTGGGGTGGTGGTTATTTTCTGTTCAAATGAATAAAAACGGAAACTTAAGTATTTTTGTGAAAGTCCTGTTTATGTAATGCTAGGTCCTGCTCCCTGTTGTAAGTTGATAACTGTGTGAGGAGATAGAGGTAACCCCTACATTCCTTATGCAAGCAAAATTCCAAATTAATTGGAAGTCACCTGAGCAAGAGTTATGAGATGGAGATGATTAAAATATTAGCTAATTCCTGAGACAACCTTCCTACTAGAAAAATATATTGCTTTGTCCTAGTATTTTCTCTTCACATTACTTTTGTCTGGTACTAGCATTTCTTTTGGCTGAGGCTTTTGGTTTTTAAAAGGTCAACATGGACTAGTTTATAAAAAAGTAAGGGTGAACAGTTCAAATAAAGACTCCTCTCTCTATGAAGTCTTGTCTAAAACTGCATTGGTTTCACTAGAAGCTGAATGTAGCCTCAGAATGGAAAATCCCATCTTCCAACATTGTGGACATCAGTTTCTGTTGTAATGCTCATTACAATTCAGGGCTTGCTGATAAAACTGTTGATTTGTTTTCACAATACCAAGCTAGAATAACTACTGGCATCAGTATCTTGGCAATCTTTCTTTAGATAACCTACATGAATATGTAGAAATCTCGTAAACACGTGGTTGTTTTGAAAACTCGGTGCTACCTCTGCATTAAAAAATTCAGATGCTGAGACTCATCCTATTAACTTTTAAATAATCATTAAAATTACCTACAATACAGCCATACTAAGTAGAAGAAATTACTATGTTTATGCTTCCAATTAGGGAATCAAGTTTGTCAGTTGCACATATTGCTTCCAAAACCACAAGGTTATTGGATATACTGAAGACTTAACATTTTTATAACAAATCTGGTAACAGCTAAATGGCAAGGGTGAATCACAATGAATCTAAATACATGAAACTATATAAATCCAGCTACATTACTTTCATATTTTAGGTAATGCTGCATTGCAAAAAAAAAAAAAAAAAACAGCATTTTTTTCTGGTGACAGGACAAGTGGAAATGGGTATAAACTGGAGAGGAGCAGATTTAGGCTTTTTATAAGGAAGAATTTCTTCATGATGAGAGTGGTGAGGCACTGGCAGAGGTTCCCAGAGAAATTTTAGATGCTCCGTCCCTGGAAGTGTTCAAAGCCAGGTTGGATGTGGCTTTGGGCAGCCTGATCTAGACCATGGCAGGAGAGTTAGAACTGGACAGGCTTTAAGGTCCCTTCCAACCCAAACTTTTTTATGATTCTATGATTCTACGATATTTTCATCTATTGTATGGATCTCTGCAACTAAAACTGGTCTAAGATACATCCTTTAGGAAAAAGTGGCTCTTAGGATCTTTCACTTGAATCCAAATTTTCTGGAGCAAACTCCAGGTAAAAGGAAGATCTGGTGTATGCTGTGGTCACAAGAATGTGGAACACATTGCATATCTGAAATTTGCAGCAAAACATTGCAAATGTTAATTCAGATCAATAATTATTTATTCACATATAACAGCGAGACTGGAGCTTGTTTATTATCTTATCTTTACTGAAACACGGGAGTTTTTCCCCAGTTGTTTTGGCTGTAACATCATACAAAGTCAAATTTTGTTGTGTCACTGCTTTAAGTAACGGTACCTTTTCTTATATATAAATTGCTTACTCCTCCTGCTTGCTACAAAAATATAGACGACTTACAGAGAGCAGCCTGCTAAACACAGATGTAGAATATTTCCACTGTAATTTGTTCGAAGAAGTTCTAAACCTGTCCGTATGATTCCCAGTTGGGTTTTTTGCTTTATTAGTGCTAGTTAGTTCCAAATTTTGTGCCTTATTTTCCTCCTTATGGGCATGGATATAGATTTAGTTTTTATGTCTATGTTGACACGACCTCAGCCCAACAGTACATTATGGGAAGCTGGAAGATTTATTGGCAGAAGAGAGCCTGTTGGGAAAAAAAGGTAGATATTGGTAATTGGAGAATGAGTCAGTGTCTGGAGTCCAGCTGTGCTTGCTACACAAGCCTGACTATAGCCAAGTTACTCAGATTTCTTCAACTATCTGAAATTGGCTTTTTTAAAAACAGGAAAAGGCTCTCTGTATGCATAAAGGCAGCAAATTATCTTTTTCCTTTTCATTGTTAATATTGCGTGGAGCGTACAAGCCATGGTCTTGGAGAAACACAAATTACTCATGCACAAATCAGCATGTCTGGAAGGTGTTTTAGCATCAGCATCTCAAAATACACCAATAAGAGTTTGATATGTAATAAGTTCTGTGACTAATGTTGTAAAGACACCTACACTCTGACCATGGCAGGCAAAGCATTGCTATTTGTTATTGCATGAATTTAGAGGGGTAGAAGCTTAGGAAGCACAGCAGCGGTCATGGTTGGTATTATTTTAAGTAGTGGTGCTTACTTCATTAGCATCCCAAAAACTGAAAGCGTAGCTTTTGAGAAATACATTATCTTAAGGAAAAGGCATTTCATAGAATTCTAGAATCATAGAATCACCAGGTTGGAAAAGACCTCTTGGATCATCGAGTCCAACCATACCTATATGCCACTAAATCATGTCTCTGAGCACCTCATCTACTCATCTTTTAAACACCTCCAGGGAAGGTGACTCAACCACCTCCCTGGGCAGCCTATTCCAATGCCCAATGACCCTTTCCATGAAAAAGTTTTTTCTGGTGTCCAGCCTGAAACTCCCCTGGCAGAGCTTGAGGCCATTCCCTCTCATCCTATCCCCTGTCACTTGGGAGAAGAACCCAGCACTCTCCTCTCCACAACCTCCTTTCAGGTAGTTGGAGAGAGCAATGAGGTCTCCCCTCAGCCTCCTCTTCTCTAGGCTAAACACCCCAACTCTCTCAGCCGTTCCTCATAAGGCCTGTTCTCCAGCAACTTGACCAGCTTCATTGCTCTTCTCTGGACCCACTCCAGAGCCTCAACATCCTTCTTGTGCTGAGGGGCCCAGAACTGAACATAGGATTCCAGAAGCGGTCTCACCAGTGCTGAGTACAGAGGAAGAATAACCAGAATAACCTCCCTGGACCTGCTGGCCACGCTGTTTCTGATACAGCCCAAGATGCCATTTAAAGAATATTGTCAAATTAAAAACTGAAGTTGAAGCAAACTTTATAAAACTAAGCTCTTACATATCCATCATTTTTATCTTTTGCCATACTACTAAAACCAATTATTTTCAAGTTCCTTGCAGAATGCAGCAAGAATCTCAAACTGCTATCATGGATATATCTTACCTAATTCTGTTACCACAAGTCAAAATATCCAAAGAATAAATTAATTGTGAATAATATACATTTTTCCATTCCTCTCTTTTAAAAACTTAGTTAAGTAATATTTTTCTTTTTTTTCCTGTAAGATTTGCAAACAGAAACATTTGAAACAAAATAAATCATACAGACAAGCTATGACTATTTAGTACTACAGGCACAGAGACAAGGATGATAACTGCAGTACCACATGAGCCACAAAACTATTAGGACTGAAATATATGAAAAAGTAGATCAGGCTCTGGGGGTCTCATTTAACGCAGAAAAGGCCTTTGGCAGTCAGCCAGAAGAACATTTTGAGGCAACACCCAGATATTTAGGCTGAAGTTTTGCTGATGGTACGATATCTAAAATGGTTTCAGCTCATTAAAGGGAGACATAGTTGCCCAGTTTCTTGTCTTGTTTTCTTACTTATTCATTGCAATTATAATTGAAGCTAAGTTGACCAGCAGTTGAGGAGAGCAAACTTGACAAGATAGGATATCTTGTATTTCTTACAGGCATTAATAATACTTAATTCTGGAATTGAAGGCCCACTTGAGTATTTAAATAAACTAAAAACAGAAGGAAAAAGACAGCAAGTCACATTATCCATTCCTTTCCATCTCTATTACTCCACACAGATGTCGCAAAACAACTTATTCCATCTCTGTGTAGCTATAAAGCTAGCAGTTCCTGCTGTGGTGTAGAGATGGATTTCTGAGTAGCTTTGTTCCAGCTGCAAGTGCAGAGTGACCCACACAGGATGTGGGAACAGGTCACTGAATAAAGAAGATCTCTCTGAAGCATCTGCGACCTGCATAATTCCTCAACTCTCTATGGCATTAGAAGTATAGCACTTCTTCTATGGTTAGGAGAGCACAAACAACTCAGCCTTGTATAGATCACTGTGCTTTCTTTCCCCGAGCATCCTTACAACCCTCTGCTCCATTTCACACACAACAACCTCACCTTCTTCCCCATTCTTGTTTCCTAGATCCTACTTTCTTCCTTTCTGCCAGACAAAGATGCAGGTGCTGAGCATAGCCTGGATGCTGATTAGCTAAGCAGCAGCTATCAAAAGTCACAAATGATTGTTGCTGTCTTGCCTTTGCTGAGCATGCTCATTAATCTAGGTCTCTCTCATCTGCTATGCCAGTTTTCGGACATGTGCAATGTTCACCATCTTTGAGATACATGTTATTTGGTTTCTATCTATATTATTTGGACTCTACTTTTTTTAGGAGTAATCATTCATCACCAGCTGACAACTCAAATAGAGAACTCTCTTTCTGCAGTTAAATTAGTGACAGACTGCAGTGTATTGAGTTGCAAAAGCAGTCAGCAAAGATCAGATGGGTGGGCAGTATTTGCTACTCAAATAGTGAGTCCCTGTCTTCACCACAAAGTGTCACATGGAATGGGGACAATGTTGGTAGGTGACATGGTGCCCGTCTTGCAAACTTATAGCATGTTATTTCTGATAAGAAAAAAACAAGACTTTTGGTCACAACATTGTTTTCTCAGTTCTCTTGCATGTCTTACTGAAAAAAAATATTTTATTGTAAGGTCCTAAAAAATTATGACTATCAGAATTCATTTCTATAGAATATTCAATATCTCACATGGTTTCTCACACCACAGTGTCACATTATGATAAATTCAGCTGTGATGCTAGTGTAGGCATTTTTTTTATCCTCGTGTGACCATGTGCCATGCTGTGAAGCAGATTAGGGAAATTATTTGGCTTCAGGAAAAGAAAAAATAGTGGGTTTTGACAGTAGTTCAGTTCATAATCCAGTTTACGTTGTGAACAAACTGTTGTTCCAGTGCAGTGAGTGAGAGGCATAGCACAGGGAGGAGGATAGCAGTACCCCAAGAATTTCCTTCAAATGTTAAGCATTTTTTCTGTAAGACAATAAGCACTTGTTTAGGACTTTTAAGTGGACAAGGTGCTAAGGGGCATGGTTTAGTGTTTGATAGGGATGGTTGGACTCGAGGATCTGGTGGGTCTCTTCCAACATGATTATTCTATGATTCTATGATTTTATATCCTACTTAATGAAGTCCACAGGGCATGGCTACACCTGCCTAAACAAACTAACTCAAAATAGGGACCATAGTAATTGATGTGCACTTATTCCTGAAATCTGCTGGGCTCTTAACCTCAGTAATTTATTGAACAATCAAATACATGGATTATGTGTTGTATAAAACACTGACAATTGCATAAACTGCGAGAAATTGCACATTTCCGAGTCTGTGCTGCAGATGCCTGATTGAAGCAAATCTTTTTCAACACGATGGTTTATATAATTTTTTAATCTCTGCAAAACCAGCCAATTCCTACCACTCGATTTGCTCATACTGCAGTGATTCAACCCTTGACATTTTTAGCAGATTCACCACAGGCCATTAGTCGCGTCGTGTGCATAGAGTTTATTGAGTAGACAGCCCACAACTCTCCGTGTTTTGTTTTTACAAGCATTTTTGCTCAATTACACTGGACAAAGCAGTCAGCAGGATAATATTTCATGAGGTCATCTTTTGCGGTAGTATTTTTTTCAGTAGTAATGAGAATTTCTGAAACAGACTATTGTTTGTAATTACTTTCACTCACCTAATTTGCCATCTAAAGGTTAAATGTCTAATTTAAGCTAATTGATTTGGCTGTCTCAGTGGTTATTGTAGAGAGATGTCTCAAAGAACAGAAGATCCCTAGTGTATTTTTGATACTTACTTTAACCCAGGATGAATCACCCTCCAGGAGTCCTCCCTCTTTCTGCTGAGTATAGAAGTCGTCAAAGTGATAAATTTGAACTGGACGATCACTCTCACTTTTATGCAGTGTACAGATGAAGTTCCCTAGAGATGGATGGCAAAGAAACAACATTACATAGACATAGCCTGAAATCATAGTTAGCTGATAAATTTTATTTTACAGATACATGAAGCAAGCTTGACATTATTTACTCCAGACTTCAGGTCTCTGTCTTTTGCATTGTTATGATGAAAACAGGATAGAGTTGAGTTGGCTGAAGCTTGAATTTGGTAAGCACAATGACTCTTTTGCACAGCCATTCAGCTCAACATAGTTCAGCTGCCTTTTTTTTGGGGGGGGGGATTGTGGTAGGAACCATCACCAAAACCCAGACTAAAAGTCCACAAATGTGGCTTTTGCAGCTAGTCATCATACTTTAAGGATACATAAAAAATGTAGTGTCCAGCAAAAAGTATAATAAAAGACCTAAAATCACGAAGATAATAAAGTGGATTTGTTCAGCTTAATAAAGAGAAGAGTGGAAATACAATATTCAAAAACCATCACAGAGAAGCAGTGGTCAGAGCAAGGAAGACTTCAGGCTAGACATAAGGAAAAACCTTCTCATGGTAAAGTACCTGTGGGACTTGCCAAGTTTTCATTACTGGAGCCTGTTAAAATTAAACAAGACCTGTGTCTATCAGGAGTGACTTAGGCATAGGTGCTCTTCCCTAAGGAGAGGGAAATAAAAATATGTCCTTTCTTTATAATATTTCATTATCTAAATAATTCCTTATTTATCAGAAATTTACTTCTTATTTCTCTGTTTCTTAAAAATATTTTATAAATAAGAAATGGACTCATAGGAACCTCATAACATTCAAAAAAGGAGGTGCTCTGGGTGACCCTGTTTGAGCAGCGAGGTGAGTTTGAACCAAATGATCTTTGAGATCCTTCCAGCCTCAGCCAGTCTGTGACTCTGTAGTCAATGCAGGGAGTAAGCGGACCCACAGAACTATTTTGAACGTTACTGGTATTGCTTTTTCCCCATATCTCTGTCTCGAATACCTATACAAAAAACCTCTTAGTTTAGGTGTCCACGTTTATGGGCAGGAGAGGATTAATCTGGGCCAGGAGCTGAAGAACACAAATAGTAAACAGCTTGTCAGAAGCAGGGTCCTTGCTCAGCTTTCACTGACCTCCCTGGGAGTTAACAGTTTTTAGCAGCCCACTGAATAAAGGTTGCTTTTTCTTTTCTTTCTTGACAGAATTTAAGCTTCTGCTTAGCAGGGGCTAAAACACAGCCTGAGACATTGTCAGAATTACGGTCTTTATTTCTTTAGAGTTTATTGCTTCTCGCCAAAGAAGCAAACCCTAAAATAAAGAATAGGAAATTTTGTTAAAGTCCTCATAGTGTTTAAGTAAAGCAAAGACACTCTGTCTCACTTATGCCTCATTTTCACTGGTCCTCAGTTTACTTAAACATTGGGAAGAATATAAAATCTTCACTCACTGACATTATGAAACATAACAAAAAACACATTGGATTTGCCAATGAAATAACTTCACTAGTATGTTCATAATAAGTTTTTGCATTTCTGTAATCTTTTCCTGGTTTCCTTTTTAAACTTGGTGGTTTTCCAGTCAATAATTGCATTTCACAATCTGAATATACTTTATGTAAATGCAAAAATTCTGTTTTAATCCTTTCATCAGGAACAAGTCAATGTTAAAAATGAAGTTTTCAGATTCTATATTTTTCCTTCTGCCATGTGATAATGTAAATCAAACTCTCCAAAGTGATTTGAACCTTCCCACCCAACGTAAGTTTGCCTACCTCACCTTCCTAATTCCACCCCCTGCAGAATAATGCCTTCCTTTTAGTCCATCCTATAAATGCAAACTCATTGATTTCTCTCTTTACAGGCATGCCACAACCTGCCTTAGCCTCCATAAACCATTTCTAATGCATTTGCTGGTCTTTAAAGTGATGTAAATACTTTGTTTCAGTTGTCAAAGATTCTTCTTTACATGTAATCATTGTGAAAAGTCAATAAATACCGTCACTGAGTATATTCAGTGGGTAGGTTCTAAGTAATAAGCAAGGATATGCACTCTGGAAGCACAAGGAGGTTGCCAAGGAAGATAGATATTTAAGGTATCAAGTGTCAGTATATAGGCATGAAAATAAGCAGCACAAGATTTACTGTGATTGCAAGGCAAAATAGCAAAGTACTAAGTCTAAAGTAGCCACGAAAACCAATCTTTTCAATTTTCTACACATGAAATTTCAGGATAATTGATTCTCTTTATGCCACAGCTTCTCCCCACACAACATGTAGATGCAATATTTCCTTTTTTTCTCTTTTATTCTCTTTTTAAAAGACTTATTATTACCATTGGCTATAAAAGCCAGCCAGATTAAGTGCTTCATTATATAATTCTTAATTAAGCTAGTAAGAGCATTTAATAGAGCCATTTTTTATTTTCTTCAGCCACTCTACAATAAAAATGCACTCCTTTGTCTCCCAGTCACCTTTTAAAAAACTCATTTAATGAGAAAGAGATAGATTGGGCTCTTGATCCTTGCTGGTTTGCTTTTTATTCTTCCTTTGGGGAGGTGAAGATATTCAGTATAATGTTGTTAGAGTTGCCCATTTAGAAGTCTTTTCCTGGAGAACATTTTACGGATTTTTGAGAATATGTTATTTATGGAGCTTAATATGTCTTTGCTTTTATTACTGATATCTGTACTGCAGCAAAGTTCTGCAAGACAAACCTGAAAGTAGGTTAGTTATCCCAACTGTTCAGACCTTCCAGACTCACATAGGCACTTACTGAGTTTTTTGAGCCTTTGTTAATTGTAGAGATCAGCAATATCATCTGGGAGCTGTGTTGCTGTGGGATTAGGAAAAGTTAAGAAGCACAATGTATCCTCAAATGAACAGTATTGCTAAGAGAGACTTGGAATTTGGATCTGGTGATACCTTCATGTATAAACCCTCACGTTCTCAAAATAAAAAAGTCTCATTTTCAATTGAGCAAAATAACCATGTAGAATGATAGAATCATAGAATAGTTTGGGTTGGAAGGAATCTTAAAGATCATCCAGTTCCAACCCCCCTGCCATGGCCCTGGACACCTTCCACCTGATCAGGCTGCCCAAGGCTCCATCCAACCTGGCCTTGAGCACCACCAGGGATGGGGCAGCCACAGCTTCCCTGGGAAACTTGTACTAGTGTCTCACCTTTCATGGTGAAGAAATTCTTCATAATGTCTATTCTAAATCTGCCCCTCTCCACTTTACATCCATTCCCCCTTGTCCTATCACCATAAGCCTTTATGAATAGTGCCTCTCCAGCTTTCTTGTAGGCTCCTTTCAGGTACTGGAAGGTTGCTATAAGATCTCCTCTGAGCCTTCTCTTCTCCAGGCTGAACAACTCCAGCTCTTAACCTGTGCTTGTATGGAAGGTGCTCCAGCCCTCGGATCATCTTTGTAGCCTCCTCTGGACCTGTTCCAACAGTTCCATGTCCTTCTTATGCTGAGGATTCCAGAACTGGACACAATACTCCAGATGAGGTCTCACAAGAGAGGAATAGAGGAACATAGCTATTCTGGGCTAAATATAATTCCTGATCCAATTTATATCAGAGGAAGGATTATTTTTTTCAGCCCAAATTATTCCAACGTGTCAGTCAGTGGTGGATTTCCGCATATTAGTAACTTACAGCTTACTCTGAAGCTACAGTCTGCTCCTTTAGTACAAGTTCAATGACTCACCGTGCCACTAGGAAGTTAAGCATGAGCTGTATTCATTTCAAGAGAACTGCTGGTAGAGAAAGTCGATCCCTCTGTTGACAGGAGCTATCGACAGCCTGCTTGTGTAAGGCAAGCTGCAGAGCTCTACCAGGTTACCATGCCTCACAGCAAAAAGCTATGCAGCAAGTTCCTCCTCTTTTCAGTGACATTTTAGCTGACGTACATTTTATCAATATATATTTTCCATTGAACGGTTAAGTTACATAGCTGACTCCAAACAGGCGTTTTGGGAAAATAACTTGTGAGCTTTCCTGAGACTTATGGTAATCTGGCAATGCATACAAACATCTGAAATGAACTGATGTAAGACCTCTAACCCTGTTTCAGCCATAACCTGCGTACAATATAAATAAGTAATGTACAAACATGAAAAAGAAAACAGGAAAATTAAGTCTTTGAGTTGATGTTCACGAGTGACTTACTGTCTCACAGGCTTCAGGCTGTTTTTTCCCAGCACTGTGATTTCTGATTTCTTGGACAGACATTTCCAAAAGCTCTAAAGACCTACTTTACTCATAGACCACAAATTTACAGAATTCTACTTTATGAATGATTCTATTATTTTCCTAAAGTCAGCTAGATAGATAGGCTCTCAGCCCTAGTTCTGTATAAAATCTAGATGCATCAAAACAGTCCAGCAAATAATACAGGTGAAAAAAAGGATGAAAGTCTGAAATGAAAATAAAATGCTTTCCATAGATTGTTTGTGAGATGCAAAGAGCAGGCAGCTCTGCAGGAAGGGCCAGCTAGGAGCTGGGGTGACAGCAAAGTGACAGGGAACCATCCTCCCCAGCAAGAAGACAGTCCCACCACACCTGAGCAAGGAGAACAGGGCTGGTCTGAGGCCAAGTCAGCAGATCAGGATAGGGGCCAGGCACAGGTTTACTTTCAATGGGTCTCTGCTGAGAACCGAGGTCAAGAGCCTGAGCTTAAATGCAGCTCCCAGGCAAAGAAAACACCCAGAAAAGAAACATCTTGCAGATGTCTGTGTTCCCATTTCCATTCCAACTGTTGGACCCATTCCAACAGTTCAATATCCTTCTGATGTTGAGGATTTCAGAACTGTGATTCCAGATCTGTGAAGTGATGTTGAAGCGATGAGGGGGATCTCAGGTCAGCTGAGGGGGAGCTCCAATTACAACCCCCTCCTCTCCTCTTATAGTCCATTCATGAGTGGCCTGGAGTGATAACATCTTGTGTGCCAGTCAGCCAAGCTCCTTATCTTCTTCGCTTCTCCTCAGTGACACAGCTAACAAGGGACACAGTGAGTTGCTTCGGCTACCCTGACGGTGCAACTCCCACCAACGTGTAGGGATCCAAAAAAACCTCCAGAGTCACACATCACGCCACCTCTTAACACACAAAGCTTATAGTGTCTGTATCTGTAAGTCAACAAAGTATAATATATATTAGTTTCAATTAATAAGTCTTAATAATATTTCTGTTTTCAGGATCACTTCCAATTCTTTGTTCTGTAACTGCAGATTGAATGATTTACTAGATGCCGTCTAATATACAATGTACCAGTGGCTGGTCATAGCATCAAGAATATTTTGCAGGTCTCTCTTAACTACAAATATCAAAAAGGTAACATCTTAATAATTCTATGCTTCCATTTTGTTCCATGTTCTGCTAAGAGATAACTCTATGTCTACGTAAATGTATAAAGCATGTCCAGGGAGGTTATTCTCCCTCTGGACTCAGCACTGGTGAGGCCGCTCCTTGAATCCTGTGTTCAGTTCTGGGCCCCTCACCACAAGAAGGATGTTGAGGCTCTGGAGTGAGTCCAGAGAAGAGCAACAAAGATGGTGAAGGGGCTGGAGAACAGGCCCTATGAGGAACAGCTGAGAGAGCTGGGGGTGTTTAGCCTAGAGAAGAGGAGGCTGAGAGGAGACCTCATTGCTTTCTACCACTACCTGAAAGGAGGATGTAGGGAGGAGGGAGCTGGCCTCTTCTCCCAAGTGACAGTGGCCAGAACAAGAGGGAGATTTAGGCTAGACATTAGGAGGAAGTTTTTCACAGAAAGGGCCACTGGGCACTGGAACAGGCTGCCCAGGGAGGTGGTTGATTCACCTTCTGTGGAGATGTTTAAGGCACGGGTGGACAAGGTGCTGAGGGACATGGTTTAGAGATTGGTGGGAATGGTTGGACTCGATGATCCAGCGGGTCTCTTCCAACCTGGTGATTCTATGATTCTAAGTTAATAATATAAAATACCTACAGATCTGCACTAATCTCAAAATATTTACACACAATCTCTTTATAACAGAGTTCAGCAGTTACTTTTCCATATATTTTGAGTACAAGACAGATGGCGTTTCACAGTAGAAACAAATGAGGTACCACATAGACAAATATGTGACATATGGTAAAAAGAAGTCTCTTTCTGACTGTGGTAATCATAGCAACATTTTCCCCAAATACTTGTGTTGTTTTGTAGCATTGCAATATTTCAAAGCTTTATTCAGACAGTGATTATCAGTGCTTGATTTCAGAAATATACCCTGAAACAAAATTGGTTTATGATTATCTCAAACACTTAGCTTGTTTTGTGGTATTTTTTTTGTCTGAAACAGGCTAAACTTCACAGACTGAACTGAGAATAACAGCACATAATGGTAATAATAACAGCACTTACACTGCTTTCTAGCAACAAGTGTCTGCAGCCACCCATCAGCATGTAAAATTTGTAATGTGGAAAACTAATGTTTCCAAAAATGAGCATACAAAGATGCTGACTTCTCAGTGCAGTAAATTAACACCTTTTGTCTAAAAGCAGATTTAAAATAAGATTACATCGGTCTCACATAAGACATTAACTTGCATCAGAAACAGTTTGCTCACATATGACTCATTGTACACAAACCTGACTTTTTCCACTTCTAATAATGTGACAATCAGGAATTATTCCAGTCCCTGGAAAAAATCTCAAATAATAAAAATCTCACAGCAAGGCAAATACATTATATGCAAATACATTTCTGCCACTGCATGTTGCAAATGCTTTTGCACTGATAAGAACATCTTCCTGACCGCCAGGATTGGGCCACAAAGTAGGGAAGGTCACACAAGGTATTTCTCAAATCATGTTCCCTATGAAGCTTTCTTTGACCCAAAGAGAATTTGTAAAACATGGAGTGAACAAAATGTTGACAAATGAAGAAAAGAAGCTAACAACTGGCTTTGTAAAACCCATAACTGCTCCTGAGAACAACCTAATTTAAGTATAACTTATTGCATTCTTGTTATTCCAGTTCCTGAATAGTATTAGTTTGTCATTAGGAAGATTTTGCACTTCTCAGGAACATTTTCCTCTAATTTCACATGAAAATTAAAATACAGCTCTACAGGAAGTCTAAGCAGCACTTACAAATTACAGCAGGTAGCAAGAAAAACTCTTCACATCTTAGGTCTCTGGGTAGCTTTGTTTTCTTTAATTGTATGTATTTTCATAATGAGTTCCCAAGGCTAAAGCAACGGAAGTAACTGCTTTTCTCTGACCATTTAACCTTGTTAATTTAGACCTTTTGACTTTATCCAGTTGAATAGCAAGTTAATTTTCCCACAGTAATGATTGCTGCTGACATTTCAGTTTTTTATTATTAGACATTTCACAGTTTAAGGAATACTGTCACCTTCCTTGTATCTCATTTATATTCTTTTTGCTTGATTCTTCCCAGACATGTTGTCAAAATGTTTATTCACAAAATAGGCAGAAGTAAAAAAAAAAATGCATTTTCACAAGATATTTCAGTCAAAATATGCACATGTATTAACTGTTAGGTACATGTATATGTATGTATGTATGTATATATACAGGTAACAGTTTTCCAGGTTACTCGGATACCACTGATTTCCTGGCAAGTTGCACATCCTCAGTATCTCCAAAACTCACATATAGCCCCAGTTAAATCATTTCAGATGAACTCAGGTGCCTAAATGTCACACTGTGAACTTTAAACTTATTTCTAGCACTTCAAATTCTGGAAATTCAGCTGTAAAACTCCAATCAATAATATTCTCAAAAATAAAGTAAAAATAAGCCAATTGTTTACTTTAATGTAGTAAGGATTGTGTTCTCCAAAATACTTCAGAAGGATCTGTATATCCTGCCAAATTTAAATAAAGGAATAAACTACTAATAAAAAAAATCTGACTGCCTAAGCTTTCTGATCATCATTAAGACAGTTCTCTTGAGCTACCTTCAGCAGCACATTTAATCAGAAGAGTGTTTTGATTTATTCTAATTCAAAAATAATTTCCTCTTCTATTGCTCCTCATTTTGCCCCTGGTCATCAAAATTTTGATTTGGAGATCCATCACATGAAGGACAGATAAGCAGTATTCAGGGAAATACAAGTGCTATAGCATATATCTAATTTCAAGCTCTTTATTGCTAATTTTGATGCAATTCTTCCCTTCTTTGCTATGTCTTCATAATTCAACAGCATCGCTGAAGGTATTTGTTGAAATTAACTGAAATCACTGCTACCAACAACTTATTTTACTTACTTTATTTACACCTAAGCATAGAAACTATTGCCTTCAGCATGAGAAATGTTTTCAGAACTGTTGACATCTCAAGGCTCATTAACTTCTACTCATAAATCACCTTTGGTTTGGGCATATTTAAGATTTACATAACAATGCATAAATAACGACAATCTTAAAATTACTGTTCTCAGAATTACAAAACTACCCATAAAAATAAGTTATTACAACAGATTATACTTTCTCTGACCTTGTTGACATAGCCACAGCCTTGGGGTTACAAAGCAAAAATGTCAGACTATATCATACGATTAACAGTTTCAGGGAACACAAAAGGAATATATCCAAAATTTATATTGTATATGGTTGTGAAATAGATGAAAAATGAATTTGACATATAATTGACAAGTATGAAAAATAAATGGCAATGAGAAATGGTATGGCTCAATTATTCTTGTCTGATTTTTCATTTAGATGCCAAGAAAATCTTAATTCTTTATAGAATAATTTTTAGCGTCAAATATACAAGCAAATATTGACTAAAAAATTGGACTTCATATTTGACAGATAGGCTTCATATCAAAGAATACCACATAGTTACTGATATCTTTATGCTGTGGAATTCAAATGAATGGGGGGTTTTCTGTACCTAAATATTCCTGTAATTGGGTTGTACATTTTTTCTACACAACTTTTGGCAGAGATTCTGTTTTAATGCAAGAAAGAAAAAGTAGAATTTCTTTGAGAAGACACCATATCGGGTGCGACATGCAAGCTTGGAGTCTAAGTAAAAGCCTGAGATATTTTTTGTTTCAGGCTGCTCAGATGATTCCTTACAGGCATTGTTTGGAAAACTAGTTCTTTTGGAATCACAGAGAGGACAATAGATAAAATCTACAAAAATAAGTGATAGAAGAAAGAAGAAACTGGTAGGTCAGAAGAAACTGGTAGGTCAGAAGAAATGGTAGGTCAGACTTGCAAGGCTTTTAGTAATGGGAGAAGAGAAAGGAGAATCATGAAGAATATCAGTGGCAGCAGCTTTGGGAGGCAAACCTTGGTTTCCAACTCAAACCTTTCAAAATGTCTGGATTGTTTGTGTCTATGAGTCTGAGTTGCTGAATCGTGGAAAAGCATCTCTCATGCTTTAATCTGATCTCTTTGTCAAGCAGCGGAGTACAGAGGAGAAAGACCTGAGAGAAGAGATCACTGCAGCTCATTGCATGTCTCATACTGTCATCCCTGTGTGTTTAAGAGCTTGTGGGAACCGGTGATCTTAGTCATTCACTCCAAGGAGAACATCACCGATTACTTGTGCCTCTGACCATGTATTTCCTATATCAGCTACGTGATCTTACTCTTAGTGACTTATTAGCATGCAGCCCAGCTCCTAGATATTCTACATGAGCAACTACAATAAAATCCAACTTTAAAAATATATAAGATAGTAAAATACAAATATATAAATGGAAGTATTTTCATCACATTAACAAAAACACCATGACTATAAGCCCAGCATGCAGCATATTTTTGCAGAAGATAAATTCTATCAAGAAGTTGCTGCGTCTTTTGGGGTTTTTTTCAGGATTGCATTGGCTGAAATGCATACATTGTGAGGCAAAAACAAGACATGCAGCAGATGCATTAAGATGGCTCACTGAGAGATTTCAAAACATTAGTTGTCATTATGAGCGAGACTCTAAGGGATTTCCAAGGACTCCTGGTGAAAGATTATTCAACATTCTTACTGAGTACTCAGACAATGATATTCATGTAAATCTTGCCATTAACAAACAGGTGATTTTTGTAAAGGATGGCATTACTTTCCTGTTCTAGATCAATTTGACTTGCCTTGCAGTCAAAAATAATTTCATTGTAGCTAACTGTCCCATAATACATCTTCAAAAAAAAAGAATAGGGGCTATATACTCATGATACAAAATGCCCTGGAAAGGAGTAATCACAGGAGAATGTATAGAAAACTGTCTGAATGGGAGGCCTTGGTGAAATGGTACGGCAAAAGGAATTAGCATGATGTTTTGGGGATCTGTAAAGGGGAATACAAAGTGGAAAATAGGACATTACTTCACCTCTGTACCTCTGCTACTACACTAATTATACTTATTCGGTATAATTTGCTTCCTAATTCGGTGGATCTGTTTACAACATCAAAATACTGGAAAGCATTCTAAGGAGTGTCACAGAAAGTGACACAGATGCTGAAAAGTTTGCATGGTAAGTGTGTTATGGGGCTTGGGACATCCAGCTAATTATTGCATCAGCACAAATAAAACTAAAGCATACATTTCAGAATAAATTTTAACTCTTCTTTTGAGGAGTAGCAGCAAAATGCACTGATCCAAAAGGTATTTATTTAAGCACAGGTAACACTAATTGACTCTAGAATGAAGACATAGCCTTTGGAAGCACAGGACAGGGGTAAAGAGACCTCAGTCATGCAAGGCAGTTTTCAGCAACCCACTTGATGTTACCCGAGTGTTACTCAGGCAGACTTGAGTAGCAGGAGTACGGGGAGGGGCAGCATTCAGAGCAGTCACCCTGCCAATAAGATGTGCTTTGCAATATAGAAAGAGAGAGGGGTTTTAAGGCAGGAGACATTTTTTATTAGTCTAACTGAAAAAAAACCAAACCAACCTTCCAATCAAAAAGCCAACAAACTAAAATCAATGAATCATAGAATCATCAGGTTGGAAGAGACTCACTAGATCACAGAGTCCAACCATTCTCACTGATCTCTAAACCATGTCCCTCAGTACCTCATCCACCTGCACCTTAAACACCTCCAGGGAAAGGGAGTCAACCACCTCCCTGGGCAGCGTGTTCCAGTGCCTGATGACCCTTTCTGTGAAAAATTTTTTCCTTATGTCGAGCCTGAACCTCCCCTGGAGGAGCTTGAGGCCATTCCCTCTTGTCCTGTCCCCTGTCACTTGGGAGAAGAGGCCAGCTCCCTCTTCTCCACTACCTCCTTTCAGGTAGTCATAGAGAGCAATGAGGCATTTCAGTATCAGTTTTATTTGCTTTTGTATTTGCATCAGTATTTGTTGGCATTTCAGTATCAGTCCCTTCCAAAACAAACCATTACGCGATTCCGTGACTCCAGTATTCCGCATTGGGGTGACTTCGCTCAGGAGTTGTAAAAACATTGAGAAGAGCTGTGGTTCCCGTGTCCCCGCAGCTCCCGGGGGGGGGCGTTTCCAGCCCGATCTGCGTCCGGGTCGGGGAGCGCCGGGAGCGCGGCCTCCTCTGCGCCTCCCGCCGCCCGCCCTGCGCCTGCCGGCAGCGCCGCCTCCTCGGCTGGTGAGCGGGGACCGGGAGAGAGGGCACTGGGCAGCTGGGGGAGAGGAGACTGAGGCAGCTGGGGGAGAAGGGACTGTGGGGGAGCTGGGGGAGAGGGGACTGAGGGAGCGGGGGAGAATCATAGAATCATAGAAGGGACTGGGAGAGAAGGGACTGGGGGAGCTGGGGGAGAAGGGACTGGGGGAGCTGGGGAGGGAGGACTGGGGGAGCTGGGGAGAGAGGACTGGGGGAGCTGGGGAGAAGGGACTGTGGGGGAGCTGGGGAGAAGGGACTGTGGGGGAGCTGGGGAGAGGGCACTGGGGGAGAAGGGACGGGGGGAGCTGGGGGAGAGGAGACTGAGGGAGCTGGGGGAGAGGAGACTAGGGGAGCTGGGGGAGAAGAGACTAGGGGAGCTGGGGGAGAGGAGACTGGGGGAGCTGGGGGAGAGGAGACTGGGGGAGAGGAGACTGGGGGAGCCGGGGGAGAGGGGGCTGAGGGAGCTGGGGAGAGAGGACTGGGGGAGCTGGGGAGAGGGGACTGAGGGAGCTGGGTGAGAGGAGGCTGGGGGAGAAGGGACTGAGGGAGCTGGAGGAGAGGGGACTGGGGGAGCTGGGGAGAGAGGACTGGGGGAGCTGGGGAGAGGGGACTGAGGGAGCTGGGGAGAGGGGACTGAGGGAGCTGGGGAGAGGGGACTGAGGGAGCTGGAGGAGAAGGGACTGGGGGAGCTGGGGAGAAGGGACTGGGGGAGCTGGGGGAGAGCGGGCTGGGGGAGCTATGTGAAAGGGACTAGGGGAACTGAGGTAGAAGGGACTGGGAGAGAAGGGACTAGGGCAGCTGGGAGAGAAGGGACTGGGGGAGCTGGGGGAGAGGGGACTGAGGGAGCTTGGGGAGAGGGGACTGGGGGAGCTGCGTGAGAAGGGTGTGGGGGAACTGAGGGAGAAGGGACTGGGAGAGAAGGGACTAGGGGAGCTGGGAGAGAAGAGACTGGGGGAGAAGTGACAGGGGGTGCTGAGGGAGAGGGGACCGGGGGAGCTGGGGGAGAAGGAGCTGGGGGAGCAGGGAACAAGTGTGCTGAGAGAGCTAGAAGAGCTGGGGGTGCTGGGAGCAAGGACTGGGTGAGCTGGGAGAAGTCACCGGGAGAGATGGGAGCAGGGCAGCTCAGAGCAGAGATTGGTATTGAGGGTGCTGGGAGCAGGGGCAGGGGGGAGCTGGGGGGTGGGGTGACCTCAGTGTAGGGAGCACCAAGGGGCAAGCTCCAAGATCTCCCCTCTTGGCTGGAAATGGCTTATTAGGCTTCTGGCGGGGTGCAGGCGGAGCACCCAGTGATGATGCATGTGCAGCCGTGTGCAGTGCAGCAGCCGTGGGCACCCTAGCAGAGGGATGTGGTCCCGGGAGGCAGCTGCTCTGTGCAGGGGGCACAGCCTGCAAACTCAGTCCATTTTCCCCTCCTCTGACAGTAGGGCTCCATACCTCCTGCAAGGAAATTTGACGCTCTGCAGATACAAAGTGGGACGGTGTCAGCACAGGATGTGGGATGAGGTGATTGAGAGCAGCCCTGCAGAGAAGGACTTGGGGGTGCCATTTGATGAGGAGCTTGGTATGAACCAGGCGGTGTGCACTCGCAACCCAGAAAGCCGTCTGTGTGCTGGGCTGAATCAAAAGAAGTGTGGCCAGCAGGGTGAGGGAGAGGATTCTGCCCCTTTACTGCACTCTCATGACACCCCACCTGGAGTCCTGTGTCCAGTTCTGGAAGTCCCAATAGAAGAAGGAGATGGAGCTGTTGGAGCAGGTTGAGAGGAGGCCACAAAGATGATCAGAGGGCTGGAGCACCTCTGCTATGAGGGCAGGCTGAGGGAGTTGAGGTTGTTCAGCCTGGAGAATAGAAGGCTCCAGGGAGACCCTAGAGCAGTCTTCTAGTACCTCATGGGGCTACAGGAAAGCTGGGGAGGGACTGTTTACAGGAGAGTGGAGTGATAGGGTGAGGGGAAATGGCTTTATATTGGAGAGAAGGAGATTTAGATTAGACATTAGAAGAAAATGGTGGTGAGGTACTGGCCCGTGTTGCCCAGGGAAGCTGTGGCTGCCCCATCCCTGGAGGTGTTCAAGGCTAGGCTGGATGGGACTTTGTGCAGCCTGGTCTGGTGGGAGGTGTCTCTGCCCATGGCAGGGGGGTTGGAACTGGATGAGCTTTAAGGTCTGTCTGACTCAAACCATTCTGTGATTCTGTGATGTCCTGGCATAGCAAAACATGGAGTTAACTTGGCTTTTATATACCCCTCATCTTAAAAAAACCCCGCTGAAACTCAAATGAGCTGTCCTTACAGTAAGCCACATAAATTGTTTTCCACTTTTGTACATTCGGATATAAGTAAAAATCTCCCATCTCTGCTATAACTGCTTGCTCTGTGAACTTTGTCCATCTACTTCAGCAGCTTGGCATTGTCTTTAGTTAATGTACAGTGTACAGAGGCAAATTTAAACTAGAGGGGGATTAGGTGGCTCCTCTCCAGTGACCCTGTGATGTGAGATAAGGGTCTCACCTAACAGACAGATGTTATAGATTTTTTTAAATATAAGTAATGTGTGTGTTGAGCATTGATAAAATAAAATTATGTAAAAGTTTAGACGTTTTAGAAATGTTTTAAGACAGTTGGATTATTCAATTTACTGTTATAGAAAAGACCTTTTAAAAATGCATTATCTTCAGAATTGCCCAATAATACTTATGTTTAGTGCTTTGATTCACATGCCAATAATTAAATGAATAAGAGCACGCAAATTTATTTGATTATGACTTTAATCAGATTCCTCAGAAAGACAAATCTCGACAAGTTCGTAAGGACATTAGCAAGGGGTGTAATCACAGAAGGATACAGGTTTATAATTTCAGGGCATCTGTGTTTATGTTAGCTGGCAATATGTAAGCTGAGTATGAGAGAACAGTGGTTGAAGTTTGAAGTTGCCATACTTCATGCTACACTCTAGGTTGATCCGTTGAATGTCTTGTACATGTAAGCAGTGGAGCATCAGGAACATAATACATGGCAATATTTTTTATGAACAGTTAAATTAGTTTCCGATTAATAAGTGTTACATTGAAGTACAGATAGGCTAAATAACTTGGCCAGGGTCACTTAAGCAGTTTGTGGCAGGACTGAAAATAAATTGTACAGTTTTTGTGAATCCTAATGTGTGATTGTGTTTTCTCTTGCTTTCTAGTCAGAGCATTTTAATGAATGTGACTGTTTACTTTGTTTACAGAATTGATAGTTTCCTGAATAAGCTTGAGAGTGCCTTGGGCTGCAAAGATGCTGGAAGAAGATATGGAGGTGGCCATCAAGGTGGTGGTAGTGGGAAATGGAGCTGTTGGAAAGTCCAGTATGATTCAGCGATATTGCAAAGGGATTTTTACAAAAGACTACAAGAAAACTATTGGTGTTGATTTCCTGGAAAGACAAATCCAGTATGTATTAAGCAGATGACACGCTATTGATTTTTACTTTTCCCTCTGTTTCTTTTTTCTGTTGTAATCCTGAGATTTACAAAGGCTTGGAACAAGCCTGCTGTCTCCAAAGCACAGAGCAGGGAGTTGGTTTCTGCCTTGCACAGTGGGCTACAATTATATCACTATTATTTTCCATGCAAGATTTAGAATGATAAATCAAAAGCGAAATAAAATTTGCGATCTCTGTCATACTAAGCCTTTTGACAAGTTTCCTTTGTATTCTGCCACCTGTTGATTATTTTTTTTAATTTCTTGTGCAAGAAGCAAAAGTGCTTATGATAAAATGGTTACAAATTTATTAGCCAATATGACTTAAAATTACTGTGGAGAAATGATTAAATATGCTGTAGATTTAGTCTGTCTAGCAGATAATACCGAGTTATGTTCGATAAAATGTAAGGTACTATGGTAAGTAGGAAAATTCTGTAAATTGTATAAGCTTATTAAAAAGGCAAAAGTTCAGTTTTGATGTCAGTATTATTCTTCCTTGTAGAGGGAAATGTAGTGGAAGAGGAGGAAAGGAAGAGGAAAATGTAATATGGATTTTCAGGAAAGACCATGTAATATAATTCAGGGACTACTGCCATAGCATGTTACAGAGGTGAACTGTTATCAATATTAAGTTATATTTACGTGAAGTTCAATTTGAACTGAGTTACTTTTACATTGTAGGCATAGAAATACTTCCATGTTGCTTCTGAATTGCTCTTGATGTACTGATTTCAAAACTTTATTGTTTATTTCAGAGTTAATGATGAAGATGTCAGGTTGATGTTATGGGACACTGCGGGTCAAGAAGAATTTGATGCAATAACTAAGGCCTACTATAGAGGTGAAAATACCATGTTTACTATCCAGTGGTTGTTTTTTTAATTCACTCTGCACCTCACTAAGATATTTTCCTATCTATGTATTAAGAATTCTGGTTATTTCGTGTGTGTGCAAAGCGTTTTTAGTTTACTTGTTTCAGTTCCTAGATGTATTTCCCTTTCATGCAAGGTATTTGCCTTAATTAAGCATCACTTTATGCAGGATACCTAGGAGTGACTAGGAGGGGGTCAATCCCTAGGAGGGGATTGAGTCACCTTCCCTGAAGGTGTTTGGGGGGACAGGTGGATGAGGTGCTGGGGGTCATGGTTTAGTGTTTGATGGGAATGGTTGGACTCAATGATCTGGTGGGTTCTCTTCCAACCTGGTGATTCTGTGAGTGCCCTTTGAAAAACAGACCAGCGCTTTGATCTTCTCTTCAAAGGGGGTGTAGGGGCCGATGCTTTCATTGTGGTAGACGTATTGCAGCGATTCTGCGTTTGGCACCCTTGCTGTCAGCCACCCCTGGGTCCCTTTCTTGCGAAAAGACAAGATGTAGCCAAAGCCGTCTCCATTCTGATAGTTCCGCAGCGTGGGCTGGGAGGAGTGTGGAAAGAGAACAAGCCTTAATCCCTTCAAACAAGCAAAGCTTTGGGCTAAGGAGGCTAAGAGGAGACCTCATTACTCTCTACAACTACCTGAAAGGAGGTTGTAGAGAGGAGGGAGCAGGGCTCTTCTCCCAAGGGACAGGGGACAGGACAAGAGGGAATGGCCTCAAGCTCTGCCAGGGGAGATTTAGGCTGGAGATTAGGAGGAAATTTTTCACACAGAGGGTCATTTGGCATTGGAATAGGCTGCCCAGGGAGGTGGTTGATTCACCTTCCCTGGAGGTGTTTAAGGTGTGGGTGGACGAGGTGCTGAGGGACATGGTTTAGTGTTTGATAGGAATGGTTGGACTCGATGATCCAATGGGTCTCTTCCAACCTGGTTGTTCTATGATTCTATGAATACCTGCACTGAGTGTAGCCATTCAGACAATCTATTGCAAAATAACATTTTTCCATTGAAAACTGTTTTGTTACTTGTCCAAGACGTATATTTGTAAATATTCTGAAAACTACGTCTGGGGCAGTTACAGGCTTTTTCCCCCGGATTAATTTCTAAGTGCCCCAGACATAGTTTTTTCCCCCAGGATTAATTTCTCTCTGAGGCACTTAAAAATTAATTCAGGGGTAAAAAAAATCCACCACTGATCCTAGAAAGATAGTTCTCTCAGTACCACAGTTCTCTTGCTCATACAGACAACCCTAAACACATTAGCTCAGTGCAGTAATAAGAAAAGTATATTTACTTTATAAAATAGAAACTAGATTATTAAGTCATATAAAGGTATGTTATCTGTTTAGCCAGTTAGAAATTGCATACTTAGGCTTCCTTTGCATATAGTTTAACAATGGTTGTGAAAACATTTCATTTTTTATCATGATAGATATGAGTGACTTGGCAAAGACTCCATCATTCAGTTCTTGTCTAACTAATTACTTGGTGGCTGGGAAAAATATGTCACTATGGTATAAAATCTTAGAAAAATCACTTTATATAAAGATAAAATAATAATAGAGTCATAGAATAGTTTGGGTTGGAAGTATAGAATAGTTATGCCGTGCTTTTCCAGGGTGGCATAGTCTTCAGACCTTTTCATATTTCGTGATCATTTTTGTTAACTGATATGGGGTGGGTTTTTTCAAATCTATCTGGTTGTCACTTGTAATTGATAATAACCATTTCTTCTGAGAAAGATACTTCTCTTCCTATTTTGTTTTATCCTCACGTGGAAATAGATCATTCTGCTATTTTATGTATTGTGCATCCTACCATTTTGTATCTGACCCAAGTAACACGTTTTCTAGTTGTCTAGGTACTCTTGTATGTGCTAAACTCATACACGAGCAGCTGTCATTAGCAGCACCATGTGTTCCATCCATGTCACAGATGTGTTATTACCTCTGTGTTATAGCATTCAGAATGAATGGGTGGAAGGAGGGATGAAGTGGAAGTGCCTTAGAATGGAAAGTTCACAATGGATTTCTTAGTTTTAAAACTGAACAAGATGATGCCTACAGGTGGTGAGTCTTAATAAATAATCTCATCTCCAGCAGAGCAAAGAAACTAAGTGAACTGTAAGATGATATGTTAAACTGGGTATTGACAAATGCAAACTAACCTGCTTTGAAAAGAATGATTAATTTTACACCTGTCTCGCAGGATTCTAAATGGAATTGCATTGGAACAATTGTATGACAAACTGGCCTTGGCTTTGAGAACCTAAAGCAAAGGAAATCTAGTGAAAGAATTCAAGTGCTTTGTGACAAAGAAATTCAAACAGAATATAAGACTAGGGGATACTTGGCAAGACACTCAGATGAATTATTTTATCAGTATGAATTTTCTTTTTTCATGCTATGTGTGATTAGAATGGGATATTCACTGCAAGATAACACTGTATTCTCGAGGACGTTAGCTGTCTATTCCTTTTACACTCTGTTATTAAATATCGACTATACTAAAGGCATATAAGCAAAGCTTTTCTGCGTGTGTTTATGCACAAGGAAAAGTGGTTTGTTAAGGATAAAAATGGCTACTGGACAGTCAAGAGACCCCTCATGAATATTTCAACTATGGAAGTGCCTTCTCAGTATCCATGAATTTTAACTATTGTTTTTTAAAGCTGTTACAAAACTGTAACAAAAATGGTACAAAATGTTTTTTATAATTTATCATTGTGCTACGGTAGAATCAGTATGAAGTAGAGGTACGCTTGGCTTCCCCAAAAAGCTACAAAACAATTTTCTTGAAATAATTTCTCTGAAAACTTCAGGATTTCTGCTTTTTAAAATCCAAATTACTGTAGTAAAAACCTCCTCCAAACCTCCTGTTCTCTTTTTCCAGCCTTTCCACACCTCCTCCCATTCCTTTTCCCTTTGTACATGCTGTGTGTTGGAAGTAGTTTGAAAGGCAGTAGACCCATAGCCATCATGAAGAACGGGTATAATGATCAAAATAATTGGCACTTAGGAATATGGCACATTGGTTTGACACAAGCTGGTGGTAAAAGCGCACTTTCATGGGAGAAGCTTGAAAAAAATCCCTCATATTTGAAATACATACGATTCTTCTTTTTTTTAGTGTTTGTTGATTGATTTGTATTTGTAATTGAATTGTTTATTTTTAGGAGCCCAGGCTTGTGTTCTTGTGTTTTCTACAACTGACAGAGAGTCCTTCAAAGCAATCCCTACCTGGAAGGAGAAAGTCATGAATGAAGTTGGAGACATTCCCACCGTTCTTGTGCAGAATAAGATTGATCTCCTGGATGACTCTTGTATAAAGAAGTAGGAGTTTTATCTTACTGCTTTTAAAGAACAATCTATGCTTTCTGTATACACATGTTTTAAAAGAAAAAAATCTATGGAAGTTTCTGGTGAAGACTTGCAGAATCTGGGCTGTTAAATCTGAGCCACACAGGTGACAGGTATCGCTGCATGAGTGTAGGTACTTGGGCAGATCTGCTTGCCAAGTAGGAGCTTTGTTTCCCTCTCATGCCTTCTTCTAAAGGAACAGAATGGTGTATTTGTTTGTGTCATGATGTGATTCTCTCCTTTTGTTTCTTTTCAGTTAGAAATTCTAAAACTGCAAATTTTCTCCCCTCTTAAAACTTACAGTTACTTTTAAACTGCGCTGTGCACTAGTGAAGTTACATTGTGTAGTTTGACTGTGAATGCTTACTAAAATCAAGTTTTAAATAGGTGGTTTGAGAAAAAAATTAATATATTCTTTGCTGTGCTTTCTTTAATCTGTTTTTATTGCTCATTTTTATCAAAACATAATAACTCTAGAGAAATACATATCTGTTGGTATTCTCAGACTGCATGGTGCTGATCTTGCTTCATCGTATTTTTCTTTACAGATTTTACTGTTACTTCATTCTGCCTTTGTATATTTGACCGATCTCATTCTTGCCATATAATCAGCTTAACAAATCCAATCTTTTATTTACCGCAGCATGTCACGTAGAAAATGTTGCATGGTGAAGTTTATCACTCTCCACTTCTTTATTTCTGCCATCTTCTTGAGAAATGTAAATTATTTCTTCTTTTTGTTGTTTCCTGCACTGGCTTGCTTTGTTCTCTGTTTGCTGTCATTGATGGCAAAAAGCAGCTTCTACTTCCTCTGCAAAGAATACTGAGGATTTTTTCAAAGGAAAAGCAAAATTGCATTTGACCTCCTGCTATATTCATGGTATGTGGCTTAGGTTTTGTTCTCAGAATACTCCATCTGCCTCAGTAACATCAACTTTCCAGATTTGCCTTGGTGATTTTCATTTTTAGTTGATGGAGTCAATAAATGCTGAAAAGTAATTACTTTATGGCCAAAAGCAGCTGTGTGTTAAATATCTTCTTCTTATGGGGTGTTATTATAAAGAAATTAGGGATTGGGTATATTTTTGACTGATTTGAGTTTCTTAACCCACTTTGCTGTGTTTAACTTCCCAGAAATCATTTTGTCTGTAAGGATAAATGCTGGCAAATAACACAAATTTACAAAGTCTTCTTCTGTTGTGCAGTGAAGAGGCAGAAGCTCTGGCAAAAAAGCTAAAATTAAGGTTCTACCGAGCGTCTGTGAAGGAAGACCTCAACGTCACTGAAGGTAGGAGAGAGAGCAGAGTGGGTGTCTGTGCTGCCCTCTACCCCCTGCACTGCACAGCTCTCTGGTTTGCATGATCTGCCACTTCCCATGATGTTGTCACACGCAGTTGGCAATACTTTTTATGTTTCTAAGAAAGCTACTTCTTAAAACATTGCTAGAATTGGCTGAACTTAGAATTATAGAATCATAGAATCACCAGGTTGGAAGAGACCCACTGGATCATCGAGTCCAACCATTCCTATCAAACACTAAATTATGTCCCTCAGCACCTCGTCCACCCGTGCCTTAAACACCTCCAGGGAAGGTGGCTCAACCACTTTCCTGGGCAGCCTGATGATCTCGAAGGTCTTTTCCAAACAAGTGATTCTATGATTCCGTGAACTATTTGATATCAGTGTACTGGGCCTGTTTCTTTGTTTGTGTCTTTCCTTTCTCTTCCACAAAAAGTGCATATCTTCAGTTTTTGCAAGTACCAATGTGTCAAGGCTGATTGGTTCTAACAACTGTCAGTGAGCACTGAGCTTTTCCAAAACTAACACAGAGAAGTTCAATTCCAGTAAACAAATTGTTGGACAGATTATTTTGTTACAGCTAATGAATAATTGAGATAAAATATTTCATAGAATCACCGGGTTGGAAAGACCTATCGGATCACTGAGCCCAACCATTCCTATCAACCACTAAACTATGTCCCTCAGCACCTCGTCCACCTGTCCCTTAAACACCTCCAGGGAAGGTGAATCAACCACCTCCCTGGGCAGCCTATTCCAATGCCCAATGA
The DNA here is from genome assembly GCA_033558105.1 of Coccyzus lansbergi. Taxonomy (NCBI): domain Eukaryota; kingdom Metazoa; phylum Chordata; class Aves; order Cuculiformes; family Coccyzidae; genus Coccyzus; species Coccyzus lansbergi. Next base: position 1,268,019 of record JAUMJK010000012.1, read on the forward strand.
CCCTCTGCGTGAAAAACCTCCTCCTAATCTCCAGCCTAAATCTCCCCTGGCGGAGCTTGAGGCCATTCCCTCTCGTCCTGTCCCCTGTCACTTGGGAGAAGAGACCAGCTTCCTCCTCTCCACAACTTCCTTTCATTTATTATATTTAAATAAAGTACACTAAAAGATTGGATCTCTCCTTGATCTAGTGGGATGTCCTTGCCCGTGGCAGTGGAGTTGGAACTGGATGATCTTTAAGGTCCCTTCCAACTCAAATTATTGTATGATTCTATGATCTCTTGCATCCTTTTGTTTACTGATTGTACTTTGCTAGTTCCCAAGCATCACTTTTTAATGTATATATTTAACTTTGTATGAGTACTGTTACAAAGTTTAGTCACTGTCTTTTGTGCGATAGGTTTGAATAATCATTAATTACAGTCTCTGATAACACATTTTGCTTATTCAAGCCAACTTGATGGTGAAGTAATTGTTTTTTTCTGTTGATGTCCTTCCTCTTGGAAAAAAACCATCTACAATATAAAACGTAAAATGTTTCTGCATTATCTTTACATGAGTTATTAATTACAATTACGATTGTAAACAATTGTAACATATATAGATTCTGAAAATTCTCCAATAATTGTAGATATTCTCAGAATCCTAGGAAGACTTTCTATTCCACAGTACGAATGTGGGTAGTATGAGGTAATTAGAAAAATGTTACCGCCACGTTTCATTAATAGCCTTATTAATAATTATTACACTAATAATTATGACTGCTATTATTCTAAGGCTTCTTTCAAAATATATACATATATTAAATTGCTGCATCATTTTGAAAAGTTCCAAGCTGCATGAATTGGAATGTTTGGCAACATGTACATGCCAGCTTCATCACAGGAGTGTTGAAATGCTTCTGCCTGCTGTGCAAGACCCTGATACTGCAGAGTATGAGACCTTGGTAGGCACTGGACTGGTATGGATTCTGCTCAGGTACACAGGCCTGTCGAGAGAGAATCTCTTAACTGTGATGTTGGGTGCACTTTTAGAATTTTGATCCAAAGGAATTACTATTCATATAAATACTATTTTTAAGTATACTCTGATGTGCCCTTGTTTCTTTTTAATATTCCAGTTTTTAAGTATTTGGCTGATAAATATCTTCAAAAACTCAAGCAACAAACAGTTGAAGATCCAGAACTAGTACATACAAGCAGTAACAAGATTGGTATGTATACTGTAACAAAAAGAACCAAAAAAACTTATTTTGTGCCACCAAAACTTCTGAACACATCTGTTTCTTTATGTAGTTAATGCAACGTCAATCAGGGTGTAATTATTACCTCCCTGTCTTAGGATACTGTCTCCTTTCCTTCTGTAAAATCACTTCACAACTCTAAAGTTACAATATTGTCAAATGGATGTATTGAAGTTTCTAGCTAATGTTCGGCAAGTGCCCTTTTATTAAAGCTATTTAAACAAACATTTTGTAAGGTCTTGAGGAAGGATGATTGTTGAATTTTTTAATGTAATTAGTATTGGTATTGCTCATCTTGGTGCAGATTTACTAGAGAGTCACAGTGAAAGAATCTGGCATGTAATAAGAAGGTCTTAGTAAATTCCATTTATGTGGGGGAACCCTGAGCTTCTGTAGTCCTATTTTAGAGAGTTTCTTAGTTCGTTTGTTTTCCTTGAAGCACTCCCATTCTTATTCAGGTATTTACCTTACCTTTATCTCAGCAAAGTTTCCAACTTTAAAATTGTCTTGTTTTTATTTTCTTATATTACTCAACTAACTATAACTTTGATACCATGCAATTAGCAGCATACACAAACACAGATGAGTGTGTATGCTGCCCTTCAATTAGATGTTGTATACCAGCTTTAAATACGACTGCTGCCTGGCTAGTAATTCCAACTGGCTCTACTTCAAATTTAGCTGCAGAATTGACCCAGAAATAGGTAAAGCCTTTAAAAACTAGAGGTGCTCTGCTGTGCCTTAGGAAGTGTTGTGTCTGAAGTGTTAGTGTGTTATGCTCTAGGAAGTAATAAATACAATCTTGTCTTTAATTTCTGTAGGTGTTTTTAATACAGCTGGTGGAAGTCACTCCAACCAAAATTCTAGCACTCTGAATGGTGGAGATGTCATCAACCTCAGACCAAACAAACAGAGGACCAAGAAAAACAGAAGTCTTTTTAGCAGCTGCAGCATACTTTAGGCCACTGCTGGAGAGGGGAAAAACCCAACCCAGCGAATTGGATGAAGTTGTGCAATTGAATACAGAATAAAACCAGCTGCAGAGGTATTTTTACCAGTGCTTTAGCAAATCTTGTGCCTATGGGATCCTTGATGGAGGATGGATTTATGTAAACTTGCTGGTGCAGTGTTTTCTGGTGTGTTGAGTGAGACACCTGGTGGCAAAACACAGAACCGTGTCTGCCCCGTGCACTTTGTAAAAATTAAGCAAACTTCTCCTTTCCTCAAGGAATTCCTTACAGAGCTGTGGACTAGGGATTGCTGAATTGCAGAGCACATTTAACATAAGGATAATACTTACAGGTATAGGTACAGAACATAACACTGTGGCCCAAGGTAAAGTAGCAACCTTGCACCTAACTTTCAAAGATAATGCTCAGACTAGTTAGTCAGGACACTACAAACACGAATGAAGAGCAAAGCTAAGACATTAATTTCTATTCCTGACACTATTAATATGGAATCTGACAGTTCTGTTGGTGCACTATACGTGTATTATATATATATGAGTGCTAAGGTTTATGTGTAAACATTTGACGAGAATATTTAGGCTAAATTCCAGTGCACGCATTACTTGGAGATGAGCTAATGAGCATAAAACAGTATCTTCCACACACAAAAAAATTTCCTCTAAAACCGTTGCATTTCAAATGAGGCTTTCCCAACTGCCGCTGTGTACATTTAACTTGCTATACTTTGGGCCTAAAAGTTTAGGTTTAAAAATGTATGGTGCCAAAAATGCTCCTTTTTACCTAATGCTGTGCTGCAGATGTTTTTGTAAGTTTGTTTTTCTCAGTCTTAACAGGTTGAACAATAACACCGTCTTTGACACTAACAGCTATTCAGAAGGAACTTATAATCGTATTCCTGTTCAAATTTGATTGTTGTATCCTGTGTTGTCTTATGGAAAAAGAACTTGCAAAGTGGCATCACAAAATATTTATCTTCTTTGGAAAAATATTTCATAAATAGCATAAACTAAGTTGTGGAGGATCAAAAAAAAGTGCAGCTGATTGATAACTGAACTACATTAACAAGACCACCTTGAATGTTGTCTCAGATTCAGAGTTAGCTGCTGGTTACAGAAAAACTTAATTCTGCAAAATCAGAGACATGGCAAAAAGCTTTCAAAGTGCTTTAGTAATTTTACAAAATCAATTTAGATTTTTAGGGGCCCAAATCTAAATTAAGGTTATTTGGACTTGGGCTCCTAAGTCACTAAGGTGCTTTTAAAAATCCTGAGCAAGACATCTTTTCATTACCAAAAATAAACACTTTTTAATCCTCTTCAAGAGCATGCATGACTTTTAAAAAAAATATCCATTTTGTTTACATGTTTTTGTATGGTATGATATAATTTTAACTTTATAGTATGGATTTCTACAACAAACCTACCAGTGACAAATGCAAAATATGCTGCTTGAAACAATTCAGAGTTTTAATAGTTTTTTAAATGGTGTGTGAGAACGAAAATGAGTCGAGTGGTCCTGTATATGTTTGGAGGAAGGAGTTTTCACTGTGTGAATTCATGTAGGAAGCTTGACTTTGTTGTGAAGTCAGTGCGTGTGGAAACTGAAGTTTACTCCTTTCCCCGCTGTCTGCCTGGACAGAGTTGCCTGGTGAGTTATGCACAGACACTAAAGATCTCTGAACTCTATGTTTTATGTTTACTCTTATTAGATGTTGTACTGAGTACCGTTGTTTCTTTGACGAGCTGTTAGAGCATCTCCTGTTGCAAGAGGGTGGCCTTCAAGGCGCTCGATCCCTTTGTTATTGCAGCAAAACTGTGTTCCTCACTGTAGCGTTTCTGCTGTTTTCTCATATTAAAGGCCTTTGTTTTTTAACAAGTGCATTTAATCGCTGTATGCATGTGTAGATGGAGTCAGGTCCTGTCTATCTTAACAATTTTAGTAGTGAGGTACTTGGGATAAGACTTAAGATTGTATGTCACGGGGCCACCTTACAACTTCAGGGTGTAGGATACTCTATCCTACATGAGAATTTTGACAACTGTTTTTAATATGAAGACTTCTGCATTTCATTGTCTGTCTGCTGGGTTCACATTTTTTTATTCATTTTATTCATTCTTCTTTAAAAACAAAACCACCAAGTGTTTTGCTTTAACTGTACAGAGTACTTAAAAATTAAGCTTTTATTATCTGTAATGACCATTTGTACATGGGACACTGCAGGCATCGTAACATAAGCCATTTGTATTGGAGATCTGTCATTATAAACCACTGTTTTAAGGACTGAAAACTCTGGAAATTTTCATAGGTGGAGACTTGACATAAATTTAGGATATATTGAAATGTAGTACACGTACTTAACACAGGAATATATATTTGCAGCATCAGGCAGGGGTGAGTTTTAATTTCATTCATACCTTAAATCTTGAGTGGCTCACTCTTTGTTGTGACTTTGCATTGCTTGTTTTGCAGTACATCTGAGATGGAGACTGTCCAAATGTTCTTTTTGCTGGAAGTGCTCTGCATGTATGCTGCTTGAAAATTGAATTTTCGTCCTACTGGGGTCAGTCTTTAGATGTAAACCAGATGCCTCACATGTTGCAGGAATCCTTGTTCAGTGGGAGTGACTCCTGCCTTTTGGATGAGCAGACGTGCCTGGACGTTCAGCACTGGCATTGTCCTTTGTGAATAGTTTTTATTGCAACCATTGCCCCACTCTCCACTCAAAATGTTCTCATTAAAATATTGGATGTTTTACTTACCAAAAGCTACAAGTGCAGTGCTGGTAATAAAAATGACTGCACGGTGGTAGAGGCGGTAGCGCTGTTACACCCATGGCAGGATGGATCAGGAACAACAGATGTTCCCCCCACAGGACGGGACGTTTTCTTCTAGGACACTAACTGCACTCCTGTTTTATCTGTTATTATCTCTCGAGTAGCTCATGGGATGCATTATCTGGACCTTGCCACAATTCTTTGCTTTCAGCTGATCGTGCTGGCACTCGTATTACACTTCAGTAATTGTTGATGCCTTGTTGAAATAACCATTCCCTAAAGAGTATGGCACTAAAGCACCTGTCACTCCCGTGTTGCGTCCATTCAGTGAATGGGTGTTCTCCCAGTAACTGGGGCATCATTAGATGCAAAGCGGTAATGCTAGGGATGTATTTCCAACTGGAAATAACAAGTCTCGAAGTTGTAAGACTGATCACACAAAAACTTTTGTGCTTGTGTGTGGGCGGTTAATTTTTAAAAATATTCCATTTGAAGCAGTTTTGGAGTTTTCTTATTTTCGGTGTTTCCTAAGGCAACACTTACCTTTTCTTTGAGTCAAAATGCCTGAATCATCACATGATCAGTCTGATTTTCTGTGAAGTTTTTTAATGCTTTGGTAAAATTTGTCTTTTTTTTTTTTTTTCTTTCAATTATCAGGCTGCAGCATATCGAAACATAATTTTCCTTTGCATCACTTCAGTCATTGTACGTTATACTAAAGGGGAATGAGCAGCTGAACACGTGCTGCCTGCAGGTTATGCAGGGGTACGTGCATAGCGCTCAGTGAACTTTAAACCCGTTAATTCATCTATTAAGTTGACAGCTACTGGTTAATAATAGAATTATTTGCACTGCAGAACCCTCTCGTGGGAATTCAGTGTTACAGCAAACTAACAAAACTGCTTCTTGGATTCTACTGGTGATACCTAAGCCCTGTGGTACCTAAGCCCTGTGGCTTTTCTAGAGGTAATCGCAGACCTCCAGCTGACACTGCAGTTCCTGAACACTAATTGTACGTAAGCCAGAAAGCAAGCATGGTCGAACAAGCTTGATTTCATCAAAGCTACTTCACTGCCTTTTTTTAGGGAGCAGTTGTGCACGTCTTTTTTTGAATGCTCAAATAATATTGACAGAATACCTCTCTCTGTTAAATATGCTATCCTGATAGGTAATTAAAATTATAGAAGAAAAATGCTGCAGTGGTTAGATTTAAGATGAAAGGTGCAGTAATAGATTTAAGAGAAACTTTCAAACAGTTCCATGTCGAAGAAGTATTTCACACGCATCATCGCAAACCCAGGTGAGTCCTAGTACTGAACTGGGCTTATCCTCAGGTTTCTAGTAGTTAGATAATACTGCTAAGTAATTTGTGTGGTGAGTGTTTTTTCTTCTGTTGCTGAGATAAGTTTAGTTCAGCAGAACCAACTAAATTTGGTCAAAAAAAGTAAGAATGAAGACCAGGAGAGGTCCCGTTCTCATTGCGAGGGTGAAGATGCATTGTTACTAATAAATAACTTACTCTTATTTGCAAGTTCACGTGACTGAATGGTTAAAACAGATAATGTACCGAAGTCTGTCATGATCTCAAGTAAATGTAATATATTTTTAGAAAAAAAGAGCTGACATAACCTACAGTACATCCTTGAGTGGAAAAATAAATGTTTAAAACTGAGTATTCTGTGTATGCCATTCCTGTAAAATCCCTACAAATTAGTTGTATCGTGCAATTTAAACGCGTCAACTTGATTCCTGTTTGGTCTGATACATGTCACTACTTTTGTGGTTGTATTAAAATGTCAGTGTATTAAATTTTTAGGAAACAACTGCTCTAACCCCATAGCTGCACAGCCTGAGTCTGCACGACAAACTCAAGTGTTACAAACAGTTGGGATCCAAGGCGGCACACACTGAATCCCCTCAGAGGAGCAACTGTGAGCTTCCCCAGTCTAAGAGAAACACTGTTTATGAGCACTTGCCTCCAGTTTCTCATTCAGTCAAATGTAAAATTAATTCTATTCTTCTCTTTTTGGTCACTTTATTTTTCATGACTGGTCTGGCTAGTACAGTAACAAGGCTTAAGTGATTGTAAACATTGCAAATGGCATTAAAATGTTACTAATGTTATAGCAAAGATCCCTGACGCATTTCCTGGAAAGAAACAGGTAACTACTCCTTCCCTGGTCTTTCCCCCCACTTAGGTAAAACAACTTGCAATGTCTGGGTCTGCCTTCTTACCCAGGTATCTTGGGAATGTGGCAAGTAATATACTCCTGCTTCCTCTTGCGCGCAGTTTTGCATGCAGAAAACAATTTGCTTGCTCAACACCTCTAATAAGGATTAATTAGCGATGTTTTAGGCAAGAAAACATCTTGACATGCAAGCGAACTCACATTGTTATGGTCATGTTTAGGTCTGCTGTGATTTGATTTTTGACAATAGGTAACACTTCAAAACAAGTGAAAACTTAATTCTGTTTGTCTGGTGATCTGTTCTGGGTCTGATGCCACCTCCACGTTGTGATGCCAGTTGCTGTAACGCTGATGTCTTTTCAAGTTGAGAACCAGTAGGAGACTACAGGAAAAACCTAAAGTGTCTTTGCTGCATTGTACAGGTGTGACCATGGAAAAGAAGCCCAAAGAGCAGGATCACTGGTTTTGCAATTAGATTGTTCAAATCTATGGGATCTTCAAGAGATGTGACATGTCACTATGTAACCCTAAAGCAGAGGAGAGGGGAGGGAGGGCTGTAGTGCAGATGGGTCAGATGGGACTAGACTTGCTGAAGTGGAAGGCTAATGAATTTAAAAAATACACAAGTAACTTAGGTCAACATAAGTCACATCCACGCTATTAACTGGTCTGTATGTGTGCAGGTTCTGTCACTTTGCTTTTACACTTGAGAACAAAAGCACTTGTACAAGTGCTGTTTTAAGTAAAAATACTTTTAGCTGTTAGGGCAATGAAGAGGATCTGAAAAGAAAAAAAACACAACCCACACCACCTTAACACTCTTGGCCTGGATAACCTTATAATGGCCTTAAAAGAACAGTGGTTGTTCAGCCTGGAGAAGAGAAGGCTCAGGGGAAACCTTAGAGCAGCTTCCAGTACTGCAGAGGGGCTCCAGGAAAGCTGGGGAGAGGCTCTTGATCAGGGAGTGCAGGGACAGACCAAGGGGCAATGGTTTTAAGCTGAAAGAGGGGAGATTTACATTAGATATTAGGATGGAACATTTTACTGCGAGGGTGGTGAGGCCCTGGCTCGGGTTGCCCAGGGAAGCTGACTGTCCCATCCCTGGAAGCATTCAAGGCCAGGTTGGATGGGGCTTTGAGCAGCCCGGTACCCCTGCCCATGGCAGGGAAGTTGGAACTGGATGGGATTTAAGGACCCTTCCAATCCAACCCATTCTGTTTCTATGAATCAAACACTGAAGGAATACTCTAAGCATCAGTAGGCTGTGTTCAACTTAACTACTTCACAGCATGATTTCTGGAAAACAACCTTTGCTGCATATTTTTGTTATGGCGTTTAATGCTGTTAAATAGCTGGACGCTTCACCTCTGCTAGAATTCACAAGTGCCATTTCTGCACATCCAATGCAGTGTTGTTCATCTCGTAGTTGCTGAGGTTTCTGAGAAGTGCAGGTTCCCCCTCCTCTGTGCTTGCACACAGGAGGTTAAAGCCATGGAGCTCCAGAGCTTCAGTTGAGCAGTAGCCCAGAGTGAGACAATTCCATGCTCACCCTAAAACCTATCACTCTTGACTGATTTCTGGTGAATTACCATGGCAACGATGAGCAGAAATTGAAGGAGGAAAAACCAACCCCCCCCAAACAATGTTAAATGTAAGAATTCTAGTAGTGTCCTACCCAAGAAACAAACAAGGTTCCTGCTAGCTGAGCATTTCAACCATTTTGCTCTGTTGAGTCACAGGCAATAATGCAAAACCAATTTTCTGTAGAGTAGCTGAAAAATGCCAGTAGTCTATATAGATCTCTTAAAGAAAAATACACAGTGACCTCAAAACACAGCCAGGTGGGAGGAGGGTTCCCCAGGCAGGTGTGGAATGGTGTGTCCTTAGAGCTGGAGGTCGTTTCCAGCCTTGGTTGTGACCTTAGGATGGATGTGTTGCTTCCTCAGTTACAAACTGGAGGTATTCATCTCTTTTGCGATTTGCTTACGAGTGGTGCCTAATTATTCACATTATAGCTGGCAATAAATAGGACAGGGTGTTGTTTATGAAAATACCATATACAGTTTATTAATGGTTCGGATTTATTGCCATGATTTGTCTTTCTTCCCAAAAGTCTGGCTCACACACTACGTATACCCGCAGAGAAAAGCTGAAACCTCACTACAGGGCAGAATAACTTTAGTTTTTAAAAAAAAACAACAAGGAGAGTAGAGGAAAGGCTGGATTTTGATGGTTTCTGACAGTTTAGCAGAAGCACAATTACAATTTGCAACAGAGCAGTTATTGACTCTACAGGACAACTCCTGACAGCATTCCTCATTGCCAAAAGAAAATACTAGTGCTACTGAAACCCACTAAATGCTCGCACCTACCAATCAAAGATACTTTGGTGCGTGTGCATGTGTATCTACGTGCGTGTTTGTACAGAGATTTTTATTTCCTTAGCTTCCGTGTGCTTTTTACGGAGATTTGCTCATCCTGTGATTTGCCAGAAGTAGCCAGGAGGGGAGTTTAATCCTGTTTGCTGTTGCAAGACTGTCGAACAGTTGATTTCTGGTGCTCCAACAACGTGATGGACTTCTCAGAATTTTCTAAGTTTCTGAGCAGAGTCTCTAGCCGCCTTTTGATTTTCTTCTGATCCTCGATGGCACACCCGATGACCACAGACTGAAATTTCTGATCAATGGGTCCTGCTGGCACATCAGACGTGCACGCGCCGTAAAGCGACATTAGGCGGATTTTGGCATCTTCCAAATCATCTAGAAGTTTATTGACAATTTCATCGATCATCTTTGTGGCGTGCAGTAGGGATTCCTGCTGCTGGGTGTTGCGGATGGTTTCTACAGAAACCTCCACCGTCAGGGTTCGGCCCATCAGGCGATTGGCAGTCAAATTAAGTTCTTCTCTCTCACCTAAATCAAAAACAAGAAAGTTTTCTAGGTTTTAGGTGAATACTTTCCTGTGCAAATAACATCATGAAGACAATCAAACTGCTGCACCTTTGCAATAAACAAGGTTGGCTTTTTTAAGTACCTGGCAAACCACAAGATCTCCAGGGGCCACAAATGAGTTTTTTGCATTTGCCTAAGTCCTGCTGATTTCACAGAAGCTTGCGTCTTCTGATTTGAAAGGAGGCTTTAAGCTCTAACTAAAAAGGTAAGCAATGCTTTTCTGCTGCTGACACAGTGCTTGCTGTGTCGCATTAAAGCAAAGCAAACAATATTATCGGGAAATGTGATTCATTAACAGAAAAGGCACATTAAGGACTTTGCGTGCTGCTGTGAGAGAGGTTTAGACAGTGTCCCGGAAGGCCATAAAGAGAAAACTGACTTCTGACTACCAGCTGCAATTAGAGGCCATGAAAAAAGTGGTTCTTTATTTTCTGAAGACTTAGGCTTTTTCCCAAAATACGGACAGAACATATTTGGCATGTAGGCTCTTTGAAAAGCCAATAAACCAGCAATTTAAAGCCCCTAATATAAAACATACAAATTTAGGGGATGTATTTAAAGCCAGATATCACACAGCCTGATTTTAATCACGGATTCTTGCAGGCTGTATACTTTGTAGCGCTCATGCCTGTCCAGTAGTCAAAACCATTGAAATGCTGGGTTTTCAACTATATTTAATCATCATCAACCTCTCTCCCTCAGCTGAACTATATTAATCTGATTTTGAAAATAAATCAGTGAATGGAGTCTGGGCTTTCACATGCATGACAGTGACATTCGTGGCCAACAGTCCAGCTGAGCATTATGTGAATTTACCCAGGCAAGAAAAAGGGGATCTCAGGGTAAGGGATCCCTTCAGTGACCATATCTGGCTCCATATTTTTACCAGCAGCAAGTGATCCAATGGAGCTGCTCCCTAAGGCTGTTTCAGCTTCAGGTCACTTGGGAGCGTATGGCAAAGCAGCTTCTCACCTTCGCTGATGTGCCTCATATCCTGGCTGTTCTGGATATTGTGGATCATTTCTAGCAGGATTTCTTTCTCTTGTTCCATAGCAGATGCTGCATCACGGAAAGCCTCTACCCTGAATGTGGTTGAACCAAACAAAAAGTTTAAATAATAAAATAGCTGCTCACCTACATTGCTGCCAAGATCTGGTTTTGTAGCTTAAGAAGTGATTCTCCCTCTGTACTCAGCACTGGTGAGGCCGCTCCTTGAATACTGTGTCCAGTTGTGGGCCCCTCACCACAAGAAGGATGTTGAGACTCTGGAGCGAGTCCAGAGAAGAGCAACAAAGCTGGTGAAGGGGCTGGAGAACAGAACCTATGAGGAGCGGCTGAGAGAGCTGGGGGTGTTTAGCCTGGAGAAGAGGAGGCTGAGAGGAGACCTCATTACTCTATACAACTACCTGAAGGGAGGTTGTAGAGAGGAGGGAGCTGGCCTCTTCTCCCAAGTGACAGGGGACAGGACAAGAGGGAATGGCCTCAAGCTCTGCCAGGAGAGATTTAGGCTAGAGATTAGGAGGAAGTTTTTCACAGGAAGGGTCATTGGGCATTGGAATGGGCTGCCCAGGGAGGTGGTTGATTCCCCTTCCCTGGAGGTGTTTAAGACACGGGTGGATGAGGTCTTGAGGGACTTGGTTTAGTGTTTGATAGGAATGGTTGGACTAGAAGATCCGATGGGTCCCTTCCAACCTGGTTGTTCTATGATTCTATGATTCTATGAAGTACAGTCAGTTCTTATCTATGAGCCAGACTCTCTGATTTCATGACCTTCTCCTGTATCTTAACTTCACTGTTCAAGACTCAATGTAATTTAAAAAAATAAACAAATGGTGAAAATAAAAATACCCCACAACAACAGTAATTCAATCTTTCATTGTACTGGCAGTGCTGTTCTATCCTACTCCATGGTCAGCCTGGTGATACTAGAGCCTCACAGCAGAAAGTCCTAAGTGGCAAATTGGCAATTACTATCAGCTGATTAACTAGAAGCAAAAGGGACCGAGTCCCCACCAGGGAACAACCCACCTACAAAGCAACAAAGGCTCCAGACAACTCCAACACCACCCCCTGCAGCGAAACAACCCATTTCACAAGGGAGGAAAAACAGGCAAGAGGGCCAAAGCTTACACACTCTACTAATCTGAGACGGGCGTCTCCCTTAGTGGTGTGTCTTAGTTGCTGGAAAAAGATGCTGGACTGACAGCTTACAGTCACTAGTGTTTTCCAGGGAAAGATGCTCACTGTGATTCGCATGGGAAAGAATCTTGTGAGGAAGTAACTCCTACTTCTAGGCTTACAAGGAAGCAGGAAAATAATTTTAATTACCTATTAGAATAGCATATTTAACAGAGAGAGGTATTCTGTCAATATTATTTGAGCATTCAAAAAAAGACACCCAACAACTGTTGCTCCCTACGAAAAGACAGTGAAGTAGCTTTGATGAAATCAAGCGTGTTGGACCACGCTTGCTCTCTGGCTTACGTACAATTAGTGTTCAGGAACTGCAGCGTCAGCTGAAGGTCTGTGATTACATCTAGAAAAGCCACAGGGCTTAGGTACCACGGGGCTTAGGTATCACCAGTAGAATCCAAGAAGCAGTTTTGTTAGTTTGCTGTAACACTGAATTCCCACAAGAGGGTTCCGCAGTGCAAATAATTAATTCTATTATTAACTGGTAGCTGTCAGTTTGAATAGATGAATTAACAGGTTCGAAGAGCGTGTTCACTGGGCACTGTGAATATACCCCTGTTCACTGTGATGAAACTCCTTTGATGCAATGAGGGCCGGGGAATGGTTGATAGGAATGGTTGGACTCGATGATCCGATGGGTCTTTTCCAACCTGGTGATTCTATGAAAAGCCCATCAAAACCTGCTCTCCCCGATAACGTCTGGGTCTCAGCCAGTTCCATGGGTGGGTGCCCATTGTCCACCCTCCTCCTTGCAGTGCAAGTCTGCAGGTGCAGACCCATCTGGCCGTGGGAGAAGTGAAAACGTCATGCTAGGCATTTAAGTCTAGTTCCTTAATTCATGTCTTATTCCACGCCGTGTTTTTAGGGAGAGGAAAAAGCCCATCTGGGAACTGCCTGCTTGGGAGACTGAAGGGAACAGGAAAATGTCCTCCTTTCCCTGGCTTTGCCCTGGAGGGTAGGGGCTCGCAGAGCTGAGCTGCAACTGGCTGCGAGACTCGTGCCAAAAAAATATCAACTCTGCATTCACCTACCCCACAGAAAAGCAGAATGTCCCGTGAACCTGGCTGATGGATTTGGACGCTTCCAAGTTCCCGCTTAGGAGGTTGAGCTGCTGTAAACTGCACAGGAATTCATCCATCCTGACATGTTTATTAAACCTGGCCATGAAAGGGAAAACAACCCAAAACATTCTTTAGTCTCTCAGATGCTCTGCCCTCTTCAACATTACTGGATGCTGCCCCAAGATGGTGGCGGGTTCACTGCTGCTTCTGTCTCTCAACATCGCTACGGAGCTGCTGCTCCTTCCTCAAAGGCTGGTGAGGGCAGGCAACTTTGGAGGAACAGCAATAAAAGAGGGCAAAAGGAGGCAGAATGGGAGCATCTGAGGGTATAAATAGCTACACTTTACATTCAGCCTGCTCACGAAATGGTTCTGATTTACAAAACATTTAGTCTGATTTAGCCAGTGAAAGCAGAAGCTTTGGGCCTCGCCTTTAATGTTCATTCTGAGGAGGAGTGGGAGAAGTCAATGCAATGCAAATTCTTGCCGAGAGCAAATAATTTTAATTATTATTTTGTGCTGGTTAGGAAGAGCGGTGAGGCAGGTGGAGTCATTTCATACTTCAGACGTCTGCGCTTTGTAATTTAGGAAGTCTGGCAGTATTTTCATAAATGCCTCACCATGCCTTTATAAAAGCTTGTATTTTCACAATCTAAAAAACGCATTGCAGTTGGAGGAAAGCTTAAAATCAAAAACTGGAAGTGCAGAATTTCATTTTTAATAGCGTTTTAAAATCTGCGTCAGTATACCATTGTACTGATTTAAAAACTAAAGGTCAGCCTTTAGCGGATGGATAAATCCCTGACTGCCACAGGCTTTGCTGAGTCCTAGGAAGAATGTGGAAAACCTGCATTGCAGAGACGCATCCTGAATTGATGCAATTCCAGAGAATGCTTAAAACATCACTGCTTCCAAAAGCCAGCTACTGGCATGCAAGGTAGGACCTAAAAGCCAAACGACCAGAAGTAATGATTGCATAACGCAACAAAACATCCTCCCTATTTACGAACTACAGCATTGGTTGACATTATTTTATAGAAAGTCTCATCACCAAATCTTGAGAACTATTTTATTTGCAATAATTGCTTCTTGGGAATTAGGTTAACCAGTCTTTTAACTGCAATACAGACTGCCACACAACTCAAATCCACTGGGATTTTAATTTTAGTGCATATTTGCCTCCATAAATGGCAGAAAAAAAGGGGCACCAACCTCAGCAGCATGAAATGGCATGTGAAGGAGCACCAGCTCCTATAGTCAGAGCAAAGGGACAGGGAAGCACAACATCAGGACACTCTCATCCCTCTCCTAGCCCTTCTAATAATTTCCATCTTCAGCAATGTGGTTACCAAGCCACTCTCTATGATATTTGAAAAGTCACGGCAATCAGCAGTCCCTGGTGACTGGAACAAGGGTAATGTGCCCATTTTTAAAAAGGGTAGAAAAGAGGACCCTGAGAACTACCAACCTGTCAGCCTCACCTCTGTGCCTGGGAAGATCATGGAACAGATCCTCCTAGAAGCTTTGCTGAAGCTCATGGAGGACATGGAGGTGATTAATGGCAGCCAGCACAGCTTCACCAGTGGCAAATCCTGTCTGACCAACTTAGTGGCTTTCTATGATGGGGAAACCACAACAGAGGACACAGGTAAACCAATGGATGTGATCGATTTGAGCTTCTGTAAAGCTTTTGAGACAGTCCCCCACAACATCCTTCTCTCTAAATTGGAGAGAGATGGATTTGATGAGTGGACAGTAGGGTGAATAAGAAAGTGGTTGGAGGGTCATATTCAGAGAGTAGAGGTCAATGGCACAAAGTCCAGATGGAGATCTGTGACTAGCCGTGTCCCTCAGGGGTCTGTACTGGGACCACTGCTGTTTAATATCTTCATCAATGAGATTGACAGCGAGATTGAGTGCACCCTCAGCAAGTTCGCAGATGACACCAAGCTGAGTGGAGCTGTTGCCACACCGGAAGGACAGGATGTCACCCAGAGGGACCTGAACAGGCTGGAGAAGTGGGGCTGTGAGAACCTCATGAGGTTCAACAGGGCCAAGTGCAAGGTCCTACACCTGGGTCGGGGCAATCCCTGATTTCAGTACACAATGGGGGATGACATGATTGAGAGCTGCCCTGCAGAGATGGATTTGGGGGTGCTGATGATGAGAAGCTTGACATGAGCCGGCAATATGCACTCACAGCCCAGAAGGCCAATGACATCCTGGGTTGCATCAAAAGAAACATGGCCTCTTCTCCCAAGTGATAGGGGACAGGACAAGAGGGAATGGCCTCAAGCTCTGCCAGGGGAGGTTCAGGCTAGAGATTAGGAGGAAGTTTTTCACGGAAGGGGTCATTGGACATTGGAATAGGCTGCCCAGGGAGGTGGTTGATTCACCTTCCCTGGAGGTGTTTAAGGCACGGGCAGACGAGGTCCTGAGGGACATGGTTTAGTGTTTGATAGGAATGGTTGGACTCGATGATCTGGTGGGTCTCTTCCAACCTGGTGATTCTATGAAGGCAAAATACTCATATTTGTATCAAATTATCTATTATCTTAGTGCAGCAGAATGTTCGTATTTCAATAGATGAAAACAAGTGATCATATTTTTACTTGGAGTGTATTTTGTCACTGTGAACATCAACTACATATTCCATCCATTACCTAAGACTAAAAAAACATTCCTTCCTTCTGATTTTCTCTGGTCTGAGAGCAATTGGCCGCATGTTGCCTTTCTTTCCTACATACCATTTACATGAGCAGAGAATTCCCCTGCGGAACAGGTGGACCAGCCCATCTTTTTGTTTCCAGATGAGAAACTCGATAGCCGCTTTCTTATGACAGCTGCAACAACTCCATCCTTTAAACTGACTGACTGACTTAAATAGCTCCCTACAAAGCTTGTGCGCTGGAGAAGCAGATAAGTTTTCAAAGGAAATAAGAAACATCTGAAGAGGGCAGCTTTTTTCCTGAAACAGAGCTGAGCCCACTGGATGGAGACAAAGCAGGGGGTTTCACCCCCCGCATCTTCAGCTGCTCAAACTGAGTTTGTGTTCTCAGCTGAGTGGTGCCACGAACATACAAATGAGTGGTGGGGGAATACGGTTATTCCAAAGGGGAAGAGGAGAAAAAGTACAAAAATATTATGATTAAAAAAATCCAAACAAACACAAGAGTCCAACTTATCCCAAGTCCAACTTATTCCATGACAGGAAAAGGGGAACTGGCTCAAGCTTTGCCAGGGGAGGTTCAGGCTGGACATCAGGAAAAAATGTTTCATAGAAAGAGTCACTGGGCACTGGAACAGGCTGCCCAGGGAGTGGCTGAGTCACCTTCCCTGGAGGTGGATGAGGTGCTGAGGGGCATGGTTTA
Source organism: Coccyzus lansbergi (assembly GCA_033558105.1). Taxonomy (NCBI): domain Eukaryota; kingdom Metazoa; phylum Chordata; class Aves; order Cuculiformes; family Coccyzidae; genus Coccyzus; species Coccyzus lansbergi. The sequence goes on from JAUMJK010000012.1 coordinate 1,284,768, forward strand.
GTGATTGATAGCAACGGTTGGACTTGATGATCCAGTAGGTCCTTTCCAACCTGGTGACTCTATGATTCTATGTATCATCGCACCTAGACTGCGTGTTCACTCAACACAACCACCAGAACACAGTGACTCATAAATAAAGACTCCGATCCCACTTCCAGCTGCTCCAGAGATGTCTTGGCACTCAGTGGCAGTCAGGGCAACATGAAGGTCCAAGCCCTCATGAAGGACCAACACGACCCGCTCACCACCCTGCCAGGGGCTTGTTCCCAGGCAGCCAAATTAATCCCCTTTTCCCTTCTTACTTTCCCTACAGAAGAAAGTTCCCCTGCAAACACCTAGCAGGGAGGTATAAAAATACCCTGCTACAGTCAGGAAAGCAGCTCTTGCCGTGGAAGGGAACAGAGAAGAGGGAAAGCTGCTCAAACCAGAGCATTTCCATGGGGACAAGGGTTGCCATGGGGTTTGGCTGACTGGAAGCAATTTGACAGCTGAGGCTTGTCGAGGGGTTTAATTAAGGGCTGTGGTTCACATTGACAAATTTTCACTTATTATATTTACAAGCAACATCTCACGGGTCTATAGCTAAGTTAAACCAGCTGGAGAAGAAGTGTGGAAGCTTTTCTTCCTGTCATTCAAGTAACACTGAAATATGGCATGTTGATAAGTTGTGCAAGGAATAAAAGTACAACTTCAGTAACTTTAATCTGAAGCTGAACTTTTTAGCTGAACTTTTTCTTTCCCTCATTGCTCCACGTTCCGAGATACGCCTGTTTGAAGGACCCACAGCAAACTGGGAAGTTTAATTTGGGGTTTATTTTCTCGTTAACCAAACCGCCTGCTTTGTTTGAGAGTCACTTAGCAAATTTAAAACACATTTTTGCATATTCTGATGCTCATTTTGTGATCATACATTCACGCACTAGACTTGGCTGTGAGCAGCAAGACCTGTTTGCAGACAGTGATTTTGTTTAGTCAAATCTAGAGAAGTCTGCGAAGGACTTCAAGGAGATCTAATCAAGCTAAGCGAAAGGCTAATATAATAGCCCGTGAAGTCCACTCCTGAATAATGCAAAGTAACACTGGCAGAAAGGGGAAAAAGCAATTCCTGTATCCCACAGAGCTTTTTTAATTACAGGCAAGTCCTAGAAGCATTCTGGGTGGTTCTGTGAAAGCTGCTGATCAATATGCAGCTTTAATGAAGGAAAGGGCATGTTGAGACAGTACTGGCAGGAGGTGAATCAGTGGTACACCCTGCGCATCCATCCACCTCAGAAAGGACACTGTGTAATTAGGCAGAGCTGAGGGGATGAAGATGATGATTAAAAACAAAGAACCGTCTCTCATGCGGCCAAACTGGGGAAAAAAAATCAAATGGGATTATCTGGGGAACATCAAGTGGCAGGAAGAGACGGGACAGGTCTTGGCACAATGATGAAAAATATACATCATATTCGTAATTAGTTTGGAAAAGCACACCCAGGCTACAGAGTGAAACTACACTTCAGAGGGGAGGTGGACATAAATTGGGGTCATGACACTTCATCTGGAATCCTGTGTCCAGTTCTGGAATCTCCAAGAAAAGAAGGACAGGAAACTGTTGGAACAGATTCAGAGGAGGCCATGAAGATGATCCGAGGGCTGAAGCACCTCCCCTACAAGGACAGGCTGAGAGCGTTGGGGAAGTTCAGCCTGGATAAGAGAAGGCTCCGGGAGACCTTACAGCAACCTTTTTGCAAAGGCATGGACAAGGGGGAATGGCTTTAAATCAGAAGGGGGAAGATTTAGATCAGACATTAGGAAGAAATTCTTCATAATGAGGGTGGTAAGACACTGGCCCAGGCTGCCCAGGTATGTTGTAGATGCCCCATCCCTGGAGGTGTCCAGGGCCAGGTTGGATGGGGCCTTGGGTAGTCGGATCTGGTGGGAACTGGATGAGCTTTGAGGTCCCTTCCAACCCAAATCCTTCCATGACTGGGTAGCAAGAACACCCATAGCTGAAGCAGCGAGTGCAGAGGGAGCTCCGGGGCACACCAAGCCTCACACATGGGCATTCACACCCTGTCAGAGCCTCTGACTGCCTGCACACCTGCTGAACTGCAGGCATCCCTGCCCATTGCTGCGAGGTGGCAACCCGGTGGCCACCAGGTGAGATGGGGCCAAGTACACGCCAGCCACTGCTGCCCACACCACTACGAGCCTGCCAAGGGCTCCTCAAATGGAAACAAAGCCCCAAAACCCTGTGCACCTTCTCTAGAAAACGCCTACTCCACACATACACACTCCCATCTTCATGCATTTCCAGTCTATGCTGCTTCACCTCGGGGATCTGGTTTAGGAGTGCAGGGGTACACTTGGGCTTGCTGATCACAAAGGTCTTCTCCAACCTAGGGATTCTATGACCTCAGATCAACACCTGCCATTTTTAACTCACCCCCCAATGGAGGGGACCCTTTTTTACCCCTCTTTTCCTCTTGCTGAGAGGCTGCCAGCACTGCAGGCTCAGGGCCAGGTGGCTCCTGGGACCCGCAGTACCCAACTCCTGCCCACCTTCCCAGCCAACCCCAGCTCCTGCACCCCCAGTCCCTGCAACCCCAGCCCATGCTCCTCAGCTCCCCAGTCCCTGCACCCCCAGTCCCCTGCTCCTGCCCCCCAGGTGCTGCCTCCCCCAGCCCCTCCACTCTTAACTCCCCAGCTCCTGCAACCCCAGCCCTTTGCCCCCAACTCCTGTACTCTTAGACCCCCCAGTTCCTACATCTCTAGCTCCTGTTCCCCAGCTCCTGCTCCACCAGCCCCTGGCTCCTGCACTCTTAACCCTCCAGTTCTTGCACCCCCAGCCCCTGTACTCTTAACACCCCCCCAGCACCTGCCACCCCTAGCCCCCGGCTCCTACAACCACAGCCCTTGCCCCCCAGTTCCTGCACTATGAGCATCTACATCTCCAGTCTTTAACTCCCAGCTCCTGCACTCTTAGACCCCCAGCTCCTGTCCCCCCAGCCCCCTGCTCCTGCTCCCTAGGTCCTACCCCCCCAGCTCCTGCATTCTTAGACTCCACCTCTTGCACCCCCAGCCCCTGGACTCTTAGCCCCCCAGCCCCTGCATCCCCAGCTTTTGCTCCCACAGCTCCTGTCCCCACCGGGCCTCCAGCTCCTGCCCCTCCAACACCCTACATCCCCAGCCCTTGCCCCTCAGCTCCGTCACCCCTCATTCCTGCACCCCTGGCTCTTACAACCCCAGCCCTTGCCCCCAACTCCTGCACCCCCAATTCCTGCACTCCCCCAGCCTCCCAGCTCCTACCCCCAAAGCCCTCTCACACCTATAACCCATGCCCCTCAGCTTCCTCGCCCCTCAGCTCCTTCCCCCTTAGCCCTCCAGCTCCTGCTCCCCAGCTCTTTCTCCTTCAGCTCCTGCTTCCCCAGCTCCTGCCCCCTCAGCACCTACATCCCCAGCCCTTGCCCCTCAGCTCCTTCACCCCCAGTTCTTGCACCTCCTGTTCCTGTAACCCCAGCACTTGCCCCTCAGCTCCTTCATCCCCAGCTCCTGCACTCTTAGCCCTCCAGCTCCTGCCCCCCAGCCTCCTGTTCCTGCTTCCTAGCTACTGCTCCCCCAGCTTCTGCCCCTCCAGCACCTATCCCCCCAGCCCTTGCCCCTCAGCTCCTTCTCCCCAGCTCCTGCACTCTTAGCCCTCCAGCTCCTGCCCCCCCACTCCTGCTCCCTCAGCTCCTGCCCCAGTAGCCCCTCAGCTCCTGCTTCCCAGCTCTTGCTCCCTCAGCTCCTGACCCCCAGCACCCAGCTCCTGCTCCCCAGCTTTCTCCCTCAGCTCTTGCACTCTTAGACCCCAGCTCCTGCTTCCCAGCTCTTGCTCCCCCAGCTCCTGCCCCCCTAGCCCCTCAGCTCCTGCTTCCCAGCTCTTGCTCCTCCAGCTCCTGCCCCCCTAGCCCCTCAGCTCCTGCTTCCCAGCTCTTACTCCCCCAGCTCCTGCTCCCCTAGCCCCCCAGCTCCTGCCCCCCAGCCTCTCAGCTCCTGCTTCCCAGTTCTTGCTCCCCTAGCTCCTGCCCCCCTAGCCCCTCAGCTCCTGCTTCCCAGCTCTTGCTCCCCCAGCTCCTGCCCCCCTATCCCCTCAGCTCCTTCACCCCCAGTTCTTGCACCTCCTGTTCCTGTAACCCCAGCCCTTGCCCCTCAGCTCCTTCTCCCCAGCTCCTGCCCCCCTAGCCCCTCAGCAACTGCTTCCCAGCTTTTGCTCCCTCAGTTCCTACTTCCCAGCCCTTGATTCTCAGCTCCTGCCCCCCAGCTCCTGCACACCTGGCTCCTTTGCCTCCATCTCTAGTCCCCGCGCCCCTGGCCCCCCAGCCCCTGCCCCGCAGCTGCTGGGCTCCCGCCCCGCGGCCGCCTTACCTGAGCTCCAGCTGGTCGAGGTTCTCGAGCAGGCGGCTGGAGCGATCGGCCATGGAGGTGGAGCGGTAGAAGCGGCCTCGGAGCTGCCCTCCCGGCGGCGGCGGCTGCTGCGCTCCCTGCGCGCCCTCGCTCGCCTTCGCGCTGATCCGGGCCTGAGCCATCGCGGCCGCTCCCGCCCCGCCAACCGCCAGCCGCGGGCCCAGGGCGGCGGGAGGGGCGGGCGGGCCCCGAGCCATTGGCTGCTGCTGCCGCCGCCGGGGCGGGGGGGGGGGGGGGGGGGCAGGGGTCGGAGTGAGGGAAGCCGAAAGGCGCGGGGGAGCCGTCACACCGCAGGGTCCTCACGTCATTTGAGCCCAGAATATTTGAAGCCGTGAGTTGTGGAATCACAGCGTCGGGGAACGTGGAATCACAGAATTCTAAAGTCACTGGATCCCAGAATCTCTGAATCCAGGAGTTATAGAACCACAGAATCAGGGAATCATGGAATCAGAACTATAGAATCCTAGAATCCTAAAATCGTAGAATCCTAAAATCATAGAGTCCTAGAAGCTTTGAATTCAGGAGTTGTGGAACCACAGAATCAGGGAATTGTGGAATCGTAGAATGCTAAAGTGATTGAATCCCAGAATCCCTGAATCCAGCAATTGTGGAATCCCATAATCAGGGAATGGTAGAATCCTAGAATCCTAAAATTGTAGAATCCTAAAGTCATAGAGTCCTAGGAGCTTTGAATCCAGGAGCTGTGGAACCACAGAATCAGGGAATTGTGGAATCAGAACTGTAGAATCCTAGAATCCTAAAATTGTAGAATCATAGAATCCTAGAAGCTTTGAATCCAGGAGCTGTGGAAACACAGAATCAGGGAACCACAGAATTCTAAAGTCACTGGATCCCAGAATCGCAGAATCCAGGAGTTATAGAACCACATAATCAGGGAATCATGGAATCAGAACTATAGAATCCTAGAATCCTAAAACTATAGAATCATATAGTCCTAGAAGCTTTGAATCCAGAAGTTGTGGAACCACAGAATCAGGGAACCACAGAATCCTAAAGTCAGTGGACCCCAGAATCATAGAATCCAGGAGTTATAGAACCACAGAATCAGGGAGTCATGGAATCAGAACTATAAAATCCTAAAATTGTAGAATCATTGAATCCTAGAACCTTTGAATCCAGGAGCTAAGGAACCACAGAATCAGGGAATTTTGTAATCAGAATGCTAAAGTGATTGGATTCCAGAATCTCTGAATCCAGCAATCGTGGAATCACATAATCAGAGTATCGTAGAATCCTAAAATCATAGAGTCCTAGGAGCTTTGAATCCAGGAGTTGTGGAACCACAGAATCAGGGAACCACAGAATCCTAAAGACACTGGATCCCAGAATCTTCGAGTCCAGGATTTGTGGAACCACAGAATCAGCAAATCATAGAATCCTAAAGTCATTGGATCCCAGAATCTTAGAATCCAGAAGTTATGGAACTACAGAATCAGGGAATCATGGAATCAGAACAGTAGGATACTAGAATCTTAAAATCGTAGAATACTAGAATCCTAAAATCATAGAGTCCTAGAAGCTTTGAATCCAGGAGTTGTGGAACCACAGAATCAAGGAGTCATGGAATCAGACCTATAGAATCCTAGAATCGTAGAATCCTTAAATCCTATAATCCCAGAACCTTTGAATCCAGGAGTTGTGGAATCTCAGAATCAGGGAATCATAGAATCCTAAAATAATTCATTCCTAGAATCTTGGAATCTTAGAATAATAGAATCCTAAAATCATTGAATCATAGAATCTTGGAATCATAGAATCTTGGAATCATAGAATCTTGGAATCATAGAATCCTAAAATAATTGAATCCCAGAATCTCTGAATCCAGGAATCATTGAATCATGTAATAAGAATAATAAAGTCATGAAAATGTGAGATCATGATATCAGAACCATAGAATGGAGGAATTGTGGAATCACAGAACTGAAGAATTATGGAATCATAACTGCAGAATCCTAGAATAATGGAATTGTAGAATCATAGAATCCTACAATAATTAATAATTTAGTCCTAAAATAATTGAAACCTGGAATCTTTGAATCCAGGAATTGGGGAATCCAGAATGCATAGAATCATGTAATCATAGAATTGTGGAATCACAAACTAGTAGAATCCTGAAATCTTAGAACCATGTAATCATAGAATGATTTGGCTTGGAAGGGACCTTAAAGCCTATCCATTTCCAATCGCCCTGCAATGGACAGGGACACATCCAACTAGATAAGGCTGCCCAAGGACCCATCCCAACCTGTCCTTGAACACCTCCAGGGATGGGGCAGCCACAGCTTCCCTAGGCAACCTGGGCCAGTGCCTCACCACACTCATCACAAAGAATTTATTCCTTATGTTTCATCTAAATCTTTCCCCCTCCAATTTAAAGCCATTCCCTCTCATGCCATCACTCCAAGCCCTTGGAAGATGATCCTGCCTAGCTTCCTGTAGCCTCTTCAGGTACTGCAAGGTCGCTATAAGATCTCCTTGGAGCCATCTCTTCTCCAGGCTGAACAAGCCCAACTCTCTCAGCTTGTCTTCGTATGGGACCTGTTGGATCATCTTTGTTAGCCTCCTCTGGACCCCTTCTAACAGTTCCATCTACTTCTTACGTTGAGGATTCCAGAACTGAATGCGGGACTCCAGATGAGGTCTCACAAGAGAGGAATAGAGGGGCAGAATCACCTCCCTCGGTGGACCAACAGCACAAACTTTCTCTCTTGCTAAATCCAGAGCTGAGGGAGAAGGAATGCGGGGTTTTTTTGTCTACACAGGCCTCGTTCGAGGTGGTAGCTACCAGTGTGAGGAGCTGCCCTTCCAGAACCGCTGTGTATGGTTAGTTCATTAGTTTGCTCTTTCATTAAAGAACACAAGACACACCACCACTGCCTGTTTTTGTATGAAGTCATCAAAACAAGTGAGCACAAAGCTGAAACTTCTGAAAGCCCAAGAAATGGGAGAAAACAAGGAATGCTTTAAAAATCCAGCAGACTGTTTGAGGGAATCTGAGAAAAGTTGGAAAAAAGTAAACCAGAGACAGCCCTTACTGCAAGCGTAACCTGAACGGCATCCCTCAAAACAAGATACCTGAGATACTGTCACCGATAGGATATCTTTCTGAGGCCGACTCCAAGAGCTCCCTGACTGCCTGCAGAAGTGAAGCCATTCTACCAGCCTCTGTTGTCCAAGATAATACAAAAGCTTACTGGAAACAAAATTGTTTCATGTTCTCTTTCTATGCCAAAATTAATAATAATAAAAAAATGTATCTGACTGTTTCATGGCAGCCAATGCAGTGAATCTGTATCTGGTAGTGACTTGTTCCAAGATTGTATTTAATTTTTCTGTACAAACCAGCACCTTCTCACCGCAACTCACATGGAATTTCTTGTACTTCAAGTTCTTGCTGGGAACATTGGTTCCAGCAATCCAAGTCACTCTTACTTGCTGCTGCTGTGAGTGATCAAAAAGGAACTTGCTCTAGGTTTGGGCAAATAGCGATTTTTGGCACACACCTAAGAGGCACATTGTTGCACAGGGATACTGGTTTGTATGCTCATCTGGCTGGGATTCAAAATAGCTGTTTGCTCAGGTTTGTCCATTCAGACTGATATCATGTCCCAAGCACTCTCGTTACACTAATTGCCTGAGTTTTCTTTGGTTTGTGTCTTATCCAAGTAAGGCTCATTACCCATGAGCTCATGGAAATAACTTCATTTGAGCAATTGTTCCATCCATCTTTCTACAGCCCTTGGAGAAGATAATTGAAAACCATTTCCCACCCCAAACACCTACAAGCAGAAACCGTTTCCAGCCACGTCATGCAGTTGACAACCATTTTTTTTCCTAGGATCTTAATTTTTTTTCCCATGCTGATTTATTAAGTATCAATTTGATTTGATTTAAAAAGCAGAAATCAAAATAGCTGAACAGTTATGAAGATTTTTTTAACTTGCACAGGGGTTTAATTCCAATGAAACAGGCATACAACAGTTCTAGTTGTGTCCAAATGTATCACATATAACAGCCTCTGACAGCAAAATGGCATTTTAACCCAGAAGTGATAACAGCACAAACCATGGAACCAAAACACAGATCAAAAGCAAAAACCAGTCTTCTGGAACAAGTCCCGACATTACTTCCTCTGCAATCCAGCATATTTTCTCATTTAGAAACTTGGAAGGATCATCAAAACTGCTTTCCTGCTCTCTCAGAAGACTAGGAAGATCTAGGAAGTTGCCCTCCATCCCCTCTATTTCTTGCTAAGGTACTAAAAGGGGCAGTTGTCACCATTTTTTCAAAGTAGTAGATGTCTGAGCTTGAAAGACGGGGAAGCAGGAAGGGCTGGAAGACTGGGAGTGACTCGCATCTGAATTGGGAGAAGTAGTTTGTGGATGCAAACAGCAGGAATTAGATCCTTCAAGGCCACAAGGCAACAGGAGGTTGTAGGGGCTCATGTCTGAAACACAGCAGAGATTCCATCCTCCTCCTTTTGGTCTGTGGTAAAGAAGGGCGACAGCCAGGTAAGGATTGCTGGTGCTGCCATCCTGATGTTTCCTTCTCCTCATCATCTCTACAGCTCACTCACTGCACAGCCCTGCTCTGCCTATGGGCACCAGGAGCAGCATGAGGAGAGGGTGTGTATCTCATGGTTCCTGCATTCCCACCTCAGCAGTGAAGCCACTGTCCGTCTCTTGTTGGCACTACAGCATAGTTAAAAAAGGGTGTTGCTTGCAAGCCAGAGCAACATACAGTGGAGTCTCATTTAGGTGTAAAAAGCCCTCTGATGTCACAGAAAGAACAACTTTCCCAGGCTTTGGATGTCTGATGTGTGTGCAGAAGTCCCAGAGCCAGGGATCTACACCAAAAGCTCTACAAATCGTCCCATCGCTAAATAGCACCTTAGTTTCAACTCTGCCTTGTTTCACATCCCGATATGTACCTTGTCACATACCCCAACACTTACACACGAGCTATCATGGAACAGGATCAAAGAGAAAGTCCACACCCAAGGAATGCCATGCCAGATTATTTTCCTCCCTTCACCTACAGGAACTTCATCTGAAGAACCTTCTTTATAGATGGGTGGTACAGAAACACAACAGTTCCCATACATACCAGAACGACGCAACCAGGGCTTGGGCCGGCTAACCAAAGCCAGCCTGCAGCCTCCCCAGCACCATAACAATAGCAGCGAACATGGCCTGACATGAGATTTTCAGATAGGGTTTCAATCAAAACACAGAACTGCTATCGCAGTGGGCTGCCCCCTCACTTAGCACCTGCTGAACCTGTACCGCTGTGTCTTTACTGTTAGTTACCGAGGCTAGTTAAAGCCAGCCCTGGGTTTGCCTATACACGTTGCAATCGTTTCACTGTGTAGGCGAGCCCTGAGGTCCCAAGACGGTCGGCTGCCTGAACCAAATCCTCTATCTCAGAAGCAACTGGAAAGCCAGCATGACCATTTCGGGGCATGCAGCAGTTCACTCTAGCAGGGAGGAAAACTGCCTAATAAACAAACCAGTGAATTCCGTACAGCTGCAGATACTCAGCTGACTGTCGCTGTTGTCTCCCTCAGAGCTCCAAAAGGATTCCCAGAAATCAGGACACTGCAGTCAACCAAAGGACGTTTGCAGACATTTATGAAGGGAATTTTACATTACATTTCCACACACACTTTGCCATCTGAGTGCACACATTGCGTGTTCTTGCTGCTTGCCATAAATCTGTTGACTTGTTTAAATCCACTCTTACAGCATCTCAGGCCGTATTACTCGACCCAGATCATTACAACTGATCTCCAAACCATCTGAATTAAGACTTTCTACAGGAAACTTGAAGCGGTTTAGACGTGCCAAGAGGAATATGCAGGTGCAGACTTCAATAAAGCTACTTAGCTGGAAAAAATTGCCAGAAAGTCTCTTTGTGCTAATGTCAGCCGCTTTTTAAAATGAATTTTGAAACAATTAGTCATCCAGCCTCGCTCACCTCCTTCCAATTTACAACAGCAGTCATTGTAAACATTGCTAGGACAACACAAGCCGATGAGAGAACACTTTCCTTTTAAGAAAGAAGACGGCGTAACTTCATACCTCTATGAACTTCACCATATTTGGTAAAGATTCAGTAAAGTTTTGCGTTCTGCAACCGCTATAGGAGCAGTGGTGGTCATTTCAGTATACCTCGAAGAGCTAAGAAAATTACCTGCCACCCAAAAACATATACAAAGCGAGTACCTTACAGTAATCTAATCTCAATTTTTAAAATCATATTATTAAACTACAGAAGCAGCCAGGCTGGTGTGATGTTGTACTGCTCCATCCACTCTACCAGTTGCACCGACTTATTTGGAATCTCATCTTCTCTCTGAATAGGATGAAAAGAGGGATTTTGTATGATATGAAAGAGCACAGCAAATAAAGCACCGAGGTCATAAGGACCTTGTACCAATCTCAACTTGTCTTGATTTCAGTTTTGTAAAACTTTACAGTGCACGCGTTAAGAAATGAGAAGCAATAAAAGGAACAGCTGGTGGCAGTGAGGTGGAAATTAGACTTTTTCTTCATTAAGAATAAATAAGAAAAAGCACCACAGGATTGCTTTGGACCAATGAATGGTGAACTCTTATATCACCACAAAAGAAAATTCCTTTGAAAAGGGTAGGACATATGTCTTCTGGTACAAACATAAAGAATGCTGGTCAAGCTCCTTTCGACAGATGAGTTGTGCTCATAAACGCAGACAAATCTCTCAGCATATGCAAGGCAAACCTCAAAAATTTCAGCCAGTTAAACAGGACTTCCCAGCCAGAAACATTAAATTCTGAAACACAGCTATTTACAAGACACATTTTGCAGCTGAAGAACAAAGGCCAGTACTACAGTATGTTGATGAGTACAAAGTCACACGTCTGTACATGTAGTGTTTTAAGAACCAAATTTTCCCTCCTCTTCTGGAAACCTAAGTACCAAGAAAAAGCCTGCGGTGGCAGAAAATTTTGCAAAGAAAAATGTCAAGAGTTAAGAGAACTTCAAAGAGACCAAAGACAATGAGGACAAATTTGAAGACATCAGTAATTCTGGAAACTACTTTCAGCATAAGAAGTATACAGAGAGTAGAAGTCGTTGTAGCTGTTTTATAAAAAAGCCACAGGCATCAGTGGTTGGGATTTGCGACTTGTTCCAATCAGTAGATGAGGCTGCCGATACAACGTGTTTAATAACCGGAGTGCCAAGTACAAGGAAGGCATGTGCACAGATGGCTTTTTCTTTAAATGCAATTAAGTTGTCGCCTATCAGGTACAAGCTTTACATTTACAACAGAATAAAGGAAAATGATGAGGAATAAAGCACACGATCAAAAGCTAACATAGCAGACTGGCAAAGACCATCTACCCAGGTTTTAAACATTCCTCAAGACTAGCAAAGTACTTTTTCCTCAATCTGAAACGTCTTCCTGTTTGAAAGGAATTTGCAGCTTGAGGGTCTGCACTGGAAAAACCACCCTGCCCAAAAGCCTGTATCAGTTTGACTCATATGTTTTTTGGGGTGAAAATTGTTTTCTGTCTCATTCCACGCTTTATTAGAAGGACTTGGTGTGAAAAAAAACCCTGGAGCTGATTTACCTTGAGTCAGTAGCTAAAAGCAACTCAAAATCTTCTAGAACAAGGCTTCCTCAGCAGCAGGATGAGCTACACACCTGGATTTGACCAGGAGTGCATTTAATCAGAGAACTACAGTGGGAAAGCCAGCAGCAGGCATAAAAGAAAAACATTCAGAGGTCTTGTTCACTCTGTGACAGGCAAGTGTTGGAGTCAAATGCACTGGAAGCATTCAAACTATTTTCTGGTGTCTGAACAGTTTCTTGAAGTTGTATGACTGCTAACAAGCACTGAGATAACTCACTAGATTATTCTGTTTATTAATTCTGTTTGTTTCATAGATGAAAATTATAATAGAATCACAATTGGAAAGAAACCAGTTCCAGTTTCTCAGCTTTTCCAACCATGATGAACCACAACTGTCATTATTCCGACTCCCTGAAATTGAGAGTGACAAAAATCTAGCCCCTTGTCTTACTCACCACAAAAGGGGTTACTTTTGCTTAATAAATATTTAGATTGACAGCAGTTAGAAGCAAACTCACAGGCTAATGAATAATAATTAAAAGAAAAAATCAACCTGGCATTTTATTACACTGAGACTCTTACTGATTGACAGCAGTCGTTAACTACAATACAATAGGCTGGTAAAGCTGCACAGCTTGCATAGGTATTTTTAAGTGAAGGAAGTGAGAAGTTGGCATAAATAATTTTAAACACAAATTATTTTCACCTTAAAATAAGGACAGTACAAAAATAATTAACAAGTTTCCATTAATTATCCAAGGCCCCCTCTTCATGAACAGAAGGGAGCAAAGCAATAGAATATAGGAATAATAAAGCTTTAATTCTCTCACATCTATTCAAAACAGGAACTAGAAAGTTTATTTAGCTTCTGTTCACTTGCAAACTTGTTCCAGCCTCAGAGCAGAGAGAGGAACTGAATCTGTCAAACTTTAAGCCAGAAAATCCAACACTCTACAATGCTACTATTGAAAAAACTTATACATTTATAAAAAATAAAGCTAACAAGCTAACTGTACAGCCTGTGATCCTAACACTTATAACAAACACTTATAACAAGACAGACAAAATTATGGTCTCTAAGGTGAGACTGGCCACAGGCAAGTCTTAGGCCATATGTTCAGTTTATAAATCCAGGATTTAAGCTTCTCATTATAACAAGATTAACGAGGCAAATCTGAGATAACTGGAGTTTACTATTTTTATCTGTTGCGAAGACCACATGAAAAAGTAAATTAAGACAACAACAAATTGTAACAGAAAACTTAAATACAAGAACAGATTTAAAAAAAAACAACAGTGAAGCAGTGAAGCCCCCCAGAATACCTAGTAGGATTAACCTACGGATTAGGCAACAACTTATACAGCTAGACTGGAGAGACTTAGTCATCACCCATTAGAAACAGAATATGCAAAGGCTTAAAAAGTTATTTTTATCATACACAATATATTGCAACAGATATCCATAGATTCCAGCTGTTCATCAGCATGACAGGTTGTATCAGGTTATAAATCTAACAATTCAAGATACGGGCGTGTTTTTGAAGTGGTATTTCTGAACCTTTGTAAATAGATGAACAAGCTTCTGTTTTTGTAAGCAGCTCTGATGTATTTTAATTTACATTTCCTCAAGGCTTCTCTTGATAGCTTCTTCCAATTCTGCATCTTGCTCTGTATAAATACAAAACCCCAATTATAATCTCCAGCTGTAGTTGGTATTGAGTCACAAACAGAACTAGATTCATATTACTACATAAAGCAACAAATTACTCTGTAGGTAATGTCAGCAGGCTGCAAAAAACCCTAAAAATGTAGAGAAACAGAATGAGAATATTTTCCCTCCCATCTTATGCTATATTTTCAACACTTTCAACACTTAAAAATATAGGAACAACGTCTACAACCTTCCAAGGGCAGCCAGATGATTAGCTGAAAAGTATAACACAAGTACACATTTAATGGTGAAAATAATACCAAGATTAGAACCTGTATGTATGCGCTAAGAAAAATATTAAAGCAAAAGAGACAGACACAGAAAGCAAGCAGAGTGGTTTCAGTAGTTTCAGTCCAGTTCGTTATCAAAAGTTATTCCTGTTTCTACGTTCTAGCTTGGTGCTACTGTTGTCACTCGTACTATGAGGGTGAGACATGAGTAGAGAAAAAGTCATGTCAACAGTCAGATTTTCATAATACTAAACCTTGTTTGGAGTAAATGAATTAAATATCACAAGTACGACAAGGTTTATATGTACGGTAAATATTAATTCCACTGGTATAGTTGTAAAACTAAAGCAGCTTTCAGACACACTGTCATTCTTCAGTTATTCATCATCTGCTTTAGGAGGATGTGAGCACATCCTATAAAAAGCTGTCTGTACTTATGACAGGGGAAACAGAATAATTACATATATTAACATAGCTGATTTTAAAGCTTTAATTATTATTGAGCTGCATTACGCAAGGCCTAGACTTGGAATAGAAGTAGCATCAATAAGTACTGTCTCGTGTCAGCAGAGCCATACTCAGACACCTGGACTTTCTTGCAACATCCATTGCTACTGGTAAAGAGACAAGTTAAGTTACTGAATGGAAAACGTTACATGGACACAAAACCAAACAAATTTTGAAACTAAAATCACAAAGTCATAGAGCAGTTTGAGCTGGAAGAGACCTTAAAGATCATCCAGATCTAGCCCCCTGTGATGGGCAGGGACATTCCTCTACATCAGGCTGCTCAAAGCCCCATTCAACCTGGCCTTGAAAATGAAGCAGAAAGCCATTTGCAGACAGCAGCTTGCTTCAAAATATGTTATCATTTAGCCACTGAGCACATGCAAGGACCAAGAACAAAGTCTAAGCTGTGATTCTCTTGCTGATGGCATGCAGTTGGCTCCACAGTGGTATCTGATCGTCTATTGTTCCCTTAAGCTGCTGAAGCAGCTTTCTCTGCTTCCTACACTTCCTTTTTGCTTTCTTCTCTAATGCCTTTTCCATCCTACCCCTTTTCTGGGTCCACTCCTGCCTCCTCCCGTCCTCCTTCCCCATGCTACAACTGTCACCAGCAATGCAGGCAGCTAGGGAATACAGCCCACACCAGGTTGCTTCGTAAGGACAGGTGACTTCAGCACTGCGGTGTCAGGACTGAGACCTCCTCTACACACCATGTGCCACTGCTGTCCCCGATGGTGACAGCCAGTCCTAGGGGACCTGTCCAGGCCAGCTTCCAGTACAGTAGGTGAATATGTTGGACACTGAATAACAATATTTAGCAACACTTGTTATAGTCCCAGAATTTATTCAGTTATAACTAAGATTCAGTTATTCGGTAACCTTGTTTCAGTTTGTTTTCTTTCCATCAGGGCAGAGTCTTTAAACACTACATTATTTTCAAAGTACACTGTAGCGTCACTGAAAATTGATGACTACATGGTATGAACACCACCACTACACACAACAGCAAAAGGATGAAAACAATTTCAAATAAGCTAAGATACGATGCAAGCAGACTGCTGATTAAAACTTGTGCATAAACCTATAAAGATCAGAGTGCTCTGTTGAGATACAATATCTATTTCTGAACTATTTATTCAGAAGTTTAACTATTTAGACAGTACTTCTACTCAAGAGTCAACACAGTCATATTAAACTGGTACAAAGATAGCACAGTCAAGTCTTTAACTGCACAACACCCTGATGTGTACCAAATAGATTTTAAGTCTGCTGGCATACTTTTCAGGTTAGGAAATTATTTTTCCTTTATAGCTCTCAGTGTTCTTAACTACTCAAGATCACCCAACATATTTTGGAGAGCATTCCTAAGAGGTCACTTGCCATAAAACAGATTGTAAGTTTAGTTTCTGTACTTTCCATAATTAATAGCATTCCTGAACACAGAAAAGTAAAAATTAACAGACCTTCCTCTTTCTTTGCTTCTTCTAAACTCCTCTTCATTGTCAGTTTGATATCTTCATCCTCTTCACTATCTGAACCTGAAATACACAAATGAAACAAAAATTACACATTGCTTCTAATAAAGAACTTAAGTCCCCTCTTGCATTTCTCTTACTGTAACATCAGTACAGGTTGGATTTGAAGAAATACAATTGTCATGATCTGAACATCAAGATAAAAATATATTGTAGTGGTAGTTTAAGACAGTAACTCAGGAGACTTATTTTTCAGCTACCTTTTTTACTTTCTCCCCCCAATGTAGGGGGGAGACTGCTTCAATTTTGTACTATTTTAAAGTGGTAACAAGAAATAACAGGTGCAGAAGCTATTGTTAGCATCTACTGCATTTGCTTTTTTTATAATACTTTAAAAGAATTAATAAAAGGACATTACTCACTTCCTACAAAACATATCAAAGATTTAATCATGAGAAGAAGTGCTATAGTTTGTCTCTACCTACGCACGATCTTAGCCATATTTTGCTGCCTATTGAATTCATTTGCACAACGGAGTGCTATAACTCAACTGAGCAGTGCAACTCGGCAGATATTGTTCAAATCCCACAGAAGAATAAAGTCAATATATGTAGTTTAATCTGCCAACTTCTTACAGCCAAACCCAGCCAAAACTCCGCAGTCTTTCCCTGCCTACAGAACGCTCTTCGTGTGACTGGTTTTCCGTTCCAAAATAACAGCTCTATTTTGAAGTGTCTAGCAGGGATTGGTGCACCTAAGGTGTTTTGCTTTTTTTTTTTTTTTTTCTCTCTCTCATTTGTTTTCAACAGCCCCAGTGAACTACAGGTTAAAAAATTAACAAGTCAATGAGTCACATCATGCATGCACTTGCCTGCTACAGGCTATTGCTATTTTGGGAGATGGCCTATTTTGGGAGATGGCCTCTGTAATGAGGCCTTACAGTATTTGCAATCAACCAGGTCTCCTACGGTCACATCAACAGAAGCGCTTCCCTTAAAGTCACCACATTTACTGGTACACCAATGTACTTCTCATTATGTTTACTGGCAAAGAACATTGCGATATGGACATCTAATTTACTGACTGTGACTTCCAGCATTTTATGTGACCCAAGTTAGGTCTTAAAAGAGACAGGTACGCTTTCTAAAATTTATTATCAACCCCCTAACACACATGCCTTTGTTTGAACAGCAATATTGCCAACTTTCCCAATTCCAGGAACACAAAATCCCACAGCTGGTATCAAACAGACATCAGGAGCCCCCACAGATGCCAGAAATGGGTCAGTACACATTGCAGTTGAAATGATCTTTCTCCAGGCCCTCGGCAGACTGACTGTGAATCCTTTTTGGAGCTGCCTACTACCTCCAGACAGAAGAGACACTATTTTGTACATCATCTTCCAAAGCAAACAAAGCAAAAGAAAGAAAATCCCATACAACCCACACTAACATCATTATAATCACTTATGAAAGGGAGGGGAAAGTGCAAAGAAAAGGCTTTGCACAAGTTGCTTCTTCCTTATTAACCATCCTTTTAATCTTCCATCCCTGAAGAGATCTCAGACTGCTGGAGAAAGTTTTGTACCTGTTAGAGATGTTAACAGTTAAAGCAATCACTCCCTAACTAATTTGTTGGCATTAAGTATAAGGGGAGACATGAGATACTGAGAGCAATAAGGCATAGTACAAAGGAGTCTCTAGTCTGCTTTCGTTTAAAATAGAAATGCATTAAGGACACTTTCCCCGTGGCTTGGTTGGATTCTTTTTTTTTTTAGGCAACTTGACAGAAGATGCTGGCAAACTGGAAAGGCAATATATACTTCTGATTGGCATCTTGCCTAGAGGGTTAAACAGCAGAGAATCGGAGTTCTCAAACTCAGCAGTTTCTTTCAGATATGATCTAAAGAAGCTGACTTTCTTGGAAACAGTTAGAGTCAGTTAGCATTCATCACAGAAGAAGCCACGGTGGCAACCCAGTGACACGGTTAGAGGATAGTGCTCTCCCGCTTGCTCCCAGCTTCCCCAGCCCAGCAACACGCTAAATTGGCTCTAATTTTTCAGAATACAGCAGATCAGCAGTCTTCGATCCATCAGACTGGAGTCCATGTCTCAATCCCCTCTGCAAAGTCAACTTTACCGTCAATTAAAACAGTTATAAAAGCTAAAGCAGGATTTGTAGATAGAATCATTACTCTAGTTCATTAACAAGTAGTCCAGGATTCACCTCACATATAAATGCAGGTCTCATCATGCCAAACTGTTTTGTTAGTCACGCCACCTTAATTAAACCACTGTAATAACATGGGGTACACATTCATATTGGAACAGAGGTGTACGCAAACTGGCATGCAAAATATTTATACCTTTTAAAACAATCTGCCCGCCCCAAGATTTATCACTGCACCTTATATGCAATAACTAAATACTACTTGATAATTGCAACATCACAGAGAACAGGTTTGCTTAAACCATAATTGAAGAAACACCACTGCACAGCCATAAACCATGAAACTTGAAAACAATTAATACTGGTGACGTTCTGTTAGTTTGCAGAGGGGTAAAAATCAGTTCAGAGTCCAATGTGGTTAAGAAGCATGTTAAGTCTCATGAGCTACACTCTGCCTTCACTGGTCACTATTTACATATTCTCTTCCTCTCCTCTTAACTGTGTTAACATACATTCAGCTCTCCATGAAGGCAGATCCTGGATTGTCTGAATCTTTGAGTTGGTGCAAGTGAGCCTATTAAGAGGCTAACAGAGCCACATGGTATTTAGGAACTTTTCAAGCAAAGGCTTGAATCTGTCCGTTTCTCAGACAGTATCCAAGATTTTCCTTATCCAAACCCAAAGCCATGGTTATGCTTGTCCTCAGTGTCCTCCCCTGCATCATCCTCCCTAAATCTGCACAGAGCAAAGACTATAAGGCCCAAAGGCAGTGAAGATGACAATTTTCAGATGTTTTGATACAGCTCTGTGGGCATCAGGAATGAGACTGCAACTGTCAGAAGAAAAGCTGTCTACAGGCAAAAATTCTAGGCAGAAATGCTCCAACAAATAAGGGGGTGGGGGACAGGAATTCAGGTTCCTTTAGGGGCTAGGCAGCAAGAACTATTAGTGCTGAACTCATTCATTGTCAGCTAAAGAAAATTAAAAGCCAACGGACTGAACAGATACATTTTCAAGTTAGAAGAGACCAGGCTGCTTTTCCACGTGTGACAGATAAATGTGCTTGATCTGATGTTGCTCATAGCATGTCTGTACCCTGTCACTGACCTCTGCTCTCAAGGAGAGACATTAGATTCCTGTTAAGAATACTCTGTGCAAATAGCACAGAATGCCCGAGGTTGGAAGGGACATTGGAAGATCTTGTCTGGCCTCCCTGCTCAGGCAGGATCACCTAGAGTCAGATGCCCAGGACTACATCCAGACAGCTTTTGAATATTACCAGAAGAACACTGTACTGAGGAGCTCAGAACTTGACCATTATGGCTTTACCAGTGCTCAGGACAGGGGAAGGAACACCTCCCTCAGCCTGCCAGCAACAAGTCCTCCTAATAGGACCTCCTTGATAGGAAAGGTTGGACTCGACGATCCACGGGGTCTATTCCAACCTAGCGATTCTGTGATTAATGCAGCCCAGGGTCCTGCTGGCATTCTTAGCCAGGACAGCACATTGCTGGCTTACAGTCAACACGGCGCCTACTAGAACCTCCAGGTTCTTTTCTGCAAAGCTGTTTTCCAGCTGTTTGAACCCTGGTCAGCATATATTGGTGCTTGGCAGTTGTTCCTCAGAAGGTACAGGAATCCACACTTCTTGTTGCATTTCAAGAAATCCCTGTCAGTCCATTCTTCCCCTGGCAACATCCCTCTGGATGGCAGCACAACCCTCGGTGTTATCAGCCACTCTTCCCAGCTTTGTGTCATCAGCAAACTCGCTGAGGGCATGCTATTCCCCACCATCTAGGTCATTAATTAAGATGTTAAACAGGACCGGGGTGTACAGGGGTTGTACCCCTGGGGTACACTGCTGGTTACTGGCCTCTAACTGAACCTCGTGACACCAATCGCTATGTTCCAGGTCTGGCTATTCAGCCAGTTTTCAATCCACCTCAGTCTGCTCATCGAGCACACACTTCACTCCTGGTACTGCTGACATCTTCTGATGAAGAGTAAACAAGAATGTTTAATTGGGAGAGATCAGGCACATCTTGCCCCTTTGTTAAAATGCTCAGCACATTCTGCAGCTCCCAATTCCTCTTGGGTCAGAGGAGAAGCAATTGGCTAGTTTCTCAGCCAGGAGATCTTAAGATGTGGCCTCTTCTCTAGTACATTTTGTTAAATAAACAACAGCTAAGAAACGCTGACTGTACCTACTCTCTCAACACAATCCTACTGCGCACTATTGTCCTCACGTATTGCCAAATTCCTGCTGGAAGAACATGAAAAACATGAAAGCAAATTCCAGATGAATGCATTGCTCAGAGACTTGAAAAATGCACCATGTAGATGGGAGCAAATATAGTGATTTTTTTGACATGTCACAGGTCTCTCAGAGAGACTCCCCTTGCTGCCCAGGAAAGTCGGCATCACTGAAGATGTTCAAAAAATGTGTAGATGTGGCACTTTGGGACATGGTTTAGAAGCGTGGGGGTGGTGGGCTAGTGGTCTTGATCTTAGAGGTCTTTTCCAACCTTAATGATTCTATGATTCTAAGTGTTTTGGGAAAAGAGTGGTAAACTTGTACAAAATGCAAGTGCCACCCACTGTCCTAACATCAGAACACCACAGCTTGAATTTGGATTATCTGCCTGCATGCCTCAGTCCAATTCCCCCCTCTAGATCTGACCCTCTCCTCTTGCACCCTCTTGAGTTACCACCATCCCCTAATTTTCACCTGGTTTAGTGGTTTCTCTGTTTCACCAGAGACTCAATTTCCCTTCCCTGGCCCTAGTGCTTCTCCCTTACCATGTAACTTCTTAACACGCCTCCTGACTACTTCACACACAGTGCAGTCTCACACCCCACCTCCACTTCTCTCTCCTACAACGTTCCTTCCATTAGTCTTCTCAGTTACTCTCAATCTCATCTGCTTCTTTCCCACCTCAACGTAAGGTGACAATATCACACTGTTACGTTGATATCTCCAGTTTTAGTGGTACCTTATTTTAAGGATTCTATTAAAGTTACCTCATTCTGGATCCTAGTAATTGCTTGGCAAAAACCAGTAAGATCAGTACCTCATCCTTACCTTCGTTAGCAATCCTGTTCAGTATGGGTGATCACACTGCCTTTACAATGCTATTCCTGAGCTTCCAGAATCTCTCTCTTTATTCCTTCTTCAGTATGTCCCTGGAGGATCCTCTCCTCGTATTCCTCCCCAATACTCACTGCTCTAATCTCTGTTGCTTCATTAATGTATCATCTCTAAATGCAAGTATAGCTACTCCCTGCTGAGGGTTCACAGACACACACAACCTCTCTTCCTCCACGCAAACTAAAGCTTCTTTCCAATCTCTCCCTACAAATGCTCATTGTTCTGTTTATTCAAGTGTAGCATGACTAAAAGGCTCTCAACCCTCTACCTTCCTCCAACTGCATCTTAGACTCCTCTCTAAAATTCACAACCATCTTTAATCAAACCGTGAGGATTTTTTTTCCATGATCTGAGAAGTAAGGTCTTCCTTGTCCATCCACTTGGCTACAATTCTTGTTCAGCCTCATTATCTTAGATCTTGGTATACTGCTTTTTCCTTAGGGCACATACAGGTATTCAAAAGATACACACAAAAGATGCCACCGACATACCAAAACCAGTAATAACTTCCTAGAACTCATCACTCCCTGCCACAAATCATAGAATCATAGAACAACCAGGTTGGAAGGGACCCACTGGATCTTCTAGTCCAACCATTCCTATCTAACACTAAACCAAGTCCCTCAAGACCTCATCCACCCATCCCTTAAACACCTCCAGGGAAGGTGAATCAACCATCTCCCTGGGCAGCCTATTCCAATGCCCAATGACCCTTTCTGTGAAAAACCTCCTCCTAATCTCCAGCCTAAATCTCCCCTGGCGGAGCTTGAGGCCATTCCCTCTTGTCCTGTCCCCTGTCACTTGGGAGAAGAGCCCAGCTCCCTCCTCTCCACAACCTCCTTTCAGGTAGTTGTAGAGAGTAATGAGGTCTCCTGTCAGCCTCCTCTTCTTGAGGCTAAACAAATGTCTGTGGCCACTTAATAACAATGTTAAAAAAAAAAAGGGAGTAGATGCTCACTAGATAACTATCATTCATTGATGGTGCATCACACTGCAGATGCTTATGTCCTTCACATTCAGCCTCTTTGGACAGTGGGGGCTGTGACCTAAAAAAGTGTGTTAACTGAAGCTTTGAGGAAAAAAAAAAAGAAAGAAGGCAAGCAATTCTTCTCAATGTCTTCTGTAAATTAATTCTTAACTCCTCTTCTTTTGTTTGCTGTATGCAAAGCAAAAGCTTTTCGGGATAGTGGGAGCTAGGAAACTTAGCAGTATTCATCAAAATGAACTGAAATCCCAGTCTTCCAAATATAAACTCTCACAGAAGCTGTGTTCAGTAGTACTTAAGCACTTCAGGCAATAGTAGCAGATTGAAAATGCAGGCTGACAGCTCCGCTTGAGCAGTGGAAACAAACCTTATGGGTCAGTGAACAAGGTGCACTGGCCACTTGGCAGACAACATAGTGCATCACACACCATTGACCGTGAGTGTCATGAAACAACCTGGCTCTTTAAAAGAAAGAACAAACACTCAAAACCAAGTTGGTCCTCTTATTATTAAACCAAGTCTGATTTACTTAAGAGCTCAGTCAATCAAGGATCTCATTTGACTACAATTGAGAAACACAGTTAAGCTAAAGCCAAAGGCCTCCTAAGGCCACATACACTTCATCTATCACAACTGCAGGAATTTTAATTTTTATTTAACTCTAATTTTATTTTAAAATGAATGCACATACAACAGTTCCCATAGCAGTTCTGCTGAAACAGTAAAAATCTTCACAAGGCACGACTGTCAGATCGCCACAATCCAAACAAGTTCCAGCTGCTCACAAGCTAATGATATTTCTCTGAATCATCTTCACCTTCTTCATTCTGAACCTCATCCAATACCAACAACTGACATATTTTTCAATGCAACTACCTGTGGTAACTGTTTCTTACTTATTTCTCCCTCCAGAATAATAGCAACAGGCCTGAGAAAGTCACAAAGCAGGCAATTCTTGTTTATATTTCCTTATATTCAGCTGCATTTCTCTAACAGGACAACAGGTTATACCAGCCTGTGATACACTGCATGATTTTTCCCTCTCAGTCCTCCGATACTGGTCTTGCCACTCTAAGATGTGGCAAATGGTTGCTAATGGTGCTGAACCACACAGCGAAGTGTGTATTCTGCAGTCGCTTTACCTTTTAAAAAAGCTTTATAGACTCTCAGTAATGACACAGTTCAACTATGCAGCAAATAGGCCTATTATCAAAACTGATTTTTCTAATTAACACAGGAACGCGAGGGTTAGATTAGGAAATTTCTGAAAGTAAGACCAATATATAAAAAAATAGTAAATCTGGAGTATAATTTATACACAGAAAATAATCAGATCAATGTCATCCCCTCTGAGCCAGAATATCCTAGTGAATAAAGCTATCCTAGGAAAACCACGCAGGCAGGGAGCTAAAGTGCCCTCACATAGCAAAGCAGACACTGTTCTTTCCTCGCTGCCTCCTAGCGTTAAGTCGCACAAACTGTACAAGAAAGGAAGCCCCTACAGCTCATCTCCACTTACAGCTAAACTGACTTAAAGCTGACTGCTTCCAAGTCACAGTTGCCTTCCAGTCCTTACTAGCAAAAACATGCAAAGCTCCCAAAGCAAAAGCAGCCTCCCACATTAATATAAAGTTATAATTACATTAGAAGAGAGATATCAATCTTGGAACTTCAATATGCTCCACAAAGAAAACATTTGTAGGAGGAACACAATGCTTCAATGTATAAATTTTCTTCACAGTTATATAAAGGTATCTCCCTCTGGTGCAAAATGAACTGCACTGGTCAAAGTGGCAGTTCAATAATTCACTACGCCAAGAAATTTGACTGGTGTGGCTGCTTCTGGTTGGGAATTGTATTTCATAGAATCACAGAACAACCAGGTTGGAAGAGACCCACCAGATCATCGAGTCCAACCATTCCTATCAAACACTAAACCATGTCCCTCAGCACCTCGTCCACCCATGCCTTAAACACCTCCAGGGAAGGTGAATCAATCACCTCCCTGGGCAGCCTCTGCCAGTGCCCTATGACCCTTTCTGTGAAAATTTTTTTCCTCATCTCTAGCCTAAATCTCTCCTGGCGCAGCTTGAGGCCATTCCCTCTTGTCCTGTCCCCTGTCACGTGGGAGAAGAGCCCAGATCCCTCTCTCCACAACCTCCTTTCAGGTAGTTATAGAAAGCAATGAGGTCTCCCCTCAGCCTCCTCGTCTCCAGGCTAAACACCCCCAGCTCTCTCAGCCGCTCCTCATAAGGCCTGTTCTCCAGCCCCTTCACCAGCTTTGTTGCTCTTCTCTGGACTCTCTCCAGAGCCTCAACATCCTTCTTGTGGTGAGGGGCCCAGAACTGGACACAGTATTCAAGGAGTGGTCTCACCAGTGCCGAGTACAGAGGGAGAAGAACCTCCCTGGACCTGCTGGTCACACCATTTCTGATCCAAGCCAGGATGCCATTGGCCTTCTTGGCCACCTGGGCATACTGCTGGCTCATGTTCAGTCGCTGTCAACCAACACCCCCAGGTCCTTCTCCTCCTGGCAGCTTTCTAGACAGACTTCTCCTAGTCTGTAGTTCTGCACAGGGTTGTTGTGCCCCAGGTGCAGGACCCGGCATTTGGCCATGTTAAACCTTTGCATAACCCAGCTGAAAAATCTGGACCAGCAAATGCCTGTGGTGGCCAGAATACTCTACACTTTTTCTGCACCAAAAGCACGTAAATCAATTCCAGCTCACTGCAGATAGTTTTTTTTCCAGGAAATCATTTAAATATCCTATTTTTCTTTTTTGCTTTAATCCATCAATACCAATACACTGTTCAGTGCTAGCACTCCACTTGAATCTTCCTGGAAGAACGGCAGCATCCTGTGACAGCTTTCATACACCTGCATCAAGACTCCTGCTGTATTTTTCTGAAAGCAGTTCAGGGCTAATTCAAAACCAGTTTTCTGTAATATGCACTCAAATTACAAGACCCCAAAACCACACCAAGAAGCCAGGAAAAGCAATCTGTGTGCAGAGAAACATTAGGTCTTCTAGGAAAACTTTACTTCAAGGTATTTTAAAATACTGAGAAGTATTAAAACTCACCTCAGCTCTGGTATCCTTTCCAGGAAAATGAATGGGCTCAGACCTCATTGTTTTAGCATGCCATTTCTCTAGAATCTGATATTCTAAGTACTCAAAATCTTTAACTGCTATTTTTCCTTGAAAAAGATGTATGAGCCCTATGCCTGTGAAGGCAACTACCATGAGACTGGAAGCGGTCAGGAGGACAACTGGAGTTAAAATAGGCAGAAATATTTTGGAAAAGAATGATGTTTTAGCAGGGTTACATTTGTCTTAGACCCAGAACAAATCAAGCAAAGCAGATTTGAGGACAAATTGACAAATACGCACATGAGAGTGGTCTAAACAGCTTCTCTTAAATTGGAAAGGAGTTTGGAACAAGAATTTGTCTCGCTATAACAAACAATACAGGGAGGACGAGAAAATTATATTGAATAAAAATGTTTAACTAGATATGGTTTCAGAGCTTGCTGGAAGCAAACTGATTGTCTGATCTACATCTCACTGAAACACCAGTACAATACAAGCATCAAGCAACAGCTTGTGTTACCAGCACAGGTGATCATTTTTTTATTGGAAAGAAATATTTGCATGCTGGAAAGATTGTGTTTAATGGTTATTTTCTACCTTTTGTGGTATCTGAAATGCTGTTAAGCAAGGCACACATCATATCTCCTTCGATGTGGTGAGGATTCAGGATGCGAGCTGACCGCTGGGTCATCTTAAATTGACTTTCAAGTTCTAGGAAGCTTTTGTCTCCAGAAAGTATGGTGAAAGGAATTTGCTTGGGCAGGTGCTCATCCAGACGACCAGCCTGTACAGAAACAAATGACAAGTGTTGAACAGAGATTATATTTTTATTCTGTGGGGTTTGGCTAGCTTTTTGTAAGACGGGTCTTCATGGGAAAGCCGCCTACAGCAACTTACCTCCACTTTTCTGGTCTGATGCACATTATACAGCTGTGAAAGGTTTTATTTCAAGTTTGACACTGCATTTATCGTATATGTATAACAACAGATATAGGAAATTGCTACCCGAACAGTACAGATGGGAATCAATTCCTAAAAAGCAGCATTTCAGAATCATCTCCACATAAAACAAGTCACCTGTGCAGAGCATTTGAAAAATCATGGGAATGTAATGTAATATGCACTGTTGCCAAACACATTTATATCATCTAATTAGATTCTCCAGTACTTTTATCTAACTGATAAAGCACTACATTAAGAACTTGAGTGCCCATGTCATCCCAGACTCCTGTCCTTCACCTGCACCTCTCCCACCCCAGCCAAAGCCCTAGGTCTTGAACATAGGCCTTATGAGGAACGGCTGAAAGAGCTGGGGGTGTTTAGCCTCAAGAAGAGGAGGCTGAAGGGAGATCTCATTGCTCTCTACAACTACCTGAAAGGAGGTTGTGGAGAGGAGGGAGCTGGGCTCTTTTCCCAAGTGACAGGGGACAGGACAAGAGGGAATGGCCTCAAGCTCTGCCAGGGGAGGTTTAGGCTGGACATTAGGAAAAAGTTTTTCACAGAAAGGGTCACTGGGCATTGGAACAGGCTGCCCAGGTCAGTGGTTGATTTACCTTCCCTGGAGGTGTTTAAGGCACAGGTGGATGAGGTCTTGAGGGACATGGTTTAGCATTTGATACGAATGGTTGGACTCGATGATCTGGTGGGTCTCTTCCAACCTGGTTATTCTATGATTCTATAGGCCTTGCTCTTTGTCAGCCCAACAAGGTCTCTGAGGCTGGCACTCACCCAACTCCATCTTAAAGATGACACTAAATTTGGGCTACTTGAAGAGAGAGGCAGGAGTTACAGTCCTTTCTGAAACAAAAGTTGCAGGAATTGTGTTTTTCATTCTTCATTTCCTAACCAGACCCCTTCCCTTCTACAGACTGGTGCCCTATGAGTTAACGTTTGCAGTCCTATGGAAAGAAAATAACTGTAAGTCACATCAACAGGCTGTCTCCAAATCAATCCATTGACAGGTTTATCCTCTTTTTAGTGGATGCAGACACCACGTGAAGTGAAGCTAGGATCTCACCTGTAATTATCACTAAACGACAACAGCAGATATCATCTGCCACTCTTCTGTGGGGACAGAAACACAGCAATACAGAAAGTGTCCACCAACTTACATGAACACAGAGAGCAAAGTCTGCTGCTTCTCTTCTGGTACCGCAACGTGGATGAAGAAAGAAACATCCAATCCTCTTAAGGTGATTATAAATCTTGCACTGCTCTGGAGGTTTCCAGTTGCTGTATCCTCCTAAGCAGCAATGGATTGGAAAAAAAAAGAAAAAACAGAACAGAAAAATCACAAACCAGAAATGCCACCATGAATAAAGAATGCAAGAAGGCAAAAGTGAAGATAAATTCTGCCTTTAAAGCCAGATTTATTTTGACCAATATGAAAGATAAAATAACATGTAACCAAAATCCCCAAAGAATCCTTGTTCTTGTGTTAGAAAGCAAAAAGGGAAAGAGTAGCTAAGTAGCCTGCCCGATCCTACACCAAGCCTCTTGTTCAACTGTGTATTCTTTTTAATTCTAATCCTGAAAAACGCATCTTCTAGAAAACATGCATTTAGACAGAAAGATGCATTTTTTCCTCCAGTTTTAAGCAAGTAACAACATGCAGAAGCAAGAGGAACTCTGGGAATGCAGCACAAGTAACAGAAATACTTCTCTTAGGGAATCTTCTGCTAATGTAATGCTCAAGATTATTTCCAACACATAGTATAACTCTGACATATTGCATGTCAGAACTCTTCAGAAAGATGATCCAAGAACTGGCGAAGCAGCTAAACAAATGCTAGAGTCCTGACAAACACTTGGTTGCAGTCAAGGATAAGCAAAAAGAGGCTACAACTGGGGGAAAAAGAAAAAAGTGCAGGAATTTTCTCAATGTTATCCTAAAATATATAGTCACTAGCTGAGAAAACAGTTGGATAATGGTTGGACTCTATCTCAAAGGCTTTTTCCAACCTAACAATTCTATGATTCTATGATAAGAGATGAGATGAGTAACAGGTCTGCTACAGAAAAAGAATACCAGGCTGAAACAGGTTGCAAGGGAAAGGAGCAGCAAGTTTCTCAAGAAGAAAGGAAAAAAACAGAAGTTTACAGATACCATGACAACATAAAAAGAAAACAAATGGAGGGACAATCAAAGTGGGCAAATAAAAATTTCATGACATTCCCAATTGCTAAGAAATAATGGGTCTGCAATGGGGAGGAAAAAATGTTGCTTTATCTGCTAGATGACAGAGTGGTTGGATATAAGAAAAGATTTTGAACGGAAAGTGAACACAGTCACTGATGGTGCTTCATGTGAGGAGATGCGAAACAAAGGCTGGAGTGAAGAGGCTACAGAGGATTGTGTATTCCAACTCACCCATGCCCAGTCTGACAAAGAAGGAGAAGCAATCTCCAGTAGATTTGCCCTAGGGTTTGGTTTGTTGCTTTTTCCTCTTTTAAGCCTAATGGCTATAACAGTGTAAAAAAAATATTTCAAAGCTCAGAGATTTACTAAGACTGCACAGAAATAATTTTGGGGGTGTATGTGTCCACAAGAAAAATGTAATTTGAAAGTTGTTTTCAGTGGTTACAAGAGCCTTGGCCACTACTATTTGCGGAAGACTTGTCACCACCAACCCTGACTTTTGGCTACATAAAATGTACAACAAACATTTGACAAGAACAGCTGAAAACTGTGATGGAACTGTATTTACTCTGATGGAGCTAAACCACAAATGGGTGAAGGACAACTGAATATCTGAAAGGAACAACAACACGGAGTCTGGGTGATACAATGCAGGAACTCAACGCAAAACTAAGGCTGTATTAGCAATAAAAAAACCAGAAATAATGTGAAACTATAATAGGAAAATAATAAAACAAAGTCAGAAATGTTCAGGAAATGCAGAAAAAAAAATCAGAAGAGACAGTAATGCCGCTATATTTTCAGAGACAAAACAAACAAGAAGAGCAGACATTAAAAAGCTGCCTGAAGGAGAAGGACCTGGGGGTGTTGGTTGACAGCAACTGAACATGAGGCAGAAGTGTGCCCAAGTGGCCAAGAAGGCCAATGGCATCCTGGTTTGGATCAGAAACGGTGTGACCAGCAGGTCCGGGAAGGTTATTCTCCCTCTGTACTCAGCACTGGTGAGACTGCTCCTCGAATCCTGTGTTCAGTTCTGGGCCCCTCACCACAAGAAGGATGTTGAGGCTCTGGAGTGAGTCTAGAGAAGAGCAACAAAGCTGGTGAAGGGGCTGGAGAACAGGCCCTATGAGGAGCCGCTGAGAGAGCTGGGGGTGTTTATCGTGGAGAAGAGGAGGCTGAAGGGAGACCTCATTGCTCTCTACAACTACCTGAAAGGAGGTTGAGGAGAGGAGGGAGCTGGCTTCTTCTCCCAAGTGACAGGGGACAGGACAAGAGGGAATGGTCTCAAGCTCCACCAGGGGAGATTTAGGCTAGACATCAGGAGGAAGTTTTTCATACAAAGAGTCATTGGGCATTGGAACAGGCTACCCAGGGAGGTGTTTGATTCACCTTCCCTGGAGGTGTTTAAGGCACGGGTAAACGAGGTCCTGAGGGACATGGTTTAGTGTTTGATAGGAATGGTTGGACTCGATGATGTGATGCATCTCTTCCAACCTGGTTATTCTATGATTCATTCTCTCTGATTAAAAGAATCTCTGCTCAATCATTTGGGTAGACTTGTTACACTTATCTTTCTATTTCCCCCAACTACTTTTTTACCTTGAAAGCCCCAGATAAATGTCCCTTGGTTCAGGTTAGCTGGCAGCTGCGTGAATAAGCTTCCCCAGTTGTCCAGATCCACCAACACAATGTGAGTCATGGTACTCAGGTAGTCAAGATCAGGTAGCTCATCATCTTCAGTGGGATAAAAAGGATGCATTTAAAGTTCACCTGCCTTTTTGGTCGATCAGCACACAATATTAGAAAATTCACATGTTCAACTGTTCTATAAGCTAGAAGTTACAAAACAAACTTATCTGGTGAGTGCATTGTCAACTGAAATCACATTTAATAATGCACAAATGAGACAGAAGGTGGCAGAATCCAGCTACATGATGGTGCAGAGCTCAATAGTTCTGTGGTAGGCACAGAGAGCTGGTGTCCTGAACTGCAATGTTTTAATAGTCCATTTAATATTCAACTGTGCACCACCTCCTATGGCAAGTCTCTGACTTTTATACTTAAGACTGAATATGTTTAGAGACACACTTTTTGCTGTATATCTAACGCAAAGGTCAACCTTTTAATCAAAAGCATGATAAGATCATGAAAAATTAAAAACTCATCCAATTTTTGAACACAAGATACACCTTCAGCATTCTTTATATAGTTCTTAGAACTTAAAAATATTTGCATTTCAAAGCAAAAAAAAAACAAACAATACACACTTGTTGTTCAGCCTGGAGAAGAGAAGGCTCTGGGGAGACCTCAGAGCAGCTTCCAGTACCCGATGGGGCTACAGGAAAGCTGGGAAGGGGCTTTCTCCAAGGGCCTGGAGTGATAGGACAAGGGGGGATGGCTTTAAATTGGAGAGGGAAAGATTTAGATTAGACATTGAGAAGAAATTCTTCATGATGAGGGTGGTCAAAATGCAGCTTTGAGAAGTAACAAACACAAAATTCTGAGCTGATTTATAGACTGGATGTAGGTAAATGGTATGCTTGTACTGATATTGAAACAGAGTGTTAAAGACAGTACTATTTCTCTAATGTTAAAACCCCCAAACTTTCTACAAACCTTCATCACGTTCTTCAGTGTGCACCAAGTTTTCTTTTTTCACTTTCTTTGCCTGTACTGGTCCTTGCAGAGATGACAGTGGTCCTCCCCGAGTCTTGGATGGAGATGGTGGGAATTTTAGCTTATGAGGTTTACTGTCCACACTAGCCCCACTTGCTGAGAACTTGAATACTGCATTTTCTGGTTGTGATGCAAAACTTGAGAGATCAGGTTTTTGCAAAAAGCAGTGTTTCACGTGATAGTGCTCGTGTGCACCTTGGAGACTGTCAAAGTTTTTGTTGCATGCAGCACATCTAACAACATAGATATCTTTCTTATGTTTCACTGATGAGTGACTGGTGAGATGATGGTTCAAATCGGCAAAATTCTGTGCAGTTGCAGAGCAGAAGCAGCATCGAAACCATAAGTTTCCCTTTTGCAGCATGGCTTTCTGACAATTCACATAATCGTTCCTTTTGTTTACCTTGGAGATATAAGTTGTCCGGCAACCACAGTTTAAACGGTCTCCATTTTCTACTGGGAGGAAGTCCTCGTCTTGTTTTATTGATACTTCCATCTGTTCAGGCACAAATGCATAGTCCCTGCTATGAATCTCCTCATAATGGATTAGAAATTCTTCTTCTGTGTCAAAGAAAAGATTACCACAAAGGCCACAGAAGTATTTAATCTGTATGTCCTGGTTGTGGTGCTCTTGAAAGTGTCGCTGGAGAGTTCCTACTTTCCGAAAGTGATTTCTGCATAAGCCACAGCAGTATCTGTGAAACGCGTGGCTTTCTAAGGATGCACAATGCTGTTTAACAGTCTCTTCACATTCAAACATCTCCTCACAAACGCGACACTGCCATTTTCCCAGAATAGGATTTTGTTCGTGGGAGAGTTCTATAGGACTAGGAATGCTGTCTATCCCTTCACCTGTAGAAACGCACGCTGCGTCAGAAACAGATGCCGTAGGTTCATCTTCTAGAGCTTCTCGCTCACAATAGTAACTGTGCCCACCATGACATTCAGTCACATGTCCCATAATATCCTCTTCTCTGAGATCTACAGAGCACGCTCGGCACCACAGGAGAAAATTAGTCAAGTGTGCTCCCCCATGGAATCGACTCATATGCAGGCGAATAATGCTCAAGTTTTCCGCGAGCTTTCCACACACAGCACACTTGTGACAGATCCTGTTGGCTGCTAAAATGTGCTTTTCTACTGACTCTTCCGTGAAAAACTTCTGAAGGCATTCACAAAACCAGGCTTTTACTTTGCAAGCACCACCTTGCCTTTTGTTTGCTATGTGATCTTCTTCACTTTTATCTTTCAAATCACTCTTCTGTTTTGAGGGAGTAGGTCCCCTTTCACTCTTAGACTCGCTTGAGGTCAAATGTCTTTTAAGCAGCGGTCTTGACCGATCCACGACATTGCACAAATGAGGCTGATTTTGGTTTTTTTGGTTGACATGACAGAACATCAAGATGGCCTCTTCCTTCGTAGCAAGAGCTCTAACATTGTGTTGAGTGCTTTGCTTATGCTGCGTGATCTGATTCATATCAGCAAACAGCTTATCACAGTTCACACAGTACCCTTTGGTTTTAAATACTTCTGCAACTTGGGAGATGCTTTTCTTTGAGACTGCCACGGGCCCAGAATTACGACAGCGTGTTCTGCAATGGATTAAAAAAAAGATATCGTAACATGAAACGTTTTTAAGTTTTAAGATGTACATAAACATGTTATCTAGTTGCTACAGCAATACGTGCATGGAAATAAGCATCCTGTGTATACTTTAACTCTTCTATTATTGAGTTGGTGCAAAAATGATTGCTGTTTATGTTGTTCTAAACTGCAATGCTCACTTTGGATTAAGCTTTTATTTAACTGTGTTCATGTAGTGCACCATTTTAAAGCGTGAAGTCTGTTCTGCATACTTAGGCTGATAGTTTAGGTCTCATTGTTTATCCTTTTCAATATTAAGCTGCCAAATTAACGATGGCTGCAAAAAGCAAATTTGAGCAAGCGGATGTAAAGCAGTAGAAACCGCAAGCAATATCAACCAAGCATTTGGCCAGGGGATCGTCAGTGAATGTGCAGTCCAACTTTGGTTCCAAACACACTGTAACAGAAACAAACACCTTGAGGACAAGGGGGATGCTGGAGGTCCTTCTGCAATAGGAGATGACCAGCTGAGGGCCAGAATCAAAGCAGATCAACACAAACAACCCAAGAGGCTGCAGAAGAACCAAATGTTGGCCATTCAACTGTTGTTTGACATTTGCACCAAAACGTAAAATAAAAAAGCTCAACACGTGGCCACTACACGAGCCAAACAAGAATCAAAAAAAAATAGTTACTGAGTCTGCTCTATGCTTCTTTTGCACAACAAAAAGGATCCAATCTCTGATCACACTGTGATATGTGACAAAAGCCAAGTTCTTTACAACAATCAACAGTGTTCCACACAGTAGCTGGAGCAAGGCGAAACACCAAAACTCATCCCCAAACCAAAGCTGAATCAGAAGGTGGTCATGGTCACTTTTTGGTGGTTGGCAAGTGGAATAATCCACTGTAACTTCTCAATTCCTGGCAAAACCTAACAGCAAAAAAAAGTATTCCCAGGAAATTGACAAAAGAGATCAAGAACTGCAAGGTTTACATCCAACACCAGTCAATCAAAAAGGACCATTGTTCTTTATTGCAGTGCCTGACCAACCACACATCTTGCAAACGATTCTGCTGAAGCTGCATGAACTTGTCTGTGAAATGCTATGTCACTCAGCTCACTCACCAGACCTCTCTCCCATCAATTACCACATTTTCAAGCAACTCGAGAACATCCCACAAGAGAATGTTTTCCATAAGCAACCAGCAGCTTGGCATGTATGTATGCAAAGAATTCATCAGTTCCAGGATTCCAGAATACTAGGCTACCAGAATAGACAGACTTGTTTCGCATAAGTAAAAATACGTAGACTCTAATGGTTCTTATTTGGATTCACAGATTTTCTTCTAAGCTGAGATACACTGTTTTAAGGTTGATGGTTTGAAACGGCAATTATTTTTGTGCCAAGCCAACTGTGTGTCAAAAAAACCATGCAATGCCTATGTAGTTTCCCCACTTCATAAGAAATTTAGGTGTTAATTTCCAAAACTAGCACTTAGACTTATGCTGCCAACTTAGAAACAGTGGAACAAAGACCAAGTTCTGTTGTCCTGTTACAGAAAGTAACTAAATGAATACAGGCATCATTCAGCATTTGCAGCAAATTGTGTGGGGTAAGGCAGGGTAAAAAGTACGGAAACGGAGCAGGTTTTTTATACTTTAGAATGATAGAATAGTAAGGGTTGGAAATGACCTTAAAGATCATCCAGTTCCAACCCCCCTGCCATGGGCAAGAACATCTCACTACATCAAGTTACCCAAGGCCCATCCAACTTGGCCTTGAACAACTCCAGGGATGGGTCAGCCACAGCTACCCTAGGCAACCCAGGCCAGTGTCTCACTGCTCTCATGGTGAAGAAATTCTTCTTAAAGTATAGTCTAAATCTGCCCCTCTCCAGTATGCATAATCCCTCTACAGCTTTCTTGTAGGTTCCTTTCAGGTACTGGAAGGTTGCTATAAAATCTCCTCAGAACCTTCTCTTCTCTAGGCTGAACAGTCCCAACTCTCTCAGCCTGTCCTCGTATGGGAAGGTGCTCCAGCCCTTAGATCATCCTTGTAGCCTCCTCTGGACCCCTTCTAGCAGATCTATATCCTTCTTATGTTGAGGATTCCAGAACTGGACATAGGACTCCAGATGAGGTCTCACAAAAGAGGAACAGTGGGGATGAATCCCCTCCCTTGCCTTGCTGGCCATGCTGCTTTTGATGCAGACCAGGACATGGTTGGCCTTCTGGGCTGTGAGTGCACGCAGGGAGAAGGATGTTGTGGGGGATTGTGTCAAAGGCTTTACAGAAGTCTAGATCGATCACATCCATTGGTTTACCCATATCCACTGCTGTGGTTACCCTATCACAGAAAGCCACTAAGTTGGTCAGACAGGACTTGCTCCTGGTGAAGCTGTACTGGCTGCCATTAATCACCTCCATGTCCTCCACGTGCTTTAGCAGAGCTTCTAGGAGGATCTGTTCCATGATCTTCCCAGGCACAGAGGTGAGGCTGACAGGTCAGTAGTTCTCAGCAAGTTAATATTCAGATGGTCTCAGATGCCCTGAAATCCACTAGGACACGTCTGCCTACCTGATATCCATTTATGGGTGTTCACATTATACAGACAGCTGTCTCACAAACCTGAAATGAGCTGTTAATTCCATATGTGAGCGCAGTATCTGGTAGCAGGATATACACTTCACTTGGAAGGGGACCTCTTTGCACAGAGATATCAGAACGTTCTTTGCATACGATGGGAAAGGTAGAGGAAGGTCAGCCTTCAATTCATCTATAACATGGAATGGCAGAAAGTGTAACTATACATTAAAGAGTTCTTTCATAGTATTTTAGCTCTCAAATGTTAGAAGTTACAACTATACTCATCCCAGGGTTCAGAAAGCAAGTTACCGTGTGTCAGCGGAGTCACAGTAATTGTGCAATGGAAGCTTTAAGTGAAACTGCCTGAATTTTTTTAAACTTCCATAACAATCTCATACCTTAATCTGTTTTCATCTGGCTTTTTAATACTCAGTGACTGATTCTACTTCCTCCTTCTGCAAGGTCAGATCTCTCTTAGATGGCGATAGATGGAGGAGAAGGTCAATATGAACCTTCCTGTCTACTCTTACTAAATATACTTTTGTTTAAAGCCACACTGTGTTTAAAAAAAAAAAGTATGCAATTCATTTAGCAAGTTCCCACATACTCTGACCATCTCTCTCTTTCCCCATCCTCAGTGCTAATTCTCCTTAAAATTTTAGGTGCAGGACTTTGTTGTTCCAAGTACACATGCCATATCTAACTCCAAGCACCGGCAGAAAAAAAAATTCTACTAGAAAGAGAATGGGAAATGGCTTATGAAGTATATATTACTGTTAATGTTCTGCATCTTAAGAAGCAAATTCTATTTTAATTTTCTGTTTAGTAAGATCTGATGACCAGCAGGCAGTAATTTCAGGTTAGATCTTTCAACTAACTTCACTGCCAGATCTTACAGACGATGCTGATAATACTGATCATGAAGATTTACCAATTCAGAGGAAAAAAAATGGAGAATTTATTTTTTTTTCTTCCAAGAAAAGCATTAGCCATTTCTAGAGAACACTTTTTTGTGCTTTAATCTTTTCAAAGCAATAGGTCACCAGTAACCTTTAAAACCTACAGCCTGATTTTAAAGGCATCTACAGTCAGCACATTCAGAATTAATAACCTGTTTGAGAAAAAAACTACATTAGATTTGCAGCACATGAGAGCATTCAGAACCTTACAACTGATTGTCACTTCCATGAAGATGGCAGTACTGACCCAACTTGCAGGAAAACTTCTTCAAAGTCTATCTTGCCTGTACACTTCCTGCTGCCCCTCTTGGAGAGGGTGAAAAGTAGAAGATACAGTTATGAAGATGAGAAATAACTACACCAATCCCTTTAGCCACACAGGCTCATCCTGAAAGCTACACTACCAAAAATATGGCAGCTTCTTGAATAAGAAGTCAAGTCCACCTATATCTCATCTGCATCAGACATCTACCTCAAGTAAATGCTTTAATGCCTATGGCTTAAGCAAAGCTGAAATGCCAGTAGAGATATGATTGGTCATTGACCTTGTTTTCAAGACTGTGATCAAATATCTTCTGTGGAATCTAGTAAGTACGGTCCAGGATGTTACCAGCTCAAAACATGAACAGTATTTTAGCCTTGTGTAGCAAGGTGGTCAGTGCCAGCAGCACTGTTTCAGCTAATCGTTTCTACATCAAAACATGAATGTCAAAAAATCTCCTCTTACAGAGCTGTGTCACATTTAAGACCTTGGAAAAAAAAAGAATTCATTAAAAACTAACTTAAAAACCTTAAGCTCTTTTCCGCTGCAGAAAAATGGAAGTATTTCAATCATAAGGTTCAATTATCAGAAGGAATGAAAAGCAGTACACTTAGAAACGACATACCACTCAATTTAGAAACCTGGAGGAAGTGGTTCTTCCCTGACATATGCTGCAAGCATTCATCTCTCTTGGTAAAAAGGAGGAAGCAGTTTGGGCATGCGAAACACTGAATATGCTGTGGAGGGAGATCTTTTTTATGTCCATCATTTTCATTGATCTGGAAGAGAACACAATCTAGTTAGGAAAAATATGAAGTGAAGAGACCAGTTCCAGTTCTCATGTCCTTCTATTCCTCTCTCCCCTCTGTGGCAATATTTTCACTTTTAGGTTTTCAGCTACCACATCTACGTTTACCTAGAGTGTAGCCCTCTGCATTTCAGCTTGAGACACACAATCTGCCATCAAACTCAGTTGCTCATCCTTACTACACTGGAAACTCTTCCATTCCCTTCTTGCACTGCTGGGAGCAACCACCTTCCCTGGGGACTATGGGCTCCATCAATTCTTGTATAGTCTCTTCACCCACGCTCTCAGAAAACGCTCCTTCTGTCACTAAAACACGTTTTTCCTCATGTCATTTCTTCCCTATCTTGCTAATTGCAAACTTCTCAAAATGCTGCTCCTCAGAGTAGCCCGATGGGCCTGTGACTTTTATCAAAGTCAGCTCATCCTATCACTTTTGACTTCTATATCCACTTCATATCTCTGCCTTCAGGGTAAAAATCCTTTAATTTTGCTTCTGACATTTTTGCTTACTCCTTTCTTACATCACTCAAATAACCTTCATGACATGCTTATGCTTTCTTCCACTGCATTGTTTAGGATTATCTCCTTGCCTTTCCACCGTGAAATAATCCCATCTTCTGGCCTGTCACAAGAGCCACCCGCTTTCACCAAACTTGTTTGTAACTCATGCTAATGGCCCAGGCACAACTTGGAAGCAATGGAAAAAGAAGAGGGGCAAACTATGATGCAACCTTTCAAGCTTCTGAGATATGACTACACATCAGAAGTTCACAGAATCACAGAATCACAGAACAACCAGGTTGGAAGGGACCCATCGGATCTTCTAGTCCAACCATTCCTATCTAACACTAAACCAAGTCCCTCAAGACCTCATCCACCCGTGCCTTAAACACCTCCAGGGAAGGTGACTCAACCACCTCCCTGGGCAGCCTGTTCCAATGCCCAATGACCCTCTGCGTGAAAAACCTCCTCCTAATCTCCAGCCTAAATCTCCCCTGGCGGAGCTTGAGGCCATTCCCTCTCGTCCTGTCCCCTGTCACTTGGGAAAGTTACTACTACCAGCTAAAAGTAGCTCAATTTTCAGAGTATCTCAAACTTCCCCTGGATTTAACACAGCTTCTGGAGAGTAGGTGAGTACACAACATTTGTTATTAAAACACCAAACTTTGAAATTGTTCTCCATTATCCAGTTCAGCACCTGACTGCTTAAATAAAATAACATACCCTGAAGGTAACACCTGAGCATCTGTTATCGAACTGAGGTTTTATAGTGATAAGTTGTGAACAGAAAGTAAAGAAAGAAAGCATTACCAAAAAAAACCCAAACAAACAAACAACCCAGACCCCCCACACAGTGGAGGTAGGGAGGAGCAACAACAAAAGAAGCAAAGACTACTACCTTATATTCATATCAAAACTCAAATGCTAGGTTATCATTTTCCCTTTTGCAGGTTAAATATGGAGTAGCAGCAAATACATCTATCAGAGAGACTGGGAACACAGAAGAAACAGTTGCTTTTGAATCACCAAAGTTTATTTCCTCCTGTTGCCTCTTTTGCTAATCTTCTTTCCTGCTGTTCTGTTTACTGCCACTTATTTAATTATAACCTCTTGCCTTTATCTTTCACAGTTTTGCAGATGCAGAAGAAGGGAATACCTTTTGACTGCACCAACAGTGGGTAAATAAATTCAAGACAGAACTAAACTCTCTCAAAAGTACACTGGAAATCACAATGTAATCGTCAGATCTAATGGAAGCACTTTCAGGAAATACCAGATATTTGAAACACAGCAAAATAAGAAAAGCTATCTTGAAGACTAAAAGGAGGGAGAGGAGGGAAAGAGTTAAAAGAAAAAGTAAAAAGATATCAGTGCATAACATTATGTTTTGAAAATCCCTCTACTAGGTTTGGTCAGGCGAGTTACTTATCCTTATGATCTTGCCTTAGACAACAGATGATCATTGTACTGCTGAGAGGTTGAAAATCTTTTGCAGCATATCACACAGGCAACAGCATTATTTGGGGGTCCATGTAATGTGATTGTTGGGTCACAAGGAGAGTGATCAAACCTGGAGAGGAAGAAATAATTAACAAACCAGCCCCCTCTGAATAGCCAAAATAGGTTTTTTTAATGGGAAAAATCGTGTCTTTTCTCCAAGCTGTTGGAGAAAAACGGATCAAATCAACCTCTACTTTAAAATTCCTCGCTTCACCTATCATTAACTGTATCTGTTGAAGTACCCTGTACAGAAGTGATTCTCCCTGCAGCTTGCCTGTTATAATGACAACTTTGCAGGGGAACCATACTGCTTGTAAGAGCAAGAACAACTACAGAGGGATTTTTAAAATGTATTTATCTTTACATCTGTGCATTAGTTCTGGCTGGGGCAGAGTTAATTTTCTTTGTAGCAGCTTGTGTTGCACTGTGTTTTGGATTTATGAACAACACTGTTGATATCATAGGGATGTTTCAGGTATTACTGAGTCATGCTTGCACAGCGTCAAGGTCTTTTCTGTTTTTCAGGCTATCCCACCAGCAAGTAGGCTGAGGCTGGGAGGGGACAGAACTGGGACAGCTGATCCCAGCCGACCAAAGGGATGTTCCACACCATATGACATCATGGTCAGCATATAAAGCTGGGGGAAGAAGGGAAGGACGTTTAGAGTGATGTTTCTCTTCCCAATTTACTGTTGTGTGTGATAACACTGCTCACCAATGGGAATTCCTTATTTTGCTTTGCTGGAGTGCACAGCTTTTGCTTTACTAATTAAAACGGTTTTATCTCAGCTCACAGTTTTCTCACTTTTACCCTCTTCTGATTCTTTTCCCCATCCCACTGCGGGGAGCGAGTCAACAGTTGCATGGGGCTGAGCTGCATACCAGGGTTAACCTTCAACACTCCCCTCTACTTCTCTCCTTATGACCTTTCCCATGCCACATTCACCAGTTAAAAGGCAGTAAATGTAGGAACCGACTCCAGACCCTGTGAGTGCTGATTAGCAGTGATCAGCTGTGAATTCTGCTCTTTGCTCCTCTTTCCCTTCATTAGACGTATCTTTTTTATCTCACCACCAAGTTGCATACATCAGCCTTTCGCTCTTTTTCAAGTTTAGATGAAGAAATAACAGAACTTGTTTCTCAAAAAAACCCTAGGTATTAAAAAACACTCAACACAAGGAAGAAGTCAATTCTGACTGGAAAAAAACCCACAAAACCCACAAACCGCACCAAACCAAACCCCTCTCCCCCAAGAAAAAACAACCAGGAAATTCATGACACCCATCTCTATAATATCTGTAACATATTAGTCTGCTTTCAAAATGGAATTTTGTCAGCATAGGCAGATTTAACTAGACTTGATGCTTTTGTCCTAAGCTAGAGCGTATTCCTTTATTAATACTTCTTGCACTGAGCGCTTGCACTATCTCCTTACCTTTGAAGGTGACCTAGGAGAAGGTGTCTATTATCAAACTCTCTGTTACAATGCATCACAGGACAAGATATGGGACTGCTGTTGACTGGTGTCTGACCTCCCCTCTTAGGAACACCCCTTCTTCCACTGTTAACAGTGCCTGGTTTGAGACCTGTGTAGAAAACAAAGCACTTAACCAGAATCTTAATTATAGAGGCTTAAGAAAACAAACAAAATAACATACAAGCATTTAAAATTTGTGACTCGGGAGGGCAGGCTGAACATGAGCCAGGAGTGCGCCCAGGTGGCCAAGAAGGCCAACAGCATCCTGGCATGCATCAAAAATGTTGTGGCCAGAAGGAATAGGGAAGTGATCATGCCCCTATACTTGGTACTGGTGAGGTTGCACCTCAAATACTGTGTTCAGTTTTGGGCTCCTCAGTATAAGGGGGGCATTAAAGGGCTGAGGGGCATCCAGAGAAGAGCAACAAAGCTGGTGAAGGCACTGGAGCACAAGTTGTATTAGAAGCAGTTGAGGGAACTGGGGTTGATTAGTCTGGAGAAAAGAGGAGACTGAGGGGAGACCTTACTGCTCTCTACAGCTAACTGAATGGAGGTCATAGCAAGGTGAGTGCTGTTCTCTTCTCCCAAGTAAAAAGCAGTAAGATGAGGGCAAATGGTCTCATGTTGCGCCAGAGGAGGTTAGGATTAGAAATTAGGAAAAATTTCGTTACTGAAAGAGTGGTGAAACATTGGGGGAGGTGGCTTAGGGAAGTAGTAGAGTTATCATCCTTGGAAGTTTTCAAAAAACGTGTGAACGTGGCCCTTCGGGACAGGGTTTAGTAGGCACAGTAGTGTTAGGCTAACGGATGGACTTGATCTTAGAGGTCTTTTCCAACCTTTATGATTTTACAAAGTTATATTGATTCTTAAAAAAAAATGCTAACAATATATTGTAACTCTCTCCTATTATGGTAAGTCTGCTCTTTCAGGTGAAGAATCTGTCCCTCGAATACCCAGGAGGATGACTTTACACTTTGATGCCCTTCCTCCAGGTCCTCCAGACAATATATTAAATTGACTGAACTTCCTAAAATTATACTTACTGATGTAAACATTTTCCTGAGTAACAGTTCTGTAGTAATACTTTTCCTTCTAGCAACTTTGCTTATAAAAGTATTTAAAATTGCCTTACTGGTTTTTAGGCTTTATGTAGCAAAACATCAGAAGAATAGCTTTTGTGAAAATTAGTCTGTAAGAACTTTCAGGTGCCACACTCTAGCGAAGTTAATATTGTAAGATTCGGTTATGCATAAGAGGTACCTGCAACTCAATGTCAGCATTGCTCAAAGAAACTCTCAGATGTCCTATTTTGCAATGCAGGACTAAGTTTCAGTGATATGTTTCCTAAGTTTCCTATTCTTACCTGGCATTTTTAACCACTGGTCTACGCATAATCTTGCAGCTTCTGTGTCACTGCGTTCCCGAATAAATTCTAGTTCTTGCAATCCATGAGCATGTTGGGAATCAACTTTCTCCTGAATGGGAAAACACATCAGGCAAGATGTGATCATATTTAAGTAAAAATAACTTAAGTATGCACACCAAAAGTTACATGTGGGTCTCTACAAAGCTAAGGGAGGGTAAAATATAAGTCATACAACTTGAATAACTTCTATGTAGCTATAACTTCTATAAAAAGGAAAGCAACAGGAATAAAAGAGTACATAAAAAAATTGGTACTAATTTTCACAATCACAAAGCCATAGCTCAGGTCAATTAATTTACTTTTGCTGCACCTACTGAAGTTCCTGAAGCACATTCGAGTTTTTTAAGGTAAGATTATAAAAAGGTACAAATAATAATGAGTCCAACCAAAGAGTTCGTTTGTTCCACTGCAACAGCTAAAAAAGAACAGTTTAACTTTGAAGAGTCATTTTAATTCTGCAGATTTCACTACCTGATGAGATGTAAGGAGCTATTGCTGGGCAGGAAAATATTCATCACTAACAGAAGGATTTTTTTATCTTTCGTTCTCTAACTACTTTAAAAGCTGCATAGCTTTACAGTTCAAAAGGTGTATGTGGAGACATTAACAGATCACCACATCCTAAGTGAAGGAGACAGGAGAGGGATGTAGCCTCTGGACTTCAAGGCTACACTGGACTACATTTAACAGTCTTTTACTGTTGTATAATAGTACAGTTATGTAGCTATTGTAGACTATAACAAGCTGGAACTGCAGTATATTCATGTGACTTTAAAAGCCATTAATAGTGTTCAAAAATTAGCCTGGAAAGTCAACATGTTCCACGGATACTGGATCTGCATTTGTCCCTGGCTGAATTTCACAAGGTTCCTTCAAACTGTCCAGGTCCTGCTGATGGCAGCACTATGCTCAGCCCTATTGACTACACCTCCCAGACTGTAATTAAAAAAAATCTTTCAAGTGGCTGCATAACACAGTTAATAGGAATCAACTTCAAAATTATATCATACATACAGAAAATTTTATCCTCTTACAAAACATTACCTGATAGAGAGGTAATGTAAAAAATTCTCAGACAAGAGCAAGTTAAAGACTAGGTTTGTTGTGTGGTGGTTTGTGGTAACTGTTACCCTTCAATTATTTAACTAGATTAATCATATATATTGCAGAGGAACCATAGCATTAAACAAAATAAGCTTTTGCCGTTGGCTTGCATTACGTTAGGTTATTTTTTCCCTCAGGAACTGCAGTAGGACTAGCAAATTCATCAGTTAAGACCCACAGAAGAGACAAAGTCCATATTGTGTTTCAAACAATGTCCCAGAAGCAAAAATCTCTAGTTGCTAGTTCTAAGTCTGGCTCACTTATCTTTTATTTACTTAATAATGAAAATAAACACACTCATGACTACAACACCTGTATTCGGCAATTCTACTGAAAGAGAACACATCCAATACCTTAAAGGCTTTATTTTTCTCTTCTTTTTGCTGCTTCTCTACTTCAACATGACGTGCCAGACGA
Organism: Coccyzus lansbergi; assembly: GCA_033558105.1. Classification (NCBI taxonomy): domain Eukaryota; kingdom Metazoa; phylum Chordata; class Aves; order Cuculiformes; family Coccyzidae; genus Coccyzus; species Coccyzus lansbergi. The sequence continues at coordinate 1,328,596 of JAUMJK010000012.1, forward strand.
TCCAAGGTTGATGTAACTCGTTCTTTCTGATAGTCAACGTGATCTTTACGCTTAATATTTTTCTATAATTGAAAAGGTAAACTTTTTAATTGTTCAGTAACAGTGAACCATGTTCAGTAACACAGTGAAAAGTGATGTTCAAGCATCAGGACATAATTCAGTGCGTATTCCCCAATCCTAAGTTTCATGATGTGCTTTGCTAGTTTTCCCTTTTTTTCACCAGCATCCGTTACTTGTGTTAAAAATCAAACAATAAAACGACCCTCATCTCCCTACACATTCATGGAAAACCGACATCAATATTAGCCTCATCAAAGCACTAGAAAGAACACAGATGATTGTGCTGAGTGTCCTACGGGTCTCTAACGAACTAAAGATTAGGAATTTTGTTTACCTACTTGGAAGAATTTATGGTTCCTCCCAAAGGCCCCATAGTGTAGACACAATAAGCTTGGGGGACCCGGGAATTGACCAGCCTGCTTCTGACTAATTCATTCTTAAGAGGGATTTTGAAGAATGAGACTGAGTTAAGACCAGGTTGTCATGAGAATTAAGGTCCTCCAGCCTATAAAATTTATTACTCCTAAAATTTTATTTTACAAGAAAAAGGCCTGATAGGACGCGAGATACATTTGCAGGCTAGAGAATGGACACATTGACTTTTGAGGTCACTTGTAAAGCGGCATTTTCCTTCAACACACTTGCTAAAAATCACTGGAAGCCAAATAGAAGTTCCAGGTCTATTTCAAAGTGGCAAAAAATGGCTCTGGAAAAAATGAAGTGTTGGCATAAAAATCAAAATACTTCAATGTCGTTTTATTTACTTATTACTTGTTAAAAATACCTCTAAAAAAGTTTTTCTGTGAAGAGTAAATGATGGGAAAAAAATGAAGAGACTAAATATTTTATTCAGTGAAGAAGTCCCAAAATATATCACACACTCACGTGAACATAAGAACTGCTGTTAGGTTCCTCATCCTCACTACTGACAAGATCGATGCATTCAAGTACAGGTCTTAAAGGTCCTTCCTGGAAAAAAAAAGTGTTGAAAACACACAGATAAGGCATTAAATAGTCTTATTAAATAGTCAGAACACTGACAGCATTAGCAATACCTGAAGGGGAATTTATTCAAGGTTTAAAGAGGGTGCAGTAATAAAATTGCTGCGTAGCAACTTGTCCACTTAACAGACTAATCAACAGAATTGGTAGAATATGCAAATAAATAAGTACTCACAAATAATTAAAGTATCAAGTTAACATATCTGTATCAAGTAGGTTCTTCACATATTTATTCAACAGCCCAGGATAGAAAACATCCTCATGGAGGGAGACTTTGTCTAGGACTGCTCTCCCCTTTAAACTTTCATAGAATCACCAGGTTGGAAAGGACCCACTGGATCATCGAGTCCAACCATTCCTATCAAACACTAAACCATGGCCCTCAGCACCTCATCCACCTATCCCTTAAACCCCTCCAGGGAAGCCCTGGGCAGCCTCTTCCACAACTCTCTAGGATCAGCCATCCAGCCACGTTCTACTCAGTGAAGAGTGTGCCTGTCTAAGCCATGGACCACCAGCTTCTCCATAATGCTCTGACAGATCATATCAGAGGCTGAGAAGCAGGTTGAGAAGACAGGTTGAGAAGACAGTAAGGCAGCAGAGGCACCATTATTGTAGTCTGAGCTAAACTAGAGTCAGTTTTCTAACATCAGGTAAATCTTTCATAGCGGCCTTCCGAGAATTTCATGCAAGCCACAGTATCATCTAACGGTTTGGGTTGGAAGGGACCTTAAAAATCACCTAGTTCTACCCCTCAGCCACGGGCTGGGACACTTCCCACTAGATCAGGTTGCTCAAAGCCTCAACCAACCTGGCTTTGAACACCTCCAGGGATGGGGCAGCCACAATTTCTCTGGGCTACCTGGGACAGGGCCTCACCACCCTCAGTGTGAAGAATTTCTTCCTCATATCTCATCTATATCTTCACTCTTTCAGTTTAGAACAGTTAATTATCACCCTATCCCTGCACTTCCTCCCTGGTCAAAATCTCCCCCCCAGCTTTCCTGTAGCCCCCTTGAAGTACTGGAAGGTCGCTATAAGGTCTCCACGGAGCCTTCTCTTCTCCAGGCTGAACAACTGCTAGCCTCCCAGCCTGTCCTCACAGGGGAAGTGCTTCAGTCCTCTGATCATCATCCTGGTCTCTTCTGGACTTGCTCTAACAGATCAATGTCCTTCCTATACTGCAGGCTTCACAACCAAACGCTCTGCTCCAGATGAGGTCTCACAAGTGCAGAGCAGAGGGGCAGAATCCCCTCCCTTGACCTGATGGTCTCACTTCTTTCAACGCAGCCCAGGATACATTTGTCCTTCTGGACTGCAAGCACACAGTTATTTGGGTTACTAGAAAAATGTTTAGGTTTAAATTGATAGAAAATAAACTTTTGAGTCTCCAGGCAGATGTCACGTCTCTTGTATTACTCATAGCTCTGACTGAAAGCATTTGCATTAAATCAACAGAATTGTCATTTCACTACACTATGCAAAGTATCAATGTAACAGTTTATACAGTCACATCTGTTTAACTGGTGGCTGGTAAAGACGGAGCCTCATATTCATCTCATCTCCAAGGACAGTTTCTTCACTGGGAGTTCTGTGAAGCTCACTTTTACTGACTCAAAAAGCCCTAAATCATGACCCCATGTTCTTCCCCTCCCTCTTTTCAATCAAGCAGACCTCACTAAGACACCAGGTCCACTGATACATCACGTAAGGTTTTTCATTTGTTTGTTCAGTCTTAAACTTCACATGCATTCAGAGCACACACACAGAGTTTACTTAAAAGCACAATTAAACTTCTGCATAATTATACACAGTGGCACACAGAAAATAGCTTTCAATGTATGTGGCCACAGACAACATCAACAAAACATTTAGGTAAGTAAAAATGTATATATACATGTAAACACACTAATTATGATGGAACAAGCTTATATTAAAATCAACAAAAAATTATCTGCTGTGATGCAACTGAAAGCTAGACACAAATAGCTGAGTCTGTATGTCTAACATCTAGATATACAGGATATTTAACACTTCAGGGGAGGAGGAAACAAAATACTTAAATGGTAATAATTGCTTTTCAGTAAATCATTTGATTTTGGTGTATTCCAGCACCAACTGTTCTTCAGATATAATTTTGATTGGAAAACACTAATTACAAGGAAATAAAAAAAAGTCACCAGTTCCTTAAGAATTCTATAGGAATTCAAAGAACTGCAGTATTTTTTAATGAATCCATTTTTTCTGATATCACCAGTTCCAAAAACAGGCTAGAAGTTCTCTTTATGTTTGAAGGAGAACCAAACATGCATTTGCAAGAAAGCAGGTGGCTGTTCCAACTCCTTCAGGACAGAAAATGGCTGTGTCTTTTGTTATGAAGTACAGCCAAAACATCTCAGAAAGTTTATGAAGTACATTTATTTTTCCTGGATCTGAAATTAAAATCAATTTTAGAGCTCATTTATTAAATAAACCAGGGCCTATGAAAATATGTTTCGCTTTGAATTCAGACTTTTAAAATAAAAATCACCAATAGCGACAAAAACTTGGTATAAATGTAACTGCATCAGAAAATTAAAGTAATTCTTAAATATGCAGATATTCAATTTTCCATTTTGGATATATAAGCGTTCTTTAAAAAACATTTACAGAAAATAAACACAAATACCCTCCTTAACAGCGTTTGCAATTGTAGCACAACAGAGGAGTCAGGAGTTATTTAAACACTTTATAACACTACATATTATTTTGATGTCCCACACAGAGTAGCAGAGATAAGAGCCCTTTCCAAGGAAAGCCACCAACTTTACCTGGGATAACTTACATTTTTTAATACAGCAGCATAACGCTGAACCTCATGTTTAAAGAAATCAGTCAGAAAAAAAAAAACCTGAGTGGAACAACACTATTAAAAAAACCCTGAAACAATTCAGGATTCCAATGATTTCAGTGCAGACTTCAGCAACTTGAATATACTTTCTACTCAAGTGCTATAGAGCCTATTAAAATTCCAAATTTCTTCACTCTTGGCTTACCCTTCCCAGGGAAATAAAACTTGGGCCAGAGCATCCTAACTGAACAAATCAAGCCATTAGGAATAACAGCTTGTACTGGAGCTTAAATTAATTTTTTTTTCTCCCAGTATATATAATTTAGAATTTAATGATTTATGAGGACAAAATATTTTGTAAAGCAGAATTAAAAGGTGGCAAATTATACAAGAACAGTTGTGAATTTCTGGAACAAAGGTGAATCTGACTGTAAAAGCTCAAAAACTCAGGCAGCAGCACATTCTTTTGCTCCATCAAACAAAGAATTCTTGTCATAGCCCTCAAAGAGCTACAAGACAAGAGACTAAAGTGGGAAAAAACACCTCAAACCCCCTTCCCTCCTCTCTAAAAAAACAAAGCAAACTCCACACCAAACCCTCCTAACTTTCCAGAACAAAAACAAACAAACAAACAAAAGAAAACCACAGATCACATGGCCTACAACTACTTGTTTTCTATCAAAATGATACCAGGTAGAGAAACTACTTGGATACCTCAAATTCCATTCATACAGTACCACCTGGTGCACTGGATCTTCAGGATGTTCAGAAAACAGCACTTGGATCATCAAGAAGTATTCATATCCAACATTTATGAAGGTTATAGACTTCCGTTCATACACATTATCATATGGAAATGATGATCTAAAGCCAGCAAAATAGTTTAGAAATCCTTTTGCAAAGTCCAAGCTGACTGTAACTCAGAAGAGCTAATGGGAGATTCAAGGACACACGCTGGACATCAGGTTACGGCTGGTGTCACACACCCTTTCCCTTGCAATCATCAGTGACAGCAGAAAGCTCCTCACTCCCACACCAGTCCTGCACAAACAAGCCTAAGCACAGTCACCTTCCTCTATACAGCAGCCTCTCTCAGAGCTGATCCTCACCAGGATCCCAAAGGCTCCAAGTTATCCACAAGCAAAACCAAGAAAAAAGTAACAGAAGCACTGATTTTAATAAATCTCTCTTCCTTCCATTACTGCTCTTGATAGCCCTTCAATCATCATGCATTCAAAGCTATACTGGTTTCCTCATTCTTTGCCCAGTGATTCAAGAAAATGAAGCTTATACAACCATGCAACATGTGAATGCTTGTGTGCACATATAATGAACTTTGAACTCATTAGTTAATTTTGATCAAATTAACTAAAAGACAAAGAAGTCTCAGAGATAACCAAATACTTAAGTATTCACAAAAATGTACATGTCCCTCATGCTTGAGCAACTAAATACTAGTTTAGACCCTCATACTTCAGCAACTAGAAGTCTGCACATAGAAATTAGGCTTTCATCAAATGTCACACACACAAAAAAATCTAGTTACTGTTCAGCATTAAAAATAAGTCAATTTCATAGGAAATCAGCCGTGTTTTACCCCTAGCATCAATTAACCACTTGATCTTATTCACATAGAATCATAGAACCACAGAATCACCAGGTTGGAAGAGATCCATCGGATCATCGAGTCCAACCATTCCTATCAAACACTAAACCATGTCCCTCAGGACCTCGTCCACCCGTCCTTAAACACTTCCAGGAGAAAGGTGAATCAACCACCTCCCTGGGTAGCCTGTTCCAATGCCCAATGACCCTTCGTGTGAAAAACTTCCTCCTGATCTCCAGCCTAAATCTCCCCTGGCGGAGCTTGAGGCCATTCCCCCTCGTCCTGTCCCCTGTCACTTGTCACATTTTTTTTCTAGGATATTTAACAGATAATAAATGTCTCAAAGTTACTTTCACATAAGCCACACATGTCAGCATTAGATGTTTTCCTGTAGCTGTTACACAGTGCTTCACAACTTGAGAAGACTGTTCAAAGTCTCTAACATGTTATTTCCTTTCTCCTCTTCTAAACAAAGTACAGTGGTTTTGACACTGTTTTGCAAAGCGAGTAGTCCTTTATTCTATTCAGTTCAGTGGGACTATTCATGAAACAAAATGCTATGCAATATAATGACCAAAAAAGTCATCTACAGGGACTCCAAACATGCTTCACTTGACCACTGTAATCCCACACTCACAGGCTAGGACACTCAAGTCTGTATCTCTCCACAGGGCCAACTAACATAACCTTAAGCCCTTCCAGATAAAAGGCAGATAAACTTTTAAGATCAACTTCTTAAGGTTCATGATTTAAATTATCATTAAATCCAAAGGAACGTTTCTCATCTAAATGTAATCAAAACCATCAACACAGTATGCAAAGATCCCCTCCTACTTCATGAGGCTAGCGAGAGCACATTTATTACAACTCATATGTTTTCAGTACAAGATCTACTTACTCCAACAAACTCGATCTCATCTCCACTTTCAGAAGTTGATGATGTGCTTTCTCCAATGTTGATGTGAGAGCTATCAGACTCCATTACCTACATAGAAACAAATCAGAACATGCATCATCGTTTTATTTTGTAAGGATTCTTCAACTATAGAGCATTTTCCATTTTATACATACGTTTCGGCTCTGCAGCCTACCTGCACTCCACCAGCCTCTCTGCATCACTCACTGACAACTATCAGCAATACCACAATATGGGGTAACAATTTTGATTTAAAAAAATGTTACCATATTTTTCCCAGTAGGCAAAACGTGGCCTAGGACAAGAGGGAATGACCTCAAGCTGTGCCAGGGCAAGTTCAGACTAGACATAATGAAAAGCATCTTCACTGAAAGGGTTACTGGGCACTGGCAGAGGTTGCCTGGTAGGATGATTAAATCTCTGTCTCTGGAGGTATTTTAAAGACTGGCAGATGCTGGGGAGGGACTTTGAAAAAAGGCACGGAGTGATAGCGGCTTTAAAATGGAAGTGGGGAGATTCAGATCAGACCTTAGGAAGAAATTCATCATGATGAGGGTGGGGAGGCCCTGGCCCAGGCTGCCCAGGGAAGCTGTCGCTGCCCCATCCCTGGAGGTGTTCGAGGCCAGACTGGATGAGGCCTTGAGAAGCCTGATCCAGTGGGAGGTGTCCCTGCCCATGGCAGGGGGGTGGAACTGGATGCACTTCAAGGTTCCTTTCAACCCAAACCATTCTATGACTCTGTGATTTACAGAATCATAAAACTGCTGGGTTGGAAAAGACTAAATCATATTTCTAATCACTCGATCTACCCGTATTTAAAAGATGGGTAGATGAAATGCTCAGGGATATGATTTAGTAGTGGGCAGGGACGGCTGGACTCCATGATCTCAAAGGTCTTTTCCAACCAAGAGATTCCATGATTCTAACCTACGCAGCACCCCAACACCGACCCCCTTCACGCCCACGGTGCAGCTCTGGAGCCTTCAAAAGAGACAAGCAGGGAGTTCCAGCCTTGCAGCACCGCCCCCACCAAACGGAAACGTTCTGGCTGTCCTGACTCACGGGGCTTTATCATCTGCAAGGAACCCCAGCATCCTTGCACGTCATGTACTGTGTATGGGGGCCCTACAGGGGTTGGGTTGCCGAGCGACAGCTCTGCACTCATCATGCCATGGTCCCAGGTCCTCATCTGAATCCCACATCCATCACAACACCCCCAGTCCCAACTGCAGGCCCAGATCCCAGTCTCATCACATTGCCCTGGTCCGGCTCCTGGTCCCAGCTCCATGCCCATAGCAACACCCCGGTCCTGGTACAGGCCCGGATCCTGGTTCCATCGCAATGCCCTGACTGCAGGTCCTAGGTCCCAGTCCCATCACAACACACTGGTCTTGACTCTGGGTCCCGCACCCATCACAACGCCCCAATATGGGTCTCGTCCAGGCCTTGGTCCCATCACAGTACCCCAGTCCTGCACCCACCCCATCCCAGTGCCCCACTCTGGGTCTGGATCCGGTACCCATCCCATCGCATCACTCCTGGCCCCACACTCATCCCTTGGCCCTGCTCCGTGCCCTGGTCCTGATACCCATCCTGCATCCATCCCACCACCCCAATCTGAGTCTCGTCTGGGTCCTGGCCCCATCACACTGCCCCAGCCCTGTACTCACTCCATCCCATCCCCTGACTCCAGCTCCTGTACTCATCCCATCACCCCACTCCAGGTCTGGATCCCACATCCATCCCATCGCCCCACTCTGGGTCTGTTCTGGGTCCTGATCCCATCACAGCACCTCAGTCCTGCACCCATGCCATCATACCCCATCCTACCATATCCCATCACGCCGCACCAGCTCCTCCACTAATCCCATTGCCCCGAACTGGATCCTGTGCCCATCCCACTACCCCAATCTGGGTTTAGTCTGGGTCCTGGTCCCATCACAGTGCCCCAGGCCTGCACCCATCCCAGTCTAAACATCTGCCCTGATCTGGATCCTGCACTCATTTCATAGAATCATAGAATCATAGAACAACCAGGTTGGAAGAGACCCACCAGATCATCGAGTCCAACCATTCCTATCAAACACTAAACCATGTCCCTCAAGACCTCATCCACCTGTGCCTTAAACACCTCCAGGGAAGGTGAATCAACCACCTCCCTGGGCAGCCTATTCCAATGCCCAATGACTCTCTGTGTGAAAAACTTCCTCCTAATCTCTAGCCTAAATCTCCCCTGGTGGAGCTTGAGGCCATTCCCTCTCGTCCTGTCCCCTGTCACTTGGCAGAAGAGCCCAGCTCCCTCCTCTCCACAACCTCCTTTCAGGTAGTTGTAGAGAGCAATGAGGTCTCCTCTCAGCCTCCTCTTCTCCAGGATAAACCCCCCCAGCTCTCTCAGCTGCTCCTCATATGGCCTGTTCTCCAGCCCCAGTCTGGATCCTGTGCCCATCCCACTGCCCTCACCTGGCTCTTGTCTGGGTCCTGGTCCCATCACAGGATCCCAGTCCTGATCCCATCCTATTCTATCCCATCCCGTCCCATTGCTCCACCCTGGATCCTGTCCCCATCCCACCACCCCAATCTGGATCCTATGCTCATCCCATCGCTCCATTCTGGGTCTGGTCTTGGTCCCATTACAGCACCCCATCCCATCCTCCTGCCCTGCTCTGGATCCTGCATCCATCCCAGCGCCCTGGTCTGGATCCTGTGCCCATCTCATTGTACCAATCTGGGTCTACTCTGGATCCTGGTCCCATTACAGTGCCCCAGTCCTGCACCCATCCCATCTCACCCCCTTCCATCCTACCACTGCGGTCTGGATCCTGCACCCATCCCACCACTCTGATCTGGTCCTGGTTTGGTCCTGGTTCCATCACAGTACCCCAGTCCTACATCCATCCCATCCCACCCCACCGCCCTGCTCTGGATCCTGCACCCATCTCAGTGCCCTGATCTGGATCCTGCACTCATCCCATCGCTCTGCTCTGGGTCTAGTCTGGATCCTGGTCCCATCACAGCACCCCAGTCCTACACCCATCCCATCCCATCCCATCCCATCCCTCCAATCTGGGTCTGGTCTGGGTCCTGGTCCCATCAGCGTCCCAGTCGTGACCCCATCTCATCCCACCCCACCGCCCTGCTCTGGATCCTGCACCCATCCCAGTGCCCTGATCTGGACCCTGCACCCATCCCATCGCTCTGCTCTGGGTCTGGTCTTGGTCCTGGTCCCATCACAGAGCCCCAGTCCTGCATCCCATCCCACTCCAGCCCACCGCATCCCATCCTCCCGCTCTCATCCCACCCCATCCCACTGCCCCGATCTGGGTCTGCTCTGGGTGCTGGTCCCCAGCCCCGCACCCACCCCTCCCCCTCCCCGCTCCGCTGCGCCTCCCGCTCCGCGCTCACCTCTCGCCCCGCCCCTCCCCGGCAGCGCCGCTTCCTGTTCCCCGGGCGGCCCCGGGGGGGCTGCTGGGAGTTGTAGTCCCCCTCGCCTCCCCGGGCAGGGACACGGGAGCCACTGTACCCGCTGCGGGTACAGCTGCCTGAGAGGATGGTGTGGAAAGCAGGGAGCTGGGCTCTTCTCCCAAGTGACAGGGGACAGGGCGAGAGGGAATGGCCTCAAGCTCCGACAGGGGAAGTTCAGGCTGGACATTAAGAAAAATTTTTTCACAGAAAGGGTCATTTGGCACATCAGATCACCATAAGGACCCTCTGCTCTCGACAGAGTGGAGAACAATATCAGTGCTTTCTATGAAGAGAAGGCTGAGAGGAGACCTCATTGCTCTCTACAACTAACTGAAAGAAAGTTGTGGAGAGGAGGGAGCTGGCCTCTTCTCACAAGTGACAGGAGACAGGACAAAAGGGAATGGCCTCAAGCTCTACCAGGGGAGGTTCAGGCTAGACATTAGGAAAAAAATTTTCACAGAAAGGGTCATTGGGCACTGGCAGAGGCTGCCCAGGGAGGTGGCTGAGTCACCTTCCCTGGAGGCGTTTAAGGGATAGGTAGATGAATTGCTAAGGGATAGGATTTAGTAGTGGACAGTTGGACTCAAAGATCTTTTCCAACGGAGCGATTCTATGGTTCTGTGAATATAGGTGACAGATGGATGATTTGTACTGTTTAATCTGCAACTTCTCACGTAGCTATTATCAGTGGAATTGTGCTGTGCTGTTCGTGGTGCAGAGAGCATAAGAAAGTGTATTGTGTCAGCATTATCATAGAACCATAGAATCACCAGGTTGGAAAAGTCCCACTGGATTATCGAGTCCAACCATTCCTATCAAACACTAAACCATGCCCCTCAGCACCTCATCCACCCGTCCCTTAAACACCTCCAGGGAAGGGGATTCAACCACATCCCTGGGCAGCCTCTGCCAGTGCCAAATGACCCTTTCTGTGAAAAAATTTTTCCTAATGTCCAGCCTAAATCTTCTGTGGCAGAGCTTGAGGCCATTCTCTCTTGTCCTGTCCCCTGTCACTTGGGAGAAGAGCCCAGCTCCCTCCACTCCACAACCTCCTTTCAGGTAGTTATAGAGAGCAATGAGGTCTCCTCTCAGTCTCCTCTTCTCCAGGCTAAACAACAATCAGTAGGATTGGGCTGTGCCATGTTAATAGTAGCTTCCCCAGCATAGACTGGATGAGAAAAAGACATACGTGTTGTCCCTCCAGCAGACATGTGTTGTTGAAGTTCCCCACGAGGATCAGGGCTTGCAAATATGAGTCTGCTTCTATCTATCTACCTCATCTGTTTTTTCTTCCTGGTCAGGCAGCCTGTAGTAAACACTCACTATAACATCACCTTTACCAATCCTTGATCCTTGCCTGTAAACTCCCATTTGGTTCCTCATCCATCCCAAGGCAGAGCTGTATGCACTCCAGATGCTCTTTCACATGAAGGACGACTCCTAGCCCGTCCTTGCTAAAAAGCCTATATCCCTTCCTCGTAATGCTCCAGTCATGGGAACCATCACACCACATCTCTGGGATTCCACAAACTCACCACATTTATTCCAAATACCGCATGCATTAGTATACAGGCACTTTCAACTTCCTTGGAAGGGATTAGGGGATTTCTCCATCATGGTGCCTTGCAGGCGTTTCCCTGCTTACATGCAAATGCTGAAGATGACCCTGCTTAAGCCCCATTTTGTTGATTTTGTGTTCTGTTCCTGTCACACCATGCCCTTTGCTCTTCAACCACGTCCATCACTCCCTCACAGGGCTGCTGGTTACTCTCTCCCTCCCCCTTCCTTCTTACTTTAAAGCCCTTGTTACGCAGTCAGTCATCCTATTGGCAAAAATAGCTTTGCTCTGCTTAGTGAGGTGGATCTCATCTCTCTCTCGAGCAGACAGTGATCTGCAAGCAGGGTCCCATGGTCATACAACTCAAAATCTTGTTGTCAGCAGCAGTTCTGCAAACAAATATGGCCTATTGGTGTCCTTCTCGCCTCCCCTCAACAGCAGGACTGATGAAACATCGCCCAGGCATTCGTGCCCATGATTCTTGCTATTTATCTGATGCTGTTCTGCTTCATCCCATAGTTACTTTGAGCTCCTCAAAAGTTGATATGAATCATCTTTACTCAATGCACTGGCTTTCAGCAAGCTGGAGAGTGTAACATCACCTTTGGGCTGTGGCTGTAGAATAAAAACTGCAGAACAAAGCTGCTTGCACTTCACTGTATATGCAGGAGAGAAAGAGTTCAGGGTTGCACATTAAAGCCTGATGTTATGGGAGCTTTGTGAAGAAACAACCATCAGAAATAATACATCATGTGGTATTTAATGTCAGCATTAATTTAGTGCTCTTATTTTTTTGTAGACAGAGTTACTATTAATACTGTTAGTTTTAAGCCTCCTTCTATATAGGAATGAAAAAAAAATAGCTTTATGATAGATGATAGACACAGTGAAATGCTGAAAGGTAAAACAAAGAAATCACACAACAGCTGAAATATTTCTTCCATGTGTTTCCTGGATTTGATGTGTAAACACATGATTATTCCCTTCAGTGAGATGCGATTCTTGGGCTTTTGTTTTCTACTGTTTGACTGCTAATTACAACATACTAGTTAACAAATTTGTACAACTTAATCATTACTGTTGGAGTGTATTGATTTTGAGCAGTTTTACTTCATTATTAAAATAATGGAAACATGACTAACATTTGCAAAACTGAAGTCATTGTTGCGGGCTAAAGTTTTTATGTTTTGCATTTATAACTTAAATTTGCGAGTGAGATATTCATAGCAGCCATTCTGTTTTTAGCTTGCATTTGCACTTAATTACCTTTGATTCTTGACAACAGATGATATGAGGTGCAATCATAACAAGTAATTAGAACAGCAGTTGCCCAGGGAAGCTGTGGCTGCCCCATCCCTGGAGGTGTTCAAGGCCAGGTTGGATGGAGCCTTGGGCAGCCTGATGTAGTCGGGGGGTGGAACTGGGTGATCTTTAAGGTCTTTTCCAAATGAAAAAATTCTATGATTCTAACCACCAAACAGCTGCAGCTGTGTGGTACCAGCTGTGACAACTTTAAGGTTGGAGAATCCACCTAAAGTGATCCAACCCCTTCCCCTGCTAAAAATTACAAGCTTTATAGAGGCTGGCTTCAGAACAGTCATTTTAAAAAAATAAGAAGGAAAAAAAAAGTGAGCGAGTGGGAAAAAATCCCTCTACCTTATGTGTTAAAGATTGATGTTAAAAAGGGGCCAGAAAACACTAAGGACAATAAAATAGAACTAAGACATAGTAATATTTCATTTTATTTGATACAAAGTTACTTCAAAAATATGATTAATTATATACATTATTATATGCTGTACATACAGGTACATATACACAATGTACATAACAGAAACATCATTCTGTTACATTTGATGGATGGTAGTTAATGACACGAGATAGAACTTAGGTCGTATTTCACACCTGCTTTCATTCTGATCCTATCTACAAGGAACTGAAAGACATGAGGAATGAAAAACGCTAGCAGATCACTTAACTCATACCCCAGCCCACACAGAAGTCTTCTCCACAGTGCATTTTATTAGTGCATTGTTCTAATACAGTTAGGTTTGCAGCAATACCCTTCAGAAGTATTTGGCTGCTAAACTTATCTTCAGACTTTTTTCCCGGCATTCACCCTACTTCTAATTTATTTCTAGAACTCAGATTTCCTGAGTTACAGAAGTCCTCCTCAAGTCAAGCTCGATTTCTTCAGCTTTATGCTTTGTGTTTGGGGTTTTTTTTATATCTTGATTCCTTCGTTGCTTGTTTCCCATGTATAGTAAATTATAGAATAGAATAGTACCGACTATTTCATAGAATCACAGAACAACCAGGTTGGAAGAGACCCACCAGATCATTGAGTCCAACCATTCCTATCAAACAATAAAATGTGCCCCTCAGCACCTCGTCCACCCATTCCTTAAACACCTCCAGGGAAGGTGAATCAACCCCCTCCCTCGGTAGCCTCTACCAGTGCCCAAGGACCCTTTCTGTGAACATTTTTTTCCCAATGTCCAGCCTAAATCTCCCCTGGCAGAGCTTGAGGCCATTCCCTCTTGTCCTGTCCCCTGTCGCTTGGGAGAAGAGGACAGCTCCCTCCTCTCCACAACTTCCTTTCAGGTAGTTATAGAGAGCAATGAGGTCTCCCCTCAGCCTCCTCTTCTCCAGGCTAAACACCCCCAGCTTTCTCAGCCGTTCCGCATAAGGCCTGTTCTCCAGCCCCTTCACCAGCTTTGTTGCTCTTCTCTGGAAGGGATCTGCAATGATTACTGAGTCCAACTGCCTGACCAGATCAAGACTAAGTTAAAGTATATTATTAAGGACATTGTCCAAATGCCTTTGACAGGAATGGGGCACTGACCACCTCTCTAGGAAGCCTGTTCCAGTGTTTGACTACCCTCTTGGTAAAGAACTCTTTGTTTTAGAAAAGTATACTTGAGCCCAAATGCTATAATCAAAGTGTTCTCTCCTTCCTGGGCTATCAGTACTTTGTAAATCTGGAATCAGTAAGCAAGGACTCATCCTCCTCAGGGTGTGTGACTGCCAGGTGCTCCCTGGGACACAAGGTGTTGGATCTCAAAAGGAACTGCCCAGTTACTGGGATTTTCCTGGGAGCAGTCCCATGAGGAATGTTCCACCTGTCAGGCAAGAGGTAGCATACAAAAACTGACACACAGAGGGCTGGCAACTCTGCCCTTTTCTGGTTGCTTCCAAAAGATTGTCCTCCATTTCCCAACTGGAGGGATCAGGTGCCCTTATACCATAGCTCTGATGTCAGAGGAAGACGAGTAAGCACTAGCAGACCTGCAGGGTACTAGCAGCAGAAGGCCTGTGAGAGAAGCCAACCAAACAGGCTGTTCTGGAGGACTCTTCTCTGAGCTAAGAGGGAACATGGCTTCTTTCATTGCCTTTCCAAATTTCAGAGGATAAAAATGAGCCATTTCTTTCTTGCAGACATCTTGAGAGCTACAGTTTCATAGCCCCAAGAATGTTTTCTTTCCAAGTTAACAGCATCCTTAAATACGTGTTTTAGTCTTCCCTGCCCATGTGGCCCTGTGTTTTCTAACCCTGTGCTGGGCATAGTCTTCGTTTCACTAGGAAATTTTTCTATTCTTTTTTTACACCTCTAAATCTTTTTTTTTTTTATTAATAGGCAATAGCTTTTCTGATCAGTAAAGTGTTTTTCCATCAGCTGTCAAGGTGAAAGCAAGGAGATGAAGGTTCCTCATACATTATTTTGATATTACTTTAGCAAATGTTTTTTCTAACTAAGGGGAACTCTTACATTCTTCAGAACAAGTTTCTAATTTTTTAATTACCGTTTAACATGCATATATTTAATAACATCTTAAAGCCAAAGATATTAATATGCCCTCAATTTTTTCTATGCTGTGGGATTTTCATTTGTCTGAGAAAATGGTTCTCAGGCTTCTTTTCTGCTTGCAGCATCTCTGCCTGCTGTTGCTAGGCCCATTTAGATATTAATTTTCCCCTTTATTTTATACTAATCCTTAATCTCCGTCGAGAATCTGAACTGGTATGAGATAGCTCGTGTTATTCTTTGTCTGAATTCCTGAGGTGTTGTCCGGAACCCTGGCTGGGAGAGGGCGCTGGTGAGCTTCTCTCGGGATGAGGCTCCACCTTGGAAGATTGGGGTTTGAAACACTCCTGCTGACCTTGTGCGGTGGGAGGTGGAGGAGGCAGGCGGCTGTCGCTTTGCTGAATTTGTGCATTAGCGGCTGGTGAATCATCGTCCTGCTGGTCTTGTCTGCTGGGAGGAACAGCAGAAGAGATGATGCCCTGAGGAGCAGCTGCTGAACCACTGCTGAGACAATTGATAACCAAGCTTCAGATACTAACATTAAACGTGCAATTAGTACTGCTTAAGAATAGTAACTTAAGAGTTAACTTAACTCTTAACTTAAGAGTTTCTGAGCAGTGGAGTTTGTTTATTAGCTAGTTAACTGGTTTTCTTCATTGACACATTCCCCTTTTCCTTGTTTCACCTCAGCCATATGAAACTGAAACGGGGACTTGTCTGTCTCATTAGATATGACTGACTTCCTTCTCTTGAATCGTAACCACATTCTAGGGAAAGGCAGAGGAGGTGGGCAAGGAAGGGGGAGCAGCAAGGGAGGAGACCAAAACTGCAGTATCACCAGTTTTAAAAGTAGTAACTTGTGTGTAAGTTGTTACTAAGGTAACAATCCTGCACAGCAGGATTTTCTCTTGACCCCTCTTCGTACACAATCATCGCTGAATGTGAGATTGTGAGCACTTTTAAATTCTCCTGATCTTCTTACAGAGGAAACCTGTGTTATGAGTTAAATGAATTGCCACTGTTATCTCGAGAAACATTACTCACAAGGTGTATAAATGCTTTTACAGTGAGGTAGTTCTGAAAGTTCTAAAATGAATTAATTACAATAAGCATCCTCTCAAGAGAGATGATGCAGGCAGTATTTGCATTGGTTTCAATAGATATTGGGCTGAATCTTACATAAGCACTTTTCAGTACCAGATACGTGTAAGATATCAAGTTTAAATTGGAAAGCCTACAGGCAGTATTAAAAAACAACCCAGAATTGTTATAGTGCCAGTTCAAGATCCTCCCCTCAAGGCTGTCTCTGTACAGCATGACAAGACTCAGGAATGAGCAAAATTTATGGATTCATCTGCTGAAGATAAAGATTTAAAATATAAAATATTTAGTACTTCCAAAGAAGACGGTCTTTGTTTCTGTGCTGTTATTTTTACCACCTGTGTCAAGGACAAGGGAAAATCCTACAGTGAATCAATGCACACTGTATGTTACAGATACAGAGGACCTTTGTTTTATGAAGCCTTCTCATCTCTAGGAGAAAAGCATTAGCAGTAAACTGCTTTTTAGCCAGGCTGGTGCATTTGTTTATTGTTTCCAGATGGGAAAACCTGTGTATGTCGGTTCTTCCAATAGATATTATCTGAGTGTTTCTCAAGTAGGAATTCATAGCCTACTGGTGGTCCAGAAGTACTTTCAAGTGGCTTGGAGAGGAATTCTAGCAGCAAAGCAATCCTACTTTTCACACAGTTAAGTTGTAACATAGTAAAATATCTTTGGGTGTTTTAGGGTTTTTTTTAGGTTACGAAGTGTCTTACAGTTACAAATACAGACCTTAAAACATGCACGAGATAAATAAACTGGGAAGAAGTTAAATATTTCTTCAGTAGGGGAAGTCTAAGTAAGGACAAATCTGTTCTCCCCGTCTCACTGATTTTAATTTCTTATCTTGTTCCCTGTTAATCTCTTATCCTGTTTCTGAGGAGGGGCTGAGAGAGCTGGGATTCTTTAGCCTCAAGAAGGCTCAAAGGGATCTTATCTATGTGTGTTAATACCCGATGGGAGAGTATAAAGAAGATGGAGCCTTTTCTCAGTGGTGCTGTGCGGCAGCACCACCAGAGGCACTGGGCAGAAACAGAAGCACAGGAGATGCCACCTGAACATCAGGAAACATCACTTTTTCACCATGACTGAACGCTAGCTGGGGTTGCCCGGGGAGGCTGTGGAGTTTCCCCTCCTTGGAGATACTCCACTGAACCGTACATGGCTTGGAGCAACCTGGTCTAGGTGACCCAGAGGTCCCTCCCAACCTCAGCTGCTCTAAGATATGTATGTTTGGTATATGCAGAAACAGTACTACGCAAATAGCTGACTTCACTGACCATAGGAATGAGTTCAGCAGTTTTACACTAGTCTTGTTCACAAGGTAAGAATGCCCATAATAAGCAAGACGTTTTTTAATAATTTCTCTGCCCCAATAATTTAGACTGCTGGCAGTAAAAGATTGATAATTTAATTCTCCGACAGTAATTCTATCAGTAGGTACAAATGAGGTGTGATTTTCCCTGGGGGTTAACTCAGGCACAAGAGGTGACATGAAAATCAAATTGACTGGTCCCTGGAGAGCCTACAGAGAATAATAAGAAAAGTAAATAATGCCAAGTCTAAAACAGACATATCAATCAAAGTAACTCCAGGTGTTTACTTCTGTTTTCTCTTCCTGTACTTTAATAGCCTTGCGCTGCTTTGTCTAGAAGGATCAATTTCTTTTTGTGCTGTAATGTTAGGCTGGACTGCTTCTGTACTATAAGGTATATTTGTACAAGGTTACAAAAATATTTACCTGCTTGGCAATGCATCTATGGACAGGCATCTTCATGGGAATTTTAAGATTGCTTTTAGATTTTGTTACCACAGGGTAATACATGGAAATACACACTGCAGGCTACAATTTAAGACTTACCAAAAGCTATGCTTCTGAAAAGCACCTGAGTTAAGATCTTTGCTTAAAATTGGCTTCTTGGTGCAATTGTTCAGTTTTTGTCCCATCATTCGCCTAATTAAAGCATCATCTGTGTTTGGAAACAACTGTTTTGTGATTCCTGCAAAATAAAGAGATTATATATTTATACGAGGCTTCCATATCAGGGAAACCAGAGATATCTGATCTAAAATGCACCTTTGAAATTTCCAGCTACTTTAGTTTCAGCTGTAGTTACTTTGCTGTCTTCATACATTCCTTCATAGATCTTGCATGTGCCAGCTTTTACTTTTTCTCTGTGCCTTCCATATTGCTGTGCCAGCTCTTGGCAAATACAGAGGGAACTCCAGGGACACAGTGGCTTCCTGGAGTGAGCAATTTGTGTTTGCTCATCCTGTCTCCCTTTTCTAATCTTGATGAGAAAGTCCTTTTCCTATCCTCGTCAGTCCCCATCCCTCTGAATCTTACGGGTTTTATTCATTAATTTTCATTTGCAGGTGATGTCTCCTTCTACAAACATTTCCCTTCTGGTTTTGCCTGGCTAACTTTTTTTGAATACAAAAAGCCTAAGAGGACTCAACATCAGGAATGCATCTCATGCTCTCCTCCACATCTTCCCTTCATTTTTTTTTTTGCTGCCTTTCATTTCATTTTGAAGTCTTACAGTTTCCACTTTCTTTAAAAAATATGATCTACTAACTCAGCTTCTACAGCCCTAGAGATCCCAGCCTTCCATCTTATTTTTCTTCTCCTTTTGTATAACGTTGACACTTTTCTATGTGAATTCAGGAGTGTTCTCATTTCCCTTAACAAACTTATTTGACTTCTCTATAGGCTCCCCTTTGTCACTCAGTTCTCAGCACGCTATATTCAATGTTCTGATTATCTTCTCTGCTTCCCTTTTCTGTTTTGCCTAGGCCCTTCCCCAGAATCCACTTTTAAAAAACGTCACTGGTGCTTCTTAGAATCATAGAAACATTTAGGTTGGAAAAGACCATTAAGATCATTGAATACAACTGTTTTCTCATCTATGAAATCTTAATTTTTTTCACGCATCATTTTGAAATTGCCTCATCTTATTGCCTCTGAAAATATTTTCACCATCTTACACACTCTTCCCTTTCCTCTTTCTTGATTTTGGGCCACCTTCTCTTGCTCGATTCCTAAGGAAATGAGGCTTCTGCAATTACTAACTTCTGAAACTACTAGCCAATTTCAAAAAAACTGGACTGAGGTAGAGGAACTGGAACAAAGCTGGGAAGGGAACCAAGAGAACTGGGGATGCCCAAGGGAATGGCAATGGGCAATGGATTCCACTACAGCAACTTAGGCTATGTTGTTCAAATACTAAGCTATAGGTGTGAATCAAATAAAAATCAGGCTTAATGTGCTCAAAAAATACTGTTTTCAGGTGGAAGTAAGAGCTTGAAAAGAATTATTCTCTTTCCTATGCACCAAACACTTTTTTTTTTTGCCTTAAACCTCAGCATGAGACAAATTTTATTTGCTTCTCTGATTGGTACTCCTGTCTTCTTTACTTACTGTCTCATTTTGCCTCCAGCACTATTTAAAATGTCAGAATTCATAACATTCACTAACTTCAGAATATAGCAGACAGTGTTTTAAACTTGATCTATGTGTGTCCTCGCTTTGCCTTCCCTTATCTGTTAATCAGCATGCTCCAAGCTTGACTGTTGAAAATTAACCTTTTAGAGGGTAAAAAAAATTATATCCCTGTGCTGAGTAGCCACTTAAGGAAAAACTACAGAATTCACTTGGTAGTGGTACTTGGCACTTCAGTGGCAGCATTCGAAACAGATGGGTTATGTGCAGAGCCAAGAAGGAAATATGAAACACGTTGCGCATCACCTGAGTAGACCAGCTGTTAAGCATTACAGCCCCTCCCTCAGACAAAGCCCTCTGTCACATCGAGTAATGTTAACAAGTCATCACCTATGATTTCCTGAACTTCATTCTGATTCATAGCTGGTTTTGCTGCTTTATCCTTTGAGGAGGAGGACTTTGCACCCGTCAGGCTGTGTGTAGCCATGTACTCGTGTGTATAAAGTGCTTGCATCAAGTCATTTATAAACTTTTGAGGTTTGCTCTTGTTACAAAGTGCAATCTGCCACTTTTCGATCTTGAACTGGAGAAAAAAAAAACAGGTCACAGATGTAACTATGGCAGTTCTCTAGAAATAATATACAGCATTACTTCTGAAATATATTTTTTACAATTTCCTTTTTTTTCAAAACCACATTTTCAAAAGTAATCTCTGCAAACGGCGTGCTTGTGATTGATGTTAAATTTGCATAACATTTAACGTTTATAACTGTACACACAGGTTGATTTATTTTTCAGTAGCATGTGTGCGTCAGGCTAAGGATCCCTATTCATCCTAGCAAACGCATCACCAAGCGATTCTTATTATTCACTAGTGGAGACAAGACATGTTCAGACATATCTACATCCTGGTGCTTGTGCTCCATGCAGACTGGCTGGGGTCCAGTTCTGGCCTGGAAGCTGTACAGCCTGGGAAGCCTGGCACTGCGCCCAAGCCAATATTCCTGCCTCCGAGTAGACGCACCCTAACAGCTGTGACATCTGGGGAGTGACTTGTACACACAGCACTTGTGCAGTCTAAATGCTTGATCTCTCCTAAATAGGCAATTTTCAACTCCCTCTCTTACATAAGATTTCGTTGCTTAGAAAATGAATTCTTTTCATTTCATAGAATCATAGAATGGCTTAGATTGGAAGGGACCTTAAAGCCCATCCAGTTCCAACACCCCTGCCCTGAGCAGGGACACCTTCTGCCAGACCATGTTACCCAAGGCCCCATCCAACCTGGCCTTGAACACCTCCAGGGATGGGACAGCCACAGCTTTCCTGGGCAACCTCTGCCAGTGCTTCATCATCCTCACTGTGAAGAATTTCTTCCTCATGTCTAATCTAACTCTTCCCACTTCCAATTTAAAGCCATTCTCCCTTATCCTATCACTTTATGCCCTTGTAAACAGTCCCTCCCCAGCTTTCCTTTAGTCCCTTCCAGGTACTGGAAAGCTGCTCTAAGGTATCTCCTTGGAGCCTCCTCTTCTTTGGACACGTTAGGTAAAATTTTGTGTATTGCACTATTCTGTCAAAACATTACACTGTGATAATTCATAATAAATTTCTTTGGTTTGGAGACTGCATGACTAAATGTGAAAAAGATTTCCATCAACTGGTCTGACTCAGCGTACAAGACTGTGTATGCAAACTGTGAATGCAGAAGCTGGAATTATTCTTTTGGTTGAGTTTTTAAATTTTTTTCATATACAGCCTCTGTGTCTGAGATTTCTCAGTCGTGTTCTGGTATAATTACAGAACATCTTTATTCAGTGTCTATGTATGTATGTATGTATTCCTACTTAACTGCTGGCCAGTCTCTGGAACAAAAGTAGAAATGTACCATTCTCTATTTACTTATTATTATTTACAGGCTGCTGGTATTTGTCTTAGGTTATTTCTGTAACACTACCATTCCATTTTAGCATCCAAAACATTAGGCTGGAAGTTGTCCCTGGCTCTCACTGTTTTCTCCACACATTCTCATTCTGCCCTTAGTTGCAGATAAGAAATCAAAGCAAGTTTGGGAGTGTAGCAGCACACTGAATTAAGCTCAGCATTTCTCATGAAAGGGCCTTCTGCACAAAAGGAGCTCATTGGTCACGTCCTCAATTGAATGATGATAAAATGATTGTACTGATGTTTATTTTTTATATTTTTATACTCTAACTGTAAAGTATGCACTGGATCGAGTTTTATTTTTTATGCCTGGAATTGCCTTTTAACTGACCTGTTTTTCGGTCTGTTGCTCCTCATCTTCCACGTTCAGAGTTATTGGTGAGTTGGAGTTACTATGCATAGCTGCATATGAATCCGCTAACGAATTGTTAGATGCTTTCCATACAGTGTGGGAATGCAGACTGGACGTCGATGATGTCACTCCCCCTTTGAGCAGTGCTTCAGCCATCCCCACCAGCTCCTCAAACTGGGTGACTGCCTGTGGCAACACTGAAATCAAACGGAAAGTGATGGGTAAAAGTAATTGAAGCTTTCAGACTCTGTTTACATGAGGATGTACAATTTTGTAATTAGATCCCTGCCATACTGCAAAAGAATCAAGATAGTCAGCAAAGATGCTTTGACATACTATTTTCTTATTCTCTCAAAGCTTTTCCTGCCATTCTGCTGTCCCCGTCCATGAAGATATGGCCTCTGCTTTTAGAGCAGGATAGATCAATTCTCTACAAGCCTAAGAGGAACCATCAGCTTATGCCTATCTTGGCACTAAGCTGGCTGTTTCTCTCTTTGCTATCTCAAAATCTCTACAAATCCATAGGTAATGAATCCTAAGTAACATTATGCTTGATATTTTTTCTTCCAAGAAATTACATAGACTTTTTTTCTCCTCTTCTTTTAATCTAGAGAGAATATCTTTTAAAGGTCTCATTCTCTAAGTAATATTAATTTTCAAACATAAACTTTTATTGAGTCCATTAAGAAGAATCAATTCAGCAGAGTGAAAACGATGCAAGGGATGATGAATCAGCAGGACACAGCACCACTAAATGACAGAAAATACTGTAGAAGCCTAATACATGTGCTTAAGATGTAAAGCAAATGGACCTAAATGTGTAAGAAAAGTTGTCAGAGACTAACAAAATGTTTAAAAATTATACTAAAAAAGGTGAAGATGAATGATTCAAAGCAAGATGAATATCATACGGAATGGAATGCAGTGGATGATGAAACTGATAAGCACTTGAAAAATCATATGAAAGTAAAAAACAATACTAGGTTGACTAGTGACGGTATGAGGTAGCTGGTAAGGGAAGGAGCAAATCCCCTTTAAACCTTATTCCTTCACTAATGATTTGAAATTTGGATTCAGTCTTGGCCGTCTCAGAGTAAGGACAAGGGCAAGTAAGAGTGGCTACAGAGATGATCGTTAAGTGATGAAGGAATCGTTTATGAAAGAACAAAATAGTTCTCTGGGAAAGGACTAAGTCAGATTATCAATATGAGGAATTACCAAAGCAATTAGAAATGAAATCATGTCAGAGTAAACACAATTTCAGCAGATCAAGAAAGAAAACTAATAACTAAGGTTGGTTGGACAGGATACTGGAGTGTTTGAGCTTGGCTGATGGTTATACACAGCATACAGAAAGGTTCTCTTGGGAACAACTGACAGGACTTAGACAGTTTTTCCCCATTTTTAACTCCAGGATTGCATGGCCTCCGTGTAAGGCATTTTTTTCTAAGTGGTGCTGGAATTAAATGCTGCCATGTATCAAAGACTTCGATGCTAATGGTAGCCTTGATTGTGTCAGGTGCTTGAGCACCCATAATTCCGATCCAAGTGGCCTCTTATAAATCAAGCTTTTCACGACCTTCAGGCTTTCCTCTTCATCAAAGTATTTCCCCTGACTTTACCTTGAAGCATCACCAGGGACTGCCTTAGGCGGCAGTTTTCTCGCATGGTATCTGTCAGCTTCCTCTTGAGACTTTTTATTTTGGCACACAGTTCTACCTTGGATAGTTGAAATAAAGGCTCTTCGTCATCACTACTGCTTTCGCTGTACAGAAAGTTGCTTCCCGAATACGGTTCTCTCTGAAATGAATAAGATGTGGTAATTTAGAGCGACTACAACATAAAATTAAAGCATTAAAACTAACATTAAAATATCCGGCTAAATCAGAACATTCTCTTTGTATGCAGAATGTCAAAACAGACTTGATACATTTTAATAATAACTACTCCTGAACATAGGAATAGGAATTACCATTCCTATTAAAAGTCAGAACGAAGTGTCAGGGTAATACATGGCCATTAGGTACTGCTCTCTGTGTTGTCCATTCACCAGTTCTCTAAGGTAGTGTATTTTAGAACTGTTAAAATCACTAAAACGAAAGACTTATGGCCCCCTCCCAAGCAAATGCATTTCAGTTTGCTCTTGCTTGATACATTAGAATCACTGAAGATGAGATGCTTACCTGTTTGCTAATTAAAGATGTTCCAAGTTGACTCAGGATGTTGGCAGGAGCAGATGCCTGCAATGACTTCTTTCTTTTTATGTGCTTCATCATTTTCCCCTGTAAACCAGAGCATAGTAGTGCCTTTGCATTCCTATAGCCTTTTATTACAGTATCTCATAGCATAACACAAACTTTTATTCACGGTACATTTGGCATTGTTGGTTAGCATTTTTTAAAATGTGTTTGTAAATTTTTGTTAAGATTTGTTTACCTTCCCTATATTTTGTCACAGCAAATCTCAGCAAAATACAAAGCTCAGAAAACCTGTTCCCTTCCTCACGCTGTTGTCAGATTTCTGTCTTATGGGAGAAAATGTAATGGAGCTACAGAGCATCCAAGTCTTGAATAACACTTCCCTCTTTAAATAGCAAAGGATAAAATATATTGACCTAGCTAATTATTCTGATGGGATATTGTGATGACTTACTGAAGATTGCTGGTGTTCCTATCTTTATTATACATATTTTGGGTATTATATTGTGAAGAATCAATAGTTAAGATCTCTTTCATGCCATCATGGGCCCACCAGTATCAGTATCAGGCACATAAAGATAGAAACTCACCTGATGTTTATCCAAGTCACTGTCTTCACTCTCTGAGAAGATCATTTCTATCCTCTTCCTCTTGCCTTTTCCAAGGACTTGTATTTTTGTAATTTCATCCGCTTGTAATATCTTCTGCATAATTTCCACCAGCTCTTGGGGATCATCTGAAGTGATGGGAAAAAACGGCCAAAGCACAGAAAATGAAGTAGCAATACCGTACAACTAGATTAAAATTTCATAACAAACAAAGGCTCTGCAACTGCACTCACCACTCATGTACACAACTTTCACCAGGTGCTTTTCTGTCTTTCTTTCTCCCACAGGCCAGTTTACCAGAACGTGCTCATTTGGTTTCAGAAGCCCTTCTAGTTCATTGTTATCGCTGGGAAGGTCCTGTATCCATGAAGTCTCTCCAATTTGCAGTGAATTATCATTTACAAAATCGAACAGTGTGAATTTTTTCATTGTTAAGTGGTTTTCTTGTCACACAGACACAGCCTACAGGGCAACATAGGAAAAATAGCTGTTATTCTGTTGTGCCACAGGGATGTGACAAAAACACTTTAAAAAGCCCCTGGATTTTGGTTATGACCTGGTATGAAAATATTTTGGTTAAAGAAACATGACAAGCAGCATGTTGTATCTCCCATGAATGATGGAAAATGGTCTGTTCAATATATCAATTGCCTCCAAACCCATGCACAAACAGCTTTTATTCATAGCAGCCTTGCTTCCATGTGGATGAAGGCACAGAGTGCACCCTTAGCAAGTTTGCAGACGACACTAAACTGGGTGGAAGTGTTGATCTGCTGGAGGGTACAGAGGCTCCAAAGGGATCTGAACAGGCTGGACCACTGGGCAGAGAGCAATGGCATGAGGTTTAACAAGGCCAAATGCCGTGTCCTGCACTTGGGGCACAACAACCCCAAGCAGAGCTACAGACTAGAAGAAGTCTGTCTCAAGGAGAGGGACCTGGGGGTGTTGGTTGACAGTGACTGAACATGAGCCAGCAGTGTGCCCAGGTGGCCAAGAAGGCCAATGGCATCCTGGCTTGGATCAGAAATGGTGCGATCAGCAGGTCCAGGGAGGTTATTCTCCCTCTGTACTCAGCACTGGTGAGACTGCTCCTTGAATACTGTGTTCAGTTCTGGGCCCCTCACCACAAGAAGGATGATGAGGCTCTGGAGCAAGTCCAGAGAAGAGCAACAAAGCTGGTGAAGGGGCTGGAGAACAGGCCTTATGAGGAGCGGCTGAGAGAGCTGGGGTTGTTTAGCCTTGAGACGAGGAGGCTGAGAGGAGACCTCATTGCTCTCTACAACTACCTGAAGGGAGGTTGTGGAGAGGAGGGAGCTGTCCTCTTCTCCCAAGTGACAGGGGACAGGACAAGAGGGAATGGCCTCAAGCTCTGCCAGGGGAGATTTAGGCTAGACATTAGGAAAAAAAATTTCCCAGAAAGGGTCATTTGGCACTGGCAGAGGTTGACCAGGGAGGTGGTTGTTTCACCTTCCCTGGAGGTGTTTAAGGTGCGGGTGGACAAGGTGCTGAGGGACATGGTTTAGTGTTTGATAGGAATAGTTGGATTTGATGATCCGGTGGGTCTTTTCCAACCTGGTTATTCTATGATTCTGTGATTCTATGATTCTATATTACAACCACACTACTGCTGTCATATTGCTATCTATTATGACCACGTTTTCCCCAACAAAAGTTTTCAGAACATCATGGAGCCCCCAGCCTGTGACTAAAAGACACAGGTATGACAAAAACTTTCCCTAAAGCAAGAGCAAGAACTAGCTCTACGTGCTGTTAGAAGGGACACATGACTTCCAGGGCTGTATTTAATCATCTTGCAGGCAGCAAGATGTGCAGATGCAGCCATGAAAAACCAACCCAGACCAATGCAGGACAACTGACTGGATAAGGTATGACACATTCTGGCAGTGGAAAACTTGATGAACAAAAGAAATGACAGGCGGAGGACTGGAAGAGAGCACAGTAGCTTCATGAAGAGTTCAAGAAGAACCCAGACATAAATATACAGCTAAATCCTTTGCTTATATAAAACAATATCTTTAAAGCAGAAGACCGTTTCTCTGCTTTAAAGCACTGAAGTTCTACACAGGGAGGAATGATCAAGTCATACTTTGTGCTTTATTTTTCTAGTGAAGCTGATATGCCTCACACAAAAGTGGGGAATGTAGCATATGTTATGAAACTCTACTAGACGTTCAACTGGCTCATTTGTTTTCATTATACTAAAAGAAGATACTTTCTACTCTTAAATTACTAAATCAATAAATACAAAATCTAATTTTATCAAACCTTAATCTTCTTTCCCAAAAATGTATAGTTTAGCTTGTCAAGTTCATAGAGGCAAAGTACTTTTACAGAGCTGAAAACTTATGAATCCCTAGACACGACAGTGTGATTTGCTATTTAGTTGGCCTCAATCAGTCAGAGGCAGATCTAGTGCTTCACGCAGAGGCTGTCAAAAAGGTAACTCAGAGCTAGATGACGAGAATTATGTGTGGCTACTATGTCAAAGTGAGAAAATCTCGCTGCAGTGCTCTAAGGAACAATGTCAGTCCATCTGCAGAAGCCCAGCTCAGCACCATTCACCATGTCCGTGCTACGCCTCGGCAGAGCAGGCTTTTCACACAGGGGGTATTTGTTAATTTGTGAATGACAGCTGTGCTCTTGTCAACATGTTTACTGATACAATGCTGATACAAAGAAATCACCATTTAAAAAGAGTATTAAATCATGCTTTTATGCAGAATGTGCTGAGTGTCATAGAAGTAGGATTGTTAAATACTGCCGTGCTGAACAAAGAAGACCATGTTTGCAAGAATTCACATTAATTTTCTTTAAGGAGACTTAGAAAAATGGAGAAGCATCCATTCCATGTATATTCTGGAGAGGAGGCAGCCAGAGCAGGCCTAATGCTGCTACCAAACCATACTGAGTAGATCCTCATACCACAGGCATGGATCATTCAAATGAATAAACGTATAGAAAAAGCAGAACTCAAAGGAAGAAAAGTTTTATCTTCCCCAAAGGTGAGGTATGAAATATTTGTCCAAATAACAATATACGAGATTTAAAACAGCCAGTGTATGCAATCCCATTGGCTATCAGTATTCTTTCTTTCTTTTTCAAAATTAGTATATACCCCAGAAGCTTTACATTTCTCATCTGGACTGAAGATGCTAACTTCTGCCTCTGATCAACCCAACACAGGAATCCCCATTGCCCATTTTCCTGATTCTTAAACAAAGGACTTTGAGCTTTCCCCTCCTTGGCCCCTGGCAGTGTTGAGCTACTTCATCACCCTCCTAAAAACCCACAGAAGGTCAACAGAATCGCAGCAAAGTTAGAATTGCCAGTGCGCTAAGATTAGCAGCTGATTGACTGACTTCTATAGTTTTCCTAATGTTCCCCTGTAGTCCCCTAACAGCCTATATGTTGTCTCTCGTTTCATATTGAGATAAGTATTTTCTAAGCCACAGGATGTGCTCATGGTTTGGCGCTTGTACAGGGTTAGTAGGCCAGTCTGGGGTTCCCAGGGGTGCACTGAATACCCAGGCTGTTCACAGCATGGGGGGTAAGCGAGGATTCCCTGTCACAGCACTGGGGCTATTCACCTACACATTGTGCTGACTGAGCACATCCGTACTAAGTCCAACAGCTTTTGGAAGGTATCAGACTTGCATACGTATTCTACAGCTTAATGAAGTCAATGGACACGTGACTTCTGGATATTCAGAGCCCATAACAGCAGCCAGGTGCCACTGGTAGCCTGCATGAAGCACAAGGGCAGCAAAATCCCTCTCAGTCGTCACACCAGACAAGCACCTGGATGCATGAAAACCTATCCTGTCACTCAGAGCAAAGGACAGTTTTTACTGTGCTCATGGCAGGACTCAAAGCTCAGCGGTTTGTCTACATTATCTATAAAGATCTTCTGAGCTGTGGAGATTCTTGCCTGTAGTGGGAGGGTGTGGTAGTAAACAGCTAGACTCATTTCACCAAGAGTATTAACACTTGCCAAGTTAAAATAAAGCTATATGGATGCTGAGAGAAATAAGAAATGGATTTCGCAATATTCATGGAGGAGCTATGGGGTTGATATACTCCTTCTGCTCCCAGCAGGAGTCCAAAAGCCTCGCAGCAGCTTTCCAAGGCTTGTGCTTAGTCCTGTTGCTCCTGATGATTTTGAAGAGGCTAAGGCAGGAACACAGTTGTAGGGGAGCAAGAGCAACCGTCCAGGTTTTCTCTTCTCTGCTGGGCATCAGCCCAACTGCTAGCATTACAGATAATATAACAAATTACATTGCCAAATAAAAGGAACAGCGCGTAATAGTTGATTGTTAGTGTTTTACTGTTGTAGGCCTATGGCTTCAGCTGCTGCATATATTTTCATAGAATTTATTGTGACAATCCATGGGTCCTGGAGATAACGCCTAACAGCCTGCTGGCATCATCTCTAGCCTGTAATTAAAGGTAATAGAAAGGTAGAACAAAATGTCTCTAATGAGGAAAAGGAACAGTAAAATACTTCACTTGTTGGAAGAGAAATCCTGCAGTGTTTTCTTACCCTGTTCTCCCACTGGAGTCAATGTGAACCTTGTCTTAGTCAGGACTGCACAGATGCCTCCCTCTGAAATGCTTTATTTGCCAAAACAGACCAAGGGCAAACTACACTATATCATCAGGAAAAAAAATACAGTCTGGGGAGTGGGATTAATCTTACCAAACTTTTACTGCCTTAAAATTCAAAGGTTATCTAACCACGTTTGGCTCAGTCACCATAAAGAGATGAATCATCTCACCCCAAGACGTACCTAAAAGACAGCAGATGACTTACTGTCTGAGAGTGCCTGTTTCTCTCCAAAAACTGCTCAGTGACTCCACACAGGGGTAAGTATGCCCTTCTTTAAGAGCTGGCTTGGTCCTACCCATCATATATTAGCTTTTTCTATTCTTGATTAGTAAGATAGATTCCAGTAGACCTTCTGGTGTCGGGAGACAAAAGGATGAAGTCTGTTGTCTGTTAAAGTGTATGTGGCTCTCTGTTTTAAAATCCTTCTAATGCAGTTCTGCAAGTCATCAAGTAACATTTCTGACAGTGAGTGCTTTGTTTAGTGCTTTCATTCAAAGATACATAATAGTTGACAGACATTTCCCTGTGTGTAGCTACTAACCACAGAGATGGAATTATACAACCCTTGACATCTTTGCAAGTTATTTAATTCTGCTGGACTCTCCATTTGAAAACACTAGCTACTTCTTTGAGAAGTACTCAAGTCCAAATTTATGATTTATCACTGCGCGAATATAGAAATTCGGCTTATACTTTTTCTAAACTCAAGTCATTAGATGAATGTGAACAAAAAGAGGAAGGAGCCATTTAATCTTAGAGCTCTGCAAAAGCAACATTAATTGGACTCTTTAATTTTTACAAACATGTTAACACCTCACATTCTGCACAGATGCTACAAATTTGCACATAGAATATTGTTACTAAGCAACCCAAAAAGCCAGAACAACTCAAGAAAATAAACACAAAATCATTTAAAGACATACCTCACCCTTTGACTGACAGTCTTTTTCATTCAGCTGGAGAGGTGGCATATGGCATGCTGAGATCATTATTCCTCTTCCCTCTCCGTAAATGCAGTGTAGTGTCTTACAAATTTACATGAGATTGTAGGCTTGCTCAGTGGGTCTGAACCTGCCATGGCTTAAAACAGGGCTTTGCACTGATCTCAGCAAAACAAGAAACTGTACCACAACTGTACAACCCTTCTGTAATAAAATACTAACATTTTACATTGCCTGTGCTCTAGGTTCAGCCCTCGATAATCCCAGTTTTCCTTGGAAAAACAAACAAACAAAACCCAAAAAAACCAACCTTTACTGGGCTAGAAATTCATCTACCTCACTCAAAACTATTTATTTCCAACTCAGGATAAAGAATGGTAGCCTCAGATTTGGTTTGTGTTACTTAAGACTGTAGCATTTTACACTGAACTTGTCAGGACATTAAATATAAAGTGGGAATAAAACTCTTGGGCTGCACTGATGTCTCATAATTCCGGGTTCTCTGTAGCAATGGTATGATGGAAAAGATGGCCTTACATACATATGATATACACCCTGTTGTAGGTTCTAATCTTATTTCCCTGAAAGCAGTGTGGGATTTACTAATCATCTCAGTGGAACTGGGCACTGTTGGAAGAATGCCTAAGTGTTGTTACTGCTCAAAAGATTTACAGTGCGAAAGCCTAGTCATTTCATGGGAAAATATGACTTGAAAACACAAATGTGCTGCTCTCAGCTGAGAAATAAGAGAGCACAGATCTTCCAGAATCATCTATATAGCTGTATTCCAAATTCAGCAGGAAATCTGGAGAAGCATCTATCAGAACATTACTGCAACTTTCAAGACTATCAATGCACAGAAATGATCCCACTTGTCTTCCACGGGAAGGATAAAACTAAATAATTCGTATTACTAATATCCAGTAGCTCTCTTTGTGACTGTAAGTCACTGTCCTTTGTGCAGCCAGCTATGGTTTGTCTGAGATACTTCTCTAAATGATCCTACTCACGATAAAGCAAAACTTTCTGCCCTTATTTATGCAGAGTGCCCTGTTGACTTCAAAGCCTTATCAGCATCTGCAGCCCAGAGGATTACACACAGAATTTGGTCCATACCTTGTCCCACATGCTAAAATCCACTTGACTGGCCTATGGAATTAATCCAGTCATTATTATTTTTCATAGTAGTGCCCTCCGGAGTTTTAACAACCAGAAGATCTATAAAACAACATCAATACCTAAATATGCCAAAGCTCTTCATGGGCCTGTGGCTTAAATGATGAGCTTGAAGAAGTTTATTGGAAATCCTCTCATTTTTGCATGAGATCACTACTTTTATTTGTAATATTGAGCAAAGCAATAATAACCAATTTACTAAGCAGATATATTTAATATGTCTAGAAGTACAAAGATTTTGTTCTAAGTAATAATTATTCAACTAACAATGAAACATGGTGTTCATTTTAATACATTTCAAAATAGCAACCTGCTATCATTACTGGGCTTTCAGTACAGGATTCAGTTCTAGATTAAGATGCTTACATTTAGGTGTCACGGGTGCACGAGGTATCCAAGTTATCATTGCAATCATGTGAGGTCCCTTTGGAGATGTCTCAGCCTTAAGCACCTCCAATACTCAAAATATTCAAGCCCCTATTGAATACAATTGAAACTCCCAGAAAGCAGTTCAGCTTATTTGAAATGCTCTAGGGCTCAGTTCAGTTGCTTGAATTGCCTGGTGCAATCTTGGATACCATAACTTACTATGCCTGTCCTCCAACTTTTTCTGACAAGCACTTATGTCACATAGGGTCCAGACCCTCTTCCAGGCTGATGAGGGTTAGTAGCTCTTGGCATTTCCAACTACGCTAAACACATAAATATAGGGAAGTGAATTGTTCTACAGGCCCCAGAAACTAAACCGAGTTTAAATGGGAGCTTGGCTACCTTACATATCTATACATACACTTAACATTTATTTATCTGGATCTTAATCCCACATTCAGTTAAAGATTCCCATAAAGATAACAAGATGCCAAATAACAAAATACAGGATGTTATCTTAATTCTACATCATGGATTAGTACCTTAATTAAATAGCTATTTCACAGCTGACAGATGGAAATCTCATTCCCACTTTGAGTTGCTTGTTCACAAATGTCATGCATAACAAAATATATTAATATACAAACCAATAAAAATCAGTTTATTTACTGAAATGGATATCTAGGGAGAAGAGGGTGCTGGTCTCTTCTCCTAAGTGACAGGATGAGAGGGAATCGCCTCCAGCTCTGCCAGGGGAGATTTAGGCTGAACATTAGGAAAAAAACTTTCACAGAAAGGGTCATCGGGCACTGGAACAGGCTACCCAGGGAGGTGGTTGAGTCACTTTCCCTGGAGGTGTTTAAGGGATGGGTGGACGAGGTGCTGAGGGACGTGGTTTAGTGTTTGATTGGAATGGTTGGACTCAGTGATCTGGTGGGTCTCTTCCAACCTGATGATTCTATGATTCTATGAATTTGAGCAGTCATATGAAAGCTTTTTTTCCAGACAGGTTAATATATCCAAACTCTTAAAAGCACTAAGTAGCCTGGGAGGAGAAACAAGTCAACATGGCTCTGTAGAATCCAACACTTGGCTGCATTCATTCTGATCTGGCTTGGCTAATTCAACATAACACAATTTAACAGGTCTCAAATTATGATGTTAAACAACCAGTGACGTATTCACTTATTTTGGCTAAAGATGGTTATGAGAAGGCATAATCATTAGGAAAGGTTTGACCACATGCAAATTTGGGCTGAGGTAAAATAAGTGTGCAATTGCTGTATGTCACAGCCAAGGACTCACATACCCTTGTCCTAGAAGGAAGACATAGTGATCATATACAACTAATGTGCTTTCAAACTGGACTTGTCCAAACAAACCCACTGATAAACTGGTGCGAGAGTTTATAAAAGGAGGTTTCTTACTTATTTTATAAGGTGGCATAAGCTATCTTATATTTCCCGATAAGCTGTGCTGTTCCAAAGCATTGCTATCAGTGACATTCTCCCTTCAACTCTAAGAGGACAGAAATGAAATAGCAGCTACAAAATATCAGGCTTGAGCTCTGGTGAGTGTTTAATAATCTAGCAGCATTTTAACCACCTCTACTCATGTATCTTTATTGGCTGTCATAGGTGAGGGATGACAGATTAGAAGTCATGCTCAGTTAATACTCAAAGTGCCTACTCTTATAGTCCAAAACTCTTCCTCAATTGCTTTGGGTTTGCAGCATCTTGATAGGAAGGAATGAACTCGATGATCTCCAGTTAAAAAAAAAAAATAATCCTCATTACTATTAGAGGTCATGAGCTGTAACAAGAGATGTGCATTGTCCTCTAACTCCAGGGAATATGAAGAGTAGCTGCGTGCGCTTAGGAGAGTTGACAAAAACCCATCTTCCCTGCAAGGACAGCAACCTCAAACCTTATTAGAGCTACTTTTTTCCCTCCTGTAGAATTAAATGTCTTTTCATTTTATGTAGTTCAACCTAACTTTATAAATTAACATGAGCTGAACGACCAGTATTGTATATCGGTCTGAATGAATCCTTAAGCAACTTCCAATTATTATACATAAATTACTAATGAAGTACAGTTCCCTCTGGGATGCAAGGCAATATTCAGATTGACAACTGCTACATTAAACGCTGTCAAAAATGAATACAGAGCACATTTTAACCAAGGACAAAGGGGCATAACACTGCTGTAAAGGGAAAAAAAAGCCATAGGAGCTTTTGCAGTATTTTTTTCATCTAGGCTCAAGATCAGACTCTTTCTGCAAAGTCAATTTATGCCCACAGAACTCCTGCCAGCATTTTTTTCCAGCAACACTGTAAGCTGTGGGTGTACAACTGCATGGCTCATACTCCATTCAATTTACATTCAGCCTAATAAACAGAGGGAAGCAAAACATGCAAGTTGTGTGAGTTGATGAATCTGCAAGATAAGGGTGATCACCCATATAAAGCAGGTGGAATTTGGATTTACATGTTCACCTAAGTCACCTGCAGATGGTAAAATGTTCCAGTTGTGGAGGGTTCTAACCTGCAGCACTGGCATCACGGTTTGGTCTTGGATAAATGGAATCCATATAGTCTAGATTCTTGTTTCAAAGGTTTTGAAATAATAATACATATTTACCTAATTTCAAGGACATTGGGAGAATTAACTAACACTAGTGTGCCTTCCAAACATTCAAGGCACTGCACGAGGCAGAAATTTAACAATTTTTGCAGAACAAAGACTTGCAATAACCTTGCTAAGTTTAGAACATATAACTTTGTTTAACAGGGTTGTTTTTTTTTTTTTTTTTTTAAATAGGATGTCTATATGAAACTGGAAATTGTTATTCTTTCACCTAAGGATGTATTTTATAAGTTTTAATCATTTACCAGAAACTCCCACAACATCTCCTCATACATCATGTTTAGACTGCTAGAAAGGACACAATGGAATATGTAACCCACGAAGGAGAACATTGAGGGGAAAAAGACAATTATTTCATTGAGTAAAGCTAATAATGCTCAGATACTACAACATTTTCTGTACTGATTTTACTTGCTTCTTTGTTTTTACTGTATTTATTTTGGTTCCTCTTTTGATTAGGTAAAATCCAAATATTTTGTTAAGAAGTATTAGCTAATTCAAGAACCCTTCTAACCCGCTAAGTAGTCATTTAAGTAGAATATGTCACTTAATTATAACTTAAGTAGAAGAAACGGAGTCCTCAAAGCATACCAGCAAAAGGAAATGATCTTACCCTTTCACTTACTCTGAAATCATATCATCTATCATCTCCTACGCTTCTGTCCACATCACCAGATCTAGCATGTGACCTTGTTCTTTTGGCTTACTGATACAGGGAGCTTTACACTCGCAAAACGAGGTCCATAGGGCCTGAATCTGTTGGAACAGAGATGTGCTTTCTCAGAGCTACTGAGTGCCCTTGAATCACTGAATCACAGAATCACTAGGTTGGAAAAGACCCACTGGATCATCGAGTCCAACCATTCCAATCAAATCCCACAGCTCACACTGCGGAGGGGGGTCAGCAGCTCTCTGCAGACATGGATTCTCCACTCAAAATACAATCCTATTTTCTTTTAGCAGCTTTTTTTTCTCCTTCGTTCAGCCTAACCCATGGTACTCTGCTGGGATTTTTAGCTTCTCTTATAAAGAGCTGATGAACCTCCTGTAAATTATGATGGAAGATGCCCCAGTCCATTGATTGCATTGCAATTCGGCACACAGGGCAGGAGTAAGGGAAGAAACTATCTTGCTGGGCCAGACTGCCGAGTCAGAACAGGTTATCACAGGAGACAGACTGAAAGAATATTTTAGGTCAACACTGCCTCGTCACCCTGCAGGAGGGCTGCTGCTGCTACAACACATTCCCCACTCAGCTCTTCCATAAAACTGCAAAAGTCTGACATAATTTCCATGGTGCTTCCCTCCCTCCCACAACTTAGAAAAACAGATAAAAAGCTGCACTGAAGAGTGACTGCAATCAGAGGAACATCCTCCCCTGTGGTCCTATCCCTTTCCACTGCAAATATTTGTCCGTTGCTGCTTTTATGTGGCCTTCTGAAGCAGAACTCTCTGCCCAAGAACCTACAACCAACTCCTCCCTTGGCATTGCTTATGTGAAAGGGTGTTTCCAAGGCTCCAGCCAAGAACTTCAGCTACGCCCGTGACTTTGCCACTGCTCTCTTTCCTTGTGAACCCCATAAAAACCAACATCTACAGGACGCTACCTCCCACCTTCTCATACCTGCGCAAAAGTGTGGCCACATCCTTCAGGCTCTGAAATGGCACTAGTGCCGCTTATTTATTTCAGGGTTAAGAGCTGCCTTCTTAGCTTATAAAACCCTTCTGAGCTAGCTCAGTCTCTAAACAACTCACATCTCTTTTCTGACCTTCCTTGCTATTCCACACGCGCTCTTGCCATTAGTGTTAAGACTTCATTACCTTCTTCTGCTTCCTCTTCTCCAAAATAGCTTCACCTCCAGGACTTTCCTCCCGAGGTCAAATCTCAGCTGAGAGCCAATGGTTTTGGTTTGACGTTCTCTCTTCATTTCTTTTCTCTTCTTTGTTGATCATCCTTAAGATTTATGAAAAGTTCCCTGAAAAACATTCTGTAAAGAAGTTTATTTTGAAAATGTTATACACACAAAACTTCTTTTATTATCTCTTTATTACTGTTTGGGGAGGTGGGGGGATCTACCCACAAATAGTTTACTTATCTTTAATGTGAAATAACTTCAGCAACTTAGCTTGTATTCACCGTGGACCTAATATTTTAACCACACTACCAAACCCCACAGTATTTATTAAACATAGAGCAGTAATGAATATTAAGAAAGCCATAGCAGCAGTTTGGCATACATGAGAGACAGTTGACTCAGAAGCCCGGAGCAGCAGCTCTCGGAAAAATTACACACGTCAGCATTTCTTGTACTAAGCTGCATTCTCTTTTGCATTTGAAAAAACAAAATTAAGCAGTTGTCATGGAATTTATTATACCCTTTTGGCAAAATATTACCCTCAAGACACCAATGAGCTCTAAGTCTTAGAAGTAAAAAGCTATAAACCTTAAACTAACAAGCTAACGTTAGAGATGAGTCTGTCAAAGGTTTTCCATACAGTGTTATCCAAGAACAATGTGAAAATAATTGTTCTCTCAGTTTTCTCCAATCTACCGTGCAGTCACCGCTGTGCTACATTTCCTCCACCCTCCCCTTCCGAAGCAATAAATCAGGGCAGCGTCAAAGGTGTCAAAAAGTTTCCTGCACCTGCAATATACTGCAGTGAAGCACTGCAGCAGGGCAGCGCTGCCGGGAGGAACACGCTGATTTGCTTCACGTTAACATGGAGGTAACACGAACTGTTTGAATAATCTCTAGGTAAGCTGCATTAAAACCATTTTACTGCAGTGTACTGCGGTATTAGGGAAGATTTCAGTATTGCATCACGTGGTGTGACACGACCTTAGAGCATCTGTCAGTTCCTGGGCAGTGAAGAAAAGCTTTAAATCAAAGGCTGCAGCCTAGCAACTTTCCATTTTAAGTAATACAACAGACTCTTTTGACTCACTGTGTTTTTATATAGTATGAAACGATACAAAATTCCTGCACTAAAATATTATAGACTTAAAACCCAACATTTTTCTTTCCTTTCATTACTTAGCCCTTTAACCTGGCATCAGGTGAATCTTTCAATGAAAACAGATTTCCCTAGCATTAAGGGTACAGTAAAGACTTACAATGTTACTAGCTCAGTGATAAATTAACTTTTGTATTCTAGAGATAATTTCTCCTGTTCTTTTCCAAGTTACCATAGGGATGTTTCCCTCCCTGTTCTTCCAGCTTGCATTTTTCACAGTTTAATTTAAATTTGCAGATATGCTTTTCTATGCAGTCACATAAAGCTCACATTTCAGTGTTATTCAAACATTTACACAGAGATTTACATTATTTCTACAAAGTTACAGAAATCTTCCTCAGATTTATGTGTCTTCATCAAAGATGCATGAGATGAGTATGAATTTTATCTCAAATTAACCCTAATTTTTCTCAGAGTAACACAGACAAACATGATATTGCAAAAAAGGTCCCGGGATGTTTTTTCTGCAACTGTTTTTTTTTTTTTTTAAATTTAGTAGGATGAGGGAGTTTAGAACTTAATAGTCTTTGGAAGCATGGAAGGGGGCCTACAAGAAAGCTGGGGAGGGACTTTTTCCAAGGGCATGGAGTGATGGGATGAGGGGGAATGGAAGTGGGAAGAGTTAGACACGAGGAAGAAATTCTTCACAATGAGAGCAGTGAGGCACTGGCACAGGTTACCCAGGGAAGCTGTGACTGCCCCATCCCTGGGGGTGTTCAAGGCCAGGTTGGATGGAGACTTCAGCAGCCTGACCCATGTCCCTGCCCATGGCAGGGGGGTTGGAACTGGACGATCTTTAAGGTCCCTTCCAATCCAAACTATTCTATGATTCTGTGATCAAAGTAACAGCTACCGATGCAGTTACAGAGCCAAACTCTTGTCCTTATCTGCATCAGCGCCTGGCACATGCCAGGACTGTCACACACCAGGACTGTCACACATCTCCATGCGATGCAAGGCATGTACCAGAGAAGCAGGGGCTGCAGACAGGCTGCAATTCCCGCAGTTCCCGGAGTCTGCTCCTGGAATTGCTTGGGAATGGCTTTCCTGCATTGGCCACAGCTCTCGTGTGGGAACCACCTTGTCAAAAAAAAGAACGAAGCACAAGCACAACACCAGGGTTTTCATTCAAAAAGAAATCAAGGAGGCTGTGGCTTGTTTTCATGGAGTCACTTGGTTGGAAAAGACCCTTGAGATCGTTGAGTCCAACCGTTACTTGTCCACCACTAAACCCTATCCCTGAGCACTTCATCTACCCATCTTTTAAACACCTGTATGGAGGGGGACTCCACCATTGGGGACTCCACTCTGCCAGTGCCTGAGAAACCTGTCAATGAAGACGCTTTTCCTAACATCCAATCTGAGCCTCCCCTGGAGCAACTTGAGGCCATTCCTTCTATATCTTTTTTTTTAAAGAAAATTTAAATGTAATATCCGGGAACAATTACCACAAAGACAAAGCTAGAGAAATAAACTTTCCTCTCCCTCCCTTTCCTCACTGAAAATACATCCCTGTCGATCAGAACCGCAGTTATTTACAGAGGATGCAGAATGAATCACAGAATCACAGAACAACCAGGTTGGAAGGGACCCATCGGATCTTCTAGTCCAACCATTCCTATCAAACACTAAACCAAGTCCCTCAATACCTCATCCACCCGTGTCTTAAACACCTCCAGGGAAGGTGACTCAACCACCTCCCTGGGCAGCCTATTCCAATGCCCAATGACCCTTTCTGTGAAAAACCTCCTCCTAATCTCCAGCCTAAATCTCCCCTGGCGGAGCTTGAGGCCATTCCCTCTTGTCCTGTCCCCTGGCACTTGGGAGAAGAGGGAAGCAAGCAGAAGGGAGCAAGCAGAGGGATTGCAGT
This sequence comes from Coccyzus lansbergi, assembly GCA_033558105.1. Taxonomy (NCBI): domain Eukaryota; kingdom Metazoa; phylum Chordata; class Aves; order Cuculiformes; family Coccyzidae; genus Coccyzus; species Coccyzus lansbergi. The sequence goes on from JAUMJK010000012.1 coordinate 1,368,126, forward strand.
GGTAAAGTAATTTTGCCAGAAAGGACGTTGCATCATTTTAAGCAGAAGGCGGAGAAAATGAGAAAGAGGAGCTGAACTGCTGAGAAAGAGTCACACAAACACAGATAGACACACACCCCCCCGGTACCTCGTAGAATCCATTTTCCGCCTCCCTTTTGCAGCAGCTTCAGCCCGTGATGGCAGCGGCCGCCCCGGCCAAGTCCCCGCAGCGCCGGGACGCGCTGGGCGCCTTCCTCGTGGCGGCGGCGGCGGTGCCACCCTCCTCCTCCTCTCCCTGTCCCACGGCCTCGTCCGCCTCCCGGTCGCCCTCGTCCTCCCCCAAGGCCCAGCCCCGCTGACCACGCCCCCAACACGTGACCACGCCCCCACACGACTGACCCCGCCCACTCAGCCCGCTCTACAACAGCTATTGGCCACGCAAACACTCCCACCACGCCCATCAGTGGTTGGCCCCGCCCACTCAGCAGCCAGCGACAAGGGTATTGACCAAGACCCCTCCGCCAGTCAGGCCCCGCCCCCTCCGTGCACCCTCAAAGCCTGACAGAGGCCCTCGGGCTGCCAACCCACGCCCCCTACAGAAAGGCCCCGCCCCTTCGCCCATCGCCCCGCCCCTCCTCGCTTCACGACGCCCCCTTCGTACTTGGCCACGCCCCTCCAGTTCCTTTGCTCCGCCCCACAGCTTTACCCCCTCCCCCGGATTTTGGCTCCGCCCGGCCACCAGGCCCCGCCCTTCCGTTGCTCCCCGCTCTCTGGTCCAACCCCTCCCCTTACCTGACCGCGCCCCTTCACTTGACCCCGCCCCCTCACCCTGGCTGGCCCCGCCCCTCCAGACACAGAAGACTTTTGGCTCCTTTGCCCCACCCACTTACCTGCCCCATCCCCTTGCTTTTGGCCCCGCCCCTGCTGCCAGGCTCCGCCCCTCTTCGGTGGCTCCTCTTGTCAAGCCCCTGGCTCTTTACCTGATCCCGCACCTTCACTTGGCCCCGCCCCTCGCCTCTCATGTAGCCCCGCCCTTTCGTTCCTGGGCCTCCCCCATGCACACCTGGACCCCACTCTGGCTGCTTCGCCCCGCCCCCTAACGTGGCCACGCCCTTCCAAGCATGACCCCGCCCCTTCACCACCCAGTCTCCCAGCCCGGCCCCGCCCACTCCATTTAGGCCACGCCTCCGAGTTTGGGGCCCACCCCTCGCTCTTAGGTCCCGCCCCTGCTTTTGACGACGCCTACTTGTCTTGACCACGCCCCCGGTTGGGCCACGCCCACACACCTTTGGGCGCTCTCGCCGTTGATTTGGCCACGCCCCCTCCCGTTCTGGCCACGCCCCCTCCGCGGTTTTTTCCTCCCCCCCCCCACGCCCCAAACCCCCCCACCCCCCGTTAGCCTCGCTTTTCCCCCCCCCCCTCCACCTCCAGTAACGGCAGCGGCTGCTGAGTCACGGCTCGGCTTCCATCCCGCTCCTCCTCCTCCTCCGCCGCCGCCGCCGCCCCGCCCGCCGCTGCCGGCGGCGATGCCCGCCCCGCTGCCGGGGGGGGCGGAGAGCGGCTGCCCGGCCCCTCGCCGCCCGCCGCAGCCCCTCGCCGGGGCATCCCGGCGCCTGAGCCATGATCGCCGCCGCTTTCCTGGTGCTGCTGAGACCCTACAGCATCCAATGCGCCCTCTTCCTGCTCCTGCTGCTGCTGGGCACCATCGCCACGATCTTATTCTTCTGCTGCTGGCACCGCAGGCTGCAGAAGAGCAGGCATCCCATCCGCTCCGTCTTCTCGGGGCGCTCCCGGAGCCGAGGTAAGCGCCGCCGCTCCTGCCTGGGGGCGGGCACGGGCTTCCCTGCCTCCTTTAGGGATACCACGTAGGGATGGAGAGATCCCCCCGTCCTCTGGATGTAGCTGAGCCACCTCTCCGTCCCTGAATCGCATCCCCAAGCGCCGCCTCTCCCTGTCCTCGTCCTCTGGATACGCTGAATCCCTAGGCTGAGCCCAACCGTACCTCTCCTTCCCTAAATCCCATCCCTAGCCTCCCCGTCCTCGTCCTCTGGATACACTGCATCCCTAGGGCTGAGCCCAACCTTACCTCTACTTCCCTAAATCCCATCTCTAGCTTCCTCGTCCTCGTCCTCTGGATACACTGCATCCCTAGGCTGAGCCCACGCGCCCCTCTCCATCCCTAAATCGCATCCCTAAGCGCCTCACCCCCCGCCCCCCTCCGCCCCCCCGCCCCAGTCCTCGTCCCCCGGATACACTGAACCCCCTTAGGCTGAGCCCAAAAGCGCACCTTTCCATCCCTAAATCGCATCCCTAGCCTCCCCGACCTCGTCCTGGGGCTGCCTCGAATCCCCCGGCTGAGCCCAAACGCTCCTCCACATCCCTGAATCGCATCCCTAAGCGCCTCGTCCTCCAGACCCCTCCAGGGATGGAGACCCCACCGCCGACCCCTTTAAAGAGAAGCCCTTCAGGCTTTAAAGAGAAGCCCTTCAGGCTTTAAAGAGAATCCCAGGCGAGCCCAGGACTGCGGCAGCCCAGTCTCCACCCCTCCCTTAGCAGGGACCGGAGGGCCGGGGACACCCACCCCCTGGTCTCATCAAGAACTTTATCCCCAACTTCTTCCCCGTGAATTGAACCTAAGGGTCCTGCGCCAAAGGGCGAGCAATTGGACAAAGCCGGGAGCCGGAGGGAAATCTGAGGTGGAGCCGGAGAGATGCAGCCTGTGTGTCTTTTTTTTCTTTTCCCTTCCAGATGCTGTCATGAGAACTCATCATTTTCGCTCTGAGGTAATTTATTTAGCACGCAATTTCAAGGTCAGAAGCTGTTCTCTTTACCTGTCGTTGTGGTCTTTTGTTAATGAAATCACGCAGCAAACTTTCCATTTTTGCATGAAAGGCATCACCTCCTCTTTCATTTCTTGATTTTTTTTTTTTTTTTTTTTGCCACACAAAGCCTCAGCTCCTCATTCGTGTCACCCCCAACCAGCCTGCTCATTTGTCTCCTTTCCAAAGCCACTACTTCCAGAAAAGCCGTACGTGCCAGATTTACTCGGTCCAAAAAGCAACCCCAGCCCAGTTATTGACTGCGCTGCGAATACATTGGTTTTTCCAGCTGCAGAGATTCCGCTCGCTTGCTTTGCTGCCAGCCCTCACCTGCGCCACGGTCCTTGTCAGGGAAGTTGCCCCCTTGGCTTGGATGCTGCCGCGGGAGATCCCAGAAGGATCCGGATTACAACAAGGCTGCTTGGCAGGCACCTCATTTCATGACTCTATTCATTGGTCAAGGGAATCGAAACGCTCACATGGCAGCACTAGAAGTGTAACACAGACCCCCAGTCACCTCCTTGGGCTTCTGAATGAGGAACATAACAGCTGGGAAAATATGGAAAATAATACAATACTACAGTTTTTGGTTTGTTTCCATGTAGAGCTCCTGTCTAGGTATTTCTCCTGCCTGCATCATGATATTGATGTAAGGCTCATTCTCATGCCATTGCCTGCTATGCTGGGAAGCCTTGAGAGAGGGTTTTGCACTAAAATGATCTTTATTGTTTGCATTTTTCCTTACCTGGTTGTGGGTGAGAAAATTACCCAGTTTATGAGTAATGTTTTCAATAGTAAGCCTTTTAGTACTTTTTTTTTTTTTTTTTTTTTTTTTTTTTGAGGTGTGGTTTGTATTGTAAATAAGTTTTAAACTCCTAACTATTTCGAGATTTGTACACACTGTCACAAAAAGAAGATGACCTAGGGAAAGTCCTGTCTTTAAACCATGAAAAAGCTATTTTTTTTTTTTTAAAGTGAACACAGCAATGTGTGCCTCTGGAAGTCAAAAAGATTTTTTCATTATTTCATTCCTCCAATACAAAATACCTGGTTTCCATGTAAAATTCTCTCACTCTTGAGCCTAGGTAAAGATAAAGTATAATGTCTTGTGCCTTTTTGCAGTACATGTTGTCCTGTTTGGTGACTCCTAAAAGGGAAGTTTGCAAAGTGACTAATCTAGTTTTATTCATGTGGTTGGTTATTTGCATAGCACCCAGTTAGCAATGGGCACATAGAAATTAGTTATAGTTGAGATATGTATATATTAAAATATTGCATTTACTGAAATGTGCTAGAATAAAAGAATAGGAATGGTTATATTCTTGGATAATTTTCTACATTTTGCTGAGACAGAATAACACCATAGCTAATGGTCTAAACCTTCCTTTTAAGTAGGTTGTGAAGCTGCTTTCCCCTTTGTTATCTGATGATAGACTTTTGAGTCTAAAGAGAAAACAGTGACTCATTTGATGTCATTAAGTTTTCATTGTCCAGTTTTTTTTCAAGTAAAACCTTATTTTAATGAATTTTATGTAATTGATTAATAACAAATTACAACCACACTCCCATGAAAAGATTGGCAGCATTATCTGAAACAGAATTTTACATCCTCATTCTCTGTCAGCACAAAACTTCCAATTCCAATAAAATGCTGATGAAAACAAAGCATGATACGTGAAAATATGGGCTTTGCAGAATCCCCCCACCCACCTCCCACCCCCGCAAATGAACATGACATCTCAGCTCCAAGTTCTGTAGCACCAGATCCATCTGTTAGCTTCCAGTCTACTTAGTTGCTTGTCAGGTGCAGTTATAAATGGTGTATCTTAATGATAATGAAAGATAATGAAAAATAGGTTGGTAGTAAATAGCTGTGGGTTGTCACTCAGCTCCCGAGGGCTGGGTTCAAATCTGACTTGCATCACACGTGAAGATGCAGGTGGTCTAGTGGCAGTGCACTGAGAATTATAATTGCCTTATCTACAGAACGGTTGGCAATTCCTGCATGATTGGCTGCCTGCCAGGAAAGCCTTATATTTGGAAAAATAGATGTGTAGCAAATTTATTTTGAGGTTCTTTCTTTGCCGGAGACACAACTCTCATGCTGCATGCCTGCATTGTCTTTGTCTATATACAGAGAGAAGTATTTAATGCCTTTCCTTTTGTATTGAACTCCACATTAAAAAATAAGACATCATACTAGGGGAAGATAAATACTAAATTTGAACGACTATTTATGATCCTTATCAGTGATTCTGTTCTGATTTTAATATGCCACTGTGAATGCACAAATAGCCTGTCTGGTTTTGTGGGTTCTGATTTTGAATGTCTCTGCAAAACATGCCTCATTTATTATACTGCAGAAGCCTATGCAGATATTGCTCATTATAGAACGGACTTAAACACTTGACCCCCTGCCTCAAAAGGAGGAAAATTTGCATGAACCATTATGAATATAAAGTAGGTTAAAGTCTGTCTTTGTTAGAGGTGCTTTGTAACAGAAAAATTAACCAGCAAGAAGATGCTGAGTTAATACAGTCATATCTTTTCCTCCCCACTAACACTCATTTACTGCCATCTGAAGTTTGCCAGACCTATTTCTTTGTATTTTTTTTTATTGCAGCCCTTTAAGTTCTTTATAACTGCTGTTAAGGTTCTCCCCATCCCCAAGGTGCTATAGATACTCCACAAAGTCACACAGGGATCAGACCCAGAATAGTTAACGTTTCTAATCTGAGGGAGACCTAGATATGCCAGGGCTGTAAAAAGAAAACAAGTAAATTTCCAACAGAAATATTCATTGCTTACATGACAAATCAGACTTTGATGTTGCTATTTGTGTTATTCTTTCTCTAGTTTGAGAATCAGTTGTAGAATGAAATGTCTGTGCTTAATCAAACCCACACCAAAGTAACAATATAACTCTGAGAGTTTTACCAACACAGGGTCTGCGTTGGATTTATTTAATTATTATTATTTCTTGTATCTTCAAAAATTTGAACATTATCAGTGAATCACTGACTTAATTCTTCGTGTGCTTTCTATAGATTTTTTTTTCATGAAATATAGGGATTTTTTGTTTGTACTTTGAGAGCTTGGGCTTGATACGTTTAAATGTTTAGCATCTTATGAAGAGGTTTGAATGTCTATTGTACTTAAAATTTGAAGGCATTGATTAACGTGTTGATGTTGCCACATCTTGTAGTTTAAATTTCATTCCAAATTAGTTTTCCTTATTGTCTAAGCCTCTGGAGTCATGGGATTATGTGAGATTTTTTACCTCTCAATTAAAAACAAAGCAAGCTTCTAGCCCTAAGGCTGGAAGGAATTAATAAAAATGGTGTAATTCTTAAAATCTTTTGATTTTGTGATAAGAACTGTTGGAAGGTTCTTATCCCGGATCTTTAAACTGCTGTTTCTTATGAGATTGTAAAGGGATAATTATGCTAATTGCTAAACCGGTAGTTGATGGTTTTCATATCATCAAGGAGGGAAAAAAATCAGCAGATTTATAAAGCATTTGCCAGAAATTTTCTGAGCTTTACAATTTTCTCCTATCTTACCTTTTAAATTAGAAATACTGTGATCTCAGGAACTGAAGGCAACCAGGAGCAATATGGTATCTTTTCGTATTTATTTTATTTTCACTCATATATTTTGGACAAGCTTCCTGTGAATGCTTCCACTGAGACCTACAGGTATAAACCTACTAGGAAGCAAATCTAAAGAAGTTTTACAGTCCACTGTAAATTCTGACTTCACATAACCCAGGTGCACGTCTGCTGGGACTGCTCACACAAATAAGGTAAATGGGAGTTGACTCTTTATGAAGAGGCTCTCTGGGAGGGCTGGCAGCATATATTAATCATAACTGTAGCAAAGGAATAATATTTGGTCATTTGAGTTTTTACAAACCCCACATTTTTTTTTCTTAGTATACTGAACCGTCACTACAAGGTTATGTGTATTCGGTCTACTGTTGTGGTAGAGAAATTGTCATTAGTCTTCACTGACCTATTTTTCAGAGCAAACGAATTTGCTAAATCATCCATTATGGTACAATGGATGCCAGGCCATAGTGCAGCAATCCCCGATAAATGCGTATATTGACTTTGTGAACAACTGATGCCCAGAAAAAGTGTAAATTTAAGCCCAAGACTACTTTTGCCATTATTGTCCTCCTTCTGAGATGACTGTGAGACGGTTGCCTAAAAGTGGAGTTCTAGATACCTTACAAAACAATAATGAATTGTCTTTGAAGAGTTGCACCATGATTTGTCCCGAGCATTATAGAGTTATTTATAAACTGCTCCAGTTACGTACAGCTCCAGTGAAAAGAGAAATCAGCAGACCCTCCAAGCTGAATTTGAGTTTTCTGTTTGATTAGAAGGAGTGCATTCAAGTAGCAGCAGAAATATACAGGACTAGCCAGAAAAATACATTCATTCACCTATTCAAAGGATGTCTCTTTGTCTTTGCAGAGCTGAATCAGCCTGGAAATATTTTACCTTTGTGTTTGACACACTTTCCCCCAGGATGTTTAATCTGTTTTTCCATTAGCTGCCTAAGAGTTAAGGAACAGGTTCAAGGGAAAATAAATCAGAGACAAAAATAAATTGTTTTCTTCAATATATGAGAGCACTTATATACAGGAATGAATGGAGAGCTATAAATACAGGTTACAGTGTACAAGGACAAATCCTTCTATCCATTTTTCAAAACATGTCCAGCAATGTGGCCCAGACAGAGTACATTGCACTGAGCTGCTGCCTGGCAAACTTGGTACCACTGAGCATCTGCTTACTGTATGTCCTCTGTCCATTACTGTTCGTCAGCTTTATTCGCTTCAGGGCTGCCTTTCGATAGCTAGAAGCATCGGTCTGTGCTGAGAAACAGCCTGTTTGGCAGTTCAATCACAAAATGCATGGCAGTTCACCAACTACTGCAGCAAGAGCACTTTGGTCCCTGAGGTAACTCCAGTGTTAACTCAGGTACCTCTACTCTGTGCTGCAGTGTGGTGTAGAAATACCGTCTATATTTCTATAGCCATCTGGTTGTCTGCATCTCGATTCTGACACCTGACAGTCTGCAAAACCTTGAAGAACAAGTGATAGAATGAGAGGGAATGGCCTTGAGTTGTGCCAGGACAGGTTCAGATTGGATATTAGGAAAGATTTCTTCAGTGGAAGGGTTATCAGGCACCAAAACATGCTACCCAGGGAGGTGACTGAGTCATAATCCATGGAAGTATTTAAAATATGGCTAGATGAATTGCTCAGAAATATGGTTTAGTAGTGGACAGATACAGTTGGACTCTATGATCTCAAGGGTCTTTTCCAATCAAAATGATTCTATGAAAAACTGAGGAGATCTCCTCCTAGCTCCATCAATCACCCAATAAAGTACTAACATTGTGCCATGCTGGGACCGGCATTATGATTGCACACATCCCCACAGCTCTCTAGCAGGATAGAGAGCAACTACTGCTTAAAGAGCTAAAACATAATAAAAGTCTTTCTTATTTAATTCCCCATTTATACAGTTGTGTCAACAACCTTCTGGCTATCACGCTAAGTATTTACATATTCAGACTTCTCCGTGTCTCCTGTTATCTGTGGAAATGTGTGTTCTAGATGAGGTTGCAGCTTCAGATATGTTGTATGTCAGCTACAGTGCATCTTCCTGGTTCACACAAGCAGCTGCTTGCAAGCAAGGAGAGCCCTGATTTCGAGGGGGTCCAGGCAGAGCAAGGCTTGATGCCATGGACTGTTAGCAGCTACATTGTACACATGTACAGAATGGGAACTTGTAACTATTGTTTTTTAGTCTGAAACTAACCTCAGTTTGAAACGGAGTTAAAATAGCTGAAGTTGTACTTGTGGTGAGCACATGTATTACCACATCTGCTATAGAAACTGTTACTCCACAGAGAGAAAGGATCATGCCGGGGTCCAGAGATCATGCACAGCTCAGAAAAGCTTAGCTGTCTACGCTGGTTTCTCAGTCACTGTGGTTAGATTATTAGGGTGACAGATCAGGTTGCAGATGCGCCTACAAAAACAGCTCAGCACTTCAGGCTGAGGGTATTAAATGCAAGAAAGCGCTGAGTGACCAGGGTAGTTGGATCCTCGAGGCTGTTTCTGCTCCCGAGCTGTTATGTGTTGTTTTTCTAGGGCAGGGAAATGTTACTCACGCTCTCTTCCACACTCAGGCTTTTTAAAAGAGAGGCACCTTGGATGTGCTGTGGGAGAACAGAGCACAGGGTGAAGTCACCTCGCTGTTTTCATGCAGGATCAGATTCAGCCGAGCTGGCCTTTTTGGGCTTGACTGTGTCAAATATGAGCAGGTTCTGTGCAGAGCTGCGGCCTCCCAGCTCTGCAGCCTGGGGGGCTCTCAGGCTCTGAGGAGGGCATGCTCAGGTCCCTCCAGCTTCTCTGGGCCAGGACTCAGAAGCGCGTTGTAGAGATGCTCTAGCAAGTCGTCAAGTCCACAGTTGGTACGGCTGATCTTGATGAGCACGAGCATAACTGGCTGGTTTTAAGCCAATTCTTTGTGCTTCTAGTTCAGCTGTGAGCCTGGGTACTTGTTATTTGGGTTGTACTGAAGTCCAAAGAGTTTAAGCCACTGCTGTGCTCCCTGGTTGCCCTACTGCCGTGCATGAAGGAGAGCCAGTGGTTGCTGTTCCTGACTCATCAGCAGGAAAGAATCATGAGTTACGACTGAAGTGTGAAAACACTGCATCAGCGACAGAAACTAACTGCATTTGACATTTGGCCAAAGACACATTTTTTTTCAGTGTCCTTATTGCCCCTGTCCACTTAGCTCCTTAAATACAACATTCTCCTTCAGAATGGCAGGGTAAATAGTAGAGCAGACTGGAAGTGAAACACAGTTCTTACAGGACTTAATTTATGATTATCTGAATTGATAGTACTAACTATACTGAAATGCATCATCATGTCAGATTGAAGCCTTATCACTGAATCATGGAATGGGTTGGAAGGGTCATTAAAGATAACCTAAATCCAACCTCCCCACCACTGGATCAGGTTGCTCAAAGCCTCATCCAACCTTGTCTTGAACACCTCCAGGGATGGGGAATCCATGACTTCTCTCAGCAACCTGTGCCAGTTTGTCACCACACTCACAGTAAAAAATTTCTTTCTAATGTCTGATCTAAATCTCTCCTCTTTGAGCTTAAAACGTTTACCCCTCATCCTGTACCTGTACTCCCTGATGAAGAGCTGTACTTTATCTTTCCAGTACCTTCAGGTACTGGAATGTTGCTCTAAGGTCTCCCTGGAGCCTTCTCGTCTCCAGGCTGAACAAGCCCAACTGCCTCAGCCTGTCCTTGTACGGGAGGTGCTCCAGCCCTCTGATCATCTTTGTGTCTGTCCTTGGGACACGCTCTGACAGATCCGTGTTCTTCCTTTGCTAAGGATTCCAGAACTGAATGCAAGTGAGGTCTCATGAAAGCAGGGTAGAGGGGGAGAATCACCTCCCTTGACCTGCTGGTTACGCTTCTTTTGATGCAGCCCAGGATATGTTTGGTTTTCTATTATTATGTTTATCCTCCTCTTTTGTTCTAGAGAGAATAAAATGATACAACTAGGTTGAGACATCATTCCTTTCTGATGCGCTGCCACTACCTTCCTGCATGTAAAGTGCAGCCAGAGTCAGAAAGTGACTTTGCAAAAACAACATCTTCTTATATGGCAAGATAAATTTTCTGTAAGCATTTACAGTATATAGTCTATAGAGCTACTTAGCTGACCTAGTGTGTGCATCTGCCTTAGGAAAAGCCGAACAGTTCTTCAAGCTTCACTGAATGTATTGACTATATTTTTCATTGGCTGTAACAGGAACTTAGACTAATAGTTCCTTCAGGAGAGACCCATTCAGATATGTTGTTGGATCTCAATGCAGGTATCTTAATAGATAACTAAATTCTGCTCTAAGTATCTTTATTTATATACATATGTACTTGTATATGTAATGTCTCTCATCAGTTCTGCATCTATTTTATGCTTCACAAAACGCAGACCCATTTTTACAAGCCGTGGTGGCATACATTCTCTCACCAGTTTGCACCTCAAGCGAGCACGCTGGACAAAGGAGAGTCATTTCCTTGTGCTACATGTTTGGCAGTGGATTAATGATGTGTATATTATTTGTTATTCTCCTTCTAACTGTACAGAATCACAGAATCATGAGGCTGGAAAAGACCCACTGGATCATCGAGTCCAACCATTCCTGTCAAACACTAAACCATGTCCCTCAGCACCTCATCCACCCGTCCCTTAAACACCTCCAGGGGAGGTGACTCAACCACCTCCCTGGGCAGCCTCTGCCAGTGCCCAATGACTCTGTCTGTAAAGATTTTTTCCTGATGTCCAGCCTGAACCTCCCGTGGTACTTTTAATGTTTAAAGTTAATTCCTTTGGCAGATTTTTGATGTATGCCGTACACTGCCCAAGCTGAGAAGTGAGGAGGTAGAAAACAGAGGAAGCAGAAGTGAAAGAGGGACATGCTTGCAGAATGTGCTAGTATATTCTAAATTAAACATTCCCTTGAAGACCACTGATCAATCAGTACTTTGATTTATTTTTGTTCTTAAATAATTGTTCCATTCCTACTGTAGGCTTGCAGTGCCCTGAGGTAACAGGGAAGGAACTGGGACAAGTCATTGCAAAAGTGAGGTGGCTGTGGAGGGCTGTAAGCCTTCTTGTCAGAGAATCATAGAATAGTTTGGGTTGTAAGGGGCCTTAAAGATCACCCAGTTCCAACCCCTCTGCCATGGGCAGGGACACTTCCCACTAGATCAGGCTGCTCAAGGCCCATCCAACCTGGCCTTGAGCACCTCCAGGGGTGGGGCAGTCACAGCTTCCCTGGGCAACCTGGGCCAGTGCCTCACTGCTCTCATAGTGAAAAAAATTATTCCATATGTCTAGTCTAAACCTGCCCCTCTCCAGTTTTTATGCATTGTCCCTCATCCTATCACTACAAGCCTTTGTAAACAGTCCCTTCCTGGCTTTCTTGTAGCCCTTTCAGGTACTGGAATGTTGCTGTAAGATCTCCTCTGAGCCTTCTCTTCTCCAGGCTGAACAAGTCCAACTCTCTCAGCCTGTCCTCGTATGGGAGATGCTCCAGCCCTCTGATCATCTTTGTGGCTTCCTCTGGACCTGCCCCAACAGGTCCATATCCTTCTTATGCTGAGGATTCCAGAATTGGACAAAATACTCTAGGTGGGGTCCCCCAAGAGAGGAATAGAGGGGCAGAATCCCCTCCCTTGCCCTGCTGGCTGTGCTTCTTTTGATGCAGTGCAGGACATGGTTGGCCTTCTGGACTGTGAGTGCATGATACTGGCTTATGTTGAGCTTCTCATTGACCAGCTACAGGGCAGCTCTCAATCATGTCATCCCCCATCCTCTATTGAAATCGAGGATTGCCCTGATACTGGTGTAGGACCTTGCACTTGGCCTTGTTAAATCTCATGAAGTTCTCACAGCCCCACTTCTTCAGCCTGTTCAGGTCCCTCTGGGTGACATCCTGTCCTTCCAGTGTGGCAACTGCACCACTCAGCTTGGTGTCACCTGCAGACTTGCTGAGGGTGCACTCAATCTCGCTGTCAATATCATTGATGAAGATTTTAAACAGCACTGGTCCCAGTACAGACCCCTGAGGGACACGGCTAGTCACAGATCTCCATCTGGACTTTGAGCCATTGACCTCTGAATATAACCCTCCAACCACTTTCTTATTCACCCTACTGTCCACCCATCAAATCCATCTCTCTCCAGTTTAGAGAGAAGGATGTTGTGGGGGACTGTGTCAAAGATTCTAGGGAAATCTAGGTAGATCACATCCATCGGTTTACCCGTGTCCACTGCTGCAGCTACCCCGTCATAGAAAGCCGCTATGTTGGTCAGACAGGATTTGCCGCTGGTGAAGCTGTGCTGGCTGCCATTAATCACCTCCATGTCCTCAATGTGCTTTAGCAGAGCTTCTAGGAGGATCTGTTCCATGATCTTCCCAGGCACAGAGGTGAGGCTGACAGGTCAATAGTTCTCAGGGTCGTCTTTTCTACCCTTTATAAAAAAGGGCACAATGTTACCCTTCTTCCAGTTACCAGAGACTTCTGATTGCTGTGACTTTTCAAATATCATGGAGAGTGGCTTGGCAACCATATCTGCCAAGTCTCTCAGGTCTCTGAGAATGACAAGACTGCTTGGAGAACAGGCCAGTGTCTGTGATTAATAGATTTATAAAGGAAAGAGTAATAAAGGATATCTTGATGCATGAATGGGGATGCTATTTTCTTAGACATGGTCAGATTTTCCTAGTGTTACAGTTTACCTGCTTTGATAGGAATCCTAACCTTCTGATGGGAAAAAACCCATGGTGTAAAACAGCAGTGTAATGCAGCATGAGTTATTAAAAACTGCGTTCTAAATTCCTATCTAAACCCTAGGTTCGCAGAAGGCCTCATGTATACACCTGAGGGCCCACTTAGGAACTGGAAATCAGGTTACTCATGTTGTATGTCATGAACTCTGTTGGGAATGTAATCTTGTTCTGTTACATAAAACACAATTACTTTTAGTCCCTTTGAGTATGTGGACTTACCCTGGAGTATGATATATGCCACATCAGTCTTCACTATCTAAGAAATGGTTCCAGCTCTGCTTAGAGTTCAGATTTTAGAACGTAAGAATAACATACCCTAAAATAAACATAAGACATGCAAAGAAACATCAGTGAAAGCTTTTAATGAGGGAGTGGAATGAGAAATTGAATATAAAGTCTCACGTTTGATGTTTTAAACCTTGATTCAGATCTTTGTAGGAGTAATCCTTGGTAAAGATTGAAAAAAAAAAACGAAAAAAAAAAGATCAAGAGAATAAAAAAAAAGAGAAAAGTTGCAGTCTATTTTTTGAGACCTGGTAGAACCAAGTGGGGACAAATGCAGTTGCTTTGTCCTTGTGTTTTTATCAAATAATACACTGAGTGTAGGTAATCTTCCTGCTATCAAAAACTAAGACCTAGCTTTAATTATCAATCTTTTGTATTAGAGAGAATGCATAAGTAGTGTGGAGGACTTAATTTGAAGCCTGGATTTTGGGCTGAACTTGCAGAACTGGCAGTTAAATAAATGCTGTGGGGCTTTTTTTTGTTTCTTTGTAAACTGAGGATATTTGGGGTGCAAGTCACTATGGGAGAAGAACAAGGGAAATAAGGCAACCTTGGTAACTTCTGTGTTTAAAACTGTTCTTACAATACAGATGCACATATATATATTGTTAGATGCGCAGCAGAAAGGCTTTCAAATTTGTCTCGACGTGCAGGAGAATTTGACACAATCAAGTTATTTACTTAAAGCTGCTTTTCTAATTCAAGTAGGTGTTTCAGCTATAGGATTTAATTATACTTCAGCCTGTCTGCAAAATAGCTGAGAACCCTGGCATCTTGAGAATGGTTTTGATTCTAAGCATACCAGTGTCTCCAGGCCCTAAGACATTGTAGGTTGCATATACATGAAAGTTGCAAGCTTTAAACAGGCAGTAACTGGCAATTCAAAGACTGTTTCCTGAGGCCGTTAATTGACAATGGTAATAGATGACAATTCTCCTGCATATACAACACCTGTCAAAAACCTTGAGAGCAAAGACATGAAGTTCGATATCCTATCTGTGCTTCCTTTGGCTCTGATATTAATTAGCGCACCAGCAAAAGTGTGTTTAATCTACGTGACTTGCTCAAAGACCTGTAAAGGCATTTGTAGATACAGTTGAATTCTGTTGTCATTCCCTCCCGATGTGCTGAATTGTGGTTTAATGCTAGCTAGTGCTTTTTGTGTGGCTTACTGATGTTCTGCCAGAAGGTAAACTGGGCTGCAGTCCAGTGTCCACTGAAGCTAATGCAAAGATTTCTGCTGACTTCAGCTGGACATCAGGTAACGCAATCTTACTTCCCTTGAAGTTAATGTTTAGTGACTATGAAAATACATGCTGGCTGGGAAGGTTAATTTCCAAATTAGAATTCCAGCACCCCATATGTTCCACGTAAAGTGTTACACATTAGGAAAATGAAAAATTAATATAGTTTCTTATAAAGCACAAAAATAATAGATAACGTATGATGAAAGCAGTAGGGAAAGTAGAAACTAGAATAGAAAGCAAAAGGATCTAGTGAATCAATACAATTACACACTAAAAAAAAGGGAGTTATGTTACTAAAGCAACAATGCACATGTGGGGCGGCACTGAGGTATTCCTGTGGTGCTATTGAAGTACCAGACAAAGAGTGAAAAAGAAATACAGGAAAACTAGAAGTGAAAGAAAAAGGTTCAGTGTATTATCTAAAATGTCCTCATCTATAAATAAAAAAGGAAAAATTAGACAAGTGTTTTGGGAAGTTTCAAATCCTGGTTTTTTTCTATTAATGAGTGGACTAGGAATGGGAATGAGCAAAAGCGTAGCAAGAATTGCAGAGTATCATGTACTTGGTTATCAAATATCAGACAATACAGAAGAAATTCTGAAGAGTACGGCAGATGAGCACATGTGATGTTCATAAATGCAAGGCTGGGTATATGACAGAGAAAAGACATTTATCCACTTTATTATTATTATTATAATTTTTAAGTTTTTAGTCTCCAGAAAGGACCTTTTAAATTACTCTTGAAAACTCAGCAAAGACATTTTTCAGATGGATAGCCTGATTAGAAAGGGATGGGGAATATTTAAATAGAATGGAGAAAAAATGTTATATTATTATACATATCAACAATACAAATTTGTAAGGGAAATGTTACAAACTATGGAGATCCAGCAAGAGCGATGTCTGTGAATAGGGACATAGAAAACTCTCACAAAAAAAAAAAAGGTGGAAGAGATTGGAATTATTTCTATAAGAGGAACTGTGATGATAAAATATGTATGGAATGATGAAATCTGTGTTGAAGGTAGACCAAAATCTAGTCATTATGGGGCTGATGAGGTGCTAAGGGCCATGGTTTAGTGTTTGATAGGAATGGTTGGACTCGATGATCTGGTGGTTCTCTTCCAAGCTGGTTGTTCTATGATTCTATGATCCATCTTATCTAATTTTTGATACTTACAGTGTTGAGGTCTATGAGTGAAGTAGTCAGCTTGGGCTCCCCGTGTGGCCAGTGGAGAGAAATAGATGCCATTAGAGAATGGTTCATCTGACCCGTTGACTTCAGTCACTTGAAAGGGAGCCCATGGAGGGGAGGTCTGCTGAGCTTTGGTCAGAAGAATCCCATGCTCTTTCTATAAACAAGAAATCAGTCATTGGGCATTGGAATAGATTGCCCAGAGAGGTGGTTGAGTCACCTTCCCTGGAGGTGTTTAAGGCACGGGTGGATGAGGTATTGAGGGACTTGGTTTAGTGTTTGATAGGAATGGTTGCACTAGAAGATCCAATGGGTCCCTCCCAACCTGGTTGTTCTATGATTCTATGGTTCTACATCAGAGGTGTGAAGTTAAAACTTGGCTGGATAAGAAGACTTTTTACTGTGGAAGTTTGCTCTGGCACACAGTGCCCAGGCTTGCAGTATTCATTGTTGGTTGAGCACAAAGAGGGACACAACAGGTCTTTTCAATATTACCACACTTCATTCCAGAAAAAAAACCCAAAAAACCAAACACTTCCAAAGAAGCTTTAAAAAGATGAATTTCAGCTAAAAGAGGCTGATGTCCCCAGCCTCCTTCCACAGAAAGAAAAGCTCCCTGGAGGGCAGTTGAACTAGGCTTTGTCTGTGCACTGGCCTCCAGAGACACCTCTCTATTCCTGCTGATGGCAGAGTATGACTAAGAAGATCAATCTTCGTGGGTTCGGACAGACTCTAGTGGAAGGATACGCATGAATGCTTTTGGAGAGAAAGGAATCACAGATTCAGTTTGCCTCTTGTCTTCCTCTGTGATAGGTTCTCACGGTCATCTGAGTTGTTTCCTCAAGGGAAAATAGTTTGTAGTGTAAATCTGTGTGCAGTTATTTTAGTAGTTAGAAGACAGTTTTTCTAAAAGTATGTATGTAGAGTCTTGTTTGGTTTGCCTTGGTGCGGTTTTTTTCTGTTTTGTTTTCAATAACCATAAAAATAAGTCACGCAGTAAGGTCTAGGAATGAGTAATTCCTTCTCAGGACAAATAACAAGAAAACTTTTGTCACTGTTCAGTGACAGAGGATGCACATGAGATCAGAAGCCACAAATTGCTTAACAATGTTAGAGCAACCTGGTAGAATTGCCCATTTAAGTTTAATCTCTAGGGTTTTCTCAGTGATCAGGTCTCAAGTGGTGTACTGTGCATCCTTGAATACCTGGTAATACTTTTGTGCTTCTCTATGAACGTAACATCTAGAACAATGCGTCTTTACCAAGCAGATATATGTATCATTTAAACTACTTATAATTATTATTATTATTTTGATTGCTGTATTAGTATAATTTTACAGTTTTGGTTTCAACTGAAGGATAAATAACACAAGGAACATATGTTCATTTCACTGTTGACAAGGAATCGCTGGCCATTCTCGTTTTGCACTGAGCACAGGAGCAGCAGCTCCTCTATGTGACATCACTTTTGAACCCTGTCTTCTTGATTGCCAAAACTTGGAATTTTCCAGTGATGTTTTTTTGGTCTGGCAAAGTCTCACTGCAGGAATGAGTAAGCATTTTGGGTTTTGGTCTGAGGGCTCTGCCCCTGTAACATTATCTTTGTTGATATGGATTTAATTTTCCACCTGAAACCATGATCCTCTGTCTTTATCGCATTATAATCCTCCCCAGAGCAACCATTTGTGATACTGCAGGCAGATTATGACTTCAAGTGAAGAATAAGCTTCAGCAAACAGAGGCAGATGAGCTCTTAAAGAGATAAAATCCCATTTTCTTGATAGTAATAAACAACAAAGGAGAAAAATATATGAAATATGAAGGAGAAGCATTGCCTATAAACAGACTTTTCTGGAAGTCACAGGTGACTTTTTTATATCAAACACAATCAGTAAACCTTGGAAGTATCTTGAGGTGAAGTCGCTTAGTGACAGACCTGCATACTTAAATCCCCATTTGGCATGCATCTCTAAGCACTCTGAGAGCCGCTTAGCTTCGACCAAAATCTTCTGTTACGTAAACATACTTTCCCAAAGAGTTTTTTTCTGGCTGAAGGGGATGGGAGCATGGTGAGGGAGCAGCTGGAGTGCAGGGTATATAACTAGGCTTCAGCCAGTAGCCAGCATCTGGAGATAAATCATAATGCATTTCACATTTAGAAAGTCTCTTCTGATTTCAGAACTCAGAATAGGTTGTTGGGTGTTTTGTTCTCTTAAGGAGTGTTTTCTTTTATGATAGAATAATCCCTGATGTACAGTAACATTTTTCTGTAAAAGAATATTTCCACAAGAAATAAGCTTTGTAACAAGCTCCCTGTGCTGTACTTTCTGCTGTCGTCCTGAGTAGTCTTAGTGTCATACTGAATGATGCGTTGCAAGTATCTGTTTGCAGTTCCACAAGGTAGAAAGGAAACAGGGCAGCAAGTTTTCCAATTGCAAGAGTGTCACAGAGTATCTCACAGATTTACATCTTTAAATGTTTAGAGATTTTCTAAAAAAATCTAGGCTGGACTGCTGGGCTGAGAGCAATGGCATGAAGTTTAACATGGCCAAATGCCGGGTCCTGCACTTGGGGCACAACAACCCTATGCAGCTACAGACTAGGATAAGTCTACCTAGAAAACTGCCAGGAAGAGAAAGACCTGAGGGTGTTGGTTGACAGCCGACTGAACATGAGCCAGCAGTGTGCCCAGGCGGCCAAGAAGGCCAATGGCATCTTGGCTTGGATCAGAAACGGTGTGACCAGCAGGTCCAGGGAGGTTCTTCTCCCTCTGTACTCAGCACTGGTGAGACCACTCCTTGAATCCTGTGTTCAGTTCTGGGCCCCTCAGCACAAGAAGGATGTTGAGGCTCTGGAGTGTGTCCAGAGAAGAGCAACGAAGCTGGTGGAGGGGCTTGAGAACAAGTCTTATGAGGAGAAGCTGAGGGAGCTGGGGGTGTTTAGCCTGGAGAAGAGGAGGCTGAGGGGAGACCTCATTACTCTCTACACCTACCTGAAAGGAGGTTGTGGAGAGGAGGGAGCTGGCCTCTTCTCCTAAGTGACAGGGGACAGGACAAGAGGGAATGGCCTCAAGCTGCGCCAGGAGAGATTTAGGCTGGAGATGAGGAAAAAAATTTTCACAGAAAGGGTCCTTGGGCACTGGCAGAGGCTACCCAGGGGGGTGATTGAGTCCCCTTCCCTGGAGGTGTTTAAAAGTTGGTTGGATGAAGTGCTGAGGGGCATGGTTTAATGGTTGATAGGAATGGTTGGACTCGATCCAGTGGGTCCTTTCCCACCTAGTAATTCTACGATTCTATGATTCTAAATTTGTGCAGGTCTGCTGCCTGCAGTAGCTTCCATTACACTGTATTGGTTGATATGGACAGGATCCTGCTTCCATTAAGACACCGGGACTGAAAGTCTGGCTCTACTTGCAGTCTGAGCACCCTTATTGCTTCAGTAGAGCAGGAGATCATAAAAAGGTTTCAAGAAATTCTAGCTGTATCTTTCCATCATACATATTTGATAGCCCTGATGCACCACAGACGTGAACTTCTCAGATGGACTAAGCAGAGTTGGTCTCTATTCCTGTCCCTCCTGTCCAGGGTCCAGGAGTAGAAGGTTGCTACCTGGAAGTTACTTCACCTGATACTTCATATTGGCACTTCAACCCTTTCACATCATCTGTTGCATGCAGTGTATTTCTGTAGCAATTACTGGCATGTGTATGTAAATATATGTTTGTGTGGTTTGTCTATTTAGGGGTCTATGTATTTAATAGAGCACATCTTTAAATAATGAAAATATCTGTCCCCCTGAGTGTCCAGAACAGACTGCACCTCTCTTCCCTTGCAGTTCAATGAATATTAGAGCAGTAAGTTCAGTTCACTCAGGGAGCCACACATGTGACTTCTCATTGCTTCAATTTATGAACAGAACAACATTTCAATGTAACTTTTATATACTTATTTCCTAATTAAAAAAACCCCAAACCAAAACAACAAAAAAACCTTTTGCAAAACAAAATGCAGAAAGCAAACCAAAAAGCTAAGGGAAAGTATGTAAAAAGAACAGCAGGTTTATATAGAAATATATTGCTCCCACTAGTTTTCAGGTGGCAGGAGCTCAGGATATTTAGATTCATAGCATAGATTCTGTGATTTCTGCAGTTCTAGCTAAAATCTTACCTTGCTGAGGTTTGATTGTTTACATGGACTGCCCATTTCTGAGTGCTGGGTTTGTCATACATGGATTTCAGCAGAGATATTTTACTATAAAGGAGAAGAAATGGAATTTTGAAAGGAAGTTTTGAAAGGGAATGTAGTTCTTAAACTACAGACTGTCACTAAGGACACAGATTTGGCTCATGTGACTAACTGAACAAAACTCTTATTTACAACCCGGTCAAGTTTAATATTAACCAGCATTGTATTCAGTAGAAATGACATAGGGCAGGCTTTTGCATGCTTACGATGGTTGGCATAGAGGGAGCTTAGTGGAATGAGAGAATGCGCATTGTAAATGCTCTGCAGGTAGCAATACAGTGCTAGGATTATACGTGTTGCCATTAAAGAAATGAAATCCTGCAGGCCTACGAGACATTCTGGATGATGCTCAGTGGTTCTCACAGCAAGCCTCTAAAAAACATTTGTGAAAGGCAGCTTTTCCACAGTTTATTAATGTGGCCAAATATACATGTATTTCTCAGATAGTAACAAAGGACAGTACTCTGTCTTAATAATTTTATTCCAAATGGTAGGGTCTCACACCAAATCTAGCAGCATCAGGACTCTTACGAGAACCATTAGTCATAATTAAATGTTGCCAGCCACCATTTTGTCCTCACTTGCATTCTCAGGAAAAAAATACACCTTTTCAGCTCATGCTGCCTAAAACAATTTCTCCCAAGGCCAAGAATTAACATGGAAAACTTTAATTATGAATTTTAGATTAGAAATATTTAGTTATAAATAACCAAAAGCGCAAGCTTATAAAGAAAAGCAACAGCAGTTGCTGCTAGTAGCGGTGTCAATAATACATGTAATTGAGAAATATAAAACAAACATGATATAAAGAGCATTTGTCAATGTCTTTTTATTGCTACATGCAGTATATATGGACATTGTATTAATATAAGGTGAGCATGCTTGTACCTCAAGTCATTGTTAAGATCCTGTGCGATTTTTACGTTGTTATGTGGATCCATTCTGGAAGATACCAAACGCAATGATTGCTTTTTCCGTTGCAGGGCTTTAGATCAAGTCCTCGTCATGCTAGAAGACGTGTAGCACCTCGCCTTGAGGAAACGCAACCTATAGTGGAAGCTCACCACCTAAGTGAGCAGGAAACTTCTGTAAGAAAAAGAAAAATCAAGAAAAGCAGCCGAGTTCAACCGGAATTTTATCATTCTGTTCAAGTTACCCCGACTCGAAAACCTGTAAGTATTCTGCCTTTAGGGATAAATAGCACTCAAAGTACATTATAGAGGCATGTAATACAATTCTAAGTTTTGGGCCATCCACATTCTGTTCCTCAATTTAAAATCTTCTTCAGTTCTCATGTTCAGTGGATCTAGATATCAGTTTATCAGACTGTATTTAATATTGATTTGTAACTCCAGAAAGTCCAGTTCTGAAGAGGTGTTTTTTTTAAATTTTGACTTTTATTTAATATTCGGTCTATATTTAATTTTCCAAAAAGACATTTCATTTGATAGTTTTATAGTGATATTACTCAAATAGATTTTCACAGGACACGTATATGTTACTCATTCCTGACTTTATATTTGTCAAGCATTCTACGTACTGGCCCAAATTTATATTAAATGTCATTACTAGATACAATTGTGAGGACTCTTCTGCTTTATACAGTATTTACAATCTTTCTGCTCAACAAAAATTGCATCAAGTCTTATCATTCTTTGCTCCTCATCCTGACCTACCCACAGTTCTTTTAATATTGATAACCTGCTTGTAGCGAAGAAATGTGACAATTCATTGAAACATTCACACAATTCCTAATGTAAATGCACATGAAGACATGTTGTGCGGACATAAGGCATTTCTGTTTTTAATGAGAGCTCATTGCTTTGGTGCAATTGCTGACAAACCCATCTGTGCAAATGTTAAGAGGCTTGAACTACTTCTATTAAGCCAATATTATTAAAAAGGTAACTATCAAGCAACTGTAGGAAAGGTTATCTTGAGGTTGCTCCAACACGATGGAACCTTCCTAGAATGGTGTTAACTGAGCACCGAGAGTTGTTAGCAAGCTCTAAAGTCATCCTGAGAAAGGGCATTCCCTAGTGGAACTAGATTGCCTGGGAGAGCAAGAAACTCATGCAAAGAAAATAAAGCCTGAGCTGCCAGCAACTGCCAGATTTTTTACCTTGTAGCTGATACATTTCATTTCTCTGCTTTCACTTCACTACTCCCCAGTGTTCTCTGCTCCCTCATGCTTCTACCTATTATTTTACTCTGTGACTGCCCCTGGGGTTTAGTTTGATCTGATGGATTTGCCTTCTGCTCTTCTGAAAGGATCTACTCTTCTTTTCTTCTCAACCAACTCCCTTTCGCTCCCTAGACTTGCTCTCTAGACTGCTTTGTCTCTTTCAGTCTTACTAGGTCTCCAGCCTTTCACCAGCCTCTCCTCAGTTCACTACTTGCTTCTGGTCCTTTCTCCGCTTTGTGGTTCTTCATCTCTTCTATTATCTTCTCTCTTATTTTCCATTTCACTCACGGTTCTTTTTATTCCCTTTTTTTTTGTTTGATTGTTCTTATTTTTTATCATGGTAGCCCTATGCTGAAGTCAATCCTGCCTGAGGCTATTAGTGACTGCAGCTCATGGCCAGCATGGGAAAAAGAGTTAGAACTGTGGAAATGGTGTAAGCAACCAACAGGCTTTGAAGAACTGAGTAGTGAAGCTAAACAAGCAGTGCTCTTCCTCAAAGTCAATAACACATTAGGGACTTCAGGACCGGGAAAAAAAAAGTAGAACAGAAAATGTGCAGTGTAGCTATGTGACTTCACTTTCCTGTCATACCATGGGTCTGTGCTGGGTCTGACAAGACCCTCCCACTGCAACAATAAGTCTCAGATTTAGAGAAAACTTCCCTCTGTGCTGTCACCATTATGTCACTATATTGAAATTGCTTTTGCAGTATATCTTTTATGCAACCTTATCCAGTTCCTCAGACAGGCTTTCGCCCTACAGCCTTGATGAACTCATATTTCCACAGAGAAGAATAAATCATTGTCTTTATTAAGCCATGATCCAGAAAACCTAAGTCACCAATTTCATTTCTCATGGACGTTGTAAGTTATTCTGAATGTATTATTAACGCCATGGTGACAAGATGAGTAAGGCTCATGCCATGACAAATCACTGCAGCGTTGTGAGGTTCCACGCAATCACAGTGTCGTCCATCCTACTGTTTGTCACAGCTTTGTTCCACTTAGTCTCAGCGTCTCGAAGATGAGACTTTTGGCCTTTATCTTTGTACAGTTTTACATGATTCGGTGCCAGAACTGCTCTCATCAGTCTGCATAATGACAACCCATTATTTTTTCCTGTTATTCCTAGCTCTTCTCACTTTAAATAAGTCATCCCTTGTGTTGATGTTTACACTATGGAAACCTTTGCAGGGAGCTATGGCCATATCCTGCTTAGTCATCACTTCAAAAAAAATGATATATGATGTCTGCTAACTGGAAGGTATAATTTTCCTCCATAAAATAGTTCTCATTGTAATCATTTCTGTTGCTTTTTCCCTACTCATGCATATTTTGTCGCTGTTTTCTTACAACAGAGAAAGATATTTCCAAAGTAACTGTAAAACAGCCTTATAGAAAGACTTTTCTTAGCTCCAGAGAATTTTGGAGTCATCAGTCAATATATTAGCCTGCTTTGTTGCCATGTTGAGATATATGCTTAAAGACTTTTCAGGTATTTCACCATAAGTTTTGGTGGCTGTTTAGATGCTAGGCTTTCTTATACTTGCTAATTTAGACTATTTTGTGTTTGGTTGGTTTTGTTGTGCCTAAGTCTTGTTTTGCAGTTTCCTAGCCACAGCTATAATTATCTGAATTTGCTTGGATTATTTTTCACTTCCTGCTTAGCAGTTTCGGATCTTTCCAGTATTGTCCCTGATCTTGTCAGAACCAAATGAGGTGTAATTGTGTATATGGGAGTAATCCTGCTGAAGACAATAATTGCTCCCCTTGAATAGCTACGTGAGTGGATGTTTGCAGAAATAGAACATCGTTTTTCTCTGAAAAAGAATTTTTTTTTACACCTTCCAGGTCATTAATGGAGATATTAAATACAGTGTGTCTTAGTACCGATCCTTTCCAGACAGAGTTCTTAGCCATTTTCACTTAATTTTATTCATCTTACTACAGTGCAACATCAACATAATGGTGTGTAGCTTACTCCTTTGATGGCACATTGTTAAATCTTGTGCCCCATGGCTCACCTCTCACGGGTAGCTGTATTATTTGTGCTGACATTCTCCATAGGTGACAGTTTTACATCAATCTCACACCGAGGAGAGCACATATACCTATTACTGAAGCGTGCTTTGAATTTTTGAACACAGTGGAGAACTCCTGAGAAGAAACGGGACCGTGTTCTTTAAATTAGCTTGACTTCATGCAAGTCAAAGCAGTGTTACATAGCGCTCCTTTCAAGAATCAGGGAGCTGATTCTGTATGAATAGTTACATTTTCTGAAGGTGCGGAAAGATGTGCAAAAAGTCCCCCGCTGCGAGCTCACTGCTGTGTAGAGATACTTCTCCAGGGCAAATATTACACTGCTAAAATCTTGGAATCTTTTCACAAGTGTTTTGAAAGTGCTATCTCTGTTTTAAGTAGTGGTCTGCTCTGAAGCAAAAGCATAAAACTGCAAATTATTAATAATTTGGCCTTTTTTTCCCCCCTGTGCTGACCTGGAGCGAAAAAAAAATCTTGAATTTGTGTAAACATAACTGGCTCTTGAGCTGTGGAGTCAGTTAGACGTATTGCTCTGCCAAATTCTAATTTCACTTGTACATTTAAGTACCTAGTAGAAAAGAGATGCTGTCGAACCGGTGTCTTCTGACATCTTCGTTGTTAAACAGTTTGAAGGGCTCCTAAATTGCCTGATCATGAAGCCACCAAGGATTATTTAAGATCATGAGATGTAGTACCAAAATTTGGACTTGAGTTTGTCATATCAGGATCACCATAAGATATGCAGCAGATGAGACTAATAGAGACTGGGGCATAAATAAACGTGGCGCCTTCACTTTCAGATGTGAAATCCCTATTTCTATTCAAAAGCCTCGTACTTTATGCATCCAAACTTACTGGTCTATTTTGACCCAGCACTGTAGCAACTGCATAGATTGCAGTAATTATCTGCTGAATAACGTTAAAAAACCTGTATCTGTCCCTGAAGTAACCTACTAAGAGCCAAATGATGATAAATAATGATTATTCAGGATAATCTCAGGACTGCTGCTTGTAGGTATCCCTCAGTGTCTCCTAATGAACCTCTTCCTAATTATTTAAAGACTGAAATTTGCTGAAACAATTCAGCTCCTTAGGGGTAGGTGCACATCACTAGAAGGGAACTGAGAGGCTGGTCAGATGTCTGGGAGGACACATGTAAAAAACTTACTGATGTGAGCAGCTTCATTTGGCTCCCCTGAGACTACTCCTATGACTGAAGTGAAGCTTATTCTGTAAGAGTGATGCAAACCTGAAAGCAAAGTTAATCAGTTTCTAATGCATGTAAACGCCCGAGTAGTTCCATCCATGGTCTTATTCAGCTATCCTGATTTTTTACCTTTATGTGACTAAGCATTAGACTTAGGAGAAAAACAATATTACAATTCTGTAAGAAAAATATGATTAAGTTTTTTTAATCATCTGTTACCAACTAATTTATGGAAGAAGTCTGGGTATTACTCGACGCTTTGCCTACCTGAGATGAAATTTTTGACACATATGAAGTTGCTCTGCAGGATTTTTTAATATCTCTCATTAAATAATTGCCATTTTGTTAATTACCATTTATTCACACTCCAGTATTATTTACTAGTTTTCCAATGCCATATTGTCCTTTATGTGATATTTGAATGACCTAATACAAAAATTACTCATCACCCCGCAGAAGACTTGGTTAATTTGAAGTATTAGCTATTTAATCTATAAATGGCCTTCATAGCTCCTTCCTTTTGAAGACATTTGCTTGTGTTAGATTATGTCTCCTCTGAATCAGGTTTAGCAACAAGTGTGGCAAAACGTTATAATAGCATCTTTCACCTTCACCATTTTTATTAACATTGTATTAATGTTCCCAAAACGTATGACAAAGCTGTGAGCTACCAGGCACTACGTGCATGTGTATAGACACACAGACAGACAGACACACACACACATCCTCAGATAATGTCAGCACAAACACAATGAAGAAATACAGGGAATGTGTCAATGAATATGAAAAGGGAAACAAAGACTGCGGTTTTTGCTTTAAGGGCTAATGGGTATTGATGGAGGGTTTGAGAAGCACCTGGGAGTTTATCAGGTGATTCATTCTTGAAGTTTTTAACAAGATTTAAGCATCTAGCCATCTTAAACATTTTCTAAAATACCTCAATGAAGCTATCATAGGTGTGTAGAATCTTTGCAAATATGACCGTAAATGCTATATCCAGTCATCTCTGAAATAAGAAGAAAGCCTTCAGTGGCCATTAGGCTGACTTCAAAGGTACCTCTCCTCTTTCCAAACACACATACCTCTACTAAA
This sequence comes from Coccyzus lansbergi, assembly GCA_033558105.1. Taxonomy (NCBI): domain Eukaryota; kingdom Metazoa; phylum Chordata; class Aves; order Cuculiformes; family Coccyzidae; genus Coccyzus; species Coccyzus lansbergi. Next base: position 1,394,826 of record JAUMJK010000012.1, read on the forward strand.
TGACTGTTTACCTTTTTCTTTGACTGTTGCATTTTACTGCTTTTCTTATAGCAAGTAACTCCTCACTGATAAATTCTTCACAGAACAGTTTTGCACAAAGACTTCATTTCCCCACTGTTCTGCTGGCTTGGGTGACCTCCTCCCTTGCTGCCTGCTCTGAGTTTCCTCTTGGCTGCTTTTCCCTCTCCACCCTGCAGCTCATCTATTGCATTGTAGCAATTACCCATTTCTTCCACTCCTTTTGCCCAGCTCCTAGGCAGCTGAGGTTTTTTGAAGGAATTTGTTAAAGGTGCATTGCCATGAGTTTCACTGGGCCAGAGAGGTCGGGTCTTTACAACTTTAAAACTACTTTTTGTTAAAACACAATGGTAACGTGTTAAAGATTAGTTGTCAGATTTAAAGTTATTGTTGAGTTATCTTTCTAATGATATTTTCCCTATGGATGAGTTATAACAGCTATTAAGTGTAGTGCAAAAGAAACAGTTAATTACAATAGTGCTAATAATTATCGCTGATGCATATGTAAAAATGCAGAGAAATAAGCATAGCAGTAACAGTACAAGTCCACATTTAACTGACTTGAGTGCTAACTTTTTTCAGAAAGTTAAGGTAATTTGAATTAATTATCTCTGTGGCATGATCACCCCTCAGTGTATTAACTTAGATTTACACTTGTGTGGTTGCAAATAGCATCAAATTTATGCCATTTTTCTACGCAGTTTCAAATCATCCTACAGCTGTGGGCAAAGTCCTCTAATATAACATAAGTTTTGTCTTGATAACTAAGCTGATACCAAAAAATTTTTATTTTATCGTTATCAATTTTCATTCCCAGGGCAAATGCTTATTTACTGAAAATGGGATGAGAGCTTAAACCAGTTGGGTTGTGTTTGATCTAAAGTGTTGAAATAGGGTCAAACTGCACCATCAGCATAAAGCTAAGACAGAAATCTTTGTTGAAGGATGTGACTTTGGCTTCTATTACATTTTAAAAGCAGCAGAAAAAAGAAAGCAGCATAACTAGTCTTGGGAAGGGGAAGAGAGCAGAATAACCAGTTAGACTCTTTTTTATGTAAAAACAGTGCCTACTATCAAATAAACACCTTTCACATCATATGCCAGAATGGTGGTTTGCTGTTTCTACACTCTTGATTACATTTTTGTTCAGATTCCCATAGCTTTGTGACAAATGTGACCACAACATATTCGCCTTTGGAGCTGAAGCTAAAGTACTACTAAATTAGAAGTAAATGAGAATAAAATATTCTTCAACTTTTGTATCAAAGAAGGAGAGCTGTGATACTGTCTTTAGAAAAAGTCTAATACTTTTTTACCACTGTCATTTTACCATGATTTATATTAATTGGCAATTTCTGTTCATTGATAAAATTATACTACGTGTAGTAGCCTCAGTGAGAAGTTAAGTTTTTAACTGCTCAGAATTTTTTTTTTAAATCCCAGTATCCTTCCTCAAGAGGCAGTAATAGAAACCCACACTGCTGCAATGCGCTAGCAGTCTTAATTTTATGAAAAACCATTTAATTTAAGTAATCATAAATAGTAAATTCTGTACAGCAACTGAAAGCAGGTTTAAAAAGTAAATTAATCAGCTCTGATTTTGTTATGATAGTGGTGTTTGCACAACTTAAAATGACCAGTAATTGTCTCATAGACACATAGTAATTATAGTCTAAATGCAGATGTTTCCTTTTCCTTTGCTGCCACTGGAGTCACTTTTTAGAGTTGTATTGTGTAACATCCTCCTGTGGCACATAAACAGTACATCTTTATATAGCAAGGGACTCCCTTAGCCATTCATATTTATATATAACATTCCACATGGGCATTATGTTAAATGAATAGTTTGGCAAAGGCAAGAACTGATATGTTAGGAAGTGCTGGAATTAAGGTTACATGTACAGTTTTAATTCAGTCGGTTATGCATCTGCGTTGTCAGATAGACTCTAATTGTATGATGACATACTGTTTTTTCACAGGATGTATTCTGTATTCATTGTAGGATGGAAGTGCTGTTAGGATGACTTTTAGGTGTAGGAGTTCTGCTGCAGAAGTTGTAAAGTGTAAATGAATAAAATAGGAGGTGGTAGGAAGAGAGAGAGGATATCTCATTCCTTTAAAAAGTAGTGTGAGCTGCCTTGGAGACTGAAAGGTCACTCTGAATGTGCAGAAGAACTGGCTGAAGGCATTTTTTTATCTTTCATTTTTTAAGTGCCTGACTGAAAGCAGGTACCTGGGTTTACAGTTCTCAAGCTGCCACTCGCCACTGAACTTTGTGTGTGCTGAGGTCTGAGTATTACTGATATCTAATTCTAATAACTCTTAAAAATCAGATCCCTGCATCTCAATTTGACCTAGGTATCAAAATTAACCTCCTGGTTTCAGTCTGCATCCTGTGTAATGGGAAAGATGATTAAGATTTGTGAAGCATTCAGGTACTACTGTGCCACAAACTAGTCTATGAAATAATAATTTCTTCTTCACACCAGCATTTGAATAGCACAAAACAAGTCAAGTTCTGGGGCTGCCCACTGAACAGAAGATGACAAAAAAAATTAAATATTGATCAACTGTTCATGGAGTGAATATTGTGCAGCATTTGCACTAAATAAGTACAAGACACTAGGGACGTAATAGTTTACGATCACATCATTATGACTGCATCATGATGTACAAATGAGCAGGCTGCGGTTGCACGGTGAACCTCAGTTCTAGGATTTGAAATAGTTTTAGTGCTTGACTTTCCAACTGTAAGAAAAATATTTTAATAAGAACTTTGTGTTTAATTTCCTACTGTTGTTTAAAAAAGTAACCTCAAAACCAAAGCTCTGTTGTGTGCCTCATTAGCAGGTTTTGACACTTGAACTGCAACACAGAAAATCCTGCTGTTTGTATTCAGAAACACAGGGAAAGAGGTATTTTTTTTTCTAGAGGAACTCACAGATATTTGCTGATGGCTGGAGTTGGGGTGACATTTCCATTTCCTACCAGGCTCCTTCAGGGGTTATGCTTTCTTGTGCTCATTCTTCCCAAGTGTGGCTCCTTCTGCACTCTCTCCTGTAAGCCTGCTCCTGACCTGTCTCTGCCCCACTACTGGCTTCGTTCTTGCCGCCTAGTTCTCACTCCTCTGCTGACCTCAGCCCTTCTTCTCTTGCTTTGTCAATCCTTGTATCACTGCTCTGTGTCACACCCCTTGCACAGCCCTTCCCAGGCTCACCTGGTCAGTCACCTTGTTGCTCTGAGGCACTTGTTCAACCAGTCTCTGGTTGCATATTCCATGTGCACCTTCCTTGGCTCTCATCTCTCTTCTTGGAGACCTCCTCACAGGCAGTTTCTACTCTCCTTGTACATCAGAGCACCTTGCTCAAAGCCTTTTGCTGAAGCGATACCAGTTTCATTCCAGTATGCCAGATCCTCAGCTCTCCTCAATGTACTTGTCCCAGCATCGATGGTTACTGGTCCCAGTTGTTATCTCAAAGGCTCATTTCTCCGCTAGTCTTTGCTCATGGAGTCTGTGGCTTCCTTGAATGCTTTTCAGCTGCAGCTCCTGGACGCAGCGGGTCCCTATGTTTGTCCCTCAGGCTGTCAGCGCCAGTGTATTTCTCCAGCCCCTTCCTCCAGAGCACCGGTTCCGGTGTTTGTCCTCCCTTACATTCAGACCACTCGGCTTCTTCCTCTTGCTGGCTAAGCACCACCGAGCAAGTCCCGGAGAGCATATAAGAAATGATCTTCTGGTGTGAGGTCTGGTGCCTGCCTTCCCCTGCTTTCCATGTCTCTTGACTGCACGATCAAGGCAGATAACTCTCAGATGGAAAGATCAGTTTTGCCTCCGTATCTCCAAGCTGGAAAGATCCTGCGCAGCTCCTCGGCGAGGATGGTAGGTGTTGTGAGAGCAGAGGTGAGAGCTATGAAAGTGGAATTTGCTCAGTCAGTCTGTGATAGTGGGGTACTGGTCTGACAGCTGCAGGACCTCCAAGAGTCTCAAGAGGCTTTGTCTAGTGGGTGCCAATCTGAAGAGGTTTTAGTTGATGTATTAGGAAAAAGAAACTCTGTTAAAATCACACTGGTAGTCACCTGGGCCCTAGGAACAGTTAAATCAAACTATTTAACTTCACAAAGAAGGACTTCTCGCGAATGAGAAGAGATTAAATGGTGACTTACTCAGCAAAACCAAAAAAAAAAAGGCTGAAAGGAGGTACAGTGCAGGCTATGAATGTATCAGGGAAGCAAAAAAGATATTTAAAGAAATGAACACTGTTGTTGCAAAACCCCAAGGACTGTGAGGAAGTTTCAGGTAGCAACTAGAGAAAGATCATTTGTAATCGAGAGAGTAGCAGGTACTGGAGCAGTTTTCTCATTAGAGCAGAGAGCTCAGACTCTAAAAGCTTTACTTTATACTCCCTGATGCCAGGGATAACATATAATATTTGCGTCTCAAAAACTTACCTTTCTGACTAATATAGACAGATTTTTAACAAAGATGGCAAAAAGCTTAAATTATCGATACTTGAAGTCCACCCTAAAGCTTAGAATCTCCCGAAAAAAAGATCACAATCAGCCTTTGCCTAAAAAACTTCAAGAAAATTCAACCTTGGCCAGTGTATATTTTCAATCAAATGTGTGATAAGGATTTTCTAAGAGAAAACTATCTGCTAACTTAGTAATTAACAGTACTACTAGTGGTATAATTGTGAGAACCTGTGTTTTCAAATAATTAAATGTTTATTGATTGCTGTATCAAGTCTTGAAGTGTTGTTTTAAAACACAGGATTGAAACAGTTTAAAAAAACCTAAATAAATGTTCAATCCTATGAGGAAGGAAACTTATCAGGCTTATCAGTGAGGAATGTTAAGCGATTACTAAAAGCAGACTATCGATATCACTGGTTTAGATTTTCATTATATCGTTTAAAAAAAATCTTCTAAGTCCTCTTTTATTTTTCTCTTGAGAACAGTCTGTGCCCATCAGAGATTCAAAAGCTTCAAAAGCTACGGAGAACTTTGATTTCTTCTTTGTCGTCCAGAGTGTTTTCATACTCTGATAAACCTTTTTATGGCAGGAGCAGTTTGGTTTGTTATTAAAACATTTGTGTAATATAATACAATCTACAATGAGAAGTTTAAAAGGCTGAAGAAAGTATTTGGCACTAGATGATTTCTTATTCCAGGCTCGTCTTCTGTTACGTGGTTGGCCACATAGGCGTAATTTGCAGATAAAACTCTGTGTGCCTTCCTTAAACCTTAGTTCTTCTGTCACATTGTTCTTTTTCATGTCTGGCAGACTAGGGGAATCTAAATGGATGCAAGGGAACTGGAATTACAAATTATGACAAACTTTATTTTTAGGTAATGGGAAGGTTGGTGGGTTTTTTGCAACAGTTGTATACAGTAGCCATCTAAGGTACATGCATTTCTTTTAGAAAAATAATTTTGAGACCATGAAATCCTGTCATTTTAGGTATTAATTTCTGTGAAGCATTAGTTTTGAAACAAGATAATGCTAATGGTAATGGAAGTAGCACTTATATCTTGCTGGCGGTTTTAGCATAAAACTGAAAATATCTCTTCCACATACTGTAGCTTCCCAGATACTCAGAGCTCGAAGTATTATCTTCCCATCTGCAAAACCTTCAGCACCTTTCTGTTGCCTTCTAAAATGTAGGTAAGCTATTGCAAGATTAAATCCTGCAATTTATATTGAAAAACTAAATAGAGGAAATAGGCAAGAAATAGAGGATATAGGTGAGAAATAAAGGAATGAAAGAATGGATTAAACAAGTTATATATCAGGGCTGTCATATTGATTATATTATTAATTTTCCAGTGACATTCAAAAATAATCCCCATTTTTGTTAGCATGGTTTTACCCAGCAGCTTTTCAAGAGGACTGACGGCTTTGGCACAACATGGCTAGTGAAGTTGAGTGTTATTTGGCTTAGTTACACTGAATGAAGTGTGCCTTGCTTTTCAATGTATTCATTTGAAAAAGAAAAAAAAATGAGCAGGTTTTCCTTGCACAGCAACATACTTTAAATGCCTTCTTTTTCTCTTATGATGTCTGCCTTCTTCAGTGGAAGTTGCTGAGATCTGTGGAGATGATCTTGACAGTATCTGATCCCTCAGCTCATCTCACAGTTAACAAGGATGTACGAACACGCAGCATCTCTCCACTTTCTGCCCCTGAAAGGGATCAGTGATAAATGAAGTGAATGAAACAGAAATTCTACTTTTTGTAGTATGGTAGCCACTAATTTCTTTTATTAGCTACTAGAAGATGGTATCACTTCAGACCAATAAGTACTTGAAATTTGGTGTGTTGGTACATGAGCTGCATTGTGATTTCTGTTGCCTCTGCTGTGCATCTCATATAAGAACTATGCTCCCTCTTCCTCTTTCTTGTTCCACACCAAGAAATCTCGAATTCTTTGTAAAACTGTACCACATCCACAAACAGGATGTTACTGCAGAATAGTCTCCAGACTGGCTGCTAGGAGAGATGATGGTTTGAACCTAATTTTCAGGCTTCTTAAATAATCAGGTCAAGGCAAACATGCATATTTTATGGCTAAGAAGAAAGGCGTCCTCTCTGTTATTATGAATAGATAACTGAGGATCAATTTAAGGAGAAGGTTTGGGGGCGTCTTATGTCTGTGAAGAATGAGATGCTGCCTCATCCTAGATGACCAAGTTTTTCTGACTGCTTAGTTCCTATCAATACCCAAGTTTGCATCATGTCAGTTTTAGATGTGCAATTTGATGGTTGTCCTGTAAACAGTTTGATGTTATGAAACTGTACTGCAATGTCCAAGTACGTGGATCTAGCCCTTTATCTATTTTGAATTTCACGTCCTCAAATAACCTATTTCTTTCATGAAATTTACTTCTGTGATGTCCTTTTCAAAGTAGGGGAATGGTAGAGATTTATCTACTAGCATCCAGGAAAGATCCCATCTCCTTTTGAAAACCTATGAAAGCATCAGAATTTCCTTGTATAAATGCAACCACAGGCTCAAAATGTATGAGATAAGATAAATGCTTAATACTTATTTCCACCTTCTCCTACCTTTAGAAAGAAAGAAAGTAAATTCTCTCTACAAAGTGATAGTTTGCCTTGCTGTCTGAAAAACCTAAGGATTTGCAAAGATAGTTTAACATAGAGACAGACCTTTTATGCTCAGGAGTTTCAGATTTTGTGCATTTATCTTCTAGCTTTCTGCTTATTGATTTATATCTTTAAATACAACCCTGGAAACTCTGTAGTTATGTGTGGATATCATGGTAATGTAGGCACTATTAACTATGGACATCTCCTTAAATGAGTGACACAGAACCAAAGAAAAAAAATCTCATTTAATATAATTGCATCTCCACTGGTGGATTATTTTTTTTAAGCTTGGCATACAAAAAATACCCCAAGACTATGCCTGTAACACTTTTTATTTAACAAAGCAAGAAAATCAATTCTGCTTTCCTTCAAAAGGATTCCCTTTTGAGTTGACACAGAGTTGTATACGATGCTAAAATGTTCAAGGCAATTCCTCAGCCTATTTTCCGAAAGACTGTTGAGGATCTCCCATTGGTTTTTGCTATTACATTTTCCACCAACAAAAAATGGGTTCCTTTGAGCTTGATTGCTGGGACGAGGCAGAAATTGCAGGGAGCCAGGTCTGGCATAAAGGGTGGGTGCTGGAGCACAGTTAGGTTGTTATTAGCTAAAAACTGCTTCACAGTCTGTGTTGTGTGCTGGCTGTGTGCTGGCCTGTTGTCTTGATGGTAATTTGCTGTTCACTCTTGCACACTGATATTTTCCAACTGAGGATAAGAAAACATGTGTATTTGAACATGCATCCCCTCATAGCGAGCGAAGCGATTGATCTGAGCCCTGTCTCACTGTGAAAGACTAGAACAGGTTCTATAACCATCTCTTTGTTTCCCCCTTCCCGCTCTTGGTTCCTGAGCTGTAGGGTTAGTCTTGTGGTTTTTTGTGTTGGACCTCATAGTTGGTTCTACATTGCCCTTGTTTGGACTTCCATTTGTGTGTCTGCTTTGAATTCTGATCATTTCTGACAACATGCAGTCCCAAGGCACTCGCATAGCCTGATTACATACATTGGATGTTTTGTATTCTGCATTGCGTTATCATCTAATCAGGTTAAAGGAGTAAAGATTTACTAATGAGAACATTTGGTTGCCCTAGATTTTGTCTTAAATTTCTTAAGTTATTTTACTTTAAAAGTTGATCCACTTTTACAATCACAGATTGAATGATATCAAAGACAAGAATAGCCTGTTACATTCAACTGGTATTCTAAATTGTTCTACATTAGGAGGATTTTTTTTTTAAAATACTCAGTAGGACTGTGATTTAAACACTTTATTTGTGTTCATATTTATCTGTTACCCACAATGAACATAATGAAGGAAAATATATTCCAGGAATTCTGAGATAGTTTAGTGTAAGTGAAACATGGTTGAACTCGGTGATCCGATGGGTCCCTTCCAACCTGGTTGTTCTATGATTCTATGATAAATAACTCATAACTAAACTGAAAACTAAATTTCAGTGCTTCCCAAGCGATTCAAAAAACAAGTGTGAAAACACTCACTGCAGTGGAAAATCTTTTCAAAGATAAGATGTTAAAGTAGAAGATATTTGATTAGAATTCGGTTGGCCAGCATTATCTCTGATGTGTCATAAATTTAGGAAATATTTGCAATATGATGATAATTCGGTTTCAGCCTCTCAGCAGCTTTTGCCAGCTGGGTTGCTTGACTGAGTGTAAAACCTTTGCTGAGGCTTCCACCTTGAGAAATGACAGTGCAAAACCCACTGAGGGTATCAGGTCTTATTTAGGGGCAGCTTATCCGTTGCGTGTTACCTTATACCCTTCTCCAGGAACCCCATCTTCCACCTAGTTTCCACCAGATCTTCTGCAGTGCCTCACCTATGACACACAGTCCTGCTTTTCCTTCTCAAAGGAGATCGTGCTTTGGGACTTTGCCAAATCCCTCTTACAAGAAGTATACTAAATACTTCTTTGAAATCGTCCCCGTTACTGGAAACCAGCTCGCTTTTATAGCGCAGGAGCAAGCCTGACGCTCAGGCGGCTGCTGCAAAATCACCTGATCGCACAGAAAACCCTAGATGCTGGCAGAAAGGAGGTTTGCTCACCAAAACGCTTGTCCTGAGCACTTTGCCTCCTGTGATACAGCAACGAATACTCTATGTGCAGTTTGCACCCCCCTGCGGTACTGACAGTGAAATCATGCATTAAGTTTAATCCTGTACTTTGAATGCAGACAAAACGCCTCTTAGATTTGCTTACGTATGACCAGCAGGCTTCAATGCACAAGCTGTTAGACGCAGAACCGCCATGCAAATTCAACAGTTCCCGCTGATCAACAATAGAGGCTACAGATAAGTCTTTAGGCCAATGAGCAGAAGGAATGCGTAATCGCAGGCATAGAATAAGCAGCTACAGCATCTGGGCTGTGACCTTATGGGCCTTCAAGCTAAGACCCTCGTTAAGTCCCAGAGTAGGCTAAGTAAGGATATGTCTGATCAATATTTTAGTGGATATAAAAGACACTTCAGTCACGTAACGCGGAAAAGTGTTGTGTATTATTACCTGTTACATTTTTCACTTGCGTACAGCAATGTACTGCATAGAAAAATAAGACATGCTTTCCGTATTTTGATTTTAAAAGAATATAAACGATTTTTTTTCACATGCTGTCCTAATTGGCAAGGTACCCTTTTCAGCATAGTACAGATGTTCTGCACAATTTTGTATTCTTTAAACCAGTTAATACGTTTCTGTAGTAGTGGAATTCTTATTTGAAACTTACAGCTATGGCATGGAAAACATGTTTACTAGAAACAAACGTTCCAGTGGGATGACTGATAAGCATATTGTGAAGAGTGGCTGTGCAAAACCAGAACAATTACAGGCTTCTTATCGAAGCTATTAATTTACTCAAGCAAGGCAAAGTAGTTAAGTTCCCTTGTAAACATCACTGAAATAGCAAAGTCAAGATTCTTGAAAATACTTACATGCTTCACAGCTCTGTGTACACATAACTCAGGAATATCTTCACCATGAATAAAAAAGTAGACTGAAATTAAGTTAATAGTTGGCATTTCTTAGATGTGATTTTCCTAGACTTTGCTCTTAGGAAAAAAATCCTTTTGAAGCTTCCTACCTTGTTCTGAAAATGTGATAACACGATGCCTGAAGATTTACTAAGCTGAAGTAGGTTTTGTTCATTCATTTTGGTAATGCATGCATTAAGTAAGATAGAAGGGCAACCCGTAAGAGGATAGTTAGTTGAACTATGCATATATGGCAAAGATTGCTCTGCCATTGCCTGCTCGGTTTGATTTCTTAAAAATATGGGATTGAGTTCTTATCTCGTAGCTTATCTTCCTCTGTTGCAGCACAGCTGACCAGGACAGTCTTCTTTTACTTAAAATTGACATCTTGATAGAGAGTGTGGAGAACGTGCTCAGTGCTGTATCTGGAATGATCGCTCAAAGGTGCTCTTGGTCTCTAGGGGTAGCAGGAAGTACAGAAGAAGCTGTTATTTAAAAAAATAACAAAGGGCCTCAAGCTCCGCCAGGGGAGATTTAGGCTGGAGATTAGGAGCAGGTTTTTCACAGAAAGGGTCATTGGGCATTGGAATAGGCTGCCCAGGGAGGTGGTTGATTCACCTTCCCTGGAGGTGTTTAAGACACGGGTGGATGAGGTCTTAAGGGACTTGGTTTAGTGTTAGATAGGAATGGTTGGACTAGAAGATCCGATGGGTCCCTTCCAACCTCGTTGTTCTGTGATTCTGTGAATCTCTTTTACAAAAGGAAATCTTGCTGAACAAAAATTATAACTTACTTTGAAAGGTAGATCTGGGAGTTAAGAGAACTTTCCTTCAAAGCTTCAATGACAACTGCTACTGTACTTTGTCTTTGCATATTCCAAGCTGCTACGTAAACACTACCAAAATATTGCTGGGGCATCCTCACAACACCACGTCTGGGCTCTTTCTAGTTTTCATTTATAAACTAATAATGCAGAAGGTGAGGAAACTGAAAGGCAAAAGCTGTCTCCACTGGTCTGTGTGATCCCAAGTTACTGAGGGTTACCGAGCAGCTGATAGAAGCCACAGGATGCTCAGTGCTGGGATTAAAAGGAACACTTTCTCTTTTCTGGCAAACTGTGAAGCTCAGGCAGGCCACAAGGAATCTAATCCGTGACTAAGCACATCAGGGGCTCTGTCAACCCCACCTGGTGCAGCCAAGTGCCCTCCATGCCCTGCAGCAAGCTGAGCACTTCCAGCTCCCATCAGGAAGACACCTGTCTGTGACCATCCGGCTTTCTGAGATTCTACAGAGAGTTTTAGCTTATCAGATAAACTGGCAGCAAAATATTCCCAGCAGTAGAACTAATTACGAAGACGATCAGAGCTGGGGCCAGACATCTCACATTCCTGTTTTTCTGCACTTACCTCTTGCTCACTCCACATCATGATATGGTGAACAAGAATTTAGTTAATTGGTTTTATGCATTCATTCATCCGTTTCCCTTCCCCCCTTCCAAATTTCATCGTAAGGTACTGTAGAGGGAGAAAAGAGGACTAGGATAGAAGTGAAAGGGGTCAGGAGGAGCACCTATGAATAAGAGGACCCTCTTATTTAGCGCATTATTTATATTATTTATTATCGGCAGTTTTATACATAGCACAGGGCGCATCAGGTTGTTACTCTGGATTATGCAGGGTTTGAGTGGTAAAACGAGTAAAATACTTCCCGATGTAATAATGGTGATGTACTTGTTCACCGCATGAGAACTGAGAGTAGGAAGGTTCAGACAGCGACAATACATTTATCAGATCTCATTGACAGTACAAATTTGTTGTGGAAGTAAAGGTACATTTTAAGTGGAAGGAAGGAGGGAAGGAAGGAGGGAGGGAGGGAAGGAAGGAAGGAAGGAAGGAGGGAGGGAAGGAAGGAAGGAAGGAAGGAAGGAAGGAAGGAAGGAGGGAGGGAGGGAGGGAGGGAGGGAGGGAAGGAGGGAAGGAGGGAAGGAGGGAAGGAGGGAAGGAAGGAAGGAAGGAAGGAAGGAAGGAAGGAAGGAAGGAAGGAAGGAAGGAAGGAAGGAAGGAAGGAAGGAAGGAAGGAAGGAAGGAAGGAAGGAAGGAAGGAAGGAAGGAAGGAAGGAAGGAAGGAAGGAAGGAAGGAAGGAAGGAAGGAAGGAAGGAAGGAAAAGGGCTGGCTGGGTTTGTTACTAAAAAAATCTGGAATCCGTGTGGGCTGCATGAGGGCTGTCTCTGCATAATAAATTACACTACCCTTCTCCAAGCTGAGAATAACATAGTCCTAAAAATTAACATCATACCTGGATCAGCATCAGGCTACACATTTGAAAGGCTGCCCCAGTGGCTGCCACATGAAATCACAAATCAAAGCCATTGGTTTTCTAGTCAGGCGCCCTGGAGAAACCACGAGTCTCTCCAATCAGAAACCGCAGAGGGAGAGAAGCAGCATCTCGAATCACATCCTGATAACCCGCATAGAATCATAGAACAACCAGGTTGTAAGAGACCCATCAGATCATCGAGTCCAACCGTTCCTATCAATTAAAGCAGGCTGAGTTAAGCTAAACTAAAACACGCAGGGAACTAGTTAAAGGTGAACTGAAACGTTGTAGCCTAAATTTTCAACTCAGCGTTAAAATGTTGTCATTTCAACACCTGCCTGTCACTTCACCCTAAGCAGGGAAGGCTGAAAGGGCAGCAGCCACAGAACCATGGGATGGTTTGGGTGGGAAGGGCTCTTAAAGCCCATCCAGTTCCATGGGCAGGGACACCTCCCCATGGGTGAGGCTGCTCCAAGCCCCATCCAGCCCCTCGAGCACCTCCAGGGATGGAGCAGCCACAGCCTCTCCCTGCGCTGCATCACCTCTTGTTTACGTTCCTGGAAGGTTTTTTCGGTAGCTGGGAAGCCTGAAGGCGCAGGCAGCCTTCCCCTCGTCCTGCCGGGGGAGCCAAACCCTAGCGATTGGGAGCCCGGAAGGTTGGGGTGGGGGGGAGGTTGTGTTGTGATTTTTTTTTTTTTTTTCCGCTTGTTGTCGCTCCTGCCGCCGGGTTTATTGTTGGCTTGGGAGGCAGCCCAGCCGCAGGCCACGGCTCTTCCCACGCATCCCTCCAGATGCGTTTCCACTAAAGATAAGCCTTTTTTTTAAAATATATATTTTTTTTTTTAATTTGGAGGAGCATCCCCGGCAATGGTGAGCAGCATCCCTCTCCCCTTCCCTCCTCTTCCACGAGGTGCTTCTCCACGCCGCGCGGGGAGGGGATGATGGTACCGGCCGGTGCCGCAGCCCGAGCCGCTCCCCACGCATCCTCTCTGTCTGTCTGTCTGTCTGTCTGTCCGTCCTTCCCCCCCCCCCCCCCCGCCCCCAACCCCGTGCAGAGCTCCGGCAACGCTTCCTACCGCTGCTCCATGTCGTCCTCGGCCGATTTCTCCGACGAGGAGGACTTCAGCCAGAGGTCGGGGACGGTGTCGCCGGCGCCGGGGGACACGCTGCCCTGGAACCTGCCCAAGCACGAGCGATGCAAGAGGAAGATCCAGGGCGGCTCCGTGCTCGACCCCGCCGAGAGGGCCGTGCTGCGCATCGCCGGTAAGAGCCGAGCGGGGATCGGGGGGTGACTAAGCTCTTTGCCGGATGCCGCTCGCTCGGGGGAAGCGGTGGATGCTCCGGCCCTGGAAGCGCTCGAGGCCGCGAAGGATGGGGCTTTGAGCAGCCTGCGCGGGTGGGAGGCGGCCCTGCCCACGGCTCAATGGGCTTTAAGGTCCCTTCCAAGCCGACCCCTTCCCTGGTGCGGGGATGCGGGCAGGTGCGCCCCTTAAACTTTGATGCCAAAAGGCATCGCCGCCGCAAACGGTGTCGAAAACGGGGCGGAGGTCTTCGTCCTCCCCGGCCAGAGCTGGCAAATAAAAGCTTGCGAATGAATGCCGGGAGGACGCGGCTCCCCAGGGACACGGGTGCTTCTTCTCCCCCTTCCCCTTCCTTCTGTGCCGCCTCCCGGGACGTCGTCTCCCCGGAAAACGCATCTTTCCAGATGGTGTGGGGGCAGGGGTCGATCCGGAGCATCCCCAGTGCTGCAGGCTGGGGGCACCGATAGGGAGCACCCCCGGTGCAGGGGGCAGAAGAGACCGCTCGGTGGCATCCCCAGTGCTGCAGGAGGGGCCATTCGAGAGCATCCCCGGTGCTGCAGGCAGGGGGCACCGCTCGGGAGCATCCCCGGTGGACGGGGGAACCGCTCGAGAGCATCCTTGGTGCTGCAGGAAGCATCCCCGGTGCGGGGGGCAGGAGGGACCACTTGGGAGCATCCTTGGTGCCGTGGGCAGGAGGGAGCGCTCGGGAGCATCCTTGGTGCAGGAGGCAGGGGGCGCCACTGGGGAGCATCCCCGGTGCAGGAGGGACCACTCGGGAGCATCCCCGGTGCAGGGGGCTGGGGGGACTACTCGGGAGCATCCCCGGTGTCGTGGACAGGAGGGACCACTCGGGAGCATCCCGGGTGCAGGAGGGGCCATTCGAGAGCATCCCCGGTGGACGGGGGAACCGCTCGAGAGCATCCTTGGTGCTGCAGGAAGGAGGGACCGACCGTTCAGGAGCATCCCCGGTGCGGGGGGCAGGAGGCACCACTCGGTGGCATCCTTGGTGTCGTGGGCAGGAGGGACTGACTCCTCGAGAGCATCCTTGGTGCTGCAGACAGGGGGCACCGCTCGGGAGCGTCCTCGGGGCAGCCGGCAGTGGGTTCCACTCGGTAGCATCCCCAGTACAGGAGGACACGAGGGACCACTGTGTGGCATCCTTGGTGCCGTGGGCAAGGGCGACCACTCAGGAGCATCCCCGGGGCAGGAGAGGCCCGATCGGGAGCATCCTTGGTGCCGCAGGCAGGGGGGACTACTCGGGAACATCCCCGGTGCTGCAGGCATGGAGCATCGATCGGGAGCATCCTCGGTGCTGCGGGCAGGAGGGACCATTCAGGAGCATTCCCAGAGCGGGAGGTTCTGCTCGGGAGCATCCTTGGTGCAGGAGGCAGGTGGGACCATTCGGGAGCATCCCTAGTGCCATGGGCAGGGGGCACCGATGGAACCATAGAACCATAGAACAACCAGGTTGGAAGAGACCCACTGGATCATCGAGTCCAACCATTCCTATCAAACACTAAACCATGTCCCTCAGGCCCATGTCCATCCGTGCCTTAAACACCTCCAGGGAAGGTGAATCAACCACCTCCCTGGGCAGCCTATTCCAATCCCCAGTGACCCTTGCCGTGAAAAACTTCCTCCTAATCTCCAGCCTAAATCTCCCCTGGCGGAGCTTGAGGCCATTCCCTCTTGTCCTGTCCCCTGTCATTTGGGAGAAAAGGCCAGCTCCCTCCTCACTACAACCTCCTTTCAGGTTGTTGTAGAGAGCATCTCTGGTGCAGGGGGCTGGGGGGAACACTTGGGAGCATCCCCGGTGTCGTGGAGAGGAGGGACCACTTGGGAGCATCCTTGGTGCAGGAGACACCACTCAGGAGCATTCCCGGTGCAGAAGGGACCACTCGGGAGCATCCTTCGTGCCATGGGCAGGGGGCACCGATAGGGAGCATCCCTGATGCAGGGAGCCGGGGGGAGCACTCGAGAGCATCCCCGGGGCAAGAGGGACCGCTCAGGAGCATCCCCGGTGCTGTGGGCAGGGGGCACCGATAGAACCATAGAACCATAGAACAACCAGGTTGGAAGAGACCCATCGGATCATCAAGTCCAACCATTCCTATCAAACACTAAACCATGTCCCTCAGGACCTCATCCACCCGTGCCTTAAACACCTCCAGGGAAGGTGAAGCAACCACCTCCCTGGGCAGCCTCTGCCAATGCCCAATGACCCTCTGTGTGAAAAACTTCCTCCTAATCTCCAGCCTAAATCTCCCCTGGTGGAGCTTAAGGCCATTCCCTCTTGTCCTGTCCCCTGTCACTTGGGAGAAGAGGACAGCTCCCTCCTCTTCACAACCTCCTTTCAGGTAGTTGTAGAGAGCAATGAGGTCTCCTCTCAGCCTCCTCTTCTCCAGGCTAAACACCCCCAGCTCCCTCAGCCGTTCCTCATAAGGCCTGTTCTCCAGCCCCTTCACCAGCTTCGTTGCTCTTCTCTGGACTCTCTCCAGAGCCTCAACATCCTTCTTGTGCTGAGGGGCCCACTCGGTAGCATCTTCGGTGCCGTGGGCAGGAGGGACCACTCGGGAGCATCCCCGACGTCCCCGCGGGAGCGAGGCCGGCGGGTGTCTGCGTGTGGGCCGCTGTGGGGCAGACGTCTGGGCTGCCCCTGCCGTCGGTGCGGGCGGCCGTGAGGGGCGGCCCCCGGGCGGCGATCGGGGCGGTCGCTGTGTGGGCAGGAGCGGCAGGTCCCGCCCCCGTCCCGCCCGGGCTGCGCTGCGCCGGCTCCGCTGCTGCGGGCAGGGCCGGCCCCGGCATGGCTGGCCACCTCTCGCCCGCCGCTTACCTCTACGCCGAGGAGCAGGAGTACCTGCAAGCCTACGAGGACGTTTTGGAGAGATACAAAGGTAGGGGCCACGCCGGGCGTGGCGGCTGCGGCTCCCTGCCTGGCCCTGGGTCCTTTCTCTGCCGGGAGAAACGCACCCGCTTGCGGCTGAAAATGTTTCTGGAGAGAAATGCGGGCAGGGGGATGCACCTTGCCGTGTGCGTTTGTCCCCAAGCGTCACTTTGTTTTGACCTTTTGATCTAGTATTTTTCTGCTCGCGGTCTTCCTTCTCGCACCACCTGAGTTTTCTCGTCGAATGAGTTGATATTGAATGACTTGATAGGAATGGTTGGACTAGAAGATCCGATGGGTCCCTTCCGACCTGGTTGTTCTATGATTAAAAAAAATACAGTGAACAAACCTCGTTTATCCATCACCGAGATGCACGCAGCTAAATTTAGCTCCCTAGAAACGTAAATTGCGTTGCTTTCTTTGATGGGAATAGAGGAGGTGGATCGGGAGATGTGATTCATTATTTCAGCATATTGCTAATGCCAAATGTGAAAATGCGTTACGGGTCTGATTTTATTGAGGTGTGAAAGGGATGGAGTTAACTGTTCGGTCTCAATCTTCATCCTAGAAATACGGTTGGACTCGATGATCCGGTGGGTCTCTTCCAGCCTGGTTGTTCTGTGATTCTGTGATTCATCCTAGAGATAGTTTCAATAACATGTCACAGCTGAGGCTGATGTCTACATCGCTAAGTCCTTTTGTAATGTTTGGGGAAAAGATAGGTTACTTTTTTTTTTTTTTTAAATAATCTGAAATTTTTACTTTGAAGATTCCCTTTTTTTTTTCAGCTGCAGGTTTCCAGTCAGTTCTAAAGGCTTTGATTAAATGGTTCCCACTGATGGGAATGGGAGTGGCATCATTTCAGGCAGCTTGACTTGAGGATACCAGTAGTTGATTTTATTTAATCCGGGTTGTTAGTGGTGATATTTTTAAAAATACTCTTCCTAGGGATGGTTCACTTGACATAGGAACTTGTCAGGTCCAAGTCTACTTTATACCTGTGTCACTTGCAATTTCATATGTCATTAACAGGATTGACTAATGACTCCTTTGTGTCTGTTGCCCATTGTGTCAATGCAGCTGTGGAACATGTGCACTATTTCTGTAGTGAAACGCATTAGTGCACTTTATTTGAGAAATAATTAAGGTTTGAAATAGATCATCTTCAAACCCACGTCTTCATTCCATCACCTCATAATTTTTTACGTCATCGATTACCTTATATATGGCTGATTTTTCTAAAGTCTTAAAGCAAGTATATTGTTTACTTTGTAAATAAAGAAAAAAAACCCTGAGACTTCTTGGGTTTTTTTCTGTTCTGGTTCTAATCCAAAGCATGGCTTTTCTGCTTTAGATTACCTTTGATTTGCTGCTGGGGTCAGGTTTAATAAGGTTCGTTCTCATACCACTTTGTCTACTTGCTTAAAAACCTGGGAAAGCTATTAGGCCTAATTTCCCCTATTGCATCGTGGGTTTTATCAGCATAAGGACAGAAAGATTTGTTTTGTATGTTTTGGGGAACAAAGGGATTTTAATTAAAATAAACATCCAAAACTAATTCACATCTCTATTAGAAATAAAGCACATTCTGGGAATATTGGAGTAGATCATATTGAGGGGGTGACATTGGGTCCATTCTCATGCTATTTGCAGTGACAGCCAAATCGAGAAATTATTTGGAAGGATCTAGTTTTGTTTTTCTTTGGTTTTGGTGTCATATTCGGTATATTGGTATTCTGTGTTTTGCTGCTGAAGGTATCCTCTATTCAGCCATTGGGAGCAAAGGTAAAGATTTGGACTTGTTTTAATTAAGATGTATTGGAAACCTGGAAAACACATTATTTTTTAAAATGTGTTTCCAAGCCGGTCATGATTTCCCATCCGAGTCCCAGTAGTATGACTTCACTACAGCGATTGTTGTCTTGATGACTTGCTTTGGGAGCTGATCTAATCAGCGAAGAATTGCTACAATATAGGCTTTGAAGAGGGAGTGCCATTTCTCTGCTCAGCTTTGTAAACACTCCTTTTTGTAATTTTCTTAATCAAATGCAAACCATGTTGACTTTAAATCGTTAAGACGAGCTTAAATCCATGATTGTAACACCAGTAGTTCTTTTTTTTTCTCCCCCTTTTGACAGGCTGCAGAGCACTCTTGTATTCATCTAGGGCTTTATCAGGGTGCCAAATTATCTCTGCCCCAGCTGTTGAGTGCTGTAACTAGCAGAGTCAGCTGTACAAAATTCATTGCCTGTCTTGGAAGGCTCGGGATCGTATGATGCCGCATCATTAAGATGTTCAGGCCATTTGATTCAAGAAGAGATAAACCGTCCTTTTTAAATGTAGAAAAGTGAAATTTTACTCTTCATCCATTTCTGCAGCCTAGTAGGCAGCGGATCTTGAAGACTGTGCGATTCCAAGTACCTTGTTGCTTCAGCAGTTAAAACCAGGAGATCTGTATATGTCCAGATTCTGTCTGCTGACCACGTCCCTGGCTGTGACAGTAAATAATTAGGCAACTGTTTGCTAAATCTGAGATAGCACAGAAGAGCGGTTTGCTCTGGGAGTGTTGTTTTCTAATTCCTGGTCAGCTCAGTTGCTGCCTGTCGTTATTTCTTTTTTTTAACTTGATTCATCTAGTAATAAATTGGCACTATTTCTAAAGCATTTTGGTGGAGGATAAAAAGTCACATTATCTCAGATGATTCAGAAATTGTGCTGAATCGAGCTACTTATTCAGGGGAAAAAAAATGCTTCTTTGTTAGCAGCACCTCTAGGAATTCAAAGGCAAAGCCTTTATTGTGATAGTGGCAATAAAATGCCCTGTGTATTTTATCTGCAGTGTTTGATGTATTTCATGTTGTGTTTGTGACTGAATCAGAAGACAAGAAATCGTACTATATTTGTTAATATAACTAACGGTTAACTTTTATCTCAGAAACTATATTTGAGTTCTCTAAGAGGTTGTAAAGAACTTAGAAAATTAATCTTGCTGCTTTGTAAGTTATCTCGCCATTGCCTGGGAATAAAAATTAATAAAATTGTTGTGAACCGCGGCCTTCTTGGTAAATAGTGGCTTCTTCTGACTTTTTTTAAATAAGAAAATGTTCAGTAATGTTCTGTATACATTTCATTTTTAAAATATTAAATGCCATCTCTGTCAGAGGGAGTACGTACACATTGTTCCATACCAACATCATTTAAGCATTGAAGATTTGAAGTTCACTTCTTTAAACATCGGTGTCTTTAAACAGAGTGCATTATCCTTCCAAGACTGAGTCTTTCAGTTCCCTTTATAAATAATTTATTTAAATACCAGCTCCCTCTTTCCTTGCAAGATTTTGAACAATTGTGTAACAAAGTTGCCTCTCTTTGACATCATTATTGAAAGTGGAATGTCTGTTGTTGACTGGCATTGCTGCCTCTGGAAAAAAGAGCCAAGTCTCAGAGATAAGTGTTAGCTCACAGTTATTCAGGTATTGTAGCTGCGAACAAGACACAGGAACAAAGTTTAAAATGTATGGGTTATCTTTCCCTTGCAGGCCTTTTAATGCTGTGGATATTGGCTCTGTGGGAAACTGATCTACTAGAAAATTCATCTTGACACGACTGCCCACAAAAAATACAGCCTTGTATTCAGGGACTTGACTGAACTGTTGTCAGCGATAGGAAAGGTATCACATCCATGTTTTCTTTGGATTGGATGCCTGGTTAATGCTTCCTTAGGGTGCTTTGGGGGTTTGCTGAAGAGCTTCTCTCTCTTTAAGCCTGGGACTTGGGATAGCAAAACTCAGCTTGGGTTATTTAAACTTGGATACATTCTGTTTCCCTACAGGTGTTTCTTGCTTTCAAAAGACTGTAATGCTATACATTCAGCTGAAGCACAGCAGACGGTTCTGCTTCTGTATTCTGAGAAACAAAGACCTTAGAGATAGATGAGAACTAGCAGGTCATCTGATGCATTTTATTCCCTGCTTATGGTTCACAGATAGTATAATCTGTTCTAATGATTGATTGAGGGTCGCACCAAGTAAAGGTGTACAGTTTTTGAATGAAGATAAAAAGGAATATATACCTGACATCTATCTCCTTTGAGCTCACTTCAGGAAGAAACCGTTTGCTCAAAATGATTTTTGTACATCGGAAAATGAAGCTGCTGCTGCATTTTAGGAATTTGGAGGCTCCTAAATGTGTTTGGTACTAGATAGCCCAGAGATACTCCTCTTCAGAAATGACTTCATAGACAGGAGGGCTCACAGGAGATGCTCCTGGCTCTGGAATCTGAATTTCCAGATTTCTTTATTTATGCTCTGAACTCGAGTGCCTGAATTTACAGCCTGCAGAAATCTTGTTCTTCTGGGCTCTGGGCTGTGAACTAATTGGATCTCCTGCTCCAGGGCTTCTGGTTTTGAGCTCGGAAAGAAATGCCGGAGTAATTGATTAGTGAGTAACTGGTTAGATGATTTTTGTCTATTTTCCTTCTCCTTTGGCAGAATGAGAGCTGATGGCATAGGTGTATAAGGCAGGATGTATAAGGAATTTACTCCTTGGGTGATTTTCTACCATCTCTTTTCATGGGCTAGTAGTATGTAGCCTTGGAATTGATTACTTTTTGGTTCAAACAGAACAGGATTTTTTGCTGAGTAGTGGAGGGTGCATGTGGATTATGTAGCTGCACGTCACCTAATCCTTTCTTTGCCACTGCAACAGATCTTCAGCACCATGAGGCTGTTGTTTTCCCCGTTCTTAGCACATTCCCTACAGCAGGTTGGCCCCCTGGGACCAAAGGGTTTTAGCCAACAGAAAGTGCCTTCGACTAGGGATGGAAACATAACAGCACTTATGCTGTGTGAAGTCAGACAAAATTAATGGGCTCTTTGGGTCATGTGAAAACGTAAAGCCTGCAATTTTACTCTGTTTCAACTTTCCACCTCCTTTAAGCAGAAAGTTCACACTTTGAAATTGCTTTGAGATGTGAGTTTGATTGAGTTCATTTCATCCTAAATATGAACCAGGTCTTGCTGATTTGAGTTGTGTGAGCACTTCACTCGAGCTAAGTTGAAAAGGTCTTAATTTCATACTTCGCTTGAACTAAGTTGAAAAGGTCTCAATTTCATTGGAATAAACTAATGAGAACCTGATGTTAGCCAGTTCAATGAGGTTTTGTCTGTGTAAAGGCCTCAATATTTGGACAGCGGTTTCTGAAGCTGAGTTTGACGGTATTCATAAACTGTGGTTGTGTATCCATGACTTTAGAAGATACCTGTTTGGATGTCTAAGGCAGGCAGCTCAAATGTCTTTGGTATGTGAATTGGGGCAGAGATCAAAGTCTGTTCCATTGCTTTTCTGGGACTTCCCAATTCCGATTGAGTCAGCAATATCTTCTAAACAGAGCTCACAGGAATAGTGTATAGTTCCTTTTCAATGGTCAAAATCAGGAGATGGTGAAGATAAGGAAAAGTGAGGAAAATAAACTTAAGTCATTGTTGTGTTAAAAGGTGTGTTCTGGCTCAGTTTATATTTTTGGTGGAAGTGTTTCTCATTATTTGCTATAATCTAGTTTGTTAATCTCTGGTTATATTTTGCTTGAAAACCAGATTATACATTCTTTTTTTCCCTCAGTGCTGTTTAAAACATGCTTATTGGAAGAATTTATTCCACCATTTTGTTAGAACTTCAACATGTACTTGGAATTGTGTGCTTTGTGAAATAAAAATGGGCTTATTCACACGTTTGAGGTTAAGCGTGAGTATTTTATAAGTTCAGGCTTAAAAGAATAAAGTTTTGTAAATGTCAAATATGAATGCAGCTTATTGCTGCATGCCTGAAATGCTTCCTGTAAAACATCATTAAAGCCGTTTAATCTAACAAAGCCTTGATTTTCTGGAGTGGGTGAAAATATTCATGTCCTGAATGCTTTCAGTCAACCCAGCTTTCAAACAGGTGAAACAATGCTCACAAAGACACTTTATTCTGCTGCTCAGATCCTGAAGGGCATGTTAATAGCCAGATCTTACAAGATGATCTGTGTAGGCAGACTCTTGTGCTTTTTTGTGGGAATACACCGACTTCAAAAATCCGCTCACACAAACCTCTTCCCAAGATCTGGCCTCAAGTAATAACTCAGCCTTTAATAAGTGATACTTGTGCTGATACCAGTCATCCTTTAGGGCATTCAAATTTGGCCTTGGCTGCATTAAAAGCAGGACTTAATTTTATTATACCTGGTTGAGTACATTGTTTCATTGTGGAGTGCAGTCTACAAACTCCTTGGATTTTGTGCATTTTAAACAAACCGACAATAGCTGCAAATAAATCTGTGGGAGGACAAGGAGTCTAGGCAAATGTATTGAGGGTTAAATTCTGCACAATGCAATTGCACAATTAGTGTAACTATTTCTGTAAGACAAGGAGGATTAGGCTTCTGATGGGCTTTTCAGTAGCATAGGCCAAAATCTGCTCTCAATTATAGCCACGTGACCCGTTTGAACTTTGTTTGCTTTTAAATATATTTTCATTGTTCAGCTTCATAGCTGATATGTGAAACTAGAGTATTTTATCATGTGTTCTACCAGTGTATTTAAATACAGATCAGCTATTAAGTAGGATTCATAGTCTAATTTTGTTGGAAAACTGAACTAGTTTGGTCCGAGTTTCAGGTATCCAGCTATCTGTCTGCTATGACACTTTGCACCACTTGGATCTAAAATTAGTAGAGCTCTTCTGTACTGGGATTAGAGACGTTTGTATGTTTCAGTTCACAGAATAGGTAGAAGCCTGACCCTTTAAAAATTTTTCAGGGCGTGTTTCAAGCAATTTGCAGGTGAGACTACAAATGAAGAGAGAAGTCCCTGATAATTGTTTGCTGGGTACTGAAATGAGTATGAAATGGGTATCCTGCCATCCTTCTTGGAGGCATTTCTTCTGCCTGATCAGGTTGCAGTCTGGGTGCTCCTCATGTCACAAGGTCTCTTAGGCACTAGGAGCAACATTAGAAAATGTGTGTGGTCATTTGGACAGATGTTTTACAGTAAAATGAAATAATAAGAAAGCATCCTGAGCAGTTATAGCAGAAGAGCCTTTTTGAGAGAGGAATGGTGCTGGCAATGCTGTGGTTTCTACTCAAACAAACCTTCTGTTAATTTTGTTAGGAGTCAGGAACTTAGCTATTGATGTTTGTAAATATTTAATGCTTTAAATTACTTTCCCTTTAGATAAATTTTTAATCTAGAGATAAAGGATTTACATTATGTCCTAGAAATTAGGAAATTACTGGAGCAGTTGTCTGGAGAAGCCGCCGCTGTGTAGCCATCCATAACTGCTGGGAATAAGGTATTGTTGGTAAGATAGTTCTGGTTTCAGAATACGATATTTTCAACAGCGCACGTAGCAATGTGATTGCCGTCCTAAACAACTTTAATAGAAATTAGATGCTTCACTGCTATTTGTGCCTCGGAAATTCTTTCCCAGAGAATATACATTGTTCAGATTATAATCTGATGCTGGGAACCATATTATAATACCATATATTACAGATTAGTTCTGCATTTAAAACTAAGTTTTCTGAAGTTTTTTAATATGCAATCTTCTCTGGAGGAAAATGAATAATAATTTTTAGAAAGGAAGATGATTTCAGAATTAAAAAAGACATTTTCAAACTTACTGGAATATTCTTTGTATTGCAGAGCAAATATTTTTATCAGGCTTTATGACTACCACCCTCTTCATTAAATTTTTAACAAACTGTTGCTGGGAAACATTTGTTGTGGTTTTATGTAGTTTTTTGTTTTTCTTTGCAGATAATTTGTGTTGACATTCACTTTACAGTAGAGTTAAAGCAACATTTGGCTCAGTATCTCTTTAAAGGAGAAAACAACAGGCACACGAGCTACAGGAAGAAAGCCAAAGTTGATTAGATCCCTTGATGAAATTACCCTTTCATTTTACCGTGCTCAACAGGATACTTTTGCATTGTTCTGTTTCAATTTCTTAAAACAGAGCCCTTTAAAGTCTGCAGGGCCACATCTAGCTTGCCTTTGAGAGTATGAACCCAAATTCTGATTTTCTGCTTCTTTCTGTTGCAAATTCTGTTCAGCAAAGTCAGATTGATTTGTGTAAGCATCATATGTTTCTGTTTAAATGGTACATTTATTTTTACTTTCTCACAGATAGCAATTTTCTTCAGATCTTGTATTGCACTGAATTAATTAGTCCGGCCATCCAATGGCTGTTGGAAGTGGGTTTACGGTAGCACTAAGCAGCTATCTGTAGTTTGCAGAATCAAACATTTATAATCCAAGTAGTAATCTAATTTATATAAAGTTCATTAGTGTGCTAGAAGCAATACATGTTTATGCCTTGATATTTTGACTGTCATACTGAAGCATTTTTTGGCTTTGGGAACCACATACTACTCAAGAGAATTTAAAGAATGGAGCTCACGCGTTGAGAGCATGTGTGACTCCACAATAATTTGCAATTTAATACCAAATGTATGGATTTGATTAAATAACATTGGAAAGTGGAGGATTGTCTTTATTCTGAGCATAAAATGTATTCCGAAATTAGTGCTACAAGTTGATGCCTGAATTTTGGTGCTCATTTCAATGATGAACATTGTGAACAGTCTGTCGGAGATTTAGATGTATGAATTTTAATCTGATGGATCTTTGTGCTGGATGTTGGATTTTTAATTTGCATTTCCCCAGCCAATCTGCTTTGTGGAGTCTACTCACCTCTGATCTTCTGTTATTTGCCTTCTTCAGGGAATACTATTTCATTGAAAGTTTCATGTCCTATGTACCTGGGACAAAATACTTGACGGGATGGAGGTTTTTTGTTTTGTAAAAAGCAGACACAGTGGAAGATACAATGTGACTCCTGTTACTCTACCCTTCCTTTCCCCTTTTTCTTTCTTACATGCTTTCAAGTTACATTTTCTGTGTTGGTTGGATTCCTGTGGGCCTGTACCTACCAAGCGCAGGCAGAAAATGGACTTGCTTTGAAGACCTTTACTGACTCAGCAAAGGAGTGAATTGTGCTTCCTCCTCAGGCTAATCCTTTCCTGATCATGGTGGGAAAAGAGGAGACCTTGGTTCCGTATTCCTCCTGCCTGTTGCTGGAGTGGAGAGAGCCCGCATAACGGCAGCCTAGTCCTGGACAGCAGCATGGGCTTCGTTTGGACTTAGAAATCCACTCTCTGAACTGTGGTGCAAGTGTAGAGAAACCTTTGAGCCTTTCCCTATCAATAAGCAAACGTGGAAACTTTATATGTGTGGAACAAGGTTTCTCAGGTTATGTGTGCCTGTGTGCTGGTTCGTGCTGTGAACACCAGTTCCTAGAGTTGGGATAAACCCCAAATGGGATTTGAGACTCAGGTCATGTACTGACGTGCTGGTGTCCTATTGTGAGAGTGTTTCAAGTGCAGAGATTAATCCCTCTGAGGTAAAGTGCTGAGGGAGAACGCCCAGAGAACAGATAGTAACATAGAATCATAGAATAGTTTGGGTTAGAAGGGACCTTAAAGCTCATCCAGTTCCAACACCCTGTCATGGGCAGGGAACATCCCATCAGATCAGGCTGCCCAAGCCCCATCCAACCTGGTCTTGAACACCTCCAGGGATGAGGCAGCTACAGCTTCCCTGGGCAACCTGTGCCAGTGCCTCACCACCCTCATGGTGAAGAAACTCTTCCTAATGTCTAGTCTAAATCTGCCCCTCACCCATTGCCCCTCATCCTATATCTGCAAGCCTTTCTGAATAGTCCTTCCCCAGCTTTCTTGTAACCTCTTCAGGTCGCTGTAGCATCTCCTCGGAGCCTTCTCTTCTCCAGGATGAACAACTCAAACTCTCTCAGCCTGTCATGGTCACTTCTTCTGAAATGACTGAATTTCTTTAGCTGTTGATTTCCAGTACTCTTAACTTGTACCTGCTTGTGTGAGTGTTGCTGCTTCAGGTGACAAAGCCAGCCTGGTTTCATGCTTGGACCTCATTCTACCAGTGAAAGTGAATCATAGAATGACAGAATCACCAGGTTGGAAAAGAGTCACCGGATCATTGAGTTCAACCATGCTTCTTCGCTGCTGTGTGCCACTAAGTTAATTGATTATGCAATGTACCATGATGTCTTCTGTATCTTAACTGCACTTGAAACCCTCGGGTGTTGTTTTCCGTGCATTGACTTCATGATTCGGCTGATACACAAACATAATTTGCTTTTTTTTATTCTTTTGCTGCCTAAATAAACAGAGCATCACAGTATTTGTCTTAATGACTAGCAATTAGTGTTGACAAATTACTTAGATGCTATGTGAGATAATGGAATCTGCTTACAATTTGATTTTGTTAGGGAGGCAAACAAGAGGAAGGGAGTCTAATTAATATTTTTGTCTTTTTCATTTTTGTATGTATTTCAGTTAAAATGCTTCTAGTTTTCTACAACCTCTTTACACTAAACAGGCTGTGAAAGAGTTGGGGTTGTTCAGACTGGAGAATAGAAGGCTCTGAGGAGATCTTATAGCCACCTTCCAGTACCTGAAAGGGCTACAGGCAAGCTGAGGAGGGACTGTTTACAAAGGCTTGTGGTGACAGGATGAGGGGAATGGCTTTAAATTGGAGAGGGGCAGATTTAGACTAGACTTAAGGAGAAATTTCTTCACGATGAGGGTGGTGAGCTCTGGAACAGGTTGCCCTGTGGCTGTCTCATCCCTGGAGGTGTTCAAGGCCAGGTTGGATGGACCTTGGGCAGCCTGATCTGGTGGGACGTTCCCTGCCCATGGCAGGGGAGTTGGAACTGGATGATCTTTAAGATCTCTTTCAATTCAAACCATTCTATGATTCTGTGATTCTATAATTCTGTGTTCTCTCTGTGCCATAGTACTAAGCATTTAATGACTGTAGGTGCATTTCAATGCTATATACTGATGCCCTTGGTGAGATGAGACAGTGTGATTTTATGTAGCATTTTTGTTGAATTACTGTTCTGTTATGTGCATTTGTATGTATTTAAGAATTCCCTTTGATTTTTTTCTTTCTTTTTTTTTTTTTTTAATTCTCCCATGTGATAATTATAGAATACCAGGTATAAGGTTTTATAGATCTTCGTGCACTTAGCAAACAGTTTTCCGTGGATGGTCTTGGTAGTTCAACGATGCTTAGCTCATGGACTTTTTATTCCCAGTACTTGTCTACTTTTAGTTTATATTTAATTTCCTGTCGTTGTCTAATAGACTTTCCAGTTTTAATAGGCTGGTTTCGAACCTTTAAAATTCTGGAGTTCTCCCAGTCTGAAAACATTTGTATCATCGGAAAATATCCCAGTTTTTTTGTTTGCTGCCTTCTCCAAATCTTTAGTAAATGCCGAATGCATTGATGATTTCTGGAAAACCACACCATTCTTCTCACTTTGGAAAGCAGCCAAAAGTGAGACACTGCTATTCTGCAAGTCATTTTTCAGCCTACAAAAGGATTACATGATCTATCTTAGTTGGTTTAAGTCAATCCTTTAATGAAAAAGACCTTGCAAAGGCTTTTGGATGTATATGTCAAATTTCCCTCTGTTTACGTATATATATACATATACACTTACTTTTGCCCCTGTTTTTGATTTTTAATTCAGAGAAGTCCAAACAATTATGGAAGAATTTGATTTATGATTACAGAAATGATGATAATTTGGCACTATATTCTTGATTTCTTTTCCAGTATTTAGAGGGGTTTTTTGTTTTAATTTATGCTTTCCAATTACTCCTGGTGGAATTAATCAGAGCTACAATAGTACTTCCTCAAGCTTCTTCATTTATTTCTTGCAAATAATCTGGAGAATAGTGGTACATTTTAATGTAAGTCATAGTAAGTGGCTTTTTTCTCTGTCTTTAGTTCTTTCTGATTTTGTAGTAACATGACGGTAATTGGCATGTGGCTGTTTACTTGTTGGCATTGGGCATTTAGATTACTAGCCCACCAGAATTATACTTCATAATGTTTGTATGAAAAGGGATCAACATTGCATTCTCTTTTCTCTCTATAACATTCCTCCATCATCTAACAATGTGTATGGTACTTGTGTAGGATGGGAAAGTTTTAGAACTGGAATTTGCACTTGCGTGCTGTGATAGGATGTGATAGGATGTGATAGGATGTGATAGGATGAGAGGAAATGACTGAAGTTGCAGCAGGGGAAGTTCAGACTAGATATGAGAAATTTTTTTTCACTGAAAGGATTGTTAAGCACTGAAACAGGCTGCCCAGGGCTGTGGTTGAGTCACCATTCCTGGAGGTATTTAAAAGATGGGTAGATGAGGTGCTCAGGGATACGGTTTAGTAGTGGACAGGTATGGTTGGCGTTGATGATCTCAAAGGTCTTTTCCAACCAAATGATTCTATGCTGTAAAGTAAAAATTTCCCTTGCTACCTAAATTCTTCTTGTTTTCTACTGTATTTGAGTAATGTTGCTTTTACGAGACTTAACTGTTATGCTCGGTTTTGTAATTATAAATCTTATTTTAAGTAATTTAAAGACGTTACTGTTTGCCTTTTTGAAATCTAGCATCATGTTTGACATTTGAAATATGAACTACAGTAAGTTTTTCCGATGTTTGGTGGCCTCATATTGATCTAAAATTTTCTAGAAGTTGAACCAGATGGCATCAGGAGTGCCTTCCTCATTGCCAAAAGCATACGATCCCCAAACGTGCTCAAAATACTGGTGATATGTTGCAATCATGCAGCTAAGTATCTGTTAGATTATGTGTTGAGACAATTAATCAAAGACAGAATGAAGGTTTCAAGGTTTAACATT
Source organism: Coccyzus lansbergi (assembly GCA_033558105.1). NCBI lineage: Eukaryota > Metazoa > Chordata > Aves > Cuculiformes > Coccyzidae > Coccyzus > Coccyzus lansbergi. The sequence continues at coordinate 1,424,234 of JAUMJK010000012.1, forward strand.
TTAAAATTAACAATATTTTTTTTTCTGATTTGGAAGGCACTAATGGCATTTTTATTAATCTTGGTAACTACATATTTATATTTCCCTCTTCTCCCACTTTGTCTTCCCTTGCTGAACACTTCTCGGTGGAAACTGTTGGCTGAATTATGAAGAGCGGCGTCCTGCATGATCCAACTGCTTCTTCCTGCGCCATTTGTAAATAGGAATTTTTGATTGTCAGTCACTGCTGGTATTTTTAGTGTGACAACAGTTTTATCTACAGGCAGAGCTTTTTATCTCACCCGTTGGGCCATTTTCACTTTTGACATCAGGGTAAAGCTATTTCTGTGTTTTAATTGGTATCACAGTTGCTGTTAGCGTTGGGTTTTTTTTCTGGGCTCTGAGGGCAATACTGACTTTGACTATCCCATCCTAGCTCCTAGGGGATTCTTCCACCTGCCCACATCCCAGGTCCCCACATCAGCCCCTGCCCCAGCAATGCTGCAGCAGAGCTCATCTCCAGCTCTCCACAGCCCAACTGAGACCGTTACTCCTGTAGGACAACATCCCAGCCTGTCCTTAGGGAAGCACTCAGTACCAGGGGCTGGGATTGCCCTGATGGCCCAGGCTGTCCTTGTCCTGGCTAGGGTGGTGGGACCTGGCTCCTGGGGCTCTTTCCTGCTGCCCCTCCATGGGGAGCACCTACTGTCCCCAGCACCCCAACCCCAGGGAGCTGCCAACCTCCACTGCACCGAGACACTTCTATGCAGGCCTATCTTCTGCTTCACTTGGTTTCTGTCCTTTAAATTGTCTTTGCAATCTTGCCTTCATGAGCGGAGCTTTGGTACCTCTTCATATGAGTGTGGTTTACATCTGCTTGGCTTCCTCTGCTGCCCTGGCCATTTGTGCCCAGCTGTGATAGGTCACGTCATGTTTAGTGTTGGCCTTTCTAGAAATTAATCTGTGATTAAAAAACAACCATAGAATTAATTCAAGCATAGAATCACTAAGTTGGAAAAGTCCTTTGAGATCATCAAGCCCAACCGTACCTGTCTATTACTAACCATACAAATATGCATTTAATCTACCTGTCTTTTAAACACCTCCAGGGATGGGAACTCAACCAGCTCCCTGGGCAGACTCTGCCAGCGCCCAATAACTCTTTCAGAGAACAGATTTTTCCTAATGTCCAACCTGAACCTCTCCTGTCGCATCTTGAAGTCATTCCCTCTCATCCTATCACTTGTTACTTGGATGAAGAGATGAACACCCACCTCTCTACAACCTCCTTCCAGGTTGTTGTAGACAGTGATGAGGTCTCCCCTCAGGTTTCTCTTCTCTAGGCTAAGCAACCCCAATTCTTTCAGCTGCCTCTCATAAGACTTGTGCTCCAGCCCCTTCACCAGCTTCATTGCTGTTCTAAAAAATGAAAAACTGCTCTGTGAGAACAGCCCACTTTAATGATGCATTAAGGCAGCGTTGTTGGTGCAGTTTCTGTGAGTGTAGAATTAGCTTATTTTTACAGCTTTGCTAAAGCTTACTTCAAATTTTTTGACAGGTATTTGCGTACTGCTTCTGTGAATAAGTAGTTCTTTTTACTCTTTGGTGCTCAGGAATAGTTATGAAAAGCCTGAAGAAAACTTGAATTGTTTTAAAAATGTTATGGACTAAATACTCTCTCGTTTATGAAAATTGACTAATTTTTTTTTCAGCTTCCCCCATCCTTGTGCCCCCTTTCTGAGTGGATTAAAGTGTAACAACAGTGAAATATTTCCATCAGGAGCTGTAGATCTTGCAAAAATGTTTAGAGAATATGGAGCAATGAAATGCTCAGAAGGAATGTGAAGAATTGAGATAAGGACACTGTCCTTACATGAGGGCTTGGGGGAAGACTTGTAAAGGTCTTCTTGAAGATAATGGGCTTTATTGTTGTTGGGGGGGGGCGCTTAATTACTTCAGCCTAAGCAACCTAGTGATGGAGATGGAACAGCTGTAGAACAAGTTCATTGCACCACTTAAATCTACTGAGAAATAATTAACAAGTGCTAAAGAGCTGAGAAGGGAGCTCTCCTATAGGAGCTAGGAGAACCTCGTGCATATATATTGTTAATAGGCAAAATAATTAGTTAATATTTGGAAAATACTGTGATGCTTGGAAGAAATGCTCCGACGTGTATTGTTATGCTAATTTGATACCCAGCCCTCAGACCACCCAGTGTACGGGAGACTCCTTTGTCCAGTGCAGCTGAGAAATGAAGGCTAAGAGGTATTGAAGCCTTAGTGCAAACCTAGTTCAACAGTAAGGGCGTATGTAATGAGGACGTATAGAAGAAAAAGGGCGAAATCCAGTCCCAAATCTTGCCAAATCTGGGATGTTCCATACAGCAGGCTGAGTTAGCTGCTCTCTACCCTTGCCAACTTGTTTAGGCATCTGGGTTTGCAAGGAGCTTCAGTGTTTTGTCTTAAAAAAACTTTAGATATCTGTGTCTTCTCAGAGATATTGCATTCCAAGGGACTATACTCTGGCTAGGATTCACTGTATAGTGAGGGTCAGATAGCAAACTCCCTGCATGTTTTCTTTGGTTTATGAACCAGGAAAACTTAATCCAGAGCTGAATGCTGGTTCTGTGTGCATTTGCATGAGAATAACAGGGATGTAAGTATTTGCCTGAGACTTAGATGTATTAGGCTTCTCTGAGCTTTGAGAGTTTTGATTTGGAGTATTTGGACAGGAATATGATGTTTTTCTCTTAAAACTGAGTCACTTTGCAAACATGTAGGAGTAAGAAGGCTGAAAGAAAAGCAAATTCTAGATTGGTGTGCAGGAAAGGAAAGTATAGATTCTGGTCTCTGCCTTGAGGGTGGTCATTGCTTTTAGTTTGCTGATGTTTATATTCATACAAAATTTAAACAACAGGATGAAACACTGAGCTGAACTGTGCTGTATGGTAGCACTTCCACAAAGAACCTGAGCCATGGAAATTCCACTCACTTATTCAGCTTTGACAACCCATATGAAATGTAGAGCTGTCAATATCGGGATTACTGAAAGAGATTGGTGCTGCCATTTGAGGATGTAGATCATAGAATCATAGAATCACTAGGTTGGAAAAGACCCACTGGATCATTGAGTCCAACTTTTCCATCAGTCTCTAAGCCATGTCCCTCAGCGCCTCATCCACCTGTCCCTTAAACACCTCCAGGGAAGGTGACTCAACCCCCTCCCTGGGCAGCCTCTGCCAGTGCCCAGTGACCCTTTCTATAAAAATTTTTTTCCTAATGTCTAGCCTGAACCTCCCCTGGTAGAGCTTGAGGCCATTCCCTTTTGTCCTGTCTCCTGTCACTTGTGAGAAGAGGCCAGCTCCCTCCTCTCCACAACTTTCTTTCAGGTAGTTGTAGAAAGCAATGAGGTCTCCTCTCAGCCTCCTCTTCATGGAAAGCACTGATAAAGTTCTCCACTCTATCGAGATCAGAGGATTCTTATGGTGATCTGGTGATAAAAATTACAGCAGAATCAGTCTATGTCAGGCAGCTGGGAGCAATTTTTATGAAAACAACAGTGAAGGTTTGGAAGATACCCATGCTTTCCTTTCTCTGCAATATCTCCTGTTCCTTCATCCAGACAAGAGGATGGAAACTCTGAGGAGCTTGTTGGGAGCAGTAAGTGCTGGCTCCTCTAGGAGGGATTGGGATCCTAGTGTGATAGCCTGCAGAGTCCAGCCCCACAGCCTCCAAGAGGGTAGGCCTGGGGAGAGGTGGCAGTTCAGAACCCCTCAGGTGACAGCGGGGTGCCCGCGGGCTTTAAGAGAACTATCAGTCTGAATGGTCTTCAGGAGTGCCATCTCCAGCTTCGTTTCAGCACAGGGTAATAAACACGTTGCTGCTTAATCTAATTGTACACACTAATTCATGTATTCTATCCCTGCATCCTGTCACTTGGAAGGGAAGAGCATTTGGTTGAGTTATTCTGGCTTGACAAAGACAAATAGTAGATACTTTTGTCCCGTGTCTCTCTGCCTGTGTGGCTACTGATAGACTTCCCTGACCGTCATGGTGTGCTGTCCTCCTGTAGCATGAGAGTTCCTCCAACCAGACCTAGAGTAGGTGTAGCAACTGTTGGGGCAGTAGATGTTGTTACCTAGTTGATTACTCCAGATGGGAATAACTGCATAAAGGCCCAGGATGTTTTAGTTCAGAGGAAGGGATTATTAGATGAGGTTCTTCATAGCATGCTAGAGAAGTGTGGTTGAAGTATGGAAGACATTCCTTCAAGGGCTTGCACAGTCTCACATAAGCTTTGTCACTGACAGTGCTTGATTTTTTATTGTGTTTGAAGCAGATTGTCTTTTTTTGTTGTTTTGTTTTTTTCTTACTAAATTTCAGTTTACCAAGCAGTGATAATGATTTTTTTTGCCTCTTGTCCTGGACACATGGTATTATTGCTTCTCTTAAATGTCCAGAAGTCCCCGGCTGTGAGGTCAGCTTGGGATCCAGTGATTTTGAAATTTATTAATCTCTCCTCACATGTCTGTGAATGTTGCCTTTGTGACCTTATGCAGAGTCAAATATCACTTCAGCTATTTTTGGTAGCTGTTATTTCAGCAACAGCATTGCTACCTGAATCTCTAAGCAACAGCATTTCAGTAGGACCATGATTCATTTCTGAATGATGGATTTTCTTGTAAAACTTCCTTTCTTTTTGGAAGCACATTTAGTATGGAAGAAACAGAAACGGGTTTAACGTTCCCAAACTTTTGATTTCTTTTACTGAATGTTGGCTCCTCTGTTTGTTGTGGTATGTGGAAGTTAAGAAGGCACAGCTGTGTCTTCACAGATGAAATTAAAGTGCATAACCTAGTTAATCTTGCCAAGGTACCAGCTGTCTGGTAACCTTTTCCTTCAGCTGAACATCAGGGCTCACTCCAGGAGACCAGTTGCTGCATCATAGAATCACAGAATCACCAGGTTGGAAGAGACCCACTAGATCATCGAGTCCAGCCATTCCCATCAAACACTAAACCACGTCCCTCAGGACCTCGTCTACCCGTGCCTTAAACACCTCCAGGGAAGGTGTCCTCTACCTGCTTTGAGGATAGGTGAGAGCTGGACTCAGTACAGCAGAAATATGGTATAAACTGTAAATGGCCAAGCAATTCAAGCAGTAGGCCTTGAACTTCACTGCCCAATCAGATGTTTGGTTCAGTTTCAGCTGCTGCTTGACCAAGGGCAGCTGAAACAGCTTTCATGTCCTGTCTTGGAGGGAAAGGTGCTAGCAAGTCATGTGCAGTGGCAGTCACATTGCCTCACTTGCAAGTATGACCAGCCTTGCACAACATAATCTGGTGAGACGTGGGGCATGTGGTCACTTCTGTTGTTCAGAAATATCCAGCCTCACAAGCACTGTGGATTTATGCACCTCCGGTCTACATCTTGAAGAACTGTGATTGCTTTGTGTTGTTGCAAAAAGGATGAGTTGCTCTAACCTAAGATAAAATGAAAGATAACAGCAAATGACCTACTCTCTATTAGCTGCCTTGTCTGTCTGCACATACTCAGTGGTGAAATGGGATGTAGCTAACTCTTCTTTGAAGGAAAATCTAATGGGAGGTGTCCCTGCCCATGGCAGCGGGTTTGGAGATAGACGATCTTTAAGGTCCCTTCCAACCCAAACTATTCTATGATTCTGTGAATGAGCACTGTGCTTGTAGGCACATCTGACATTTGACTCAGAAGTAACTGTGATATATCTGATACGTTTTGTGTCCCTTCATTGCCTCACCTCACAGTACCCCTCACCTCACAATACCCCACTTTTCTTGGGAAGGCATTTCATTTTCCAGAATGCAGCAGACAGCATGATTGGAACGTGGATTAAAAAGCTGAGGCAAAAGTTACTTGTCTTATGGCTACATCAGTGTGAGTAAATTAACGGGATTAGGACCATTCTGTGCTACAGGTGCCCACTGCCATGGAAAAGCCTACATCCATACTCTGAAAATCTCCTTTTCTCCAGGTGGGGCTGCAGACAAGTTGGGAATGGTGCACGATGCATGTTCACCCTGAAATGTGTGCGAGAACTGTCTGGGTGAGGGACAGCTGGCATGGGCTGAAAGCAAACTAGGGATGGCTCTGTCAAAAACTTGTTGGAATTCAGGGGTTTAATTCCAGTGCCCATGAACACCATGCTGGTATTTAATTTGCTAGGATAGGTCTGGTCTGAAAACTGTCCTAAAAAGATTTTTACAAGTTTAGTTTTTTAGAATTACTAGGCTTTAGTAAGTGTTATAGTTGGTTTCTACTCATGTTAATTAAGTAATCTAAATTCTGATGTCCTATTTTTAGCACAATCTATGGTGGTAAAATTGGAAGAATTGTATGTGCAGATTTCGAGTAGGAAGCACATATACTGCATAACCAGTCTGTGGGGATAAAAAAATCCAAGTTTAAGAAAGTGTTATTTAATTTCCTATGATTTTTATTTGCTTGATAGAGTATTTTATGTGTTGATTAAGAAGCTTCCGATTACTTTCTGGACCTCTTTATAAGTTTTTGTTTTGTTTTGGTTTGCTTTGCAACTGAAAGTTCAATTTTTGTTTTTGTTTAAATTGGGTGTTTTATAAGGGAATATTCCAGTGCGTAGGATAAGCAAACTCAGAGCAATTACATTTCAGAAAGGGTTAAAACAAAAAAAATTTAAGGTTTAAAATTTAAGGCTGTAAATTTAAGGTTTCCTACTATTGCTATATGTTCCAAGCAGTGCGTAAATGGCTGAGAAACTTCTATAAGAGCATTGAGAAGACGCTGGGTACTCGGCTGAGAAACTAATGTAAGATAATAAAGTATAGATACTTTCTTCTTAGATTTGATGGACAAGGAATATGCACTAATGCTTGTATGTATTTTACTAAGATTTTCATATTTTTATTAGTAGAAATGTTACTTGAATGTTGAAATATGTTGAGTTCACACTGAACTAAGCTTAAGTGCTGTGGAAATGTGCCTCCTAGTTCAGAGGAGAAAAGGTAATAAATAACAATCTGCAGTTGAGTTAAAAGTTGAGGCCTTAAACGTGATCAGTATTTGCAGAATTGTAATGTGGTAAAAAATTGTGAGAATGTGAAGTGGTTGCCAGTTTTTTTGCTGCTAAATTCTGTCCCGTAGCCTTTGGCAGAGCTGATTATGGGAATGCAAAAGTAATTTTGCTTGATTGGTTGATGGAGGTTGTTTTCCTCGTTTGTTTGAGAGAGGAGTTTGTGAAATGTGGAAAATACAGTTCCTTTAGGCAAGGCTTATTGCTTATTACTTCTAAAAATATCAAGAATGGAAGAAATTAATTCTGTTTCCTCAGAATTGAGAAAAATGGATTTTTATTCTGCCTAAAAAATAGCTTGTATCCTTAAAGCAGAATAACTGTTATTTGAGACTTCTTCGGAAGTCATTCAGAGAGCACTTATTTGTGTATTTGTATACACACAAGTACGTGCCATTGGTGTACAGCATTAAATTGTGATTTAAAAAATGGAGTGACCATATATATTCCAAATATTCAATTAGCAACATATGGAAAAAGAATTTTTCTTCAGAGAACAACAAAAAAAATATTAAAATCTCAAGGTGTCATTTGTAGGCTGAAAAAAAGACCAATTTTAATAATACTTGGAAACTGAAAAAGAACTATAAATGAAGCAACTGTTCACCGATGCCAGGAGTTGTGAGTCACTCTCTGATAGGCAGAGACATGGGATGAAAGATGAAAATAACTGTCCATCGTTCACGAAGTTTTGTCAGCCTGTTGGAAATCCTGTGGTGGCCCATGAATGTTTTCAGCCACCAAGCCTGAGGGACTGTGACCTTTCCAAAGTGACATAGGGATGTGCCTTGGATTTTGGTGAACAGGAGAGCGTTGGCACCCCTGAAACACAGTTATTCTTGCTCTCTGCAGGGGTGTGATCACTGCCTCACATTCTCCTGGTGATATACTCCAGCTCTTGGTGTGGTTTTATGATGTGGCCAACAATACAGATTGTTGTCAACTGCCTGGAGAGGAGTAGATGCTGAAAGTTTTGGACAGGTTTATTTTTAGTGAGATGTGGAATAGATGTATTGAACTGCAGAGATGGTGTGAGTCAGTGCTTTGTGGTCCATCTGCAGTGGTTGGTACCTTTGGGGAATTAACATGCTTGTGGAACATTGGGACTGTGGATGAAAACAACTGAACTAATGTCTCACTCATGTTGCTTTCTACTTGATGAAGTAGCCCAGTGAGATGGATAAATGCTCTGTGACTGACCACTCTTACAGAAAGGTGGTCAGAAGAGCACGTGTCACAGATGTGTTGTCAGTAGGCTTAGCTGAAAGAGGCTTCTTTTCATGGTTCATTTACTTACTTATTTAAAATGCATCTTATGTGTTCGTACAAGAGTTTTGCTCCCTATGCCATCATGACTGGTTTTGTAACTGCTTAATGTAGTTTGATTTGTGAGGTGCATCTGTTAGACGTGATTGCTTTCATTTCTTTTTCTTAATTTAGATGTGCATAATAAATTTTTAATGCAAGTTTTCCGGTAATTAATTTTACTTGTTTGATGCCGTTGTGTTGTAACTAATGTATGGCACAGTGCTTTGTAATGTATTTGTCTAATTCAGCTCTAGGATATACTGATTTTCTTTGACTTTGCTCTGGATACCTAATTTTAGGTTCTGAGCCAGTCATTTGGCTGCATTTAATTTGTCTTAGGTGACGTTATACATCGGTCCCCAGTTATAATTTTCCTGAAAACTTAAATTGCTCTCATTACCTTTTGGCAAGTTGTCCTGGCTCAAGGGAAAACCAGCACTGTAAATAATAATACACGAGATGCCGAGTGAAATTGGATTACTGCTCAGTCATTGTTTTCACTGTCATATGAAGATGATGAGTTAGCAGCTAATGAGTTTCACTGGTTTGCGTTGTACCCACTGACTGATTAGGCGAGTTGAATAATGAGCATCAGCCCCCTAGAAGAAAAGATTTTAATGCACAGGATGTCAGTTAGGATCGACTCTATTTTCAGCTTTAATTAACTCAGCTGTAGAGGCAGAGGCTGAAAGGAAGATGACCAAAGAGCAGATTGTGTATCAGTACATCAAAAATGTGTAATATAACGGTGTCCAGAGTTTGGGCTGATGAATTTGAATTCAGATCACATGCAGAAACATCCAGAATTCCAGCTCTAGATGCTGCTAGTTGATTTACTGACTTTAGGAAAATTTTTATACTCATCTGCTTTGAGGCAACTGAAGCTCGTAATTAGATGGAATTGCCTTGCAGTGTTTGACTAATGCAAAGATGTAGCAAAATCAGCAGGAAATGAAAATGTAAATAAAGAGTAGATAAAAAGTATTGCTTTTTCAGCAAAATAAAATATGTTGATAAGATCAAAAGAGTAGAAAAATATCTGAAAGCTGTCGTGAATACGTAGATCTGAACTCGGAATATCATGATATGCTGAAAAGCTTAATATTTGCTGTTGGTATTTTTATAGTTACAGAGCTGTATGTAGCAGGAACAGTTAAAACAATTGTACCACTTTAAACTCTGCTGGAACTGTGTTAGACTAGGAGGGTGTAACCTCGTTATTAAGTAATATATATCTTAAGTTTGTACATCTTTTCTGTTGTATATTTTTTAAATAAGCATTTACTTTCTTTTGCTCAGTAGTTTTCTGTAATCTGATGAAGCATCAAATGCTTGTGGGAGCCAAGTTGCAGATATCACCTCCTAGCTGAGATGCTAAGATCACACAAATAACTTGTTCCTTTGTTCCCAGGAGCACAAAAAAGACTCTGCAGAAGTAATGTGAGGTAACTGCATTTGTAGCAGGTAGTATCAAAGGCAGTGCTTACTTTCAAAAGTCACAATCGTTTCTTTTAGATCCCCACTGTGTTTGTGGGTGTTCATTGACCAATTCATCTCTTCCTAACATGAAATACTCTGAAAGTATGTGGGTTTGTGTGACTAGTGAGCCCTAGAAGACTGAGACCTCATGAACCCAGTGGTGATAGCTGACGTGGTACTCATTATAAAGTGATTCACAGATGCTTCTAGGAGAGCTGGTGTCTTTAACAAAAAGGATAAAATAGTTAAAATACCGCTCTTTTCATTGTAACTTTTCCCTCATGTTTGAGTTACAGTTACATTGCATAATTAAAAAATACTTATGGTGTGGTCACTGCATAGAGTTAATAGAAATTTTTATGGAGAATGGGAGGATGAGGTGGCCATAATTATTTTCATTAATGTAGATTTTTTTTTAAAGAAACTAAAAAACCATGCAATATAGGAGTCTTTTTATGTGAGAAATAAAGCTGTGAAAAGAACCCAGTAGTTCCTCAAAGAAAAAGCTTGTAAAACTTTAAAGGAATAAATACACAAAGTTAATTCTAGAAACTGGGACAGGGATCTAGTCTACGTAATCTGAATATCTTAAAGTGCTGGTTGACAGCGACTGAACATGAGCCAGCAGTGTGCCCAGGTGACCAAGAAGGCCAATGGCATCCTGGCTTGTATCGGAAATGGTGTGACCAGCAGGTCCAGGGAAGTGATTCTGCCCCTGTACCCGGCAGTGTTGAGGCTGCTTCTTGAATACTGTGTTCAGTTCTTGGCCCCTCACCACAAGAAGGTTGTTGAGACTCTGGAGCAAGTCCAGAGAAGAGCAACAAAAGCTGGTGAAGGGGCTGGAGAACAGGCCTTATGAGGAACAGCTGAGAGAGCTGGGGGTGTTTAGCCTGGAGAAGAGGAGGCTGAGCAGACCTAATTGCTTTCTACAGCTGCCTGAAAGGAGGTTGTGGAGAGGTGGGTGTTGGTCTCTTCTCTCAAGTTACAAGTGATAGGGAGGGAGGAAGTAGCCTCAGGTTGCAGCAACGGAGATTAGGATTAGGCATCAGGAAAAATTCCTTCACTTAAAGAGTTCTCTGGCACTGGCAGAGGCTGCCCAGGTGGGTGGTTGGTTCACCATCCCTGGAGGTATTTAAAAGACAGATAGAATCATAGGATCACTTGGTTGGAAAAGGCAGAGATCGTCACCTGCAACTATACCTGTCTGCTACTAAATCATGTCCCCAAGTACCTCGTCTACCCACCTTTGAGACAAAATGCTCATGGACAGAGTTTAGTAGTGGACAGGTACAATTGGAGTCAGTCTCGGAGGTCTTTTCCAACCAAACGGTTCTATGGTTTTAAATGCATGTTCCTTATGTGATCAGTTAAGAGTTTGCTTTCAGGAGGAGGGAGTTTCTAAAAACATTTTGCTTGTACTATTCTGCTTGCTGGCACTTAGATTCAACAGGAGGTGTGAGTGATGCTCATCGGTATACATAGTCATCAGGTGGTGTAGGCACACTCCCACTCTGGAAACTGGGCAGATCACTGCTGTAATGAGGTATTTAAGTCTTGGAAGACCTTTATAAATGTTACAGTACTGTTACTGCAAGTCTTATAAAGGTAAAAAAGTACTCTTTGCATGAAATGTTTACAACTAACTGAGCAATTGAAGATAGGAAGGATGAAGTTGTGTGTGTATACATATGCATATATGTACAGGCATGTATTGTCCTGACTGTTGAAGTGATTGCTGATAAGGAAAAGGTAGAACATCTGTGCTCAGGTGTACAGATAAGATAATGTGAAAGGTTAGTGGAATTAGCAATTATACTTTAATTTATTTGAGGAAAGGGAGGTATTTCACTCCTCCTTCCTCTCTCAAGTATGGAGAAGGAACCTTTCCCTAGAAGTGAGCTGGTCTGGGTTGACAATCTGAGCTGTGTTGGCTCTCCTAGCAAGGGCTATGAACAGGTTGACTGCTCATGAATTGCTGTTACAAAAAGAAAAGGGAGAGAAGAACAGTCACTCTCTTCTTTCCTCAGTGGAGCTTGATACCGTACATTTATATCTCTGAATTTTTTTACACAAAAGTGCTTTATGATTATATTACAGATGAAGAATTCTAGGAGCATTCCAAGACTTCTGATAACACCACTTCACTCCCCTTGTATAGTCATTGAGCATTGGCTGCTTTCCTCTAGGTAGGAGAACTTGCTCTGGAGAAGTGTTTTGAAGTCAGGGTACATGGATGGTATTTGTGCTTAAGTAAAAACTGTATTTTTCCTTTAAAATTTCTTTGCTGTGAGTTACTGTGGTGCATAGCTTAAGACAGATATTCCCCAAACTCCTTTTGCTCTATCAAATAACAAGTAATCCTTGGTCATGCATGCCTGTTAGTAGTAATACTCCATAATATGTGCTTTTTTTTTCGGTTAAAATGTGACTTGCCTGGAGCATGGATCATTTCTAGAGGAAGGTATATTATGTTACGTTCCTGTAGGTGTTCAAACCCAGGCTGGATGAGGCTTTGAGCAACCCAACCTAGTGGAAGGGGTCCTGACCTATTGCAGGGGACTTGGAACTGGGTGATCTTTGAGGCCTCTTTTGACCCAAATAATTCTATGAGTCTGTGTAGTGCTGCTGAGAGGTATTTTTAAATGCTCTTACTCATTAAAACAAAACCATAAGCATTGTTTCAGACATGGACTTCTACAATTATTTTTTTTTTACTTGTTATAGAAGAATTGATATTAAACCTTTCCATTATAGTTCTGTTTTTCCTTCTGAAATGTAATTAATTTTTTAGTGTATTTAAAAGTCAGTCAGATATTATGCTTACACTGATACTTCTGCACGTTGTGGGCAGAATGCTGGGGAGTGACACTTCAAACAGGATGAGCAGCTGGAATTAAAGCCCCTGTCATGTCTGATATCAGTTTTTGTGATCAATGCTGTGACTTGTGTAACATTATCTCTAAAGTAATTTATTGTGTTCACAGCTATGTCTTCTACTTAAGTAAATGAATGATATGTTTGTACTTATTTTTGAGCTTACTCTGTTCTATTAGCACGCCCCCTCCCCAAAATAAAATCCCACCAAACCCCAAACAAGAACAACAAATTACCAAACAACCTTTGCTCTTTTGCCAGTCATGATGATGTTGAGGAGTGTGTAGAGGGCTAAGACAAATGTTGTGGTCGAGAGTAATCCCAGCACACCGAGCAGCCAAAATTAATGGTGTGGGACCTAAACTCAGTAGCACTCTTTGGATGTGCCCCTTTTTGTTTGTTGACTACGGAAGGAATTGGGAGGCAACTGTGTTTAAAGTTGATATACTTAAGTGAGGTGAAAGTGAGCCCTGTGCTTTTAGACTGTTGTCCTATTTAGGATTCGGGAGCACTTTGCGGGACCTGCATCACAGCCTGTCCATGGCCAGATTTAATATTGGGGTTAGCCCTGAGCACACACTATTCTTTCCCGCGTCTTTTGCGTCTCCTACCAACCTGACTCCTGGTTTCCATGAAGAGGAAATTTTGGTGTGAAGATGGAAGAAAGATGTATTTTGTTCAGATCAGTCTGAATAATCTTACAGCCCACTGGAGAACATGAATACTCAACAGGGTAGGTGTAGCCTAAAAAGCAGTGAAATCTGCTGATGGATCACAAAGCAGAACGACCCATCTTGATGGGTGAAGATCTCGTCCACAGAAAATGAAAGAATGGTATAACACAGTGGAGATAAATAAAATTACTTTGGCACAGGGGAGAACCAAGAAACTTCTATTTTACTTTGTTTTTTACAGAACCACACACTCACAGAAAATGCCGTGCCAAAATTTTAGGGTCCATTTCCTTATTTGAACCAGTGGATTCAGCATTGAAATGGTTGCTGAATGGCATTTAATTTCAGTTGCTGGAAATGGTGTGGGAGAGCAAAACCTTTATTTTGAGGAAGTGATCTCACATGCTATTTTTGAGGTAACATAAGTGCATGGTTGTGCTTCATTTAGGATGGTCAAGGCCAGATGTCTACTAAGCTTATTTCATTAGGATGATGAACTTAAGAGGAGGTCTGTAGAAGTAGGTGGTGAGGGTGAATTTTAAGCACAGGAAGCAGCTGAGGCTCAAAGGGCTTCAGAGTATTCGCTATAGAAACATAATATGAAGAAACAAGTCTCCAACATGGAAGGCTTCAGTTCTGAAATCATGATGATGTTTCTCTGCTAACCTAAATAGATTTGCTTTTGCTTCCTTCCTGAGAAAGAAATCTGCCTGTAGTTGTGAATACCGATTTCTCCATCTACCATTTGAAATTTTTCCTGTGGTAGTTTTAATAATTCTGGCTGATAGAAATAGGAGGAAAGTAGTTGAAAGCCTGGGACTGTTAATTTTGTCACTAGTCCCTATGAATGATGCCTCTGTATAGCCCACAAACATTCTTACTTGCCCATATGTCTTTTCATATTCACCTTCAGGGTCATGCTCAGGAACATGATTTAGTGGCAGGTAAGAATGGTTGGACTTGATGATCTAAGAGGTCTTTTCCAACCTGGTGATTCTATGATTCCCTTTTACAGGAGGTATCATATTTCTGCATGAAATGCAAACCTTATGAAGTTCTTGAATTAAGAACCTTTATTTTTTTTAAGTACAAAGGGCAATTCTGACTGCTACAGTTTACCTTGTAATTGCTAAATATCCTTGTGGAATGCTAACAAACATCTGAAAATGTGTCATTGTCCTGCCCATATTTTTGATCAGTTCCTTTAGGAAAAAAGTGTGGGTGAGGATTAACTTTTGTGGGCTGGGGAGTTTGCATTTTTGTTTTCAATAAAACCACTCTGAAATCATGAGGCTTGCAGAGTTGTTACTGCTGGTGGCATCTGGTCTGTCTTCTGGTTAGTATGGCATCAGGCACCATGGTGTCGAATGTGGACAGTGATATGGTTACAGAAATCTTACGACTGTGACATTTTCCTCCTTTTAGAAAAAGACTTTGAAATTTTTTGGCTAATCTAAATGCTGGAAGGCAATGTGTGTAAAACCTCCAACAGTATAGCGTCACACCCAGTTTCTCTGAAAACTGTGAGATAAAGGCAAAAAGACCTTGAGCATGAGTGGCATTGCATAGTATTTTCATTTGTACCATTGTTTGTGCCTTTGCAGCGGAAGAGATGTGCTTTGTTAAGTAAATTCTTAACTCAATTGGCCCCTAAAATACTATTTTTTTCCATCATGAAGCCAGAGAAAGTAATTCAATAGCCAAACTCGGAGGGAAATTTAACCACCAGAAATTTTTTTGCAGGGTGGGAATATCTATTTCCGAAAGAAGGCTTTGTATGTTTGAGGTTTTTTTCTCTGCTTATGATGGAGTGCTTGTGCCCCTTTGCAGAGCAACCTGTGCTCCTGTAGGATTAAGCCCTGTGAGAATTCAGTATTATAAAACTTCAATATAGGTGACTTTGTTGAAGCAGAAGAAAACACAATCAATATAACTAGTAAAATACACTTGCGAATCACTAGCATTCCATGTTGATGTCTCCTTCTATTAGACTATTAATAACAGCATCGTTTTCAATGACCTTTATACTTTTCATATTTCTTGAATTTTTCCTCAAGCTCTGTGACAAATGCTGAGGTAGAATGGGGTGAATGTTCTTTTGAGATTTGTTTTCACTTTTATTCTGAGTGATTTCCAGAATATATCAACACAGGCAAGTACCGTTCTGTTCCTCTCATGGGAGTAAAAAGATGAGACAGTTTGGGCTGTCTGGAATGGGTTATCAGAAGGCAACAGGGAAACCTAGTGACTTTGACTTAGTTTTTTACTTTTATCTGGTAGATGACATGAGTTTGTAAATACTTTTGGATTAAAAAAATGCGTATTTTATCTTCTAAATGTAAAAATGCATGATTTGAGTAGAGACTTGACATTGGCAAGTAGGCAGTTATTTTTCCTAAGTTCCTGAGGGTAGGTTGTCCATTGTTGAGGGAAGTTCCAACTACTCCGAGACACTGATGAGTGTTTCTTTATAATTTTAATCTAGACTTGTGCTTTCTTATGTTAGTCATCTCCATTGTAACAGTGTTGGCACTTAAATTTTTACCGTATGATTTTTTTTTTAATCCACTTTAATGGTATGTGTTGTTTCCATTCAAATTTGTCTGAGATGTAAAATTAACTTGGGTAAATCAAACAGGCACAGGTAAGATTCAAGTAGTTGGTAAAAGTTAAGTGATGTCGCAGATAATTTCCCGGCACATCTGCAGCCCAGGGAATTTGAAGATGTAGGTGGAGATTGCTGGGCCTGGGAACACCCATTACATCTCATAGGTGTGTGCTTCAGCAAGTTAAGAGGCTTCCTAAATTCACTTCTCATTCATTAACTGTCAGAGAAACCTTCTTAGCAAAATAGGAACATGTAATCTCAAGTTCAAACTCCAAGAGCATGAATTTATGAGGCCTCCTAAGTAATGCACCTCCTGCGTGTTTTTATGTAACTGCAGTTGCTTTGTACTGGGGAAAAGCAATTACTGGGCCCTAATCCCTTCTAAAAAAGATCTGTGATGATTTTCCTTCTTTGTCATTGAAGTATGACCTTGTAAATACTTGGGTTTCATTATAAAAGGTGAATTGTTCAATTTGTTTTTGATCGAGCTTTTTTTCTAGTTTTTTGCCAGACACTTGGCACCAAAGAATAAAATTTGATTTTATTCTTTACTGGTGAAAAGAAAAGGGAAAACTTTGTAGGAATATTTCTGTCGGCTGTTTCTTGAAAGGTAACTTCATAGTGAAATGTTAGGAGTACAGTAAAGCAAAGAGAGACTACACTGACCTATTTAGACTGTATTTCATCTGGTTGTGATAATCCTGGATGATGCTCCTTAATTCTGCTAAGACTATTTATAAGAATCAGTGGTCTTTTCTTTTACTTTTTAAAATGGTTTGAAACTAATACTATTTTAGTGGTGTTGGGTAGTCTGGAGTTTGAAAAGTAATCTTACTTTGAGAACAGAACAACTGACAAAACAACTGACTTCTCACACCTGGAAAAAATGAGTCCAGTGTTCTTGAGATGAAATAGTTGATATTTTCCAGACAGAGGCATCAGGGCTTGCAGGCCTCCCACAATGTATTCTTTCCTCCTGGAAAAAATGTCTTTACCTCTTGCAACCTTGATAGACCCCTTGCCCAGTACAAGTTATACTAAAATTACATGCTGGCTGTGATTAAATGGATTATTTGCAATGGATTTGAGGGTGAGATCACACCTCTCCCCTTCTTGTGATTGGTTTGACTGAACTGGAGTAAACCAGCTCTTTCTGTGTAAGTTGTTTATTTCCTATCTGTGACTGTTTCTGCTTTCCTCTTTGGTGAGGAAAAGACTCTTGAATTGGTTCATAGCAACATACTTTAATGTTTAATTAATATGGAATGATTCATGTCCATGAAAAAAATTATTTTAAGTTTCTCTAAGCAATTCCCTATGCTTCCCAGGTTGTGCTTGAAAGAAAAATGCTTCATTTTGTGTATGTGTATGTACATTTTCTAGAAATTTTGGCTGAGGCAGTAACTTTGGAAGTTGGTTTATTAAATATTAGACACCGTGTTATTGTGCCAATGCAGACTGGCAACGATCAACACCTCCTGCTGTTGCACATTGAGAGTAAGTATTTTTGAGTAAAGAGGACACTGCTGTTCTAATTTCCCATTCTGCTGTCTGCAGTAATGAATTTTCAATATGCTAATGAAAAATCTTGGAAAATTGGAAGGCATAAGCTGGCAGGTATAGATGACAAATTTATTTTGGCCTTACTGTTGGCTAGAGGAGAGCTGGAAAAGCTGGAGGATGCCAAACAGAGCTTCCTGGCAAGGAGAATTGACCTATCTCATACCTTTGGAAAAAGCACTCTGTATGACTAGATGTGATACAAAACGCTTTCTTGTTCCATCTGGGAAATCGTTTGCAGCCTTTTACCATTAGTCTAGAGGCTAGAATGTTCCTGCTGCTGCAACTGGTTTACATCCTGGGCCAAGGCACATTAAATAAGATTGACATAGAAAGTCATCAGCAATAGTCATCCTTTTTTATTTTAAAAGGTTACATCGGCTTAAAGTGGATTTTGTCTGTTGGTAGTTCAGTCGTTTCTCTTTTTTTAATTGTTGCTTTCCATTTCTTTGGTATCTATGTGTTCTAGATGAACCTTGGCTCTTCGTGTTGTATTGGAATGTGGGTGAACACCTTGCAAAGGTGTTTTCTTAGGCTTTGTGGCAACCACAGAAACTGAGTTGCAGAAAAATACTTTCCAAAATTTTGAAACAAGCTTGGTCTGTTTTTTTTTTTTTTATTTTAGGTTTATAAATGACTTTTGTTAATCTCATGGTATTACTACATTTTTTAATCTCCTTGAAGCATCTACTATCTATTGCTGTAAGTGACACCTTATGACTCGTGAAGTAACTCTGATATTTTTGTCAGATTTTTTTCAGTTTGTGTGAAGGGGCATAAAAAGTGGGAGACAAAATTGACTCGAGGAACTAAGTTACTCCTATAAGTCATTCTAAACAGGAAATTAAGGAGGGGAAAAATGAACCTACCATGGAAATGGCTCTTATTATTAAGCAGTATCATAGTGCATTGTGAGCCTGTGCTGATATGTGGTAAATGGGGGAAAAGTGTTGTGGCACTTCTACATTCTTATAGTTTGACCTGTACATTAACTGCATCAATTAATGACTCTAAACATGCTTGCGCAAGATGTGAATGAAGAGGACTGGCAATCTGCTAGGCTAGTACAGAGCATGAGCACTGGTTGTCTTCAGAAGTTCTTTTTTATATTGGCTGTGATTTTTACCACTATACAAATATAATTGATTAATAAAGAATAAAGTATTCTCGTTCCTCAAAGAGGGCAAAGGATTTGTGGATGTAGGGAGTCGGTTTGTTTATTCTAATTTGTGGTTCAGGTATGGTTAAGAAATGGTCTTTTGCCTGCCTTTCTCTGTCTTTCCAACTGGAAGAATATTTAATTCTGTACTTGGGGTAGCTAAGCAGTCAACCTGCCTATTTAGAGAATGCTGTCCTAATTCTGCAGAAGTTGGATAGCCTCGATGTTCCCTTCTAGGTATGTTTTAGAGTGCAGAAATTAAAACTTAAAGGCATTTAGATTGCATCTGCTTGAGCAGCTACCTTTTCTGCATGGTCCAACGTGACAGTCAAGTTCAACTGGTCACACTGTGGTAACACTTCTTGACTGTAAATGTCTGGGGGCTGCTGGAGGGCTTTTCTCTTGGGGGATGGTGGAGCTGGCTCCTTCGTCTTTCGACGCATTTGGAATCAGTTGACCTTCCAGTGATAGCCCCTTTTTTCACTTCACCTTTTGTCTGCAGCAATCAACTTGTATTAAAGATAAGTTGAGAATTAAAATCACACCTTTACACTAAATGAGGAAACAATACAAAATTAAAGGTTTAATAAAGTAATTTGTTTTGTGACGTAAGTCTTCATCAGTGGTGATCATGGAGGTCTGCATTTTTCCCCTGTTTGTGTTTTTCTTTTAGCGTTAGAGTCATAACTTCACTGGAAAACAGCTTGAAGCTATTGGTATGTTTTGTCTTGCCCTGCTGCTTATTGAGAAGATGTGGGATGTATTATATTGCTAACAATTCCATCCTTTCCCTGTGGTGATCTTGTAGGGAATTTGAATTAGAATGCTGATAGGAATTCAATTAGAATTTGACCACTAATGAAAAGAGAAGAGAAGAAGCTTAAACGTCATGTGTTATCCTTGCTTTTACCTGCCCTGCTCCTTGGGAGGGTGGTCTCCAAGGTCTTGAGGGAATTTGAATCAAGAAGTGGCCAGACTGAGAAAACATATCCCTGTTGTTCATACTGCACAGCTGTAGGGTTTCTGCTGCTTGCCATGTGACTCCTGTAAAAACCGTGCTTCCCAGTGCCAATTCTGGTTCTGGAAGCTCTGTAATGGGACACCTCTTAAAAGTGGTTAGGTAATGAGACAGAATTCCCCCAGCACTTTCCAGTTTCTCATCCTTGGAAGAGAGAAGTTGAAGTTGGCTGTTTTAACTTCTTTCTGATTTATTTATGTGCTGAATCCATTTTCTTGGTGGGAACGCATATTGCATTCTGGCATTTCTACTTCACATATGGCTCAGGAGGCTCAGATCAGGTTCCTGAACATGGAATTAATCTCATTCTCTGGTTATTTCTGCATCCCTTCCCTCATCCTGTACAGTATCAGATAAATGCCAGGTTTCCACGGGTTAAACCTAAGAAGAATCTAATATTAATCTTACCTCCGAACTTTCTATATTAAGAATGTTGAGTAGCGTTTTGGGATCTCATTTCTAGAAAATGAGAGACAGCAAGTGGAACAACAAATTATTAAATGGCAATAGTTAATGGTTATTAGAGAGCTTTTGGATGTTTTTTAAAGTAAATTTAAGTAATGTTATTTATTTTCTTCTCGAAGTAGTTCCTTGCTGAAATAGCATTCTGTGTACTGGCAATTGCCCACACAGTAAAACCTTAGAAAGAAATTTTTATTAATGAATATTTATTGGTTTGAAATATTTAATAGATGAACAGTGGTAAGACTGCTAAAAGAGGAGGTGAATTTATTCCATTGAACTGCACCATCAGTATTTCCCAGAAGTATTGTGGGGCTCCTTTTTGAAGATTTAAGCATTACATTGATACACAGATATATGGAGAAGTGTAGCTACTCGGCTCTTTTTTTATCAAACTGCTGAATCACTCTTGCCTGCTTTGGCAACCAAATTTTGGGCACTCAAACGAGAGGCTTAAAAATATTGAAGATTTAATCTTCCAAGATTGCTTTTAAATCCCGTTTCCTTCTTGGCTGCTGTAGCAGATTCCAAACATGACTTGTCTGCGTTTGTGAACTCTATACGTCTGTTAACTGTTTATGTGCAAAAATGTATGGGTACACATTTTGTGATAACACAGCATCGGTCAATTATAATCACAGCAGGTGCTGCCTTGTCCCTCCTTGCTTATCCAAGAAGGTAGATCCGTGTGAACCAGCATTTGATCTGAAGCAGGTGACTAATTGTGTTGCTTATCTGATTATAGAAATATAATCTGTCTGGTTATAGAAAGTTTGGATGCTTCACTGCAGAGGATGGACAGTTCTGCAATTTACATCCTTTTGCTGATGTCTTCTGTCTGACTGGGATGCCTCCATTTTTCCTAATGGGTTACTAGTTTTGACAGCAATCAAGCAACAATTGAGCAGTGCATTACCACACCTATTCATACAATCATAGAATCACCAGGTGGAAAAGACCCTCTGGATCATCGAGTCCAACCATCCCTATCAGATATTAAACCATGCCCCTCCCCTGTCTTTATTGTATGTGTCTTTAAGCTTGGAGGTGTGATAGAACAAGCCAGTTCGGCATCAAGGATTCACAGTGGTTTCCTACATGATTCTGAATCTTCCTTTCCTGTAATAGAGGAGAGAATTTGCCCTAGGAAAGAGCAGTGGTAATGTAGACTACTCTCACTTTCAACACTTTTAGTTGTGATAAATGTCTGTGAAAACTCTGAGGCTGATTGTCTGGACAAATGCCACTTTTAATGGCACACATGATTAATGGTCTGCTTTTATGGAAAAAAATATGCCTTCAGAATCACAGTGTGAAAACTAATTCACAAAAAAATGTAATGTATAGAGGGAGAGGAGCTTCTGAGAAATACTCATAGTAGGACATCTCTCTCTTCAGGGTCTCTGGGTTTGCAGTGTAAAGCTCCTGTGGGTGCTGCTTGAAATGCCTACCTGTGCAGGGAAACCTCTTTGTCAGAAAGCGTTTTGGCTGCCTCATAGAATCATAGAATCACCAGGTTGGAAAAGACCCACCAGATCATCGAGCCCAACCATTCCCACCAAACTCTAAACCATGACCCTCAGTACCTCATCCACCCGTGCCTTAAACACCTCCAGGGAAGGTGAATCAACCACCGCCCTGGGCAGCCTCTGCCAGTGCCCAATCACCCTTTGTCTAGGACTTCCTCCTAATGTCTAGTCTAAACCTCGCCTGGTGGAGCTTGAGGCCATTCCCTCTTGTCCTGCCCCCTGTCCCTTGGGAGAAGAGGCCAGCACCCTCCTCTCCACAACCTCCTTTCAGGTAGTTGTAGAGAGCAATGAGGTCTCCTCTCAGCCTCCTCTTCTCCAGGCTAAAAAACCCCAGTTCCTCAGCCATTCCTCATAAGGCCTGTTCTCCAGCTCCTTCACCAGCTCTGTTGCTCTTCTCTGGACTCGCTCCGGAGCCTCAACATCTTTCTTGTGGTGAGGGGCCCAGAACTGAACACAGTATTTGAGGTGCCTTCTCGCTGTGTGTCTCTTGAGATGCCAAGTGTTTATGTAACAGAAGTGGGAGCTGAAGGACTTTAAACTCTCAGGTTTCCAGCTTAGGTTTCTAGCTCACCATCAGGGCGATAAAACTTCCTTTGCTCTGCAGCTGTCAAGATTTTAATTTTAATTTGTAGTATTCCACTGACATAAAAATATAATGTAAATACAGTATCGAAATCCATGATGGATTTATAGTTGTCACCACTTTTTATGGTTTTAGTCATCACTCCATTTCTTAGCTACTTCAAAAGGGCACCACTAAAAATGAACGCTATTATTTTTCACTTCATATGTGACTCTTGTTCTGAGGCGTTACTACTTGTCACAGTCTGCCCTTCCAGTGGCTGTAACTGTAAGCTAAACCTTTCTGTTTTTCCAGGAGTTTTATGCAACTGAAGTCAGATGCTGGGAATTTACACCGTGCTGTTAGCCCTCTTGGTCACTCCCTCTATTTAATCGGGCCCATATCTTTGGGTTTGGTGGTTCTTTTGGAAATGCAGGGCATTTGAGGATGCTCATCATACCATGACCATGGTGCTCATCATGACCTGGGAGTGGCATTTTGCCTTTGGGTGGTTCAGTCTTGGTGGTGGCACAGCTGTCGTTGCAAGGATGTGGTACTTTCCTCTTTTGAATCATGGTCACCTCCCAGGCAGTAGTAGTTTGGAAATAGCAAAATCCTGATCTTGATTTCAATGAGGTTAATGGAAGTATTTCTCTTTTGTTTGAACTGTAAGGTTTTTAAAGAGGTAGAAGCATACAAGGATTTAATTGTTCATATTAGTATTAACGGAGATGATTTGAACCCTACGTTTGTGTAGCTGTCATGTCACTGAAGTCTAAAGAGTTATTTCAGTGTAAAATTGGTGAACTTTATCATCAAATCAGGTCATGAATTTCTTACCTTTTTACCAGTTTTGTCACACAAATATGATAGGATGAAACAAGGCAATGCCTCTCTTGGCAGCAGTATTTTCTGTTTTTTGTTTAGCACATCTTTCACTAAAATAAAGCTACTAAAGGTACTTGCAGTGCCCGGTGTTATTTCAATAACTTTGGTACCAGAATGATTTTGTTTCCCCTTTTTAGTGAATAACTAAAACTGACAGCATTGGAAGAGATTAGAGAAACGATGAATATTTTTTTTCATATTGTTAATCTTATCTAAAATGAAACACAGACAATTTG
Source organism: Coccyzus lansbergi (assembly GCA_033558105.1). Classification (NCBI taxonomy): domain Eukaryota; kingdom Metazoa; phylum Chordata; class Aves; order Cuculiformes; family Coccyzidae; genus Coccyzus; species Coccyzus lansbergi. The sequence continues at coordinate 1,447,660 of JAUMJK010000012.1, forward strand.
AATAGCACGAGGCTTTAAAACCTGCGTTGCTGGGTTGACTCAATGCATTTATTATTAAGCATTGGATGGGAAAAAAGGTTTTGTTAGAAGTATGAAAAGCTCCTCCAACAGATGATTGGAAAGAGATCAAGAGTCAGTGATACCTGCATCAGTCTTGTGACCTGAGTTCTGAATAGCTAAGCTGTAGTGCAGCATTTTAAAGATGTTACTGAAAAAAGTGAAAGGAAATTAAAAAGCTTGGGTTTATTTTTTCACTTAAGAAGGCGAAGTCTTCTGGTTTACTTGCTAGAATAGCAGAGGATGCTGTCAGACTCTGATATTGTGGCCAGTTCAGGAGACTGTGGCTAAAATCAGCACTAAGACCACCCTGAAGTAATGGTCATTGTCAGACCCCAGTTGGCAGAACTTGACAGCTGCCACCTGGAAGAAATGTCTGTTGAGCTTTTACATGTTTTCCAGTGATGTGTATGTTTGCTTCTTCTACCTGTCTCAGGCCATACCCTGAGTGATGCATCAAGTGTTGTGACCCATGAAGATCTTTCCTTTGTGCTCATCAAATCACTTAGTACTAAACATCTGAGAGAAGAGTAGTTCAAAAGGAATAGCAACAGCATGGCTTCATTTTAGTCTAGATGATAAATGTGTTGTATGCATTGTGTGAAATTGTTGCTGGGACCTGCCACGCAGAAGGGGAAAGCAGATGACTCTTTACTGTGTTCCTTGCACAGTGCTGAATGTATCACATGGATAGGAAGAACCTGTGCTGATGCAAGAGCTGACCTTGTCAAGGGAGAAGATAGTTTTAAAAATGTATGAATCTTCCTAATGTTTTTATGCAAGAGCATGAGGAAAAACTTAGTTGTTCCCAGAACATGACAGTCCATTTAATCTAATAGTTTTTGGCATTTTTGTTTTTTGTTGTTTGACTTGTGTTGAATTGTGATGCAAGCCCCTCAGTTTCAGTGGTAATTGAACTTTGCCGAAGGAGTTGTGTGGATGCGGTGTGGCCATCATCATTATTTAAATATGGGGTAGGTGCATTATTTAAATATTGGGTAGGTGCTAGGTAAGGATACATCGGAAACAAAATACATGGGAGTATGTGGACTGATGGGATAAAAAGACAATTTAAAAAGGGAACTAGGAAAATTTGCCAGGCTGTTCATGTAAATCACACTCATGAAAATCCAGTTTTTGAACCAAGACATTGTTCTTTAATGGAAAGAAAGCAGAAACATTGTAAAATTTTAACTTTACCATTTCTATACATTTCAACATTAGAAGGGTCTACTTTCTGTAAACTCTGTCGATAGACATCGTTTATGACAAGAAGTAATCACTGCAGGCTCTGAATAGGTTGCTGTAATGGACAAATTTGTACGCATGCCATGGAATGTCATTACATGTTTCATTTGTAACTTTAAAATGTCTTTTATAAGAGGCTCTATTGCTAGTGAAGGCAACCTGGCTCATCAAGGAAAATCTTCCAGTTGCATGCATTATAAATTGCAGTTGATCCCCCTCCCTTCTTCTTATACATTTGTACACCAACTACACTGTGTCTGAGATGCGGGGAGTCCTGTCTTGTTTCTTGTATTTAATAACCATGAAGCTCAGATGCCACAGACAACAGCTTTGCAATGTGGAAATCAATGTAAAATTCAAATAAGGAGTGGTTTTGTGCTTTGCAAGCTGTTCCATGTTAATAGGCAAAAAATTAAAAATCAGTTGGCGGTTTTTGTTTTCCAGTTATTGTTAAATGAACTTCTCGGTATAACTCAAAAATATTTTTTGGGGTTTTTTTTTGCCTCATTCAAGAATACTTAATGGAGAGTTAAAGTAGAGTTATAATTGCAACATAAGACTTCTTATGAAAAGAAAAACTAAAGAAAATAGCCGTGAAAGTTTTCTTCTCTTATTCCTGCATGCGCTATTCTATTTGTTATAGTAAGTCTATGTTCTGAGTTCAGTCTAATACCACTAAATTAAAAGGCTGACTGGTTATATACATTAATAGTAGGTGATTCTCCCCTTCTACTCCACTCTTGTGAGACCCCACCTGGAGTATTGTGTCTGGTTCTGGAATCCCCAACATAAGAAGGAGATGGAATTGTTGGAATGGGTCCAGAGGAGGAGGCTACAAAGATAATTGGAAGGTTAGAGCATCTCCCACATGAGGACAGGCTGAGAGAGTTGGGGTTTTTCAGCCTGGAGTAGAGAAGGCTCCCAGGAGATCTTATAGCAACCTTCCAGTACCTGAAGAGGCTACAGGAAAGCTGGGGAGGGACTTTTTCCAAGGACGTGGGAGAGAGAACACTAAGAGGAATGGCTTTAAATTTAAGGGTGAAGATTTAGGTGAAACATAAAGGAGGAATTCTTCACAATGAACTGGGAAGGGACTCTGGTGAAAGGTGTCCCTTCCCATGGCAGTGGGGTTGGAACTGGATGATCTTCAAGTCCTTTCCAATCCAAATCATTCTATAATTAAAAACTGCATATGAATATAATTTAAAATAGTCTTTATTTCTTTGAAAATGCTAATTCTTTACCTAGAGGTTTTTTCATTTATGCTATATGACATTTCTTATATTTGTTTTTTATTTAAAAAAGCAGTCTGCTTTCTTAGCTGGCATTCTTGTCTTTTTGCTGCTCATTTATGTCAAGTTTCAAGACATGGCGGAAAGTCTTAGAAAATGTAATAAAATTATCTGGATGGAGGGGGAGAACATTAGTTTTCCTCACTGCAGCTTCTCTGGAAAGTTTTTTCTTTACTGCAGCCTTTATGAGTGTCAGAAGGCGGTCGTTGTACAATGGGGGTACTTCTCCTCTCCCTGGCAGGGCTCCAGAGGGGAGCCATACATTCAGATTCTTCCATGCCTGGTTGAAAGTCAGCTGGAGAAGTTTCAGTCTTCCTGCTAGGCAACGTGGAAAGGTCATCGTGCTGTTCCGGAGGGAGGAATTGAACCCAAGGGTTCACAGTGCCACTTATAACGTTGTTCATAAAGGCAGCGCTTTGTTTTACAGAACAGGAACAGTTTGTCTTCCCTTTATCTCCACTTTCTTTCCCCCCACCTCTATTTTCTGCTGCTTGGTAATGTGCATGCAGAACCTGAAAGTTAGTTTTATGTTATTTAAGTAATTGTGTTTGCCTCAGGGCTGAATTATTCCACTTGGTAGAAGAAAGTCAACAACAGAGTTGACTTTTAGATGGACCACAAGCATGAACAGGGGATAAAAAGAAGGAAAAAAAATAGCGTATCTGTTCTGTAAAAAATGATTTAAACGTGTGAGTATTATTTGCTAGAATACATATTTGGTTGCAGTTACTAAGTTGTGAATTCGTTCACAAGTGTGTTCTACTTGAATAAGTGTGTTTTATCCTAGTTATTTTGAGTGTTTGATACTTTAAATTTCTGTAGTTGTCATACTTACTTTTCCCCCTTTCTGGCTGAACGGTTTGTGGTTTGCTTAAGAAGAATAGAAAATAATTACTAACACATCAACAGTACATAGTTTTAAGGGAAAGTGACCTCTGCTGTAATTCTAAATGATTTCCAGATTCAGGAGAATATGCTGTTGCTCTAAGTCCCATGATTCCGTAAATCCTAGCTAAACAACTTTCTGATTGATTCTGTGGGAATGCAGGTGAATCCTTTATCCTCGCTCACTGGATTATCGCAGGCTGAGAGAGTTGGGCTTGTTCAGCCTGGAGAAGAGAAGACTTCAAGGATTTTATAGTGACCTAGTACCTGAAAGGAGCTACAGGAAAGCTGGAGAGGGACTGTTTACAAAGGCTTGTGATGACAGGATTACTTTCCTGTTATTATTATTACTACTTTTATTATTATTATTATTTTATTAATGCTGTAGTTTTAGTTTCCAACCCACAAATCTTTTTCCTCTCTTTTCTCTTTCCCCTTTCCCTGGGGCTGTGGGGGAAGGAATTTGGGAGTCTAACTGCATGGTTTTAGCTGCTGAATTTAGCTGAGGCTAAACCATAACAAGATGAAATGAATTCTCACTTGGGAGACTGAGGTTCACGGAGGCTGCTCAAGTAATGTAGATTCCCTGCCAGTACAAATCCTGATTACCCTTGGCTGCCCTGCTCCTGGCTGGGGTGGTGGGATGGGTGCTGGCTGCCAGACTGATGGACTCCTCCATGGAGAGCACGTGATGCCCCCATGGCCCAGTTTGCTGATGACTCCAGCTGTAGCCTCAGTTGAAAAAAAATAAACCCCAACCCCCTAAACCAGGACCTTCTCCCCCAAATTTCTTTTCTCTGCAGCGTTGTTGGGCAGCCAATGGCAAGCACAAAAATATTGCAGTAGTCACTTAGATTCCCTCTTCGTTTTGCTCAAAGATGGATGTGATCATTCAAATGGTTTCTGTATTTTCTCATGCCCCTTCCTGGCACCAAGATAAAATAATTTCTTCTTGGACTACTTCAACCAGAACAGGTTTCCATTCGTTCTTATTTCTTCTGTCAGGCATTATCTGCCTTCCAGCTGCATTGAGACAAGATCACTTGAACCTTTCACTCTTGGGTCGTTTGTTCACCCCATCAGTCCTGGACCCTGAGTAGGGTCACTATGTTTTACTCTTTTGTGCTGCCACGGGAGATGGGAGTTGACAGACTGCTACCTGAGTCATGCTACAGACGCCGTGTGTCAGTACGGTGTTAATTCTCTTCATGGTGAGAACCAATGGAACCAACGGCAGAACCCTTAACCTCATAAAGGCTGTTTTCATGGGTAGAAAAGCCTAGGAGAACAGTAACTTGTGTTGACAGATGCAGTTACAGAATGAAAGTTATTGAAAATGGCAAAGTTCTGCAGGGAGGAGAGCTGGGTTTGGAGAGTTTAAGTGACTTCAGTCATCATAAGTTAAGCTTTTGAGGCAAAGGAGGAATATAAATAAATTGATTTCTTTACTGATAGTAAGCGCTGCTGCTGCAGTGTTCAATAACAGCGTGTGTGTAGCCATATGATGTTCTGTTGCAAGGAACTAAAATTCAGAAATGAAACTAACCTGCCATAACCACTTAAACAATTTACAAAAAAATGGAGAATATTTGCTCTCAAAATGAGGATAAAGAAAAATGAACTTCGTGCTGTAACTAATTAATGGGAAGGATGGGTAAGGAAGCCACAGAAGGCCAGATAATTGCAGAAGAGGAATGAGAAGAGCTGCAATAGTAGGTGGAGAAAGAGTTTTGGAGAAGTCCTGGAAGCTGAGCCCGAGAATACTTGGTCTGCACACAATTTTTCTGTCCCAAAATACATTGACACTGCAGACACTGTGTCATCCTCCTTTCCTGGTTGTTCTGGGTAGAAGATAAAGACCTTTTTATTGTCATAGCTTGGTTCATCAGGCAAGTGGTGGAAAGAGCAGTTCCTAGTCTCTTATCAGAATAATTTAAAGTTGCCTTTTTTTTTGTCTCCTCAGATTTAAGTTAAAAGTCTTTGCTAAGAGACTGTATGGTTACAATCCGAGCATTCTGACTTGGAATAGGAATTGGTAATATTAAAGTTGCAAATCCAAGATAAGAATTTCACAGATTTTTATGGTTAGATCTGGCCAAAAAAGTACAAGAGAGGGCCTTTAAAATAGACTAACTAGGTGTTAATAGCACTCATTAAAATTTAACTGTGGGATTTATAGGGCTTGTCTGAATGAAATTCCAGAATTCCTTGGGTGGAGGGGCTGCCTCCAGAAGAATGATTTATTTCTGTTGATCTTAATCCGCTGTAATCTAGTTTGCCTGTCCAGTCAGTTTAAACTGGAACAGCATAAGGTGATGATACTCATCAATTTAGGTGAGATTAGTTTGAAAATATTTTTTAAAAAATTATCCTGTTTCTTTTCTTCAGGAGCAGGGACTTCCTCTGGGAAATTTATGCTGTGGCTGTGAAAATTAGTATACCATTTAAATGGAAAAAACCAACATTTCTGAAATGGCAAATTTAGAAAAGTTACAGTAAAGCTCTTGGTAATGTAGCATGGAAATCAACACTTGTGCTAGGAGTTAGTTAGAATTGTGGAATCATAGAGTGATGGAGTGGTTTTTGTTGGAAGGGACCTTAAAGATCATCCAGTTCCAACTTTCCTGCCATGGGCAGGGACACCTCCCACCAGACGAGGCTGCTCAAAGCCCCATCCAGCCTGGCCTTGAACACCTCCAGGGATGAGGCAGCCACAGCTTCCCTGGGCAACCTGGGCCAGTGCCTCACCACTCCCATCATGGAGAATTTCTTCCTAATGTCTAATCTCAGTCTTCCTCCTTTCAATTTAAAGCCATTCCCCTTTGTCCTGTCACTCTATGGCCTTGTAAAAAGTCCCTCCCCAGCCTTCCTTGTAGCTTCTTCAGGTACTGGAAGCTGCTCTGAGGTCTCCTCAGAGCCTTCTCTTCTCCTGGCTGGATAACTCTAGCTCTGTCAGCCTGTAGTTCAGAGGATTTGTTCTTGGTTCCCAGGCAGTGTGGACCTTGTCGGTGCATTTGAAATGAATGAGAGTGCAGACAGAGGGCTGGACCCCAAGCTCATTGATGTTCAGTAAGCGTTTGGACATTGCTCTTCGATGCATGGTTTTACTTCCAGGTTTTCTTGTGCAGAGTCAGGGGTTGCACTTGATGATCCTTGTGTGTCTCTTGCAACTCAGGATTTTCTGTGATGCTATATTTCTCTCCTATGACCCCATCGCATAACAACCTGGAACTTTATAAAATAAATATATGTATTTATTAAATATGAAATGCTATCAATATATAATATATCCACTTAGGCAGACATTGTGTTGCTTCATCTTGCTTTGCTTTCTGTTTTCCCTTCAAATGGACTGAATGGTACAGGGAGAAGTATGAATGGGGCTGTAAGATTATTTTCATTTACTTCCTTTACACTTTTCTTTGTGGGGACTTTAATTTAAAACAGTTCTTGCTGAAGTGTTGCCTAAAGATAGAGAAAAAAAATGCTGTTTGCAGTAGCCGTTCTTGCATGTTTGAGTAGAATGGAAGACACCCAATGACTACCAAAACCAAACAAAGAAACAAACAAATGAAGAAATGCAATAAATGTTATCCTGTGCCTGTCTTTGTCTTCTAACTTTCCCTTGCCCCACTTACTTGTGTGAAGAAAGAAAAGTGAAACGCAGGCCGTGCAAGCCCAGGGCTCGGTGAAGAGGCAGATGCAGCCAAGTTATAGTTGGACTTGATGATCCGATGGGTCTTTTCCAACCTGGTGATTCTATGTTTCTAAGTTTTGCCATCCGGGTACAGAACAAACTGCTGATCTGGTGCCCACCAGCGTGAACAGAGGACACCCTGTCTGTAGAGAACTATGTGAATAGCTTTCCTATCTATGTTGTTATTCTGTTTCATATAACAATACTTAGTTTCAACTTCAATGCCAGACAGAGATTTTTCTGTGTCTTCACAGAATGCTGTGAGAACATTTAATGTGGCCACTAGCTCATACTCCACTGTACTGATAGTTCCCTGAATATGTACTGCTAAGAACCAATGGCTTTGTCACTGCTTTTCACTTATCATCCCTTTATTTCTGGTTTAAGAGTTTCTTATAGATTTATTTTTAAGGGGATTTATTTTGAACATGGGTGTGTTTGTATATTTTTAATTTTTCTTTCGGAGGTAGCCACTTTGAGCAAACCCTGAGCTTCTGTTTGCTGTTGGTAACAGTGACTCATCTATGTTATTTTTATCATTGCAAACATAAATGTATTTTTTTTTTCAAGTGATTCTTATTTTTTTCCCCTATAGTTGCATTTTTCACTTTATTTACTATAAATGTGGTCTCCTAGGTTATATATCTATAACCCAACAGGCTGCCTAGGCTTGAATGTCTGAACAATTGCTATTGTTGTGTTGTAACTGGAGCTGTTAATGTAGGGTGACATTCTTGCCCTTTATTAGTCAGTTGGCTTTGTGCAGCTGTTCCTGGATGGATTTGGGAAGACAAAATCCATCACACCTACAGTGCCCATGTGTCCCGGAAAACAAGGAACGTTTCTGGTCTAGGCTTGTGATTAAAAAAAGTTATATCCTTAAAACTCAAGGAGAATCTGTGCTTGTAAACACATCCAGGATCCTGTTGGTTTGCTTCACATCTTTACTGGACTGACAGAACCAAAGAATTAAAGATAGACTTGGTTTTGCATGTTTTAACCTCCCCTATGAACACTGTCGGAGCTGATTTAAAAAAAAAATTTCCTTCATAAATAATGATATTTTCATAGAAGCTAGAACTTCTACTGCGGCTACCATGCTAAATAACACTCTGCAAAATCCAAGGTTTTCTGAATAATCTTACTCTCTCTTAGCAGCAGTGGCATGTATCCCTCGGGGGTTTTGGAAGCAACCCTCAGCACTGCATTATTGGTCTAAGAAGGTACTGATCTTCCAGGGAGACTGGTCTCTCTAATCCTGCTTTTAAGCTGTGTAATGTTTCTAAATATTGTATTTTTGCCTTTTTTTTTTTTTTTTTGTGATGGTGTATAACCACAGGAAGCTATTATAGCCTATAAAACATTTGCCTCTGCAGAGATAATAGTGCCAGGCCTGCTTGCTACAGAGCTTTTTGATGCTTTACCTTTAGAAGGCTAATATTCAGTAATCTTCTCTAGTCATAACAGTGTAGTGCTTTGAAAAATCTCTTTTAGCACAGTCGTTCTGGACTTGTGATTGAAAGATCTTGTCTTGCTCACTGGTTTGTAAGTCATGGACCATTGCTACAGCGTCTGCTCCTTGTTTCAAGTTTACTGTCTGTGTAACTATGGATTAAGGATTCTTTCAGGAGACTCAGAAATTGATACTCCTTGTGGTAAATTAAGTGGAAGGAATGCATAGTTCCATCCTGGGCCAGGTCCAGAAGATCTCTATGTTGGGGATTTACTGGATCACGTCTGTGTGTGGTTAATGGAGCATCCTTGCCAAAGACAGTTTTCATACATAGAATCATAGAATCATGGAATTACAGGATCATAGAATGGTTTGGGTTGAAAAGGACCTAGAGATCATCTAGTTCCACCCCTTGCCATGGGGAGGGACACCTCCCACTAATCAGGCTGCCCAAGGCCCATCCAGCCTGTCCTTGAACACCCCCAGGGATGGGGCAGCCACAGCTTCCCTGGGAAACCTGTGCCAGTGCCTCACCGCTCTCATCATGAAGAAATTCTTCCTTATGTCAAGCCTAAATCTGCCCCTCTCCAGTTTATACCCGTTACCCCTCTTCCTATCACTACAAACCTTATTATTTTTTATTAGCAGAAAATCTTGCTTATTTTCTATGGGGTATTTAATCAAATCTATTATATTTCTCCTTAGCTGTACCTTACGTGAAAGATTACACGTTTCATGGAGTTGAATTCACTGCAGCAATGTGTAGAACAAAATGGGTTTTAACAAACCCCCCCTCAGCTGAAAAGAAACTTCTCTTCACCTCAAGCTGTAGTTGTGCTGCTTCTGCAGTACTGCAAAATCAAGTAGTTCCCATCGTGTCAGCGTCTTGTGACTGGGCAGACTGTATCTTATTTCGTTACAGTAATTTCAGACAGTAATTCATTTGATCCTTTTATCTCAGGCAGTAACCATTTGAGGCTTACAAGCCAAGCTTTGGGCTCCTGGCTCTTTTTTTTTTTTTTTTTTTTTTTTTTAAGAAAAGAAAAAAAAAAAAGCTCTTCCATTTAAAGGACCAGGAGACTTCTAAGGACTCTCCTAGGTGGCATCTGAACTTGCTTTTAGTGAGGTAGGTTGGGTAATAGAGCAATTCAGCTAGGGAGCTTGGTGCTTTGTGGTTGACTGATGTGACTGGGTGCAACAGCCTGACCTCCTTTATGCCCACCACCTCCAGATGGATTCACCTTGGCCATATCTACAAGCTGCAAAACAGCTGATTTGGGCTAACAAACTCCCTTGGGTGGTGGTGCTGTCTTAAAAGACCAGACTTTGATTTGTCCCTAAATACCATGGTGACATAAGAGAGAGCAAAGCTATATCAGACCTGCCCAATCCAGTCCTCATTCTGTTAACCTTCAGTGAAGGTTGCTCTTGATTCTGGAGTAAGGTGAGGTATGGAGTCTGACTCTACCGCTGTGGGTGGCTTTGTCCACCTGCTGTCTCAGGGATGTGTTTCCTTCTAGTTTGAATAACAACAGTGTAGGTGAGAAGGCAAATCACCTCCATGACTGAGTGCTTAGGTCTGTTTCCTTTACCATAATTCCTGCTGTGGGTTCTTCTGAGAGCCCCTTTCCTCTTTACGGCTGTTTCTGTCACCTGGCTTCTTTTCATCAGTTCTGTCACATGATCTCATGCACCAGGGACCTTCCTTGACCACGTGCTTGGCTGATGCAAGATTTTAGGTCATGGGCTGACCAAAGGTTGTGAGGGTTCATGATTTTTCTTACTTAGCGTTAAGATTTCTGCTTTTATGATGTTCAGTCTCTGTGTACAAAACCCCTATCGTGCAATAATAATAAAATGCTATTAGAACATAATCCGTTTATAGTCCAGTAATTTTTGCAAAGACTAAAAATACATCCTAACTTGGACAGAGAGGCAAGTTTTGGTCTGGCACCCCCGGTGGTGGTAATCAATCCCTCTGCCTGGGACAGGCAGGTGGCATGTCACTCAGCCTGCTCTGCTTACTGTCAGCATGTCTCTGTTGCACTGTTCTCTCTGTCTCGGAGTATGTCAGATTTCTTGAAGTTGTGTTTAGTCTCCTCATGCAGCAAAAATCTCCTCCTTTAGAGGTCTTTGGAGATTTAGAGGGAATCAGGCAAATACGGAATTTTTTGTTCCGGAATAACACAGTGGCTGTGTTAGTGGTGTTTTTGTAGTCAGGTTACAGATCAGTCTGTATTCTAACCTCATGTTCTTCCCAAGACTCAGAGTTTTCTGAAATTTTTGTGTTCTAGTTAATGTTTTTTATGATTTCTCTCTACTAACAAAGTAATTTTTGTCTGTAAGCTTGAAGAGTTGCAAGAGAAAACTGTGCTTCTCAGTGTTCTAGCGTATTGTTTTCCATCCTCTTCCCACGAGATTAGATTAAATGTAGCACAAATTCGAATTACAGGGCTGAACAAAATCAGCTACCATTGAAGTCAGCACAAGCATATTTTTAATCCTGTGAGAACAGAAATTGGCCGTCTGGGTTTTAGTGAATAATTTATGTTTTGCTGAGTTGGGAATATAGAGTAGGGCTTTCAAAACATAGGAGTAACACTGTAACAGAAAATTTAGCTACAGAAATCTTTTGATGCCTTTGGAGATGAAAGGATTAATTATTTCAGAGCAAGGGGAGGTGGAGCTTATCAATGAGCACAGTCACTTCTGGAATCATAGAATCATAGAATCACCAAGTTGGAAAAGGCCCATCAGATCATCGAGTCCAACCATAAAAGAGGTTGTTGTACAAGGTTGTTGAAGAGAGGTGTTGTACGAGTGCACACACTTGCTATTAGAAATGATGTGAAATCAGAGTACCTTTACACTTCTGTCTAGGTATCTAAATCCGTAAGAAGGACCTTTGGTGGTTCTTTGGTACAGTGGTTTTGGAAGGTGAGCTTGCATTAGCAAGTCTATCAGAAATTTGCACTGGAATTTGTCAAAGTCTCGTGGTTTGTAGAGTCAGTTTCCTGTCTCTTAAATAAATCTTGTCTAAGTAACTTAACTTTCTGAAAATTAACTATGTGGTTTTGAGACAGTGTTTCTTTCTAGAAGTGAGACCATAGGGCATTGGTATGTAAAATGGCTAATGCCTATATTATTCCTATAGCAACCAATGCCATCTTCGAGCTGGGAAAAAGGCTGCACGTGCAGGGAGGAGGAGACAGGACAGGTGACCTCAAACTGACCAAGAGAGTATTCCATCCCATATACATCCCACTGGCTATAAAACTGAGAGATCACAAGGGTCTTGGCCTCTCCTGCGATGGCTGACATGCAGTAAGGACCTTGTCTGTCTAGGGAAATTTATGGTAAAACATAAGGGAAATCAGCTGTCCTTGGTTTCACTGATCATGGAAGCACATATTTATTAGCTTTGTGCAGTTTTTAATAGGGTTAGACTGCCCGAGCAGGGAAGCTGTTGTGCTTTTCCTACTCATTTAGAAGCCCTTGCCTCTTACTTGAAAACCCAAATCTTTTCCAGATAGTACTCTGACCGTTGCAGCAGGATTAGTTGTGAGCAGTGTCACTGAGCAAGAGCTCTTCACGGAGGGAAGCTGAGAAGTGCCAGTACAAAAGTCTCAGAGTAATGCCAGGGACATTCACCCATTATCCAGCTGTAGTCTGAACTCTAACACAAGTGTTGCCTACTCTAAAGCCACCTCAGTTTCACTGGCAGTAGAATCATGCTGGATGAGGAGCTTTGCAGAAGCAGAATGTTGCTGATAGCAGATGTTTCATCTGTATCTGTTGTGCTCTGGAACAGGATTCTGCTTTCTGCTCATGAGGTACCCAGTTTGATTATCATTTTTAGAGCTTGCAGTCATTTCATTTTTAAACATAAATTAAATAAGAACAATTGCCCAATGTACTGCTAATCATTAGCTTTTTGTTAAAAGAATTAAATATTTTATTTTAATAACATATTTAAATAAAACACATGGAAAATCCAGCATTTAGCTGTGATTTTACATGCAACTCCTGTGTCATGCCCTGTTGGAATGTTTTGGTGTGTTCAGGGCTTTGTATTAACTTTCCTTTTTTGAATCCTTTTTCACCTTGTTTGACCTCTATGACTATTTCGAAGTTATTATCTGCACTCTTCTGCCTTCCCTGTTTTTTTATCCCTTTGGTTGTTCCAGTGGCTTTGCCTTGAAGGGAGTCTTACTCCTTTGTGATTGTGATGATCTCTTGTTGGACTTAATTTCCCATTCAGTATTTCTGGACAGTCTGATCCATCCTCCTGGCTTCATCTGTAGATGCAGAGAAGCTGATTCACCTGTTGTACCCCATCTTTTTTGTGTCTCCTGTTTGCCTTCCTATTTTCTTGTCTCAAATATGGCCCAAATTAAGTTCCCTGTCATACTGATTTACAGCATTTCTCAAGTTCAGTCACCATTTATCCTATTTTTTGTCGTTGTTGAGAGCACAAAACAGGCACTAAGGCTGGAACATGTGATTCCTCTCTTGGATTCTTACTCTGTAGTTTCAGGCTACAAAGTCCTTCTGAAACCTTGCCTTTCTTTCTGTGCATACAGCATAAGTTTTCCCGCAGAGAGGTTGGAGTTTCATACTTATCACCATAGGATCCGTACTTATTCTGCTCCACATACCAAACTTAACCAGTCATTTCAGCACATTTTCACTAAAATCATTATCTTCATGTATTGCTGCCCTGTAATCCTCCTCTTTCACTGGACAAGCTTCTTGTCTTTATCTTCAGTACCACTCGCAGCCCTCTGTGCCCTAACATTTCTCTGCCCTATCTGTGATTTCTCATTCCTTACATTTTCTTGTGCCATTTCAAAACTCCCTTTCCCTGTTGTTCTTGCATAGCTCTTTATCGGCTACTTTTTATGCACGACAGTGACTTCTGAGAAGTGAACTTTTCTTCTCCTTGAAGCCTTAAAATCCCCTTCTGTGATGACATTTCCCTTATCTGTGAGGCAGCCAGGAGCTGCTGTCCACATGGGGCCATCAGAAGTTGATGGACCTTTGAGTATGGGTAAAGGAGGACAGGGCATGTGCTGGGGTGAGCTTAGAGGTCCCAGGCTCTGGGGGATCAGGAGAGTGAAGGCACCTCAGCTCCTGCAGCTCTGCCTTGGTGGCTGCACTGCAGAGTAAAATCCCAGCACACTAGCTCTGGTGGTGTAGTTAGATCAGATAGAAAAGAGGCATTTAGGTACTATGTAATGTTAATTAAGAAATGAGTACCTGCCCTAACATCATCACAAGCTCCTCTGACCCCTTCTTCAATGAGCTTTAGTACTATCACAGGGCTTGATAAATTGTTTTTGCATTGTTATCATGGGTGATTCAAGTGATATTTATATTTTCATAATCAATACTGTGAATGTGGGAAAGATGAGATAATTGAATAAAATATGTCATTTTAGTTGGTTGTTTGCATGTGGAAATTGTCTTTTAAGAAGTGTGATGTTACTTCAGGGTAATTTTTGTGTGATTAGGTTAGCACTGTTATTCCTTTCTCTGTATCCTGAGTGCACAGTTCTTATGTTTATCTTGAGTTTACAGCTTTTGCATTTAACTTAATAGCACCATTGTAGCCACATAGTGGAATTATGTGGTTTATCTCCTTTATTAGCATCGGTATAGTGCTTGTTTCCTAAATATCAGGAATTTTGTGATCATACCAAGACTTATACAAACCTTTCACATTACTCTGTGAAAGTTAAAGGCAGAGATCCATTTTAATATAACCTGTGAATATGTACAGTAAGTCTTGCATAAAATGAGGAGCTGCAGGAGCTGGTTAGATTCTCAGCAAGTTTAGGTGCTTTAGACTCTCTGAAATCTAGAATGAGAATTTAAGATAAGAAAAATAATTTCAAGATTGGGCCCACCTGCCTACCCAGATAGATTCTTCCCCCCCCCACAACAACCCCCAGCATGCTGTTTCCAGTTGCTTTCCACTGCTTTTCCAGATGTTTGTACAGTTGTGTATTATAGCTGGAGCACCTCTGCTTTGAGGACAGGCTGAAAGAGTTGGGGTTGTTCAGCCTGAGGAAGGGAAACCTCTGGGAAGACCTTAGAGTAGCCTTCCAGTACCTGAAGGGGCTACAAGAAATCTGGGGAAGGACTTTGCAAAAAGGCTTATAGTGATGGGATGAGGGGAATGACTTTAAATTGGAGAGGGGAAGATTTAGATTAGACGCAAGGAGGAAATTCTTCACAAAGGACTGTGGTGAGACATTGGCACAGGTTGCACAGGGATGTTGTGGCTGCCCCCTCCCTGGAGGTGTTCCAGGCCAGGTTGGATGGGGCTTTGAGCAGCCTGGTCTGGTGGGAGGTGTCCCTGCCTATGGCAGGGGGATTGGAATTGGATGGGCTTTAAGGTCCCTTCCAACCCAAGCCATTCTATGATTCTATGATTTTATAACAACATTATATTTAAAAAGCAGTTACATCTCATTCTTTAAGTAAATGATTTTCCTGTTTTCCTACTCTACATCATTTTGCACATCTCAGCATGACTTTTCAATCAACTAGTTTCTTGTTAAATGAGTTGAAAGGTTGCTTTGTCGTTGTGAATCGGATTAAGACTTGGTATTCCTAGTGAAACACAAAATGTATTTGAAACGCTTTGACTCTGACTGTGGGTTTGTTTGGTGATCAAGTGAAGTGGTCAGTGAAATCTCCAAATTGTTATAGGCTTGCTTTAAAAACAAAGTGTGTTCTTTAGGCCAAGTCTTCAAATTAAACTGACTGTAATACTTTAAATACTGTGCTATTACATTGTCTGGAATACCTTTTATTTTCACATGTTAATAACTTCTTTTCTTAATGTGAGCTGGTATTACGTCTCTGAGAGTCTAGTAGTGGTTTTGCAGTGTGTGTGTTCTTTGTCTTCCTGTGACACAGAAAACATCTTGTTAGCTATTATTGCATTTCTTTGTTGTGGGGGAGAATCTTCTATTGTTTGTGAAACCGAAGGGAGAACAAGGGGCGAGTGTACTGATGGAGATGAATGAGGAGCGGTATCGTATAGGTCTGTGGTGTAAACATCAGCTGGTGGGATTGGCTTTTTTAGTGCCCAGTGATTCTCAGCCTTGTTCTGGTTGTCTTGACTCCGCATGTAAATGGAAATAATCTTCTTTATGTAAGTCCATTGAAGTGTGTGAAGATGAGAGGGAGAGTAAGACCTACTGATTTAACCAAATGCCCCTACCCCCTGTTTTTAAGCGGTCTTGACTCTGCTTGCACTTTGTACACTGCATTAAAGTTTCAAGTTCTTAGTTTGTATTGAGGAAATGGCAACGTAAACCCTGCTGTTTAGAGTCCATGTGTGTCACATGGAAACATTGCTGCTCTCTCTCCTGTTCTTCATGCTCTGCAGCAGTCTGGAGTTGGTACAGTCACTACACAGTGTGTAAAAGGAATGGTCTTCTGGGTCATCGTTTCTCCTCTGAGGGCTTTCCCGTGCATTTCTTGGAATGTATCTCTCTACTTAATGTGAGAATGGAAAACAAGACTCAATCAAAGGACAGAAATACAGAGTCACTGTTTAGCCACCTAGCTTATCAGAGGGCTGAAGGACCTCTGCTGTGAGGACAGGCTAAAAGAGTTGGGTCTGTTCAGCCTGGAGAAGAGAAGATTCTGGGGAGACCTTATAGCAGCCTTCCAGTACCTGAAGGGGCTACGGGAAAGCTGAAGAGGGACTTTTTCTGAGAGCATGGAGTGGTAGGGTAAGGGGGAAGGTCTTTGAATTGTAAGGGGTAAGATTTAGATTGGACATTAGGAAGAAATTCTTTGTGATGGGGGTGGTGAGGCACTGGCCCATGTTGCTCAGGGAAGCTGTGGCTGCCCCATCCCGGGAGGTGGTCAGGGCCAGGTTGGATGGGGCTTTGAGCAGCCTGGTCTGGTGGGAGGTGTCCCTGCCCATGGCAGGGAGATGGAACTGGATGATCTTTAAGGTTACTCTAAACTCAAACCATTGTATGATTCTCAGTCTCCAGTGACTTCTTGGGACTTGGGGAAAAGGACTGCAGTTTTCTTAGTGCAGTACTGCTTCTTGCTCTGACCTGAGTTTGCCTTTTGCTGTTTTGTTAGGCACATCTTTCCAGTATAGGATTTCTGTTAAAATATGCTTCAACATTTAAAAATGTATAAGCTGACATCTGGCGTTGTAGAAACCCATTTTTAATGGAATCAAAACTTGTTGATGTCAAACTAAAATAAAACACCAAATGTTTAAAATCTAGTCGAGGTAATGATATAGAAAGGTGATACAGCCGTGAGTCAGAGGTGTTATGATACACCTCGAAGCAGTGCAGCGTCTACTGAGATAATATTTTGGACAAGTGTATGTTTTACGCGTCTTGGTAGCTGAATGTGACTTTTTCGCATGTGACTTCTCTCATTAGAAAAGGCAGAAATCAAATAATACTGAAAACTAAGTCACATTGGAAAACAAATAGTTTTCACTGATGCTTATTACTGTCTGTGAAGTTCTGCTTTGTTGGACTGTTTGTAATAGCGTTAAACATCTGTCCTAAGATAAGACTAGAGGGAAAAGGCTGCACAGGCGGAAATGTTAGAGAAGGTCACTGAGCTTTTGGAAGCTTCTTCACAGGTATCATATTGGTGCAGTACCTGCCCAAGAGTGATTGCTCTGGTCAGGGAAGAAACAGATATGGAGATCTGTAGCACTGCATAGGACATACTTTCTATATGACTTCAGTTAATCTGCATTGATTACTTTTGGGGGTTTTTAAGCCAAAATAAGGGAGTTAAATGCTGCGTCACTTACGCCCCCCCCCACCTTTAACTGGAACAAACCTATGTGTAAATGCTATTATTTCATTGTAGTTCTTCTCTGTTAGTGTCAGTGATTGACTCCTCCTTTTATACTTCAACTGTAAGGGGACAGTACCCTTGTTTATTTGTGTTTCTAGCCCTTCTGGAACACTCATTGCTGGGGCTGGAATACACTACAAAAATGCTTTCTGTGCTTATCTTGTATCATTTCTGATTAAGTGTGACTTAGTCACTTAATACAATAACTTTACAAAGTGCTGGCTGACTGAGGTCTTATTGAATACTAAGGGATTCCTTCATATTCCTCTTGGTTTTGGTGTGTGTGCACACACAAATAATTTAGATATCTGCAAATCATATCAGGCATAGAGTTATTGTTCCAGTAGTTAAAGATACACATAACATCTGTGTAGGATGGCAAACTGGGGCAAACCTGCAGAGTTTTCACGTAGCTGAATTATCCCCATGTGTTTCGGGCATAGGGCAGCTGAATTCTACATCCTCCTTGTAGTGAAGGTAGAAAGTAGAGGCAGGAAAACTGTCTGAGAATTTGATGACTGCAGTTTCTTTTTGAGCCAGATGGGTGTGCAATTAGCAAATTCTTGAATATTTTCAAGGGACAAATCTGCCTATTGTGGTTTCACGTTTGCCAGCATGTGTAGGGTTGAGGTGCAATGTGTTGCAGAGTATCAGAAGCCTAAATGGTGAGTCAGTTATTCTAATGGTTTAGGAGTTTTGGTGTGGTTTTATCTGCATGTGATTTTTTTATATTAATTTGATTTTTTTTGAGGTGGTCATAGCTCTAACTGTCAAAGTCAATGGGAATTTGATGATTGCTCTTTCATCTGGACTATGAATGTAGTGTTGCAGTCAAACCTGTCTGACCCTCACGCTGTCCTACATCATCTGACATACCTGGGAAGCAGTTAGTTGGGAAAGGGGGGAAGAGTTTAGCCACAGCAGCTTAGGTTTTCATAAAACCTGCGTGCATATTCATGCTCCCATGTGCAGCTAGTTCACTGCAGTTACCCAGAGTAGCTTGTAAAGAGTGCCCAGTGGTCAGCAGGAGCCTGAGGTTTCCCTTGGGGCCAGGAGACAGGTGTACCCAAGCCATGGAGGCAGCTGGAGCTCCCTAGACTCATGGGAAGTCTTGTCCTCCTGGTTTATTCATGGGCGTTCTGCTAGATCTTTATCTTGCATGGACTCAGGGGAAATGTGCTTATTTGTTAGCATATAGAATTGGGTCTTTTGTTTAAGAAACAATGCACTGCAGCAACTAGTGTGTGTACAGCTGGTGGGGGTGGTGCAGCTAATGTTACTATTTTATTGTTGACTCTACATTGAGTCCTGATAAGCCCATCTAATCAAGTAACAGATTGCTTTGGGGATATGAGACTAAATATTGCATTTCGTTTTACAGCAGGGTAGCACCCTGTCTTCCAGACAGAGCAACGTACTTTGCAAAGCCTTTTACAAGAGCTGATGAGAAAGTAAATAAAACAGCTTACGTATGACTAAAGACTTTTATTTTTATTTTTTAAACCTTTTAATTTTGTTGCAAGTATACTGCTAACATTGCAGAGCAATTAATGCCAGACTTTGTGGTCTGTTCTATCCGTGTTGATAAATAGGCATATTTATCAAACAGATTATCATGGTATTTAGTTATGAAGAATTGCAGAGTTTCAAAGATGAGGATCATTCTAGATCACAACGTTTAAACTTTTGTAGCGTTTTAAGTCTTCTCTCCCCAAATTAATCTGCAGTTTTCTTTCTTGCTTCAGCTGGGGAGCTGCTGAAAGGGGTTCACTGCTCCTGCGTGAACAAACATGCATTAAGGAAAACACAGATGAAAGGGTGATATCTTTAGATTCTATTTGCAGCTGTTGCAGTCAAGACAACTTCCTTGGGAAGCCCACTGAAGAGATGACTGAATGTAATACAAAATGGAATGCTGAAGTGTCCCAGTTTATTTTTAGTCTTTGTCATTTTTAGGATTCCCCAAGCCCCGGCAACTGTTATAAAATTGAGCACTTCCCGGTCTTTGGTGCATTTTTATCTGTGGCCAAATTTTGTTCACATTCTGCCTGGGAAATACATTGCTCATTTCTTGAAATAACACTCAGGAAACATTTTGGGTTTTACAGTTAAATGCATACCCATAGAAATGATTTGGCAAGTAAAATTTGCAGTATTATTCCTTGAAAGACATAGAAATGAAAATAATATGTTTGAAAAATATATGAGAGAACCTAAACTTTGGTTATTTTTATGTCACAAGGGCTGAGCCTTAATAACACAGAAGCCAGGAGGTTAGCTGTTAACTTCAGTAAGGTCTGAGTTTGGTCTTACTTGATTTTAAATCCAGGAGAGCCACGTAATTTCTAGTTCATTCTTAGCTCTTGATGCACATAGTCCACAGCTTAATAAAAACAGAGCATTAGATTTTAGAATAAATGGGCAAAACTTTTTTTCCTGGTTCATCCTTGTAATCAGACCAACTATATGTGAGACCACTCACCCCAGTGTGTAAGAAATTTGGATGCTTTTCAGAGGAGAGGGAACTAAAGTAGAGAAAGACATAAATTCTCCATAGAATAATTATAGAGGACACTTATACACAATGGGAAGACCCACACACTTCAGTCTGTAATATTAGAGTTTTAGTTTATTAATTTCTAAGTTTATCTGATTTAGGGTGCTACATAGGATCAAGGATAATACCAGTTCTTCATAACGGGGGTCGTTTTCACTGAGTAACTGTTACATATGGTCGCAAGGCCTTCAGGTAGCGATGCTTTAAACCCAGCTCTAGTTAAGAATACCCCTGGGTGGTATGAAAGCTGGGAGATTACTTGTTAGTAAATTCAATTTATTTAACTTTCCAAACTGGACTTGTTTGAACTGAGATTTTGACCTTCCTAGAGACTTGTTTCAGATTGTGATAGCTTTGTTTGTCCACTGGTTCTTAATTAATGAGTGGGAATGGATAATTGCTGTAGACATGGAAGGCATGTGATAAGTTAAGGTTGAGTGTGCAGGAGCAGAGAGCAAAGCCTCTTGGAAAGGTGTCAGCACTGACTGGAATTCTATTTGTCCTCAGTTTCTTACATAGTTTTGTGATTCTGAGTGAGTGTCATAAAACAACACTTTTCCTGAGATATCGTAGATTAATTATGCTCCATTTTCTGAGTGCAGTGTTTGAGATACCAAGGTCTAATTTGCAAGAGGGAAACATATTGTGAAATTAATTTTGTCTTCAGAGCTTGAAAAATATTGTATTAATAGGTTTGGTGCTCTGTGTTCAGGAAGAACATAAATTCGTTATTGAATGGGTAGCATCTCTTCTATGCAGTCTCATAAAAAATAATAAATGATAATTTAATAATATATCATAATGAGTATTCCTAAGAAAGTTGTCTTAAAGTTTCATAGCCAGTTTTAAATCTGGTTTGAACTTACTTTTGAGTACTTCACATTGCAGCCTAAGTAATGTTCTTTTAACACAGCTTTATGAATTTAATATAAATAGATATTGTAATAGAAACAATATGTGCAGAAAAACTACTGCATTTATGTGTGCATGAAGAATCATGCACATCCAGGCTTTTGTGAATACCTGGATGAATGTAGAAAAACTTGTTGTCTTATCTGGCTGTTTATGTAGGCAAACAAATAGCAGCAGAGAAACGTGTGTAACTAAGTGACGCAAAAAAATGCCTAAGACACAGAGATATTTTTGCAAGTCTGTCGCTAGGTGGAGGAACTCCAAACTGATGTTTTCACCATGAGAATGAAGAAAGAAAGACAGAAGTTTGCAGCTCATCTGGAAAATGGAGGGGTTCTGTACTCCTGTGTTCTTTCTGCCTTTCTGCATCTCATTGTGGAGATGAGTGTGTTGTTCTGCTCATTCAGGCTGGTGGCATCTGGTACAGTTTCTCAGAGATGGTTTCAGGTTGCCTTAATGCAGAGAGGATTGCTCAGCAGCTTCTCTGCATGAGCATATTCAAGAGTTGTCAATGCCATGTGTCCCCTTTGCTGTAACCACTCCAGTTTGCGGACAGCATGTTCCATGCAAACCATAGGAATGTGCGGAAAGAGGCATTTGTGTTAGAAGGATCTGACTCCTGAATTTGTCGTTGGAATTGAGGAATGAGAAGAACACACAATGAGATGCCCTCCTTGTGGTAACAGCTTTTTAAGTCCATCGTTTGTAATCTGCACCACTTCAGTTGCATGGTATCTGCTGTGTTGTAGGATAGATTTGTAGAGTAGATGACAGTCTATTAAGACTGGAGACGTTTTGTTGCTGTACTTTCCAGGCATGTAAAGCAAAAGAGGCTTCCAGTTTATGTCTGACGAATCAGACAAATGTCTGCAATATGTGTCTGCAATAACAGGTAAAAGCAGAGAAGCTCAAGTTGATTTCTTGAGGATTTATTGTGATAATCTACATGTCAGATGAGCTAGGAAGATGTGTTTTCTTTATACAGCCTCTGGCTCACCTGTATTCTTATAGGTAGAAGGTTTTCCTCTACTACTGGTAGAGGTAAAAACAAACCCCAGACTTCCTGGTGCAAAAAGCTCAGTGTTTGTACTCAAATGTGTATTAATGCACTTGAAAGTTCAAACTAAAGAAACACAGATGCTCAGTTTACGTTGTATGGTGAGTTTGAAATCCATCAAGCTCACAGTTGTGCTTGCTGTGACAGCAGATGGGTTCTTGGCTCCTGTTTTTTTAAAAAAGGGAGTTGCTGCTTTCTGTCAGCTGGGAGAAGCCCTGGTCACTCCTTGGTTCTCCCTTCCCTGAAAAGCAAAGGAACTGAGAGGTTTTTAAGGGAAGAATGAGACAGTTTGGGGAAGATGAAAAGGACCGGAGGTCAAAGCTGGTGGAAGCAATGTGCTGCATGGGTCAGTAACGCGGGCTGGCAGGATGGCAGGGCTCCTTCCGAGCTCTCCCTGGGAGCAGCCTCTCTCAGGAGGCTTCCAGTGGGTTTCCTTCTGTAGTTTGCCATTTCTTTCTTTGTCAGCTGCCTGTTTTCCATTTCATTTAGGAATCTGGTTTGTTATGTTCTGCTCTGAGGTCAAACATGCTAAATGCTGTTGCGCTGTTTTATCTTCCTGGTTCGCATCTGGGTTTTTGATTAAAAATCAGAGTTGTGGTGTGGTGGTGTTAGTTTTTTTCTTTCTCTTTAATTCTGGTGTTTTTCACACCATGACAGGTGACACTTTTCCTCCTTATTACACATTTGTGTCTGTCAGATACAGAGTTTTTCTGTAAGTTTGTGTGTGTAGTCAGCATCACTTCATTTATGTATGTTGGCATTACAACTGAAAATTTAATTGAAATTAACTATCATTGCATGTTCCAACAAGGTACAAGGAAGTGGATTTCTTTAATTTTTTATTTATTTTTCTTTTTTCACTGTAGTCACAGTAACATTTCCTGAAGTATAAACTTCTCTGGTAGTTACGCAAAACCATCTGAGGTTACCTTAGGAAAAAAGACCTACTGTACGCTTGTGGGCTGGAAATTTAAATTCTACTCTTGGAAAAACTTGTCTTCCTTTTAAAACAGCGACTCATAATGAAACAGTTACAAGTGAAAGTATTTCTGGATTTCTTTTATTTCTGAGATTTTCTGTTCTCTACATCTACCAAACTGGAACTTCTGCCTTATTAGGATAAACAAATTATGCTGGTAATCTTGTCTCGCTAGATGAAGGCTATAGGGCATATACCTTCTGTATCTTGCAGAAGGTTTTCTTAATCTACCAGACTTTTATCTCCATTAGTACTGCTTTGCTATTTAGTTGGTCTCTTACTCCTCTTATTTTTTAGAGTAAGAATTGTGTGGAGTGGGAAAAAGCATATACCAGAATCTTGGAGTATCCTAATTAGCAGGGAAAAGGCATTTAGGGAAGAGCAGCTGTTCTGTAGAGAAGAATGTACACGTATGCTACGCATGCAACCTGAAGAATTCCTCACTGCTGTAAACTGTAGCTGCAAAAGTTATAGGTACATTAAAAAAGGATTGAAAAAAATATCAGAAAACAGTGTATCTATGACTCTTCAGTGGAAAGAGATGTATAAGCATGTAGAAAATGTGAGTCACGTAAGGGAGGAGTATGGAAAGACTTCACAGGCTTTTGCTTGTCTTGTTTTGCATTTATTCCTGAATACTCATTTCTCACTATTGTTAGAAGCAGCCTATAGTGCCCAGTTTGGCCCAGGATGGGCTCTTGTGTAGTCTCAAGGTGTTTTAAAAGACCTCAGTATCACACCAGAAACTTGGAAGTTGATGAACATGGACCTGGCATAATTTTTTTTTTTTTTTTTTAACTTATGTTATGTTATGTGGTGGCAGTAGCTGTAGAAGAGGTCATGTTTTGCTACCTGAGCTTCTCAGCTACACAGCAAATTGCCTGAGTCAATGAAACAGCTGTAGTTTTGTTGTACTGGGTCTTAAGGGATATTGCTATTTCAGGCTTGCACAGATGGTCCTGGTCCTAATGCACTGTGACTCCTGCTCCAGGGAGCTCTGGGACTGCGAACGGGCTCTGTAGCAGTTGTACTGGACAGTGACCATGCATTGGGTTGTGGAGATAACTTCACCCTGGCTCTGGAGGGGCAGTCAGCATTTATCTACTGCAACTCACTAGAATACATGTATATACTTTCCTTCCACAAGTGGGATACTTTCTTGCCACAAGCCTATTGCTTTTATTGTTTCTAATCAATATTTTGTTGATGCTAACAGCTGCGTAAGGGAGCAGACTGCTGGTGGTGGCTGAGTCCCATCTCTGTGTTAGTGGACATCCCTATTTATAGAGGATTAAAAGAGAGTTCTTTCTCTGTTTGGAGCTGTAGCTTATCCTTCTGTGTTGGAACAAGGCTGATATTCCAATTAAAAAGCATAGTGATTACAAAACCAACTTTGATATTGTAAGAGATTTTCTATTGCGAGATACTTGAATTATTAAACTGGATTTTAGAGACTACGAATAGTATTTGTAACTCTTAAAAGTTCAGCTTGATCTTTTTAGTAATTTTTAGGGAACAGTTGACTTCTAGGAAGTTACACTGTTGTTAGTAGCACTTCTATCGTACCAGCAGGTCTGTCTTCCTGGAGGAACTCACCTGCAGCTTCTGCTCAAGGAACTTCTTCAGGACATTCTGAGACATACTCAAAATGCAAAAATGCTCATTCTGAGATATACTCATACGCATAAAACATTGGTGTGCTATTATTTTTATGGGATATTTCACAGCTTTTGCAGGCTATTATGGTTTAAAACCTTATTAGAATGCTAATTTTCTATATAAAGCTCTCCATTAAAAATACATCTTCTACATTATTTATTAGAGCTGTTAAACCCTTTTCTTTTTTCCTCTTTAATTCCAGATGAGCGGGACAAAGTACAGAAGAAGACGTTCACAAAATGGATAAATCAGCATCTCATGAAGGTCAGTTGATATATCTATGATGTCTGGATGACTGATTACTACAGCAGCGATTGTCTTTTACTAAATGTTTGATTTTGGGATGCAGCTGCGTTACATATAATAAGGATGGTCTTAAATTGTGAGATTTATGCATGTACTTTGTCTTTGAGGAGTCACGGGGGAGTTGAAATGCAGCTGTCTGATATCCTAGGGTAATCTGTTTGAATGCCTGAATTTGAAATTAAAATGAGTCAAAAGTTTAAGGGACGTGATTCCTTCTTACAAAGCTTGATTCTTTTCTGGTGTTACTGTTGTGGCTGTAGTACCACAGCTAAGGCAAATGGAAGAAAATATTGAGGACAGGGAAATGACCTTGAGAAGGGTAGCTGTAGATCACCCCGTGGCATCAGTCTGCTGCTTATGGATTAGAAATAGAGGCTTTCCAGGGACTAAAGTCCCTTTTCAGTATCTTCCTTTCCAACAGCAGTGAACTTTGCCTCAGGGACAGAGCACATCATTTTACAACACGTACAGCTTATAGTCAACGCAGAACTAGAAGCTGTGAGTTCACCTTCACTGCATGGCTGTTTAGTTCTAAATTTAAGCTGCTGTTTCAGCGCCAGCTGCCTAGTCTAGATACTTCTCTGGAGAAACAGATTATATAATTACTTAACGTAGCTTGCTTTGATTCCCCCCCCCCCCCCCCAATTTAGTGAATTAATGTAAAAATCACATTAAATAAAAATGTATCTGCAAACTGTCAGAGTTGAGATTTAATCAATACGTGTAATGTTCAGACACTGTTGGAAAGGTCTGCCTGCATTTGAACTTAGAGAAAAATACTTTGTTATTTAGGAGGCAACTCAATTATCTCTCTGCTTTTTGTAATTATTTGAGAAATACATTGGACAGTAAAGAAAACCATAATTTCTTCAGGGATGTTTAAAATCAACGTATTTCTTTTCTCTCCTCAGACCTTTATAAGTTTCAGGATTCTGGTTTCACATATTTTAAAAATGTGAAACCTACGTAGCTTTCGGAAATGGCCTGATGTAGAGAGCTAAAGGCCTGGGTGTGAAGTTGATGCCAATATTGTTTTTTTTTTTTTAGCAAAGACCTTTCATCCAGAGTGGTCTTTTAGTCCTTCCCACCATGGAGTGGTCCTGACATCTGCCTCTGTGCAGCACACAACCTTTCTGTGGGCAGAGTGAATCTGGAGTCACAGAATGGCTTTTATACCAATAGATTTTCCATTGTGGATTTGCTAGACCCAAGGGAATCATGGTGTTTAGAAACAGCTGCTCTAAGGACCCTTTCTGTGCAGACACATCCTCACTGTAATCCTGAAATACCCCAGTGGCCCCATGTCCTTGCAAAATTCTTCCAATTGCTAATGAGAAAAGACAAAAGGCTGTGAACCTGCAGCCTTCCCTCTCTGGATTTTACCTCATATTTGCAATACAAGAAATGTATCTGTTGTTCAGTACTTCAGGCAAATTAGATTTAAAAAAAAAAAACCAACATGCAGGAAGATTGCCAGTACTCTGGCAGCAAAATGCTGTCTCCAAATTAACTCTCAAGCATTTCTTCTTCTAATCCAGGATAATTGTTACCAGGTTTGTAGAGGCTATAAATCTATATATGTATTAAAGATGCATTTTAAAGATGCAGTTGTAGTTTTCTGTGGGATTCAGAAAAGCATATCTGAAGTTTTTGGGAGAGCAATCCTTTAGTATGTGTTAAAAATTATGCCTGTTTTTACAGAAGAGCAGTGAATTGAAAGTTATGTTTCTATACAGCATTGCGGTACACGCTTTTAAAACGTGCACAGTCATCATTGCCACATTGTCAGCCTCTTGGGAGCAGCTTAAAAAATATTGAGGCACTAAACCCATAAAGAAATTAGGGTAAAGAGTTCACACTAAATCCTTTTGACTTGCTTGACAAGGTCAATGGCCTTAGGCCTCAATCTTCAAATAGTTCTCAGTGTGAGTGATTGTAGAGGTAGATCTGGCTAGATCTATAGATACACGGGGTGTGTGTCTGTGTACGTACTGCTGGCCTTGACTTTCATCTCAGATTGCACTTTACAGTTCAAGTGAAAGATCAGTGACTTGCACGAATATAGCCTGACTGTAGCTCTTCCCTTAATCCGGAATTTATATAGCAGCTCAGCTTTAGCTTTTGGAAATACTCATTTTGAAAGCAGTTGATGATGCAGTTGTCAGATTTCTGTTTGTACAGTGTTGCTTCTAGAATAGCTTCTAGACTTGCATTGAAATAAAAATCAGTCTTTCAAATGTTCTCTCTTAAGCCATAAGGGCATATTTAGGAAAAAATATGTAATGGAGGTAGTGCAGAGAAAGTAGTATGGTAAATGAGTGCATTTCTAGCAGAGTCACTGCACCTGTCCTGCTCTATGCATTAAGTTGAATTTAAGTCCTAGTTTTCAACTATTGTGGATTTAATGCAAAATACATGCAACTCATATTTGCCCATTCACTGCTGATAGCTTGTTGCAGACAAAAAACATTAGGAATTGGCTTATTTGAATTAGTTACTGACACTTCTCTTGTAGGTAGCTGAGAGAATATGCCCTTCTAGATGTCATCCACTAAGTCGTCTACCTTAGAAGGAGATAAATTGTGTCCTAGAAGTGCTTTCACCACTGACTGTTAAAAAGGAGGTCATTGTGCTTTATCTGCCATTGTGTAGGGTTCAACAAGAAATAGGAAGGGTAAAGGTGATCATGGAAATCGTAAGAGATCATGGAAAACATCAGACCATATGTATGGACAGGAACCTGCTATGGGCAGAGGAATGAATTGCATTTTTCGTTCATCCTTTTTCCATCCTATTTATGTTCTTTAATTTCTCTTTCCCCTGTTTCTTTCCTCTGGACCTGATTTCTTTTTTGATTTTCTGTTTTTTCTGGTTTTGTTTGTTTATTTCACTTCTTATTTCGTTTTACTTTTCCCCAGCTTGTTTAGTTCTTTCCTTGGATATTTTAGTTAATCTTCTACTCTCTTGCAGTCCTTGGGGAAGTACCGGACTTTTATCCCTTTATTACAGTATATGCAAAAGAGATTTTTCTAGGTCAGCTGCATGATGCTTTTACGAGTTACCATCTTTTGTCGGGGGGTGGCATGAAAGCCTGCTGTCATACTTCTAATTAAATTCAGTATTTGTGGGATTCACTAAGTGACCATAAACAAGAAGAGGACTGAAAAGTATTTACCTTTCTGCCCTCTGTTGCCCTTCTTTAATCACATCGGATTCAAACCATTTAAATTCATAGCATATAAAATTCAGTGTATGAGATTAGTCCCTTGTCAGTTCAGGTGACAAGTTAAGCATGTATTTGTGTACTTTGCCAAACTAGAAACGTAGTCATTGCAGGAATATTTCCTGCAAATCGTCTCAAGATACATAGTTTTAGAGAGCAGCAAATAATGTGTCATTTGCAAAATTCAACTATTATCTTTGAATTCTGTACTTTAAGATCAAGTGGACTGTCACTACATTTTTTAAATACTGAAGATTTTCTTTTGAATTGCTGATAGATTTTTTGAGGACCGATTAGAACGCTGCACTTGCTAAGGCTCCTGTTTTATGTCTGATAGTGTGGCTCCACTTTAAACGTTATCTTTTACTTCTTGTTGATGGATGGGCTGGAGAGGTGAGATATTGGACTTCACACTCATTCACTGCTGTGGTATGAGCTTCCACGGAGAAACTCATATGCTGGTGTAGCGTGGTGGTGGGATACAGATCTCCTCTCAGCTTCTCTAAACCTTCCCCTGCTTCCAGCAAGTGTGTCACTTCGCTGTTGTCAAAATAGGACGTTAAATTCTAGCACTTGTTACAGCAGTAAGTAACCTCTGATGTGACAAGAACAGGTACATTTGTGGAAGAAGGGGATTTTGCTCTGGTATAATATTTGCATGGTCCTAAGCAAAAATCCAACATTCACCAAAGCCCAGAAATTCTTCCTGATACTCCTTTGAATCGCAGACCCTGAAACCTAAGGAAAGAATGACAGGAGTGTGAAATACAGAGGGAGAAGGAGGTACAAGTGGGAAAATATGGAAGCTGTTGATAAAAAAGGAGTAAGAGCAGACAAATTCTTGTCATTCATTTCCTTTCTCAAAGCAATTGAAAAATATTTTTGTAGTGCCAGATCTTTAAGAATTTAAACATGATATTTTCAAGTACTTCAAGTTTTTTTTATCAGAATTATGATGCACAGATAATGAGACTGAAGGCAAAATAGCCAGAGACTGGCTGCCTCAGTGCTGTGTTGGGAAAATGTAAGGAATATCTGGGCATTTTCCCTCACAGGGTCATTTTTCTTCCTTTTTCATAGAAGAAGAAGTTGTAGAAAGTCTTAACAGACTCTGGGGTGCTTGGGCAGCTCCCTGGAGTGCTCCTTGTAGTGCAGACAGCCGTGGGACTCTAAGCTACTTATTCTTTGCAATGAGGGTGGTGAGGCACTGGCCCAGGTTGCCCAGGGAAGCTGTGGCTGCCCCATCCCTGGAGATGTTCAAGGACAGATTGAATGGGGCTTTGAGCAGCCTGATGTGGTGGGAGGTGTCCCTCATGGCAGGGGTTGGAACTAGATGGGTGTTAAGGTCCCTTCCAACCCAAACCCTTCCATAATACCATAACTAGGTGGACTTCGGGAGAGACTTGCAAGTGATAAGAGCAAGGAGCAGCATCACTACATAGTTATTAGTTGCTCCAAAAGTAGCTTCTAAAGCTCCTATGAGTGAGAAGGTTTTTCTAAGAGGCTCGACAAATTGTTTCTAAAAATACTGTTTTAAAGTTATCCTTACACATCCTGTACAGTCTTGCTGTGGTATTGCATTAGAGAGAGAGAGTAGGTTTTGTTGTGCAAAGACTAAATGAATAATTCAGGGTAGAAACCTGAAGTTATTGATTCCTGAACGTCCTTGAGGCAGCACACTGTTTTTAAATGGCCACTTAGGTCGATTGCTTTGTGGAATGTTCAGGTATGCACTTAATTGCAGAGGAGCCACTCCTGAGAGAGCACAGTCCTTCCCTTGTAAGGGAACTTCCCTTGTAAGGTGGAACTTCACTGACACTAGCGGTTATCATTTTAGAAAGCACTACTCTGCAGTATCTTCTTTTTAGCCATACAGTTAATCTGTTGGTTAAAATCCCCCACCTCCTCCTTTTTTTAGAAATGAACTCCTTTTACCTCTAAATTTGTATTGATATTAAGGGATGATGCGTCTGGTGTTAATGTAGTGGTAGTGACTGTTTATTTAAAACATTCTAATTAATACCTTTCATTTTTGAAACATACTTGCAAAACCCATGTTTTGGGTTTCTTTTCCTGTGTTAAAGAAAACAAGATGAAGACTGCTTGCCATGTCGGTGCATCTACATGAATCTTCTGTGTGTTCCTCCTGGCTAACTCTGACAGCTGCTGCAAACCGCTGCGAGCAAATCCTGTAAAATCCCACTTCCAAGCCAGCATGCAGCATGTTTAGGCACTGGGTGCAGCTGAAATATCAGTATTTTCCCCTCTATTTTGTCTTTCAGTTGTTCAGCAAGGCCTTTTGTCTTCCTTGTAGACAGATATTTCAGTTTTTCTCCTAAGAATTTTGCTGCTATCAGGACTGTTCTAAAAGGTCTTGAGGTGTTTTGCTTTTAAGATGTGCTCCTTCCAAAATTTACAGAAAAAAATTCTTGAAGATCATTCATTAATGGTATGAAGAAGT
Source organism: Coccyzus lansbergi (assembly GCA_033558105.1). NCBI lineage: Eukaryota > Metazoa > Chordata > Aves > Cuculiformes > Coccyzidae > Coccyzus > Coccyzus lansbergi. Next base: position 1,478,308 of record JAUMJK010000012.1, read on the forward strand.
ATTTATTATCCCTAGAAATCTGCAAAATTATAACTTATTTATGCTACACTGCTTACAGATTTTTCAAGTCTTCCACTTGGATGTAAACACTCCAACATCTATCATCTACTTGGTAGAATCTATAGTTGCCTGGAAAACAGATCAACAAGCAAACTCAGAACTTTTTTTTTGGTATTTAATCAAAGCTTACACGAGGGAGGAAGGTAACGAGATGGTGAGGAATAGTAGTGACCGAATGCCAGAAGTTAAAGCTGAATAAGAAGGAAGAATTTGTGCAGAGGTTTAGAGGCTAATGATAAACTATCAAAAAAATCTCTCTGCAAGCAAATAGATAAATAAATCCAAGTCAATAAAAACTGTGCCACGGATTTTGAGTTTATTTGATCCTCTTAATGCATGCAGACTTCATGACTAATTGGGAGCAGGAAAGGGAATAATTGAAAACAGTAAATTAAATATGCATGAAATATATGATAACTTGAGTGCATTGATATTTTTATGGCATGAAGCACTATTGAACCAGTTGAGTGTGGTTTTTCTGAACCTTTTTATTGTGGTGTTTGGTTTTTTAAAATTGTTTTATGTAGATGCTCATATATGAATGAATGAGTATAAGGAGAATTAAGTCTACCATTGATTGAGGTTTCTGTATGATGAAACCGAACCACTAGAATTGATGTTTCCTATGACAAGCTAATATATTAATATATTAATTAATTCTCTTTTTGCAGGTTCATTGTTTGCATAGATTTTATTTAGTGTCATTTATGTTTTAGAGATCACAAGAGATAAAATTCCATGATTTGCAATTAAGTGCTGTCTTTTTAATTAATTGTTAAATTATGCATGGAATTATATTTTATCTATGTACTTTTGATGTATCCCCATTTAATAATAATTTCTGTATCAGTTTAGAAGCTCTGACTTGATCTTGCTCCCATGGGGCCAGTATAACTGTGCCATTGACTCCGCTGGGGATAGTATTTGTCCCCAATATGTGGACTCCAGACAGCAAGCAGCCTCCAACAGCCAGTCATAAATATTGCCAAAACATTTAATTCTGCAGCAGCATTTTGTGTACTTCAAAAAGCCATTGCCCTGAGGTAGTGTAGATGTGTGACTATGTGGGGACCTAGGAAGTTATCAGAATATATGTTGGTCGACAGGTGGCTGCACGTGAGCCAGCAGTGGCCCAGGTGGCCAAGAAGACCAACAGCATCCTGGCTTGTATTGGGAACATCATGGCCAGCAAGAGTAGGGAAGTGATCATGTCCCTATACCTGGCATTAGTGAGGCTGCACCTCAAATCCTGTGTTCAGTTTTGGGCCTCTTGGTACAAGAAGGAAATTGAGGTGCTGGAGTGCATCCAGAGAAGAGCAATGGAGCTGATGAAGGGGCTGGAGAACAAGTGTTACAAGGAGTGGCTGAGGGAACTAGGGGTGTTTAGCCTGGAGAAAAGTAGGCTGAGGGGAGACCTTATTGCTGTCTACAACTACCTGAAAGGAGGTTGTGGAGAGAAGGATGTTGGTGTCTTCTCCCAAGTGACGAATGATAGGATGAGAAGAAATGGCCTCAAGTTGTGCCAGGGGAGATTTAGATTCAGTGTTAGGAAATATTTCTTTACTGAAATAGTGGCAAAGCATTGGAACAGGCTGTCCAGGGAAGTGGTGGGGTCAGCCATCCCTGGAGGGGTTCACCAAGTGTATAGATGTGGTGCTGTGGGACATGGTGTAGTAGGCGTGATGGTGGTGACAGTTGGACTAGATGGTCTTAGAGGTATTTTCCAAACATAATGATTCTATGATTCTTTAAACATATTTTTCCTGTAAAGAATGTGTTGTCTGCTAATGGCATTTATGGTACTTTGAACAAAGGACTTTAAAGGTAGTAATATAATCCTCATCTGCCTCCTGAAATACAGGACTTCGGCTTTGATAACATAACACTGTCTGTCAACCTTATATTTTACCTGCTTTAGGTAGGTGCAAAGTGTATCGCCTTTGATTGGAGGCCGGCTTTATTGGGTTAGCTCAGTGTTATTAGCATTATATTTGTATGCTTTAAATGGTTCATCCCTGATGAGGTATTATATAGTTGGTGACAGGTAGTACAAGGCTGGAAAGGAGGAGGCAAATTGGAAGAATTAGGGGTAAAGAAAAGTGGTGGCACTGTGTTACTGAAATCCTGCAGCCAGTCTGTGGTCAAAGATGAATCGGGACAAAAGGTGACAGTAGTTGCTGTCAATGTGAGGTGTTGAACCAGAGGAAAGAAGCTGCTTGTAGTTTTTTGGTCATTAACTAGCATCAAAAGGGTAGGACTGCATGGCAACAGCGAAATTACCTCATCCTCATAACTGACTGAAGGAGCAGCCATGGAGCTCTGCATTTGAACGCCCTCAACTGTGGCCCCTAAAACCTATGCATGGAGGAGGCATTGCTGTGGCACAGCTCAGCTCATTCCCAAGCAGGTGAGCAAACCAGGTCTGGGCACACTTGCTGTTCTCTCTCCTGCCTGCTGCAGGAGTTGGGGTGGCTGCCTCCAGTGTGGACATGTCCTGTGAAAGAAGTGCCAGCAGAGAGACTTCCAACCTGTCAGGTTCAGAAAGTAGCTAACAAAGCTGCTAGTTAGTTAGGTCTGGGCTGATTGCGAGGAAGTGCTTCAGAATTTAAAAAGAAAAAGTTACTTAGCAGGAAGTGATTGCCAAATCCCAGTCACGCCTTTCAAAGAAAAGAGAGAAGTTAAAAAAGAACAATGAGCTTCTAAGCAGAAGAACTGGGGGAAGCAATAGGTAGCATTTCCTGGGGTAGTAATCCAGGAGGAATGCAAGAGGTCTGGCAGTCACCGAAGGAGTTTGCGTTAAAGGCACAAAGACAGGCTACAAACAGGCAGGACAAATAGGAGGCTTCGTACAGATTATACTGCTGCTTTTGAAAGATGTGTGAAATACAAAAAAACTGTACAAGAAATAGAAATAAGGGCAACAGGAATAAAGCTTTGTATAAAGGAGTTAGTAGAGCACGGTAGGGTATGATCAGACAAGTAAACGTTCCAGAAACAGTTACAGTAAGAGTATGACAAAAGTCCACAGGAGAAATGCTGTGCAATTGTGTCAGAATTCAAAGAAGAAAGAAGTATGGATGCATTACCAAGGAAGAAAATGAGAAATAGTATTGGATAGTGTAGAAAAAAAGTCTGAATTTCTTCAGCCTTTTCAGCCTACAAAAATACTGACTTGACAAAATATGTTTTAACAAGATGAGGGTAAAATTCAGATAAGGAAAGAACAGAATGAAGACTGTTCAGGTAAGCTATGTGCTTTCTGGTTGCACTGCTTTATTCAACATTCTTTGAAATGATTTGTAGCATTTTATCATTCAATTAAAGAATTCAGAGAGGATAGGGGACTCCTAGGACTCTGCAGTTCCAGTAAGTATAATACCTCTCTCCCAGGCAGAAGAAAAGAATGGGGAGTTCAAGGCCTCACAGGGTAATTTCTCTCTCTGGAAAGACCATGGAACAATTGGTCTTTGAAAGCAAGTGGATGAAAGGGAAGCAATATATGTGGTGCATCTGCACTTCTGACATGGTACCATGTGTAGCATCATTAGTAGATGATTTGAATGGAAGGATTCCACATATAGTTTGCTTGGGTACTCCCATCAGTAACGGCTGCAGCTGCATTAGAAGTGGTGCTAGGAAGAGCCAGTGTGATCTGTTGCTTCTGCTGAGGCTGCCGTCAGGTGCTGCAGCAGCATTTGCCCTCTCCCTTCTGCTCAGAAATGGCATCTAAGTGCCTGCTGCCCTTTTGTGCTGCATCCTCAAGTGATGATTCGAGCTCTGTCCCTTCATCCTTGTAGGGATGCCTCTGTTTCTTCAGCACTGGGGCTGCACTGTTTTCTGGCTTGGGCCTTTTGCCATGTTGTCAGCAATAAGTCTCACCCGTGCCCTGCCACAAATGTTACAGGGTCCATTGCCTACACTGGGCTTCATTGGCTTGTGCCCAGGGAGCTCCAGGAACTACAGATGAGCTCTTTACTCTGCCAGTGGGTCAGGCACAGTGCTTGGGATATGAGGAGACAGCTCATATTCCTGCCTTTTCTTAGATACACGAATGTGTTTGTGGGCACGCAGCTGTGAAACTCTGCCTGGCTGCACAATTTGTGACAAGAGGTTTGCAGCCATCTGTAATAAAGGAGTAAGAAGATAAGTGTTATTGGAATCATAGAATCATAGAACAACCAGGTTGGAAGAGACCCACCAGATCATCAAGTCTAACCATTCCTATCAAACGCTAAACCATGCCCCATAGCACCTCATGCACCCTTGCCTTAAACACCTCCAGGAAAAGTGAATCAACAACATCCCTGGGCAGCCTCTGCCAGTGCCCAGTGACCCTTTCTGTGAAAAATTTTTTCCTAGTGTCTAACCTAAATCTCCCCTGGCGGAGCTTGAGGCCATCTCAGTTATGCTGAGACGAACCAGTGAACAAGAGGTGAACAAATGTAAAGGAAGAGAGAACAGAAAATTCAGTTTAGTTTACAGAAGAAGATTCAGTTTGAAGATCAGCAAGGAAACTACCCCCCACCCCGAAAAGCAAGTGAGCATAGTAAACCTCTGAAGAACATATAATATATAATACATCTTCTTCATTTGTATTTTCAAGAATAAGTAAGTGAATAATCTCTGGTGTATTCTTGCCAAACTCAATCCCTCTTCACTGGGTCGGATGAGGTGATCTGTTCAGTGCTTTTTAGCCATACAGTTGTATTGTTCTGTGCCAGGCTAGTAATGCCTAGCCCTTCTCTGACAAAATACTGCTCAACTTTGAGTTTTAGACCTGATCAGTGCCAGGTTCTTTACTAAAACTTGGGTTTTCATTAAATTCGTGGTTTCAGTCTGTGTCAATCCTGCAGTTCCAGTGAGGCTGCCCTCTTTCGATGAACGATCGTGGGAAGTGAAAGTTAATGATGTTTGCATTGTGTTCTTCATTAATCTGTTTTCATGCCTTTTTCTTATGAAAGTAGTTTAATAAGATGTATCCAAAGACATATGAAACAATTGAAGGCTGTTGACAAAATGGAAAATAGAGTATGCAAAAGCAAGGGGTTAATTGAATGATTGAGTTGTCTGGAAGAGCTGTGAAGGTTAATATAGAAAAAAAAATTGTGACCAATTGAAGGTTAGACACAAGGACAGGGCATTAGAGGGCTGGAACACGTGAAGTGTGTTTATATCATGAAGTTCTTGTGCTCGTTGAGTGTAGAGCATTGACCAGATGAGAAGGTGAAGGATGAACCCAAGAATGAAGTCTAGATACACTACATCCACAGCCTTTCCCTTGTCCACGGAGCGTGTAACCTTGTCATACAAGGATATTTGGGTTTAAAGTAAAGACATTATAGTACAGGAGAGACTCTAGGAGAGGATGTCACTCTGGATGTAACCGCTTTAGCTCTGTGATCTCTTGGCGTGACATGAGGTTAGCCATGGACGGCAGCTCAATGCCTCACTGCACCCAGCAGCCTGTTTGGATGGAAATTACCTGAGGCAGGGTATCCCTGCAGCATATTGAGCAATGCTCCCTAGCTTTACATGGGAGAGTCTAAGAATAGAGCAAAATAAGTAGTCTTGAAGATGTTTGAAGCAGCAGCCTTGCTTGGCAGATCAGTCACGTGGGAATATTTTGACAAATCTGGTATTTTGACAGTTACACGCAGCATGGATCTCCTTACGACCCACTCAGAATTTTAAAGTGTTTCTCATAAATTGTGCTGCATGTATTAGTGGGGTAAAGCTTTGTTTTTGTGCATAAATACAACTTTTCACATGAGAGGTTTTTCTTTTCTTTATTCTTCATTCATGGCCTCGGTTTATTTGCTGTCATACAGTTAGAAATGCCACTGTGGCTCCTTAATTTTCAGATGTGAAGGGACTCAAACATACAAGACTTCAAAACATAAAAAGAACCGTTTACTCCTGAGTAACCTTTTTAATAGAATTTGTCTTTTACAAACTAGCTTAAGTACATTTTGAGGAAGCTGAAACATTAGAGAAAAACTCATCAGGATGTCTGGATCTGATGCAGTGACCATAGCAGTTTTTTATTGGTCTGAATGCTGATGGCATTTTCTGTGGAACGGTGCAATTATAGGAGCACTTAACTATCTCTGTCTATTATCTTGGAGAAAAGTGTTTTACTATAGCTGAAGTGAATGGGAGTCTTAAGGGAACCTTTTTTTTCCATGGGCATTGAATCAGATTCTTAAAGAATAAATTTGAAGTTTATTGTGAAACTCAATGGTGGCCTTGTGCCAGCTGTCGTTAGGAATTATCAGTGACCTCAATTGTAATTAAGGCCTGACCGTTTTTTTCCCCAAACACACCCATTACAGTTCTAACTTTTGAGCCTTATTCCAGTTTCCTTTGAAAAAGCGGTAATGCTTTATGTCTGGACCGGGCATTTAATTAACTTTGCTTCCAGAAGCGAAGGGAGCAGTACTCAAAAAGCCTTTCCCAGGCTATGTGGTCTGAAAAGCTTCCTTTGGATCCGTAATATTTTAATTCTTGATAACGCCCTGGGGTGACACTGATTTTATAAAAGCACATCAGCTGAACTTCAGTTTTTCAAAACAAATGTGATTCAGGTTTGATTCTAATTTTGCCTTTTCTGTAAGCTGTAAGAGATCCAATTTGGGATGTTCTCCTAATGATAAGTTTAGCTTAATTGTAATACAGATCAGGAGACTCCTGGTGTTTTAAGAAGGATAGTTGATTATGTCAGTCTGCTTTACTCATGCCTTAAGAGTGGATAATTTTGCAAGCATGTGAGCATAAAACTCTGTCTTGTTTCCATGCCCTGCAGCCTGCCAGCCCTCAGTGGCTGCCTCTCCTCCTTGGGGGAATTCTTAGTGGTCTTCAGTACATGGGAGTTACTTCTAATTACTTCTGCCTGATGTGGTTATATACTATTATATACTCAACTCTCAATTCTGCAGCACATTACTGTTTACTTCCACTCCTTCCTACATCATCTCGGCTGAGAAGGTGGTCTCCTGCATTTTAGTCTGGAATATGTCATATCTTAACATGATTTTGACGTCTCCCTGTGTATATGCTAGTTGTGCGCCCACTGTATGCACGGAAATGGCCCCAACCCTATTTTCCTCCAGATTTACTTCTGAATAAGAAAAAAAAATATGAATAAGAAAGGAATAATGAATAAGAAAAAATGTGTGAGGTGTGTGAGGGTGTTCAGTACAGACATCAAGGGACAGGCCACCGGGATTTAGGCAGATCTTAATCCTTCTGGAGAAACAGGTGGAGGCCAAGTGGCATACTTTATAACATAAACATAAACCAGCGCTATAGGTATGTGCCCAAGCAGCTGAATCATGGCTTCATCCTCTGTTGATGGAAACAAGAAGCAGACGGACTGAAGGCAGTGGTGACAGATTTGCTGCGATGCTAGCCCAGAGAAGAGGAAACCAAACATCGTGGGCCAGGGTCTTTAATTGCAGAAGCAGTTAAAAAAAGTATGTGACATTGGAACCGATAGCAACTTGATTGTAAGGACAACCAGATGTGTCAACTGAACAGTATGATAAAGCAATGCGAGCTATGCAGGGTATTAGATTGCTGGCTTTTGGAGGCGGTGGCTGTCTTCATGGTCTTCATTTGTTGAGTGCCTAATGTGCTGCAGTGCAGTGGCAAGGTAGCGGCTCTGTGACTGCTACGGTTTTAAAAGCTGTTTTTTACTAGTGGTAGTGCAGGTTCTCCTCAGACTGCAAAGTTTAAGTTTACTGTGAAAGTATGATATGAAAGTATCTCACGTTTATATCAAGGAGGATGGAGCTGTCTTTGCCTCAGACATCGGAGTACACATGCCAGAACATGATCAGAAGATGAATCACCTCTGAAACAATGCCTTAAACTATCCCTGTCTCCTTTTGACTGCGGAGCCAGTTTGCTTCTCTTGTTTTGTTAGATGTCCCTCAACCACTCAGCATCTCCCACGTCTTCCTAAAAGAATCTCTTCTCGTGCCCAGATTATCAAATCTGTCACAGTCACATGGTTATATTGCAAAAAGCCGCCCGAGGCAGCATGTAACCTACTTTGCACATGGACCTTGCAAAATGTAGGGCTGACAATTCTGCCAGTTCATTGAAACGCCACGAGAACTGTTATGAAATGCAGTGGGGCTCTGCAAGTCTCACAGATACCTTTAGGAACCCTCATCTACATCCAGTACCTGTGGTACCATGTGTTCTGAAGGAGGCTGAATATGGGAGCAAAGTAGTGAGAAAATAATAATATTAGTTTCTTGTTCATTTAAAGAAAGATCATAGAATCATAGAAGGACCAGGTTGGAAGTGACCCACTGGATCATCGAGTCCAACCATTCCTATCAATCACTAAACTGGTGATCTAAGAATTCATTATATATGTTGAAATGAGAGGCGAGACCTGCCCTGATGATAGTTGAGAGAGATGATTCTGCAAGCTTCTCCTCCAGTGATAGTGTAGGATCTCAAGAAACACAAGGTGCTTCTTTTAAAAGAAGTGATCAGCTGCTATGCTTGCTGCACATTAGTTACCTAAATACATCATTTTAGGTGCACATCTGCTGCTTGGAAAAAAAAATCCTTGTTACGGCATCCCGTACATACCAATGTGCATACCAGTGTGTTATGTCCTAACTAATTAATCCTCTTGGTAATTGTCAGCCAGTGACAGAACCGCGACAGACATCTAAGGTGTACTGCTGCTTTTCCTGCTTTGACAGCTCTATTCCACTTTCTTTGTACACAAAACGAGTTCATCTCTGAAGCATCTGTGATTTCTGGAAAGATAGGTTGAGGAAGGTGGTTGTCTCCGTAATGCTTGAGAAACCTTAAAGTGTAAGAAGTAAACAGAAGGTCAATAAAGGTGTGTTGTGGGAGACAGACAATAAAATTGTCCTGCATCTAATGAAAAATGAAAGAGAACAAATTAGAATTGTTAGTATTTTCTCATCCCACAGTTCAGATACCTGCATGTTGGACAACTCCCATGAGCTCTACGTTGAAAAGAGTGCAGGCATTGATTTCATGCTGCACAGGTAGTTCTTCTGCTGTGCTGGTGTGGCATTTTTTATATGCACACGCCCTTCATCCATCCTTAACCTGGTGTCCTCTTATACCTTTGGACACCAGCCTGTGGATCTGCTCTGGCTTGGGCTCCTGCTTTCCTAAGGAATCTCCTGGCAGGAGTGGCAGGGAGGAGCAGGAAACCCTCTCACAGGGTTTTATTATAAAGAAAACTGGTGTGCTTTTGTTGGAAAGAGTTGAACACTCAGTGTGGCATAGTTCTTTGTACAGAAAAATAAAAAGTCACAGTTGTTTTGGTTTAAAAATTAAAGACCCTTGTGCCTTTTGTCTTTTAAGTATTTAGCATAATCAAGTCTCATAGCAGGGATTTTAGTGGTATCGACACCTTCCCTTTTCTTTCTTTTAAATATAAGTGCAGTGGGAGAATATCTCTTCTGTTTCTTTGTTCATCTTAACAACAGTACTTCAATATTACCAGAAAATTTTTCTCATAGAATTATTTTTGGAATTAATTTCTTACAGTTGCTTTTTAGTAGTACAACTAAAAATAAAACTGTATTATTTTATGTATGTGTGTGAGTGTGTACAGCTGTGTATATGTAACTTGGCTGTGTATGCAGAATCTGTGTAATTGTTTTGGAAAATATTTTTAGTTGAAATTCCTTATGGAACAGTCTTCTAGTTAACTTTTTCTGGCCAGTCTTCAGTATGAACATAAATATGCTCTGATATTATTTTTAATTAAGATCATGTTTAAATGTTGAAGTAAGAAAACCTGAGCTAAGTAGCATTTATGAAGCTAATCACCGGTATGGAGACATTTATTCAACAGGATGGATCTAGAAATTCCCCCAGAGGTAAATAGAGCTGTTATTTCAAGTCAAAGATCAGGGTCGATTCCCACTGCCCTTGTAACATACACAGAAATGTTTGCAGTGAGCAGAGCATCCCATATATCTCATACTGGAAAAACAGTTCCTCTTTAGTAAAGGTAATAAATTTAGAAGAAATTTCTGATGTCACATTTTATGCTCTGAAAGCTTAGGTTTCTGATCTGGTGCCTCACTTAGAATGCCTGAGAACTGACATTAAATTGTAGCTAGAAAGCCCTCAATCTCTGCCCTGGCTGGCAATGTCAAAAATCTCTGTTTCCAACAAATGAGGTCCTTTATTTTACATGTAAAGAGCACCAGACTGAAACTGCTGAAGTTCAAATAAAGTTATATTTAAGGTAATGGTAAGAAGGAAGAACCTGTCCTATGGGCCAACACTTCCTAGCATTGTCGTATGTGTCAGAAGAGTTAGGGCTTTCAGCTCTCTCTCTTTCCTCATCACATCTGCTCATGATTGGCCTTGCAGGGTCTGCTCCATAGGAATCTTTCTCAGCCTGATTTAGTTGGATGAGGTTAGCTTGTAAAGTCTCTCTATTAGGAGACACCTCAGGAGTGGCTGACTGGGTCACTGAGCTGTAGGGAGCAGTAATCTCTGCCACCAGCATGGTTGGTGGGAAGGGCTGTGCTTCACTAGGTCAACCTAATGTCATATTTCTTTGGTATGTTGTGTAAGGTGGATGTGTGAGCCACTGGGAAAACTCACAAAGTACCGAGAAATCTGAGGTGATGAAACATGTTGATAGTTGGTGGATACTATGCTTTGATTAGTAATAAGCTTAGGGCCAGAAAATGTATTAGCATTTGGTCTGACTCCAGTAAACTGACGTGCTGAGGATAACATATATGTCAAGATAGGATTTAGCTCTCTGTATTTTTTACCTTTCATTAGATCTAGCTAGTGTTGTCTGTTAGTGGTCTCTGTTTAGGTCAAAACAAGTGGTATCACATATCATTTAAATTGTCAATCCTGATTTTGTCATTGCTGTATGCATTCATTTGCCATAACATCACACTAGTTTGCTTCTCGTTTTCAGAAAAATGAAATAAAATGTGAATGAACCGTGTGCGTGCTGACATAGATGTAAATTTTTGTCTGCTACAATGAATTTGGGCTTGTAAATTTGTCAGGAAAGTGAATAAATTTGAGAAGTCATGCTGAGGTATATCTGAGGTTTATCTCTGTGTTAAAAGATATGTGCTAGTATGAATTGTTAGGTATAAATGGGGACCTTCTATTTCATTTTTGTGTTCATCTGTGCAGGTTCGAAAGCATGTGAATGACCTATATGAAGACCTACGAGATGGACATAACTTGATCTCACTTCTAGAAGTCCTTTCTGGTGACACCTTGGTAAGCTTTTAGATCACAATGCAGTGTTTCCAGTTTGTTCTATATACATTTTCTCAGTTAGTTAACTCTTTGGGTATCGACTGCTGGAGGTTTCCTAATCTGTGACTTGATATGAAAGACACAAGTTGTGTTTCTGTTGGTAAAATATTCCGTCATGAATTCTGTGGGGAAATGCAATCTGTTCTCTTCATTTCTTGTGGTCAAGGAAACTTCCTTTCTTAATAGGCGTATGTGCTATTTTTTCTGTTCTTCCCTTTTCTTTATAATTTTTTTTCTTTTAAGTATTGGATGCTTAATATCCCTTTGCACTAAAGGCAGTAACTTACCAAGAGCAAGGATAAAGTGTCCCTGAAATTGTCTAACACACTCCTCAGGTGTCATTTCCTTTCTTTGTGAGCATTACTTCCTTTGCTTGGTATTTGTTCTCTTCGTTATGTTCTTCTTTTCATGCTCTTCTTTTCATTTGTGGTCTGTCTTGTGTTTTTGCTGTCCTGTCTCCTGTCTGTTATATTCATTAGCCAAGAGAGCGAGATTTTTTGAAGACCTTACGGTTGGTGAGTTCAACAGACGCATGCGCAAATGAACAGCATGAGGATGTGGAGGATGAGGATAAGGGGGTAGGTGCCGACCCCCGTAACTGTACTAATGTAGTGTTTGAAGTGTGGTGTCTGCTAATGCCAGTTCTTAGTTTGGTGTGCCGCAACGGTGTGCTGTAGAAAGGGTAAAAGAACTCACATTGGTAAACCAGGATATCTGTGTTTATGATGGAGGTACAGTAACGACAAATATTTATTTATTCAGCCTTTTTGCAAACAGCTAAAATGCAAATATACAAGATTTCTGTTTATGTAACTGTACAAAACTATGGCAAATGTGTATTGGACAACAGTATCAAGATGTAACAAAATTGTGGTTTTTAATAACAAATAGGGAACTACCTTAATTCCATTCAACAAAGTTTTTCTGTTTACTTCCAAATGGTATCGCCCATGTACAAGCAATTTAGACAAAGGCTTGAAGGCTCCACATAGTGAAGTCAGCGGAAAAACACTGATTTGTCCTAATAAGAAGCATGAGTTTACTGCACACCTGATGTATTTGACATAATAGCAGATAATAGTGGATAATAGTTTGAAATGAGTTAATCCAGATGTGCAGATCTATTTGTTAGAATTTATCAAATGTAATAGTTATTTTTAACCAAGCAGATAGTCAAAGTAGAGTTCAAGTGACAGCTATCTGTAGTGGCTATGAAGTATATGGATTGTTTACAAGGTTTGTTTTTCTCGCAACAAATGCCGAAATGTTGTTTCACTGTATTTTAACCATCCAGAAGGGAAATACCTACTTACAAAGTGTAAAACGCTGAGTGCTTGTTAGTCCAAATGAGCTGTATCAAGCCTTTGTAGACCTCGCATTCATTATTAGTGTTTGCTAAAGCAACTCGCTGAGGGTCCGAGTGCCGCCTTGGCTCCCCCTGTGTTGTGCTGCAGCTGTGATTTTACTGGAGCTTGTGTGCTTTTTTATTTTTTTTTGGGGCTTAACATAGCTCAAACCACTGCATTTCAGCTGTACATTGAAAAAATATTTTTCCTCTGAGATGCTATTTATTATTCCTTCTTTACAGTCCTTTGTTCCATCCAGGGAAGCCACTCAGTAGCAAGGGCTGCAGGGCTTGATCCTGGTCTATGGATGTGAAAAACAAGGGGCTAATTTGAAGATTCTACAATGGGAATTAAAGTTCTTTGTGTTTTAGTTTATGCTTCTTGAATTAAACTCCATTTTCCCATGTTTCCTTTTGACAAGCACCTGGTGCTCCACACGGGGAGAAAGGCAGTTGAGGAAGGCTTGGGCTTGTACCTATGTTTTTCGCAGCGATTGTCTCAGGAAATATTCATATTCATATTCATGGCTGATCCCTAGCAGTTATAGTTCCCTTCAGTTTGTTGCTGTGGAAGTTTGTGAAAAATCTGAAATAAGGAAGAAGAATAGAAGGATTTGGATATGATGACGATGTAAATTTAACTGCTTTCCCATTGCTGATTTGTGGCAGCTAAGTAAAGTATGCTTTCTGTGTGTGATTCTTCTCCTTGGTGATTTTACACTAACTGCATGCAGTTTTGCCATGTTCCTATTAACATACCACTCATGCTTATTTTACAGTTTCTTCTTGCTGGTTTTGACTTTGCTTTGAGAGGAGTGGTTTCTTAGTTTTTCTCATGCTTTGTAACGTTCTACCCAAGTCAAGGATTTAATCTTACACTTCTAGGGCTGTATATGTTGAATTATTCTGTTTGGAGGAAGGTATTATTTTTATTAGATCCTGTAAATATAACCATTATGATATCAGCATACATTTATGCAGTCGTACAAGAAATAAACATCCAATCTTAAAGTTACATACAGAGGTAAGATTTTCCACCACAGAGTTGACCCTGAGCAACATAAAGATCCATGACATTACTTATATTTTGCTTTGCTTACTGCTGTTAGTTCTTCATAACGATATATTGGAGTTTGTTTTATGTAGGTATATTCATTTAGAGATTTTTTTTTAGCCCTCTGGGCCTAAATAGTGCAAGGAAACAGCTACCAGCCTGCATGGAACCACAGTTTTGGTTTGGAATCACTGATCTCTCTTGTCACCCACCATGCTAAAAAATTTCAACTACAATTTAAAACCCCCACAGTTGTTAAGGCACATAAAGGTATTGACTTCATTAAAACTGTAGCTTTTCCAGTGTTTTACATGCTATATTTTAAATCAGACTGTTTGTTCTCTTATTAGATAAAAAGCCTCATAACTATTGTTTTCCAATTTTAGCCACGAGAAAAAGGTCGGATGCGTTTTCACAGGCTCCAGAATGTCCAAATTGCACTTGACTATTTGAGGAAACGCCAGGTACGGTGAAAATTTTGATAAAAAAGGTTAAGGAAAATTTTATTGCCTGTAGCTAACAAATAAAATAATATGCCCTGCTTGGTCTTTTATGCATGTTGTATAATAGCTGCTGGTGTGGGCTTAGCTTGATTTTGTGCTTGAGAAGATTAAGACAGTTGTGGGAAAGGTAACTTTACACTTCCCTTTTCTAAGTAATAACATCAACATGCTGCATGTGTGCAGTTTAGTTCACAATCAAATTTTTAGTGCAAAATGCAGATTTAAAGAAATTGGAACATTGTATGAGAGATCCTTGTCTTGATTATATTTGATGTAGGAAAACTTTCTCAAGCCCTTATTCTGGTGTCAAAAACTGGTGTCATAGAAAGGCAGCACAGAAAGGCTTAATTTCACCTGCGTCTCCTTAAAGCCAAATACTTGAAACCCACACTGCTGGGTGTATTTCTGCGTTTTTCTCTTAAATAGTTACAGAATTCTTGCTTTCTCCCTTTGCAAAATGGCGATAATAGAAACTGTCCAGATGTGGATGGAATGAAAAACCTGTATCTGTAGCCATCCCATCCAAATGAATTGACAGGGGAAATCTGCTTTCTGATTGGTTGATACTTTTTTTTTTTAAATTTTATTTGCTTGAAATAGGCTTGAAAAAATATGAGATAGGAAACTGCAGACTGGCACTTAATTTGGTGATAAAAAAAGATGTCTTTTCACATTCTGAGTGAAATTGCAAACTATTTTTTGTGTCACTGAGTAATGTATGTGAACTGAAAATTCAGTCTTGCTTCACTGAGTTCAAAGTGAACTTTTCCTGTTAACCTTAGTGAGGCATTGAGCAGATACACTATGAAGTAAATGAGTGGGTACTTGAAATGACAGTCACAATGACTTTTTTATGCAGTGAGACCCCTGGACTTACGCTGCACCATGCCTTATTTATGCACGAAATATGTGTTAAAATGCAGGAGATGTAGGGTCAGGTCATCCTCATGTTTTTGAACATGCAGATGTCGTTGGGAACCACAGGTCTCCAACACACAGCTGTTAGTTGTTACCTGAGGGATTTTGTGCTCTCTTTGGCTTTGCGGTTTTGTGGATGTGGTTGCACTCTGCTGTACACAGTGCTTGTAGGACTTGGGTCTTGGCAAGCTGGCAGTGGGAATTAGCATTCGATTAAAGTTTCAGCCCCCTGTTAGGTGTTTCTAAGCTGTATTTGGGAGGCAACTTGCTCAGGTTGGCTGTATAACCTCCAAATACAATGCTTTATTGTGGTTGTAAGGCAGCGTTCCTACATATTTCTAATTTAGAAACCCGAGAGATAAAAACCAAAGAAACAAATAAAGATAAGGCATATTTGGCTATAGAATCATAAAATCATAGAATAATCAGGTTGGAAAAGACCCACCAGATCATCGAGTCCAACCGTTCCTATCAAACACTAAACCGTACCCCTTAGCATCTTGTTCACCCGTGCCTTAAAACACCTCCAGGAAAGGTGAATCAACCACCTCCCTGGGCAGCCTCTGCCAGTGCCCAAACACGTCCTGCCTATTGTGAGGTAATATACAATTAGGCAGGATCCTTTCAAATAATTGCCTTAACAAATGTGGTTTAGAAAGGCAATATTGAAATATTAAATACAACTGAGGAAATCAAAATTACACACACACAACACTTACCAGCAATCTAGCCAGGCCAGGAATGCAACTGTACAGTTAATCAAGTTAGTAATTTTTGAGACATTACCATTCCTTGTAACCCTGTATGTTTTTCAAACAGACATGTTAGATATTGAAAACATTACTATCACTTCTATTTTTCTGAAATTTACTGCTAAGACAAATTTCCCTCTTTCAAGCAGAACTTCAAAAAGATACCTGTGTAACCCAACAAGCAGAAGGAATCACACTGAAGACCCATCAGCCATTCCTGTATGGCCTCTGTAGCCAGTTATGTG
The DNA here is from genome assembly GCA_033558105.1 of Coccyzus lansbergi. Taxonomy (NCBI): domain Eukaryota; kingdom Metazoa; phylum Chordata; class Aves; order Cuculiformes; family Coccyzidae; genus Coccyzus; species Coccyzus lansbergi. Next base: position 1,494,495 of record JAUMJK010000012.1, read on the forward strand.
ATCTGCTTATGCTCTGTGCCTGGCAAGACTTATGTATTTTTATGCCCATTTTTTGTGAGCATTACTAATTTAAATTCGTCTTCACATTCTAATTCACTACAAAAAATATACACCTACACAAGGCAATCAATTATACAGCCTAGCTTCCCTAAAAATCTGCATTTTCCAAAGGAATGAATTCTGAATGACTAACTCATGCATAAACTTAGGTCAGTTATACATAAATCATTCTGTAGATATAAAATGTAAACAGTTAAAATGCTTCTGTGAGGAACAACCCCATTTTACATGATTATTTAGTAACTGTTCTATATATTTCAATATATCTTTTGTTTAAAAGTCTATTGAAAGCTATCTTGTGTTCGGCAAAACTCTAGAATCATAGAATCACCAGGTTGGAAAAAACCTCTTGGATTGTTGAGTCCAAACATTCCCGTGTGCCACTAAACCATGTCCCTGAGCCCCTCGTCTGCCCGTCTTTTAAACACCTCAAGGGATGGTGACTCAACCACCTCCACCAACCACTCTACAAAGAATTTTCATAACGCAATGGGAGGAAAAATATTTGGATTTGTTTTTAATGAGGCTTTTCAGCTGTGGAATACACACTTTCTTCCAGAGAGTGTTTTTGGTTTGTGACTTTTTTTTTTTTCTCCCCAACTAGTTTAGGCCTAATAGATTAATGTCTGCAGGTCAAGAGAAGGACATGCCCTTGCATGTTTGTTCATAGCAGGGTATATGTTAACTTTACAAACATAAGCATAAAATGCGTTTTAGCTGAGTAATCTTTAATTGCTAGGCTATATGGACACACAGTATGAACAGAGAAATTAAACAAAGTAATAAAACATGACAAAGAAAATAGCATTGTTGAACTCATTTCGGATGTGAGTATTCGAATGGCAAAAATCTCAGCTTTTGTTTTAATCCTATTAACCATTTCAGGTTTACAGCACTGTGAATGAGTACAGCAGCAGAAGTGAGAATAGTTGTCATTATTGATCTATTGGTTATTTAAATGTGATGCTAAATTCCTGTTGTTGTCAAGCCACACCCTTGTGTTCTATCAGGCCAATTCTCCTGTTGCTAAAGTTCTTGCTCTGATGCTAGTAAGTGTGGGGAGGAAGAAAGGCAGTGGTAGCTTCACAGGTCACAGCACTGCCCTGAGGCTGATACATCGCTTGCATATCATGGTATTCTTATTATCCTTTCCCCCTGTGGCATACCTTGACCTTCTGCCATGGACTGAGGTCAAGGATATTTGGCACAGGGAGCAGATCTGCTGATGTAGCGGCAACTGAGGAATCTTCTCAGCTTGATGTGGGTGAGAGAGGGCAATTCCTGGCGTGTCACTTACAGCCAGAATGCAGTTCCTTTCAGCTTTTGAGAATTGATAAAACCAGCAGAGTTGACTTGGGAAGTGAGTAATGTGTCATTTATACTCATACCTGTGTGATACAGTATGTATTTGTGGCATATTTATTTAAATTTTCTCTGCACTTTCTCTCCCCAATGGCAGGTGAAACTGGTGAACATTAGAAATGATGACATAACAGATGGGAATCCCAAATTGACTTTGGGGTTGATATGGACCATAATTTTGCACTTTCAGGTAAGTCTAGTTTTGCTTGACTGTATGTTTTTCATCCGATTCTTGTGTACAGTTATGATAAATGTGTCAACTTAGAGAGGACTCCGTGTAGGCTGTGCAGGAATGTAGATTAAATCTCTTCTGTAATGTGTGTCTGAAGGGTTTGATGGTGTATCTTATTTGGTATTATAAACTGAATTTGAAGACATTGTTTGTTTGCTAATTTCAATTACAAAGACAAATAACATCGATTTTGAATGTTAATAAAGAAAGTTGTTGATGGTATTCCTTCCAACGTTTGGACAAATGAGTCATGTTTTATTCTGCAGACTTCTTTTGATGAGTATTAAAACATATTATAAAGCTGTACATTTTTTTTTTGCACGATGGATCTCAGTTTCTCTGCTGATACAAGTACGTTAGCAAGCACTACTCTCAGCCTTTTCAGTCTCTAACACTTCAGCATCTGTCATTAGCCGCAGCGACGGGAGCGTGGGTCACACTAGGTGGCACTCTGGTCGTTGTACACTGGTGGGATTGTGTACAGTATAATGCAGCCTTACAGTGTGTGGTGTTAAATTGCTCCTCAAAATGAGGCTTTCACAGTAACTGTGACTGTAGATGATGTAATTCAGATGGCAGATAATTCCCATTTAGTGACTGCAGCATTGTTAGCGATAACCTCCCTGCTGTGCAGGCATTTTAAATGATCAGAAAATTACATGATCATAAAGGAAAAGCGTGGTTCACTTAGGAATACCCTGCACTGGATTTATGACTGGGGAAAAGCCAAAACACTTAAACACCCCCTGCCCCCAAAATGGTGCTAGGATCTAATTTCCCTTCCTGCGAATCCTGATGAAGAGCAGAAGAACATGAATAGGGGCAGTGTGGCCCATGTCTACACAGGGTGCATAGCTTAACTAAGCCCAGGCCAGTGCACAGGGTTAAGGAGAGAATGCTAACTGCTCATCACTAGGTAGGACCTGATGTTCCCTCACCTCAGCTTTTCATAGAATCATAGAAAAACCACGTTGGAAGAGAGTCACTGGATCATTGAGTCCAACCAATCCTATCAAATGCTAAACCATGTCCCTCAGCACCTCGTCCACCTGTGCCTTAAACACCTCCAGGGAAGGTGACTCAGCCACCTCCCTGGGTAGCCTGTTCCAGTGCCCAAGGACCCTTTCTGTGAAAAATTGTCATGGCAGTCTCTGCTCCCACGCATTACAGAGAAAGAAGGCTGGGCTTGAATCCAGCATGTGTCATAAGCATGACACATAGAACAGATGGTAATTCAATGTTGCTGGATTTTAAGAAATAAAGATTGTTAAAATCTTACTAATAGAAGCTGTTAGTTAATTAGCCTTTGCTTGATGCATGTTTTATCTTCCTGAACCTGATGAATAGGTTTCTGCAGGATGAAGCTTTTAGTTTTTCTCACTGGCACAGGACTTAGGAGGCAATTTTGGGTGCTTATTAAGAAGTGATAAAAATTAGTGTTACTAGTTTTAGCTGTAAGAAATTATGAGAACAAAAACCATTTCTATAAAGTAGATAATTTAGGTGAGCTGGTGTGGCAAGAATTTTCCTCTGTAAGGTAGCCAGGTCCATGCTGAAATTATAGCTGAAACATACTGTACTGACCCCCGGTGAATATTGCCTAGATCTGTACTGGTGCAATTCAAGATTTGCAGATCTGTCAGCATTTTTTGGGGCTTTTTTTTTCCCTAAAAGAATACCTTAAAAATAACAGTGTTAAAATAATTTTAAGAATGAATAGTTAGAATCACAGAATCGTAGAATAGTTTGAGTTAGCAAAGACCTTAAAGATCATCCAGTTCCAATCCCCCTGCCATGGGCAGGGATACCTCGCACCAGATCAGGCTGCTCAGAGTCTTATCCAACCTGGCCTTGAACACCTCCAGGGATGGGGCAGCCACAACTTTCTTAGGCAACCTGTTCCAGTACCTCCCCACTCTTATAGTTGTTCTTGGGCTAAATACTTAGCCTCATTAGTAAATATGAAGTGACTGAGGAACAGGATTATTAAAAAAAATATTTCTGTCTTTTTGCTGTTAATGCCTGCAGTGAGACATTTGTAAGATGATGTAAGAAACACCCTCTGTGCTAACCTGTGCTACCCTGGCACTTGCCTGCACAGCACTTCTTTTGAAGTATATGGCAATTTGGTGTTGTTGACTCCCATATATAGCTGATTTGGGTTCAGAATATGTAAGGAATTCAGAAGAATATGTATACTTATAGCTCACATGATTTTTTTTTGTGTGTCACTTAAATTTTAAACGAGGGAAAAATCTGAATAGAAAAGTCTAACAGCAGAATCGTCACAGAGAGATGAAGTATCATGAGAATAGCTGTGTTTATGCATGGAACAATCCTGTAGATGTTAGCAAAGTTTTGATGTGATTCAATTTGAAGTTAAGACACCTAAATCCAGGTGCTCACGGGGAGCTGTGTTCATATGCATTAAGTGTCTGAATTGTGTTTATAATCTGATAATCTAAATGATAGAGGTTTAGTCTCTACAGCTAGTATAGCTGAAAGAGTGAGTCAACTGAGCAGCTACCAGACACTTAATCCGTTTGACTAAACATAAACATCTGTGGTGGTGGAGATTTATGAGACACTCAGGTGAGTATGAGAAACGTCATGTAGGTCTTACGGGAAACCCTGTGTTATCTGAGAAGAGATGGATCAGGCAGCAGAACTACATCTTAAATGGTGGAAAACGTGTCTAGCAACAGATTTGAGGCCTGGAGGGCTAGGCGATGCAGTGGTTGTAGGTAGTGGATCAATTCAGGTCACTTGTCTAGAGTGCCCACTGAACTATTCAGTCCTACAGCATAAGTGCTTAATGTGATCTGAGGTGACGCATCATATCCAATAGGATATGAAGTGGGAAGCAGGTTTCCTTAGGTACTGTGATGTCTGGTATCCCCATGTAGCTATCTCAGATAGTTTTAAAGGTCTCAAATGTTCTAGATGGTCAGTTGACTTTCTTATGCCTCTGCTTCAGGGTGTGAAATGTTGCTGTTCAGGACCTGTTGATGGCACTAGATAGATCTCCAAGGCTTTTGATTGAGTTTCCCAAAGACTGATAGCATTTGAGTGACATCAGAGGTGTGCTAGAGTATCCTGGACATGCATAGGGAGTTCTCTGATGAGACTGACGCTCTTCTAGACCTGCGGCTGGAGACCAGCAAGGATACAGCAGGATGTCTCAAAGAGCACTAGAAACCGGTATTTAGGCAACTAAATCCTGCCTCCACTCTATAAAACGGTCTCTTCAAGACCTAGCCAGCATGTAAACATGTATACGTAGATACCTACGTTGAACTTTGTTAATCTGAACTACCGCTTAATTTTTCCCAACCTTTACAGTAGTTAATTTCTCATCATGTCTAAGATGCTGATTGTCATGTGATGTTACTGTCTCTGCTGTATTGTTTATGTATATTCAATAACACAGCAACCTGGGAGGTAGTCAAGATGCCAGACATTTTTTTTCTGGCTGTTGCTCATGGCTTCTTGTTTCTCTGACTCATGGCACGTAACTGAAGGATAATATTTCCTCAAAATAGAAAATCCTTCTAAGTGTTGGAATGATTTAGGGAAAAGACATGATTAAAAAAGATGATATGCATTTGGGGATTATGTTTCTCTTGCATCTAAATTATGTGTTGAGATGGTTATGGCTTTGTGACTTGGTACCCCAAATTATATAAATATAGATATTGTTTTGAGTTACACCACTAACTTTTCATAGACTTATAGAATTACTTGGTTGGAAAAGACCTTTGAGATCGATAAGTCCAACTGTACCTGTCTACTACTAAACCCTATCCCTGAGCACTTCATCTACTCATCTTTTAAATACCTCCAGGTATGGTGACTCCGTCATCTCCCTGGGCAGCCTCTGCCATCACCTGAGAACCCTTTTGGTAAAGAAATTTTTCCTGCTGTCTAATCTGAATCTCCCCTGGTGCAATTTGGGGCCATTCCCTCTCATTCTATCACCTGTTACTTGGGATAACAGGCCAATCTTGCAACAGCCTCCTTTCAGGCACTTGTAGACAGCGATAAGGTCTCCCCTCAGCCTCCTTTTCTCCAGGCTAAACAACCCCAGTTCCCTCAGCCGCTTCTCCTAAGACTTGTTCTCCAGCTCCTTCACCAGCAGCTACACAAGGGCAGAAACTGTATGTTCTTCTGTGTCCCAAGGAATTGCATCTAAGATATAGAAAAGATGGAATGGAAAATCTGGTGATTTAGTGAGTGAGTATGTTAGAAAATAATTTGTCATGTGGGTACTGAAAATCCCTGAGACATGTCTGTTATTAGGATTTAGGCAAGCTTTCAATGTAAGTATTTCACATGCTTTTAATAATATATGGCTTTTAAAAATTTCAGTTTCGTGATGCAATAACTACTGTAAGATGTTTTCCTGGCACCTATAGAACACACTAAATCAGATTACAGTATTTTGTGTAATTATAGGCTGTATCTATAAATATCCAAATTAATGCTTGAACAAACTCCTCTAGCACCCATTACGTTTTCACTGATGACATTGGAGATGAGGAACTGTAAATAAAAGCAGATTTTGGCCTCAGTAAGTAACCACAATTTTAGTAAGATAATTTCTGTGAAAGCTGGTGATCTTTTATTTTCAAACCACTGCAAACACTCTTTAATTTAATAAATGTTAAATATTTAGAATCATTTGCAGTTGGTTGATAAAAACATGCCAAAACAAATCAGAACCTGAAACTTAAAGCTTTCAGGCATCCAAAATTAGGCCTTAATGAACTCAGACGTTAAAAAATTTCAGGAGCTTCTAAGTTATGATTCTACCATCATGCATTCTCTCAGTGTTACACATTCTCATGTGTAACCTCTTCACATTTCTCTTGTCAGCCAGCAAATACATTTATTTAGCTGCTGACTCCTCATAAGTCTTCAGGTAAAATTCATCCTTTATCAGTCTGCCCTGAAGCAGTCTACAGTATGTGTTCATTTGGTCCAGCAGATCTGCAGTTAAAGTGTTACCTGTGCTGGGCAACAAGGTAAGAAGGATGGATTTGTTTGTAGATGACTCAACTGAGATAAAGGACCACAACTCAGCTATTTCTCGAGTTCCTGATGCCCATTACCACGGTTCAAAGCCTGCAGCGCACGTAGTGATTTTGACATACTCTTGGATTGGTCATACAAGGTGGCCAGAGGAGGAGACATCTCAGCTGTGGTGGCCCTTTCCAGTAAATGACTTGCAGCAGGCCAAGGAATAATGGGATGTTTTGGGACCCATGCACTTTCCTTTGCGTCAGCTGTTCTGCTGCTAAATCTGTGATGGTGTCACCATGGAACAGACATGGTATCCACTTTTCTCCTCTCTTTCTGGAGGTGGTTCTGTAGAGTTGGGAGAACTGGGTCTGGCCTTCACTCAGTGTTCTCCTGGCACCTGTTTCTGCTGGGAGCATCTGGCTGCTGGTGGCTGACTCTGAAGTTTGCCTCTGGGTCTTGCCAAGCTGTGGGTCTTGGAGCCCAAGGATTGAAGCTTAATCTGCCTCTGCTTTAAAATAGCTAGAACGATTCAAGATCTGATCTTCTCAGAGATTTAAAGATGGAGCTTTGGGGCCACTTGTTAAATCTCTGACTATAATTGGTCATAAGGTAAACTGTATTCCCCCTGGGATCTGCAATTCCCTGTCATTAGCCATTGCAGCATACAATGGGGTATCCTCTGCCTGTATTTTGTTCCTCAGCTGAGCTCCTGATATCTCTTCTTGAATTCTTCAGCATTTTATAAAAAAAAAATGCTAACTCTCAGGTAGGACAGTCAATGTGGAGTTCTTGGAATTTCTAGGACTCATCTGAATCACAGCGAGAATGAGAGAGAATAAGGCTCGTTGCAAAATCATATTTAGACTTCATGTCTATAAACAGTGGGATGTCTGTAGCAGAATAAGATTTAGGAGCAGTTATCTTGTCCAATTGATTCTCTTTGTCCTTAATCCCATAAAAACATAGACAAGGAACAAATTCCTCTTTCTGTAAGGCATCTCGCTGGATATAAAACCTCTCCTCTTCAGGTTCATGACTTTTGGTATCTCAGTGGTACCTGAAAGCTGAACAGTTCTTTCAGATTTTGAGCACTAGTTACTGGGACAGCTCGAACAGCTCTAAGTATAACTTGTATTGTGTGCTGGTAAACCTTTATTTTTCATCTTGCTCTCTATCTTGTGCTGCTAGAATTTTCACTTTCTCTTTGGCTTATGTCTATCTCTCTGTCATTATGCATGTGACCTTTGGGCTGTGCAACAAAATGCTTGCTGGTTATCTGGTACACTGTTTTAGAATCATAAAATCACCAGGTTGGAAGAGACTCACCAGATCATTGAGTCCAACCATTCCTATCAAACACTAGACATGTCCCATTTGTGTTAAATGCTCCATTGCTTTTCCTGCTTTGCATAAACAACAGCAACGAAAAAGAGAGGGCAAGGATCTTCAATCCAAAACTACCTGAAATGTATTCCTAGTAGGCTTTTGATCATGTTATTCTAGGATAAAAGATACCAGGTGTGGTTTGATTTGTGAAATGGAATAACCTTTCCTTCACTATATTTGCTAACTATATGAAACCAATAATTAAGCATAAATTAGCAGTGAACAGAGGATTAATGGCTTCAGCATGTTGCAGACTAACAGATATTCAACTACATTGCCACTTTAATGTGTAATACACCTGTTCCATGTTAAAAGCATAATGCATTTCACAGTCACAGATGTGTTTGACAGGTTAAGGAAATCTTTGGTTAAATGCAAACTCGTGCGAATCTACGTGAGCTATTTCATGTTTTGATGTTAATCTTTTGTTTGCTGTGTCTTAATGTTAACCTCTTATTTGAGATTAAGCAACCTCTAAGGCAGATCAAATTGCTGACAAGTGCTGGTCTAATCCTTTAGTTATGTTTTACTTCTTAAGTTTTTATGCACCAGAAAAAGTCTTCTGCTAATCTTCCCTTAAAACTTTCCAGCATTAGTGAGCATAAATTTATGTCTTTGGGGGTTTGGATTTCTTTGTTTTGTTTTTAAAAACCCCCACACTTATTCCCTTCTCCCCCAGCAATCCATGATAGTGCTTTTAACAGCTTTGATCATCCGGATTTTTGTCTTTAGCCAGTGCTGTACTTCTGTTCAGTTCTAGTCAGGTGTCTGCGACAAAGGCCCTGGTGTGGTCAGGTCTTGCCTCTGTCGTTGTGGTCATTCTCACAGACTTTGGTTGTAGTCTCTTTAATGCTTTGGAATATCATGTCTCTTTGCTCTAACAGACTGGTTTTAGAAGACATTTCAATTTCCTTTTTCTGAGTCTCCAGTTTAATCTTGTTGGTTCTGTTTCTTCCCTTACTGAGAAGACAGTACTTTATAGAATTTCAGTTAGCTGAAAGTGGCCATTTTGTCATTAGTTTCTCACATTTTCATTTATCCTTTTCCCTTAACCTGGAATAACATTCTGCATAGGGTTTTTTAATATTAAAGAAAAACCCCCCAAAAATTTGCAATTTGTCACTTCTTTTGTCGTTGAGCGTGACTTTGTTTCAAGTGACTTCTAAAGTGACTATAAAGTTACTTATTGTTTAATGGAATAGCAAGGAACAGCAGAAAGAATTGTTAATATAGAGGTGAAAGCCTTCTCAGGAACAGCTGGTAGGTATCGCTAAATCTGTTGTTAAGTATCAAAAATATTTATTTCTTCCCTATTTCACTACTAGTATCATTAATAGTATCACTACTGTTAATAATGTGTAGACATATTGAAAAAGTATTTATTCCTAGCTGATAATTACAAATCATAGAATCATTAGGTTGAAGAAGACCTTTGACATCATCAAGTCCAACCGTACCTGTCCACTACTAAATCATTTCCCTGTACACTTCACTTACCCGTCTTTTAAATACCTCCAGGGTTGGTGACTCAACCACCTCCCTTGGCAGCCATTCTAAGGCTTGATAACCCTTTCAGTGAAGAAATTTTTCCTAATGCCCAGTCTAAACTTCCCCTGACACACCTTAAGGAAATTGCCTCTTGTCCTCTCACTTGGGAAGTGGTTAAATTCTAGGAATAGCTGCAGACACACCCTGTATGTTTAACATGTTTGACCTGGAATATCCAGCACTAATCCAGGATTGTTAGGAACACCCAGTCTGTAACTAGTGTTTCAGAACTGATTATTTTATTTTTTTAATTCCACTTCAGACGCCTCTGATTTCTGAAAAAGTGAAATACCTACTCTTAAGAAAAAAAAAATGATTGAGGTTTAAGGTGTGTGTGTGAAAGAGGGTATACAAAGTCAGAAAATTTATAAATTACTAGTGACGTTATGAAACACAGATTGTCAGCTTTAAAATAAGAATATGTGTTTCTTTTGGCCAGTCTTGAGTTAAATTTGCTTTGACATTTTTATGACAGGGTGACACCAGTTTGAACAGGAGTTTTGAAATAACAGAGAATACTTTAGGGACAGTTTCTCTTTGGAAGGACATTGTATCATGCTGATTGTTATGCATATACACAGTTTTTTAAAAGTTTATATTAACTCATATTCCATTGAAACTCAGAGAGTCTACTATAATTATTGTTTGGAAACCTCAGTGCCCATGTTTCTTAATTTAAATATGCACTTGCCCTAGAAAATTTAAATTTGCAGTATTCTAATGGAAATTCGTAACTCCTGTGAAATTTATAGATGAAGAACAACATTGCCAAGGTACTTGTGTTTGCTTATATTTACTTTTAAAAGTTTTTGATTAGACGATAAAGCGTGAAAACTTGCAATTCTCCCATCAGATGTTGACACTGGTCTTTAAACTTTTACATAATGTCTGCTTTGTTGGGATAGTCATAACAAGTCTTTTTTATAGGAGTAATGTAATATTTCAGTATCATTATACTACCATATGTTATTATTAGACATGTTATTATTCAACCAGTAGCTATATGCATGTGAAATTAAATCAGTCTCAACCCATTGCACTGCAAAGTCCCGAATCATCTTTCCTGCTGACAGAGGACAGAGGGAAGTGTACTTTCAAGCTCAAAAGCCATTTGTTTGTACAAACACAGCAATGTTATTTGCAAAGACTACATTTTTGTCTTTTTTTATATGCTTTTCTGTTAATTAATGGTGTGGGAAAGTCGGGACACAACTCAGTCCCATGTAGATGTGTGTTGTAAAACAGTGAGTCCTCTGAGCCTTGGCTAAAAGCCACTTTTCTGAGCTAGAACACAACTTTTTTACTGTGAGTAAAGGGAGCAAATATCACAAGTGCACCTGTATATAAACCATGCTATGAATGCAAATACAAATTGAGGCCGTGAAAGAGAGTGTGTCATGGCATTAACATCTCCTTTGAAAAGAAATATGTTAGCATTGCGTGCCTATGTGGTTGCCCATCTATCAGTGGTACAGGGTCCCTTAGTGTCATAATATAAAATTTCCTAAGCATTGCTGTCTAATTTTACCTCTATGCCCTGAGAGTGGTTAGCAATGAGCATCTGTGTTCTTGGAACTTCTGTGTAGGCTGATCCTACTTCTTTGCTGTATTATTCATTCTAGATCCCATCAGTAAGAGGGCATAGAGTGCTGCTGTGGAACTGGCCCCTAGGGATTAAAGTCTCTGGGTTTCATTATTGCAATTCCTTTTCAAGTAAACAAGGGCAGGTCAGTGGTAACACCTGATAATGCTTGGCAAGTCACTCGGTAGTTCTTTCTCAGCATGAGAAACCATACACATTTACCCCTCTGATACATGTTGTTTTTAGTAGGTTTTATATATTGGTAACAAAAAAAGGAACTCAGGCTTCGAAACTCAGATATTTTTCAAACCATGTGTGTTGATGATTAGACTTACTTGTGTTTTGATAGCTTACATTTCTGCTTTCATACATAGTTAGATGCTTCTTGGCTGTTGCATTCAGAGCTGCAGAGAGATGCCTGCAGAACAACAGCATGGAAAGGGGATAAAGCTCTGTCTTTATAAGTGGTAACTTTTTGGACCGTTTTCTAGATAGCCTGGCTCTTATGATTTTCCCCCTTTATCTGCCAGAAGATTTAAATCAGCTGTGAAATCCCAGCCTGAAGTAGACGGCACCCCTGCTCTGAGCAAGCTGTTCCGGTAGTGTGAGAGTAGCAAAGCTTCAGGTTATTTATAGCTGACAAATCAGTGAACAAAATCACATCAGCCGCTATGAAAACTCTCCATACACATAAATATTTGACCCCAACAAGCTGTCAGAGCAATCTCTGATCCTTCACTTTAATCTTCCTTTCTGTGGATCATTGGATACGTAATAAAAACATAAGAAGTGCAAACCAAATCTGCTAACTAAATCCCTGCTATTTGCTGTGCTGCTTGCTTTTGGATTTGGAGTGTAGCTAATAGTTTCAAAGGTTGCTGCATAGTTTTCTACTTTATCTTACTGGGGTTACTAAATGAAACGGTAAGTTAAAATGCATGCGAGAATTTTCTGTTGCTCCTAAGTGCAGTGTCATCTCTGTGAAAGGCCATCAGCGTTACAGCACCAAGCAGTGATGTTTATTTAAGAGGATTGGTGGCCAGAAATAAGCCACGGTGTCTAATCAGACACAGGCCCTGTCTGGGCACGGTGCCACGACGTTTATTGCGTGTGCATTTCTCATCAGCAAAATGGCTACGTACTGAGAAGGATGGAAGTGAAGTCTGGAAGAAATTACGGTGCGAACGGACATTCTTAACTTTCTGAGGCGGATTTCAGTGCATGTAAATATACCGGGATGAATGAGACCGTGCGGCTGTGAGTTACTGAAAGCCAAATGGGGAATGTCTGTGGATGTGTGAGGGCTGAAAAGGAAGAACAGTGTTTAGATCCTGCCAAAGCTCCCTTAAGTCCAGCTAAACATTCCCCTGGAAGAAAGTATTTCAGAAGAAAAAGGAGAAAGAAATCAACCCAGGAGGCACCAGATGCATTGCAGGTTAAAGAAGGTGAAGAAAAAAGCCAGTATGAAGTGGGAATTTCGGTAAACACCGAAAATTGTCCCAAGGCTGTGGGACTGGCTGGTTCTTTCCCCCGGAGAGTGACAGCAGCCGGTAATGCTCTGCCTGTGAGTACAGACCTGTCTGCTGATCTTGTTAAAGGGAAAGTTTTACCAGATGAAACGAAGAGTGATTCTGCTTGTGGGGACAGTTTTCATGGTGATAATCAGAGGCTCACCAAGTCTGATGAAACAGAGTCATGGTTAATAGAACAAGACAGGAGGAGCCGCGAGAAACGCTATGCATGGAAGAGGAAATGCTCAGAGAATGGCAACGGGACAGAATTAGCATTCCCAAAGAAATCCAGTGATTTTTATTATGGCAAAGCAGCCAGCTTGGATTCTGCTATCCACCTTTTAGGTGGAAGATGTGAAGAAACTGGGTTAAACATAACTTCGTGCAGAATTGTTAAAGATGTCCCAGAAAGCAATAAATCTGAAAAGTTATGTCACTTGCTTTCTGAAAGCAAAAGTGATCCACTGCTTGAACAAAAGAGGTTTTATTCTTCTGCTGCTGTGCATTCCCAGTTGTCAAAAGAAAAGGCATTATATAGCATTCCACCAAACAGGACGAAGGTAAATATTTTGATGCAATGCATTGTACTTGAAAGTTAGCTAAAAATAAGTATTGGAACAGTATTTTTACTGTTAAAATGATGTCTTTGCTTTGCTGTATATAAGCCTTTCACATTTGCTATGGTACTGCAGGTAGTCATAAGGCAGAAAGTACTTCGTTTTTTTCACAGCTGAAATAATACCTTCAGGAGTGTTAATATCCCCTTCTGCTGTTTGGCAGTCTGCAGGTTGATTTGTTTCTTAATTTAGGAAAATATTTTTATGTTAAAATGGTTCTAGAATGAGGAGTGAATTTTAGAGTAGTTGAAGTTCACATTCAATATATATCTACAGTAAATTTTCTTATCAGCTCTTCACAGTCTTGTAATTCTATGGGTTTTGTGTTAAGGAAAGGAATATTTATAATTCTTTTCAGTTAAGACTAGTAAGAACTGAAGAAAGATAGAAATATGTAGGCATCTTGAAATAGAAAAAGTGATCATAAATCACGTTAATAGTGCTCTACACTGGTATTAAAAGATCTTTCCTCCCAGACTGTCTGTATGACCTATTAATATTAATTATTGAAATTCCATCTTCCTCTCAGGGTAGGATTATTTTCCTTTTACAGTAAAAGTGCAAACTTAGTTGCAGAATATCAGAAGGAAAGCAGATTTTTTTTTTTCCTGTGGGTATCCATGCTTATCATTTCAGTCTGTATTACCAGCTCTGCCTCATTTCTCTTCAGCACAACTGAAGTCTCTAAGTGTGGGTCACTGTAGGCTGGACATTAGGAAAAAGTTTTTCACAGAAAGGGTTATTGGGCACTGGCAGAAGCTGCCCAGGGAGGTGGTTGATTCACCTTCCCTGGAGGGGTTTAAGGCACAGGTGGATGAGGTCCTGAGGGACATGGTTTAGTGTTTGATTGGAGTGGTTGGACTCGATGATCCGGTGGGTCTCTTCCAACCTGGTTATGCTGTCATTCTATGAAATGCTGATAACGGGATCCAGTCCAAAACTGATTCCCCTTGTTCAGCAGGGATATTTGAGCTTTGAGTTGAGTGAACAGAGGGAATGGACACGTGCCAAAGGTACTCCTTCCAGAGCTAACTGCATTTCAGTTGATTATATAATTTACTTTTGTAACAGGAATCAACAAGCTTAGTTTTTAAATACAGATAGCACGCCCAATTACAGCACACAGTGAACACTAGGACAAATGGAATCCTAATACGCACAGAGATCTTTGCCCTCTTAATCTTAGCTGGAATTCAGGAACAGCTTAGGGATGTTCTTCAGTTTGAACAGAACTTCATTACTGAGTAAAAGAGTTTTGTCTGTTTAGCCAAGCATGGATGCTTTTTCCTCTTTAATCAGAGTAATACAGCTTCTAATATTGCTGCAGTGATTACTGCAACCAGACGTACACCGCAGAGGGAGGGGGGCAAAAAATGAGGCTTTTGTTGAGCGTCTACATCAACATTGAGGCTTGTGCTGGTGGTAGCGATGAGACACTGCGTAGTGATACAAATATGAAATCTACTGAGAGAGCAGGCTAAAACACCCAAGCTATTGAAATGCTGGGGCCTGATTTCTACAGCCCTTGCTCCTAATACGGGAAGGTGAATTCCTTGAGCAAGATATGCTCTAATACTGTTTAAATGCAGGGCTGCCCTAGATAAGATGACAGCTTGCATTAAGGTCAAGGAGTTATGAATCAAGGCTCAAAGAGGCATTCTGCAGTGCACTCGTCCTAAGGGATATTTTAGCATGGTGCAGGTAGAGTAAAAAAATTGAGGCTGTTGTTTTGGCTTCTCTAGAGCTTTTCTGATATTTGACGTCTCTTCTGTTGAAACAAGCCATGGTTTTTATTTTGTATCAGCAAAAGCTACCAGCTGCTGCTACTGCCAAGTTTTGGTGGTTGTCAGCTTGTGTCAGAACCCATGACGTATGTGTATCATGTTATTGGTCATAATCATTATTGTTCCAGTCTTTATTTGTGGTAGTTTCAGTTCCAGTTCATGGATGGAAATGAAAAAAGAAAGGTCTGTGATATAAAAAGAATTGCTCATCTACTTCCAGTACTCAACTGGTATCTTGGCAGCAAGTTCCTCAGCAGTTTTTTGCCATGCACCTACAGATTGTTTGACACAGTGGATTTCGTTTCTCATCTACTAGTATCAATCTGCAAAAATAGAAAAAAAAATGCATTTGGGTCATATCAGTATGTTCAGTAGAATATTTCTTGGCTAAGTAGTTGTCTGTTTATTATTGCAATTGTCATTCCGAATAGTTTTAAGATAACAAGACACCTTCCAACTGTGTCCATCATCATATACTGTTGTATTATGCATTCACATAGTACAGTTAAGGGAGGGAGTGATGCCAGTTGGTTGTCTGGTATGTGGTTTGCAGGGCGAAGGTACAAAAGTCAGGAGTTCTGCTTTATGGGCATAGTATTATATGCTTCCTTGTAATATTCACAAGAAGCAGGTGTGGTGCAATCCACCTTAGATGCTGGTCAAGGGAGGAGATCTATAATCATTGATGGGACTGCAAATTTAGGGCTGGAAAGATTCTGGACAAGTCATCTAGGTCATCTCTGTACTTGAAGGCAGGACAATTTGATGAAAAACATTCTTGACTGATACTTGTTCTGCTATGCCTGCCTTATTGGTGGTTTCACATTCATGCTGAGTAATCATTCGAGTGTTCCTCTGTCTTTTGTATTAAAAAGTGGTTTTAGCTGAAAACACACGTGCTCTTTTTAAACACATTAGCTCTTTTCAAGTTCCCAGAAGAGTTGATTCATTACCTTTTTTTTTCAGCAGCATTTTACATATTTGAAGACTATTATCAAATCTCCCCTTAATTTTCTGTACTTTAGGCTAAATAAACCCGATTTTTCAGTCTTTCCTAGCAGATCATGTATTTTTAGATCTTTGCTGTTCTTGTTTTTCAGTCTCCTTCAACTGATCCAATATTTTTTGAAGGGTGTTGCCTTAAGCTGGACTCACAGCTCCATGGAGCCTTGCGAGGCTGAATAGGAGCATTTGAATTTATGGCCAGATGGAAACTCACAAAGTCCAACTGTAACGTCAGGGGAGATGACTTCTTGTGATCACATGCAAGATCAAATTCCATTCGTATAACTATGCTTCCCTCAACATGCTGTCAACAATCCTTTTCAAACACGACATGTAGCTAACTACTTACATTAGGTGGAAGACAACATTTTGAAATCTCTCTATATTAGTCTACTTTTTTCCCTTCTTAATTCTTCTTCAGATGTTTTTGATTTAGGACTAGCCAACATCAGAATACATTTCATTATACATCTTGCATCTCTAGCCAATTATATACTTGTGTGCAGTTAAGTACATGATATCAAGTTCAGACTAGCTTCAAAACATCTAGAATAAGGTGGAACTGGAGGGGAGACTCCATGCTATCTATACTAGTCTTGCACTACTTCTGTTTGTGCTGTAAAGAGTGAGCGACAGAAATCCAAACACCACTGTTGATCTGTTTTGGGAGGTCTTTTCTACTTTGCTCTTTGGACTCAAAACTTCATCACTGAAGTCAGTGCAAGCAAAGAGCTTGAGGCTTTTTGGTGTATGGATTGTATATTGTGTGATCAAGAGGAAACTTAAAGACAGAGAAAAAACCCACTTCCTGTAACAGAGGTGAATCTGTTCTCCTGGTTAGAAACAAGGAGTGTTTAGTGCCAATTATGACTTTGATCCTAAGATATTAGGGCTGTGCAGAGAACTAACTCTGTCTCTTTTTTTCTTGCATAATCTTTAGCAAACTATTCAAACTCATGCAAACTCAGTAATTTGTTCCATGCTCAAGGAACAGATGTCCTCAAGTAACAGATCATAGTGGGTAAATGATAGACTCATTGGTTCTAAGAATGAAAGGTTCATACAACTGTTTGCTTTGAAGGACAAAATTTGAAGAGCAAGGGCCTCAATTATCCCTTAACTTATTTTCTGCCCTAGAATGCCTAATTTACTAGTCCTTTCTCTTCCCTTTGTCGCATGATGTTATAAATTTTTATAGTTGGTAGATGAGTACCTATACTGTCCTTATGAGGTTATCAAAGGAAAGATGTGTCCTCTCTCCTTATTCTGTGAGGACAGTGTTTTACTTGCTAAGTTGTTCCAAGTTAATAGGGCATCTGGCAAAACAGAGCTCATGTTTGTAAGCATAATAAAATACAGCCCTTTGACTTGCTATTTCCCACACTGTAGTTTTATACTTTTAAAAAATGAATTCAGTGGCTATGAAAAGTCAGAATTCTTAGCCTTGTGTTCTGAAATACTTTATTTAGAGAACAGAAGTGCTCTGGCTGTTTCAGGTCTCAGGCTATTGTTAATGTTCCTCAACCTGTACTGAACAGACTACCTCTGGGAGTGCAAAGCAGTTTCAGTTTTTAAAGCCTGTCTAGTCTATTCCTTTTTCTTCAGGTAGCCAAGTGGGGTGGTGAATGATGCTTGGAAGATTTTGGGTTGAAATCCTGTTTATCGTAGGATAATGCATGCAAAATTTGTATTGCCAGCATGCCTAGCTGTCGCTTTCAGAATCAGAAATACTCTCTTTGAGTTTGTATTTGTATGTAACAACAGATACAAGTAGGACCTTCAGAAGTTGCCTTGATGTCTGAAATCACTTGTTGCCAAAGAACATTAATGTGCACTCAAATATGCTGCATTTGCATTCTCTGCAGTCTGCAGTTTACACAGCCAGTGCCGGCCAGTTACCCATGAAGGAGGCTGAAGGTTGAGCTTACCAGTAAGGAATGGCCACTGGCAAATTATGCTGTTAGATTGCTTAGTTCAACTATATTAAAGAATGTGGTACTTAGGAATTAAACATAGAGGACTTTCTGAAAACTACAGGAAAAAAAAAAAGTGAGAGTTTTTATTTTCTTTTATTAGACATCTGGCTCTTCCAGATGACATCATCTCTTTCATGACAGTTGTCCGGATAAGTGGTAAATGGTTGACTTCACTTACGTTGTGGTCTGGTTGTTCTGTGATGAATAGAAACTACAGCTACTGGAAAAAAAAAAAAATTAGTTTGCTTTCTTGCTTTGAAATACCAGAGAATAAAGATAACCCGTGGAAAGGAAATTTTAGTCTACAAATGAGTTCCCTAGATTTTTAACATGAAAAATTTCAGAGTGATTTTAATTTGATCTTTTGCCACGTTGGATTCCCTGCTGTCTTCACATTCAGGACTATTACCATCTGTATTTTGTGTGATATCAGGTAGTAAATACTCTGTGCAGGGTTTTGAATCCTAGAAATTTCTAAACAATGACTGCAACTGCAGTGTTTCTCTTCAGATTTTTAAACAAGAAAAGGGATTGTTTTACATTTCTCTTAGATCTTTTTCTTAAAAATGTGCAGTATTGAAACTGGAGACAATAGGATGAAAAAAAAATCTGTCAGCTCTTTGGAGGTGTTTATGGGTGAGCTGAACAGTTAAAACCACTTTGCTTTCTAGCATCAGTGCCTGTTTCTGTCCCACACTGAGAGCCAGCAAATACAATGGCCTGTGATATGTAACTGAAGAACTGCCTCACAGCTTGGTGTTTTGTGGACACATGCACACAAAATAATGTGAATTAATTTGTTCCCTGATAAATTTACTGACATTTTACTGTATGGCTGCGAATGCTCATTATCCCCTGGAAGTGCGAAAGGTGGTTGAAGAGAAATCACAGCGAGCATTGTGGCAGCTACATTGCCCTAACAGCTCCAGGGCTCCTCCTTTAGTCCTCTGCTTCCTCATGCTTTCCAGCACCTCCTGTTAGACATTGACATAGCAACATCAGTAGGAAAGTGGCGAAGTCTCTTTGTTCCTGGCACTGTGTTTTGCCTGGCTTTAATGTAGGAAGAACTGTTAGTTTCCAGCCTAGCCTGTCTGGATTCCCCTAGGAAGGAACTAGACAGAAGGGGCCATTGTGTGGAGAGATTTCAAGGCCAGGAGCTCCCGTTCTGGCCATTCCATCTGACCTCATTGCACTGGAATAGAACTGTTGGAATTGGCACATCTCCAGAGTTAAGCCCCTTCTGCAAGTACCTGCTTCACCCTCCAAGTTGTCTGTGGGCAAACCTCCCCTGAGCCCTGTCCTCCAACTGGCTCCAGGGCCAGAAGAGGCCAGTCCCTTGCTGCAGTGGGGGGTGTAGACTTGTGCAGGGCAGCTTCTTTCAGGTGGGCTCACTTCATGGGGGTGCGTGCTGTCCATCCACAGGCCTGGTCATTGTCTTAAGCCCTCTTGCCTATGCCTGAATGCTGCAGCCTGCTTTTTGTAACGTCTGAGGTGCTCAGGTTCTTCCTTATACAGTGCTTCATGGCACTTGGGCTCTTGGTATTCTTCAAAATAACATATATATTAATATAATAACAACTGTTAAAGACCACCTGTGATATCACTTTATTTATCAAGGCATCTTTATTTATCATGTCATCTTTTTGTTCTATCTTGCATTTCAGATAGACATTAAGTACAGTTTCTGTCACAAAAGGTGTGAACAATACACATGCAAATTAGAGAAATACCTGCTTCATATTTATACAGGGATAGTTTTCTGAGCAAACCAACTGAACTTCACTAGGGGAGAATTTAAGGTAGTAGAAAGTAGTATTTGTATATAAACTTCCCAACACTCCTGATTTCCCACTTTGTCTGACGTGAAGTTGATAATGATTAAGTAATACTTAAACGAACCTTTGGTGTACATGAAAATTTTACTGATAATCGGCAAAATATTATAATAAATCTGTTATAATAAATAACATTCCCAAAGTACTTCTCAGAAAAGTTTGTCTTAAAACCATTATTGTCAGTTTTTACTGTAAATGACTGCTCTATTGCTGAATTCCAGAACAGCATATATTGAATTGAACCTGTTTAAGAGAGGGATGTTGTAGCTAAATAAAGTATGTATAATATAAATATTGGGTTTCCATAGGTGTGAATATAGATATATAAAATGTGCTGCAAAATTATATAATATTTATAAAATATTTATAAATATATTTATATAATGTTTATGTATACTAAACCAGATTATTGTTCACATCATCAAGGTAAATAGACATATTTAAGTATTTTTCATTGTGTATTATATTGTTCCCCTAAGTTAAAAGGCTGAGAACGAGACAACTGAAGAAATTCATGATGCTATGAATTTTGTATTGAAGAAGCTAGGAGTGCGTAAGGATATGAGATGGAAAAATACTAACACAATGCACGAATAATCAACGTGTTAGTGTATGCAGATATTGGTCAAAATTATTCTGTAGTGCAGGGTGGTTTTCTGCAATATTTTAAACATTATTATGCGTTAGATGTAATTGTAATATTTATATTAATTTTGTTCTAGATATCTGATATCCATGTTACTGGAGAGTCACAGGACATGTCTGCTAAAGAAAGACTCCTCCTGTGGTCACAACAGACAACTGAGGGTTATGCTGGAATCCGTTGTGAAAATTTCACTACCTGCTGGCGCGATGGAAGATTATTTAATGCCATCATTCATAAATACAGGTAAGTACTCCATTTGTTTGGGGGTTTTTTTTAAATATTAATTACAGGATTTTAATGCACATTGAGAGAGGGCTCTGTGGATCGTGTCTGTAATAGCACTGCAGCTGTAATGATTGGATGTAGATTAATGTTGTAATGGTCGACTTGGTGATCCAGTGACTCTCTTCCAACCTGGTTATTCTATGATTCTGTGGTTCTGTGGTTCTGTGGAGATGACAGTGGCTCTCCCTAGCCATTTCCCTACTCTTTACTGCCAAAGGATTCCTCATTAGTCCTTATGTGTCCCACCTTCCTCAGAAAACCACCTCTTTGAATCCTGTGCATTTCCCGTGAGGCACCTCCAGTCTGCTGAGAAGAATATCTGCAGGTTCAGCCTTCTCCACAGTCCCTTTTTGTTCTGATGTTAAAGTATAGGCAGAGCAGAGTCAGAACTGATCATCAGTCTGGGTCTGCACTGTTGGTGAAATCCACCAACTACTGCATGACCTGAGATATGCCCAAGATCCCCTTATTTTTAACCTCTGTGTCTTTACCATGCTCCTGGAGCCTAAAAAATTGATGTTTCTGCTTGTAAGCCAGATCTACTCTGAGAGGCATCTCCTGTAAAATGGCAGGGTATTCTCATGAAAAATGGGGCAAGTTGGCTTGATTGTTCTCAGTCTGAGAAGGGAATTGGGCTGTTTTCTCTCCCTTTCTATGCTTTTTGACCACAATCTCATAAACAACAAGCATTTGTAGAACCCCTGGTGGCTCTAGCTAGAGGGATGCACTACATTAACTTAAAATATAGTTTAATAAGTTTACGAGAAGAGAAGATTTCTAATTCTGGATTCTAAGTAAAAACAGGTTTCTTTGGACAAAACCCACTTTGGCATCAAAACTCAGTAGAGGAACAAGATTTGAGATTGTTGCTGTGCTCAGTGTTCCCTCTTGTTTGGTGGAACCTCTCTGGTTCTTTACATTTTTTGGTTCCTGAATTGAATAAGGAGATTTGTATCTTAGAGGACCACAGGGGAGAGTATTCTGTCTACAGGGTTAATTAGTATGTACTGACTCGTCCCTCACTGTGCAAGGCTTGTACCTTCTGGGTTTTACGTGTAAAGAGTTTGTGCTGTAGTTCCTGGGGCATATCATGACAAAGTCTGAGGATACATGATTTCTTTGGTATAATATCGAAGGGGTGTCCCAAGTAGAGAGACAGAAATTTTGTATGTTTTAATGCAGCTCCAGGAAACAGACCCTGAAGCAGATTATTCTGTTCTTTAATTTCCTCTTGTTGGACCATTTGGCTCACCACAGAAGGAAGCTTAGGCAGAGCTAGGGTGTGTGCACTATGGGGATGAGGACACTAAAGTGAAATGGGAGATGAATCAAGCAGATGCAGCCTTTTCCTCACACAATGTGTAGAGAAGCTGTAGGCAAAACCATACAGCACTCTGAGTCCTAGAGAAGTTAGCTGTGGCAGTACATAGCTTCATGGTAAAATGAAGCTGTATATTAGTCAATGAGGTCTTTTTCTGACTAATGCTTCTGTTCTGGTAGCCAGGCAGGGAGAGTCTTCTTTTAGTAACATTGGCAAGACAAAAGCAAATAGCTGGCAAAAGACTAAGCTGTTTTATATCAGGACAGAGCAGCCAAAATAATGAACTTAGCACAGGCCAGTATTTGAAAAAATAAACAATTTGAATGATATGGAGAGAGGACAGGGGAAAAAGGAAGGAACTTAATGAGATGGGACAATGCAAAATATTTCCCAGAACCTCTTCAGAGCCTTTTATGGCTTACAGTGAAGCCTTTACAGCTCAGCAGTGAAACCTTTACAGCTCAGCAACTACTGCTTGTGGAGCTAATAAAGAATGAAAAACTCGAATCCTGTCCTCCAGCTCTGAAAGAGTTAGTGGCTTGGGATATGACTGAATCTCTGCAGTTGCTTTGCTGGAGCAGTGTTTCTGGCAGTGCTCTGTGAGTTTGGTTCACAGCATTTCAGTGGGGAGACATGGGAACCTTTGACACGAGTGGGTTGCACAGAGCAGATGATTCAGTGGCTGAGGAGCAGAGCCCCATTTTCTGTGCTTCTGTGCCAGTTTCCATGTAGCTTATCCTCTTCCTGTAAACATAACTTCTCCCCTTAATGTCTTTTGCCGTGAGAAGTTACATATTCTTGGACTCTGTCATGCTGATGAAATCAATGAGATTCTTCCACTGATTTCAGTGAGCTTCTATGCCTCTTTCCTCAACTGTTTTGTACCGTTAAAACAGAGGTAATAATTTCCAGCTATTGCTCACAAGATAGGAATGGTCTTTCCAAACATGATATTTTTAACACCGATATTTTACGCCAGAAAACTCTCTCAAAGCTTAGTTTGCATTCTGAGCAGTAAATAGATTAAATAGTAACAATATGCGCACATTTCTGGCAGTGATTCTCCATATGTCTGTTTTGGGAGCTCTCAGTTTGTGGCACAGAGGTGGTCTCAGGAGCTGGGCTAAGCATCCTGCAGATGCCGTGGGCTGGTATAGACATGACTGGGGATGCCTGGTCGTGGTGTAGGGCAGTAGCCCTTCCTGTGCCAGGTATGCTATGCTCACTCTCGTGATGAAAGCACCGTGCACCCCTGGGCCAGGAAGGGTGTCTGTTCTTCTCAACAGGAACACAGCTGCCAGCCCGGGAGGGATATAAATGGGCCCAGACCTAATTTTAAGGAGGTGACATTTAGTGCTATGGCAATAATAAACAGAAAGCTCAGAAATACCCAGGCATGTTGCTGGTATCTAGAATTGCAGTTGTACTGAGTGACAGCAAGCTGTATGTTGGATGATAAGCACACACTTAACCATGTCAGGGGCACAGTGGTGCCCCAGCCAGGAGCAGGGTGACTGAGGGCATCAGACACCTCCACAGGGATGGGCCAGGTGGGTTGTTGCACCACCCATAGCTCAGTCTGGGACCAGAGACGAGGGCCTCAGCAGCTCACAGAAGACAGGAGCCGCACTGTCTCTGAGCTGAACCTGAGCACAAAGAGGCAAACCCTGTAATCACAGCCCAGACATCAGCACTGGGGTTGTTTAGCCTGGAGAAGAGGAGGCTGAGGGGAGACCTCATTGCTCTCTACAACTACCTAAAAGGAAGTTGTGGAGGGGAGAGTGCTGGCCTCTTCTCCCAAATGACAGGGGAGAGGAATGGCCTCAAGGTCTACCATGGGAGGTTCAGGCTGGACATTAGGAAAAAAAAAATTCACAGAAAGGGTCCTTGGGCACTGGCAGAGGCTGCCCAGGGAGCTGGTTGAGTCAACTTCCCTGGAGGTGTTTAAGGGACAGGTGGACGAGGTGCTGAGGGTCATGGTTTAGTGTTTGATAGGAATGGTTGGACTCGATGATCTGGTGGGTCCCTTCCAACCTGGTGATTCTATGATTCTGTGGCTGAGAGGCCATTTCTGGCTGTGTCATTGAGAACTTGGGTCATACAGTTCCAGCACAATCCCTGAAGTCGATCATCCATGAGACAGGGAGATGTCACTGTCCAGTTATAGATGATAGGAGGCTAGAGTGGTGGTTTATGATTATCTCCTTTCAAGGTAGAAGTGATGTTTTAAATTGCAAGTATGCGCCAACTTCGATATATCAGGGAGCTGCTGAAGCAGCGTAGGGCTGGGCGAGGAGCTGGGTTATGTGTGAGTCAGTCGCCAGCGGGCAGAGAACCTCTCCCCTGCCTCCTCTTAACAGCAGGTGGGGATTGCTTCATCTGGGCTGCCAGTAGCAGGCTCCATTTTATTTCTGCCCAGCAGGGGATCCCTGCACCTTTTGCTGTGAGCCAGCTAAGATTTATGATGCAGAACCGCAGGGTTAATGCATGGATTTGCCACTGCTCCCTGCAAGGTGTGTGGGAGAAGCAGGAAATGGCCAACATTTCCCTGGCGTGACTACTTGTAGTACCCGCTGCAGCATCTTGGTGGAGATCTTGCCAGGTGTGTGGCAGCTGGACGAGCCAGATTTGTCTCCGTCTCTCTGTCCCGTGCACAGACGCAGCTGTGCTGGCAGCACTGGGCTGCCACAGCCAAGCCTGGGGATGTGGGCAGCCTGCAGGCACTCAAGTTAGTCACCTGCTCTCCTGAGCAAATTCAGGATATTTGTTTTCTTTCCTCTCAAGCAACAAGGATCAGGTTGTTTGAGGAGTTCTTAAGGACCTTCAGTCACTTTCTCTCTTACCTGTCTTAAGAGTATGAATGAATTTCAGTGATTTTGCAGTGTTTTTTTATCAAAGGGAAGGAATTTTATGAATGACAGAAATGAGAGGATAAAAGTATTTAATTTGAAGTACTTAGCTCTATACACTACTTGTTTTTTTTTCTCCTAAGCGTAGTTTGTTTTCATGTGAGAAGGTTGATTATGTTTCAGCAGGTTTCAGTGGTCTGTGTTTATAGAGTAAGATGGAAATACTCGATTGAGCTGCTGAGGAGTATGTTAAGTTTCCATTTTAAAACATCCTGTATGTGGTTAAATCCCTGGGAAATGAATCCCCTGTCTCCACAACTGCCTCAAGAACTGCCTCAGGAGGCTCCATTGCAGGTCCTGAATTGTGCTTTTCATGTTGTTGTTCTGTATGAATATCTGTTCTTACATAGAAAGATTAAATAAAATGTTCAGATTTAAAAAGTCAGTTTTAATACTGAAGATCACCATGCTTGTTAACTGTACAATTTTACTTTAAGTATTCCATCCTTTAGGCTTTGTTTTTGAACCTCTACACCTTTCTCTGGATGTGGGATCACGTCCATTAGTCAAAGCTACAGATATGCTCAGGAGAGTCGAGAACATTCTATATGTCTCATCTATTATGTAATTGGCCTTTTATAGCTTCATTTCTCATTGAAGATGTATGTTGTTTGCTTCAGTGTGTTGTGTTGGAAGAAATCTGACTTCGGGCAATTTAAAAAGTACATGATGTTTCTTTTATGTCATCATGTCATATGTAGCAAAAACCTGTAAACCTGCCTTCAAAGTCGGAGACTGACTTTAGTCAACATGTAATGCCCAGATTTTCCCAGAGATCATAGAATCACAGAATAGTTTGGGTTGGGAGGGACCTTGAAGATCACCCAGTTCCACCCTTCCTGCCATGGGCAGGCTGCTCAAGGTCCCATCTAACCTGGCCTTGAATAATTCCAGGGAGAATGTTGCTGAGATACGGCTGTCTATGCACTGGAGTCTTCATCCTGCAGCTCAATCAATGTATTTCTGGTCAGTAGGATGCTCTTTACGTGAACGTTCTTTATTTGTGTTTCTGTTTTCATATGTACATGCCTTTCGCCCAGGAACAAGAAATTCTCATCTTTTGGAACTGTATCCCCTTGCTAAAATATATAAAACAATTGTTAACTATAGAGGATGAAGGCCACTCTTCTTTCATTAGGAGTTCAATGCTAGATTGGAGCTACTAATCTAGATTGTAAATCTAGATTACACTTTGCAGATAGATTTATTTTAAATGAAAGGAAATTCAAAGCTATACCGAGATGACAAACAGCTTTTTTCTAACTTCAGACTACCCTGACCCTTTGGTACACAAAGACTGCAGGCAATTTCAGTTAAGAAGTGACTGAAAATGGAACTTAAGAAGTAGCAGAAGTAACAGCTGCAGGATATACAGTTAAATGGCACCTATAGACACTTCAGTAAGGACAGTGGCTACTCATACTCAGAAAACAGACATGATTACAGCCCAGCTTACCTTGCTTTCTAAAGAAGAAAAGTGAAGTGTGGAGGGTAGGAAAAGAAGATTAGCATCAAACACAAACACTTGTTGTAAAGATGTGTGCACTCCTTTCTACATTTTATTTTTTGCATTCTTAGAATGTTTATAATAGAGGTAATTTTGGTTTTAACATTTACAAAAGGAATTCCCACAAGAGCAGTATGTTCTTGTACAACTAGATGATAGCATTTAACGAGTAGCCCCAGTGGTGCCTGTATGGTGAAAAATAGCATCTGTTCAGGAATTATTACTATGGCAGATCCCAGATAAACCTGTATTTTTAAGGTTCTGATCTCGGATGTTAGTTCTGCTCTTGTAAATGAAGAGGGTCCAGCTCCTGCTCTGTGACCCTGTGGATAAGTGGTACAAGAGGGTTTGTGTCTGCATGGCTGAACTGTCCCCTCTGTGCCCCAGAGAAGCCCTGGGTCAGTGTTGTCCCTTGAATAGGGCCCAGGTATGGCAGGGGAGGATGCAAGTCCCAGTGAGCCATGGTCGTGCTGTGGGAAGAACTAGAAATTATAAAATCATGGAGTGTTGGTCTGGCCTTCTGTGCACTTTCAGCACAGACATGTCCAGTTATGCCTGGACTTGAAGGTGAATTTCAGCAACCATACAAAATAGGAAAGACATAGCTTAAGAAAAAAGTCTGACAAGTAAACAGGACTGTGGTATACATACACATGAAGGGTTTGAGACAAGAAAACAAGCAGGGTTATTTTATGTAATGCTATACCAAGGCTTGCCAAGACCACATGTAGACAGTTGTCTACAAATTTTGGCACCAAGAAAAGTATTAAAAAAGCTGCAGAGAGAGAAAATGGTACTAGAGTTCAGAACGGTGCATTTTGAGCACAAAATAGAAGGAAAATGGGTTTTGCTTTATTGTTAAAGAAATGTGAGGATGTGATCCAAAGGGGGCCTTTGACACTGGTAGACTTTGTGTGTGACCTTAGTGGTACCTGTACTTTTAAGTTGTATGTAGTTTAGAGAGAGGGCAAGATAAAAAAGACAATTGGCCCCAAATAACAGAGGAAGAGGCTAAGAGTGAATGCAGCCCAGAAGAAGTGTAGCTATGCTGGATGCTTCATGTTGAAGGACAAGGAATAGAAATTGCAGCAAAAAGTGTGTCCCTAAAGGAGGCGGCACCGTGACAGCTCCACAAATGGATAAAGCAATAGAATTTTTCCAGGGTCACAATGATTTCCTTTGAAATATTACTATAATAATACAATTCCAGAATTGCTGAGGGGGTGTTTATTGGAGTGTGGTATAGCAGGGAGCATGCTGGATTCCTACCCGCTAAATAACTGTTCTGCTTTAGAACAAGCTGTTTCAACCTTCCCCAGGACAATTTGCCCTGCATGTATGGTTAGTTGAACACTTCGCTCCTGGTCAGCAGCACGTGTGGCATCCCTCTGATGTTAAAACATGTTGCAGCTGATCAGGTACTGACACGAATACATTCCTTACGGGGAGTGGTAGCGATGCCTCTGTTTGCAGTAACATGTTGAGCACCCTTGGGGAATGAATGAGAAAGAAACTAAATTTTACACAGTGTCAAGCCTTAAAATGCTAGGGGATATGTTTTAAATAAAGAGATTAGTCAGGTCTACTAGTTTTGGCTTGCTGTTTTGTAACTCGTCATTTATTGTTACCCAGCTTTATAAAAAAAAGAAAGCTTGAGTTTGGTTGCATTGCCCCTTGCTTCCCACCTGTCTTCCTGTTCCAAAGCTGCTTTTTGTTTTTTAACAGTTTTTGTCATGTAGAAGAATGAGACTTGGGATTAAGAATTAGCAATTTGGGCAAAGATAAACAACATTTAGGATGATTAAAAATCCTGACAACCAGACATGCTTTGAATGTTAACTTGCCTTAGTATGCATATCCATACAATTAGTGGGTTTAGAAATAGCGAGGACGCTTTGGCTGCTGTTTGATTAAATGCACTCAGAAAAATTCTATCGTGGCTCTTGGTGAAGACCGTGTTAAAGTAGTACTGGAAGCAGGCATACAAACAAGTCTTGTGAGGAGTGGCTGAGGGAACTGGGATTCTTTAGCCTGGAGAAAAGGAGGCTGAGAGGAAGCCTTTTCACTGTGTATGAATACATGAATGGTGGTTGTAGACGGGTGGGTGCTGGTCTCTTCTCCCAAGTGACAGGTGAGAAGGTGAGAGGAAATGGCCTCAAGCTGCACCAGGGTGGGTTCAGATTGGAGGTTAGGAAAAAAATCTTCATGGAAAGAGTTATCAGGCACTTGCAGAAGCTGTCCAGGGAGATGGTGGAGTCACCACCCCTGAAGGTATTTAAATATGGATAGATGAGATGTTCAGGGATAGGGTTTAGTAGTGGACAGGTATGGTTTGGCTTTATGATCTTGAAGATCTTTTCCAACCTAGTGATTCTATGGTTCTATGAATTTTAACATCTTGTGTTACAGTGGTTAGCATTAGTAGAATTTGGATGGATGGCTGCCAGGCAGCTGAGTTGATTAATTTCAGATCTAGCCTTAAAATGATCCCTACGTATTTGTGCTGGGTCCTACTGCTGAGTAGCAGCTGAATGAAAGGTAATGGTTTGCTTTTTGCAGTAACTGACAAGAAACAAAATTTTGGGATGAAATCAAAACTCTACTCTTGCTTAGACCAAATGGGATTAATATGAAAGGCCAGATTTTTATCCAGGTTTCATGTATCTCCTAGTGTTTCATTGGTAATGACAAGAATACGTAAGGATGTCAGAAGTCTTCATCCAGACTGGTAAGGTGTCTGTCCAGCAGTGGTGTATGTACCCAGGATGAATCAGACAGGGTGAGGTCTTGGTCTGTGACTGTGCCTTTGGCAAGTTTATGGCATGTGAAGAAATAGTTGCCACCAAAGCAGGACAGCAGGAGGAGCCTTAGGGAGGTCCTTTGAAGTCATTGTGGTACCTCATCCTTCTTTCCTTTTGGTAACTGCATCGATCCCACTGGGAAGGCAGTGTGTGAGGCTGTCGCTGCTGGTGTCTGGAGGGAGTTTTCTTGGGGAGCAGAACTGAAAAATCACTTGATTTGGTGTCTTTGTAGTCTTTTCAGTATTGAAACAGTACAAGAAAAGTTACATTATGGTTATTTCTGTAGGTTGCACAGTGTGGGTTCAGGATCATAGAATCACCAGGTTGGAAAAGACCTCTTGGATCATCAAGTCCAGCCATTTCTGTCTGCCTCTAAACCATGTCCCTGAACACCTCATCTACCCGTCTTTTAAGTACCTCCAGGGATGGTGACTCAACTACCCCAGCTCTCTCAGCCGCTCCTTTTAAGACTTGTTCTCCAGCCCCTTCACCAGCTTTGTTGCCCTTCTCTGGACACGCTCACATTGATTAACAGCTATGAACCTCGTTCCTATTTAAATTTTATCATAGGCAAAAAATTGGCAAAGTTACTATAGCATTACTGTTTTTCTAATGACAAAAACATCTCCTGTTACAAAGAGAATGTAAAATCTGGTTTTAAAGCTGATGAAAGGGCTGACTGAGATTTCTTTCTAGTTTCATTCATGTGTATCCTGAGCTTGAAATCTACATTGCAAACTTACTGCCAAGTTGTGATTAGGGTTCATTAGGCATGGCTAAAGCTGAACTCGACACTCCAAGATTAACTAATAGGTCTTTCATGTTACAATACCTCAATTGTGTCTTTATCTAAATCAATTGATATGGCAAGTTACAGGTAAAGTTTTGCTGTGCTAACAAAGGTGGGACAGGAGGCTTCAGTAGGTTTATTAAACTCAGCACTTGTGAAATCAAGGACGACGGGCACAATAAAAGGAATTATCTGAATGAGCTGTGTATGTTGTCAAGATCTAAATTAATAAGTTATGCCACCTGAGGGCTTTTTTTCCTTATTTTCAGTGCAGCTGAAACATTAATTCTTTTTCTGTTGGAAGTCTTGATAAAACATGTTGGGATGTCTGAAGTAGAGACAGGAAGTATATCTGTAAATAGTGTGCCCTTGTTACAGTATTTCCAGGTCACTGTCACTTGCAATAGTTTTCAAAAATTATTCATTTTTTCTGAAAATTTATATATGAAAAATTATGAAAAAGACACAAAAAAGTGAGTTGAAGAGTTTGGATCACATGGCAGTTTTTCGGCTCCTGAGGGAATCAATGTCATCTTTAGAGAGGCTTTGAGTGAAGTCTGTAGAGGCACGTAAAATAATTAGTACTGGCATTCCTGTCATACCAGCACAAGAGAAAACAAAACCGAAGAGTGTACAAGTCATAATGCTCATGTGAAATAGATGGGCATAGTGTGTCAGGGAGGCTATGCACTTGTGAAGCTTGAGAAAACTATTTGCCATGCGCTTGAGCAAACAGGCTTTATTCACTAGTTTGCTTTTGGGTTCTTCAGTTGTCAGCATAAAACTTTTTCTAGAATGACAGTTTTCAATTAAAGATTTTTTGCACTTTCCCTGAATGCTGAAATGTTGCCTAACTTGAGTGATGGCACTGCTCAGCTTCACCCAGAAGTTTAATGGGCTGGGATAGTTTTTGCATCACCATGTCATGTGTTGAAGATGTTATTGTGAAGTCTATTGTTGAACAGTCATTTTAGTCTCCCATTTGACATTACATGAAATATTTCATGTATCTCCCCCCAAAAGATATTTCTGAAAAGTAGTCAAATATTTATATAAAATATTTCAAATAATCTGTGTCAATTGGCAGAGATAGAAGGATTTAATGAAGTACTTTTCAGCTACTTTCAGCTTCAGACTTCTTGTCAAGTACTGAATGATGAATTACCAGATATGATTTCTACTATGGATCTCTTCAATAATGGCATTAAAATTTTGGTAGCCTTTTCAAATTTGTTTCATGTTAATTGAATTAGAAAACCTTTGAGAAGTTCGAAGCTAATCTCCAGTAGTCAGTGTTATCAAATCCATGAAAGCCAGTTAAACATTTTTGCATTTGAAATGTGCAGCATTGCTTTACGTTTCTGAGCATGTCAGTCTGAAAATGTGTTCAGAGAGGCAGAGCACTTCATGACAGCTTTGCAGTTGTTATCTAAACTTCTACTCAGTAAGGTCAGTGGATTTGGCTTGCTTTAGAGTAATTCTTAGATTCTGGATAATTTACTAGATAGGTTACAGTGGATGTGTTGAGATGTGTTGAGTGGATGTGTTTTGTGAGAAAGCATTCCCTGGTTCGCTAGGGCATAAAGTCCTCCTGACCCAGCTACGAGGCACGAGGTCCTGAGGGACATGGTTTAGTGTTTGATAGGAATGGTTGGACTCAATGATCCGATGGGTCTCTTCTAACCTGGTCATTCTATGATTCTATGATTACGTGATCATGATCTGACCTGGCCGTGCACTATTGCATGCAAAATTCCTTCCTGAGTGACTCTACTTAATAGTATTGTAACTATAGATGAAAAGCCCTGCCTGTTCTTTGACTGATGGTTTCCTCTCCAGGGCAGCTGCAGCCAGTTGTTTTTCATTTAGGTGCTGCGTCACACTTACATCTATGATATATCTCTTCATGTTCCCTTTTCTAGCTTTTCTACTCAAATGTTTGATTATTGTGCAAAACTATCCATCTAGGAGACACATGAACCTGAGGACCAGTGCCAAGGAGCTCCAGGCAAAAGTCACTGGGTTCAAGCATCTGTTTCAAAACTTACTTTTACCAGTTGCAGACATTGGCATGGAAATGAGTGCTTGCATCTCTGTACTGAGGACTGAGACTGAAAGGTTTTTTCCCGACATAGTGCAAAAAGCTTAATGAAGCTAGAAAACCTCTTCGTGTGTGATTATCCTTTGAGACAAATCCACAATTCTGTAAGGAATCCAGAGCTTCTGAAAGGCAGGGTAACCTAAGGTTTAGTGGCAGATAGTGTTTACTCAGGAGTCAACATTGTACCTCCTCTCCTCAGCATGTAGTTTTTGTCACTGAGGAACCTGGCACAGAACCTTGTGCCGGTATTGTTGTCCTTGATCCTGATTATGGAAGATGTCTATTGCTCCTTAATGCCACAAAGTCATACCACTCGCTGGTTTTGAGCAGAAACTCTCTTCCTCCTCTGTAAGTGATCAGAGTGCGTGGAAAAAAATCTGAACTAGAACTGACTTAGATTTGTACCTGATATGGAGTCCAAGTCTTTAGTAAGTTCCCTAACACCGACACTGTATATAAGCTGGCTTAAGTATTTTAGTAGTGTTTTTGAAACTATTCTTAAGGGATGGGTTAAATTGTAGGTGTTACTATATAGTAGGTTGAATATTAAGTAGGTTTTACTTTGTCATCTACTTTGTAGAGTTACTGGGAAAGTCACAGGAGATACATGATAGAAGAGATAGAGCTCAAATTTCTGTTTTGCATGGACATTTCCTGTCTTCTGATTCCTTTCTTTGTAATCTTTCTGCTGTTAACCAGAATCAATATAGTAGATATATTTCTTGTGGTCTCTTCTGAAATGAGTCTTGAATTCTATCTGTTTGGAAAGTCCCACTAGTCTTCTTAAAAATTTATTTTATGACTAATTATTCTGGCACAGTTTTAAATTTCTTTTAGTCGTCCTCCTTTCTGGCACCCATCCTTTTCAATTGTCTGTGAACAATGAAGCACACAAATTGTTTAATTGTTATAGGCACATTCTAATTACAGCAATGGAAAAGCTAACTGGGCTATAGTGATGTGTTCACTTCACTCTGCCTCTTCAGTCATGTTTTCTCTGAGAGTTCTGCTTGAGGTTCACTATATTAGTATATCTGGGTAATATAAACCAAGAAAGAAATATCCTTTTTAGTATAAGGTATTACTCAGCCAACATTTAGAGTTTTGACTGAAACAGACTAGAGTAGATTAAACAGCTTACATAGTTCATGTAATTAACTCTAAGCTTGTCGCTTAGCCTCCTGAACTTGTTAACAGTATTTTCATGTGGTGTATTACTCTGATGTCTGTAGGTTTTAATAAAGTTAAACATCATCATAATTTGGGCAAATATTCCCTGGGAACAGGTGAGGGAAGGATGTGGTTTCTTGATCCTTGACTACTAAAGATCCTTTTCCACTTTGAAATATCCAGTTCCCTTCAAATCTAACCTTTTGTTTTAATGAGCTAGTATTGTAGCTGCTGGTTTGGATCTTAATTATTTTACAAGGTGTTAGGTTCTAGCCTTGGGGAATCTACATGTGGCAACTATTTATTTTGCACAACTCTCTGATTACAAAGAGTCTTTGCAAAGCAGAAAACTTGCATTCAATCAGTATAACTTGCATTATAACCGCTCTCATTTCCTCATGCTGTTCTGCAGATATTGTTCACTTGCCTCTCTTTGTGATGCTAGGTATTTATTTTCTTGAATCGATCCTAATTTTGTTAGCTTCCTAATTGAAGTGATACTAATCGCACCTTTTTTTTAACTCGCCTCTCATACAAATTGTGTCTAATTTCTAACACCTACACTAAGATCTCGAATGGTAGACACTAATCTTACTTATAAATGAAATGATTAATGACTCACAATGAAGGAGCCAAACCCCTTGACTTAGGTGCGGCTGCAGAAGAAGCATCTCCTTTGCATGGAATGTTCCAACTCGGCTGCTGTTTGTGGTGTTTGTGTGTGTCTTGATGGCAAAGGCCCAACCCACTGAAAAATCTAGCATAAGATGACTCACAATATTATAACAGGAGTTAGAGTCATCGTCTTTTACTTGAAACCCATTTCATTTAATTTGCTCTTGACTCTGTATAAAACCACTTAAAAGCGCTATGCAAATTAATATAAAATACATTTATAATACATTACAAATAGCTTCTACAAAACTCATGTATTTTTTCTTTACCCTTATAACAATGAAGAAGTTTGCTGTGGTGGATAATGCTTTTAAATCTAGTGTTTGCTTCAACTAGGATGGTTAAATAAATACTTCTTAGAAGGATACCCATCACAACTACAATTCAAACAGTGGTATTTCAGAATTCAAAGGAGAAAAGAAAAACTAAAGATATTGAAAACTATTTTTGATCATTTATAATACAACCCCATAACACTCACCGTGTGCAGTCTATGCTCGGTGATACTGGATTCCCTTGATTCTTGGGAAAGGATGATGGTCAGTGATCACAACACTGAAATCCATGTGTCTGCTCAAATGCAAACTCCCATGTAGCTGGAGCGAGTCCAGAGAAGAGCAATGAAGCTGGTGAAGGGGCTGGAGAACAGGCCCTGTGAGGAACGGCTGAGAGAGCTGGGGGTGTTTAGCCTGGAGAAGAGAAGGATGAGAGGAGACCTCATTGCTCTCTATAACTACCTGAAAGGAGGTTGTAGAGAGGAGGGAGCTGGCCTTTTCTCCTCAGTGACAGGGGGCAGGACAAGAGGGAATGGCCTCAAGCTCCGCCAGGGGAGATTTAGGCTGGAGATTAGGAGGAGGTTTTTCCCAGAAAGGGTCATTGGGCATTGGCAGAGGCTGCCCAGGGAGGTGGTTGATTCACCTTCCTTGGAGGTGTTTAAAGCACGGGTAGATGAGGTCCTGAGGGACATGGTTTAGTGTTTGATAGGAATGGTTGGACTCGATGATCTGGTGTGTCTCTTCCAACCTGGTTATTCTATGATTCTATGATACTATTCTATGGTCAATGCGCAGGAATCTCAGCAGATAAAAATGAATTCTATTCTTAATTAAAATCACAATAAAACACTTTTATATGAAAGGAACAATGTGACATTAAGCCATTTTCTGAGCCATGTTTTTAGGTTGTGTTTTTCTGAGGTTAAAAACAGTCTTGTACCAAGCTATGGGAGGTAAGCTCCTTTTTTCCGTGTCTTTGTGATGTATTGCTCTACTATTTGGGCAGTGGAAGAGGTGATCTGTGCAGGGTGGAAGCCCAGGCCCCCAGTAGCGTGTGCTTCCCATGACCAGTACTAGGGGCTTTTACATTCAACTCATAATACCTGCATTTTCCCTTTCATGAGCCATCAGTGTTCTCAATCAGCTGTTGAGTCTGCTGACTGCTTCAAAACACCAAGCACTATCGAGGCAGAGATAAATGCTGTCTTCTGTAGTATTTTATGGTTGATCAAGACTTTAGATAAATATAGACCATTAATCTAGGTTGATGTGTTACGTATGAAGTGTATAATTAACTGAAAACCTCAGTATTCATTGCAAATTTCCCTTGTTTTTAAATGGGAACTAAAATAACCCTTACTGAAATAACCAAGGCCAGGTTGGATGGGACTTTGGGCAGCCTCATCCAATGGGAGGTGTCCCTGCCCATGTCAGGGGGATGGAAATGGGTGGGCTTTGACGTCTTTTCCAACTATTCTATGATTCTGTGATTCTATGCTAGGAAGAGTTGCAGAGATGGGAAAGTATGTTTAAAAGCTAGGGAGGCATCTCACAGAGTGGGCTTCTCTTCAGCTGGGGGTGAAGGCACAGCACTGATGTAAAATGATGTCTTAAGTTTTTATTAACTTTTTACGTGTCCCACACTGAGAAAAACCTTACTTTTTCTCCATCTAAATGAAATCTTTATTCTAAGGAGATTATTGTGTCGGTATCTATGCAGCTTGTTTTCTGGGAACACTCAAGGCTTTCACAACTTGTTCCTTCTTGTTCTGAGAGCTGGCAATCGAGCAGGCAGCATAAGTGATCTGTGGGCCACTTTTATGAGAAGTGGAGCAAATATAAAGAAGGCAGGTGCAAAAAAATAACCAAACCAACAGTGCACACTTACAGAAACCTGCTTCTGTTGTCAAAACTGTGCTGTGAAAGCAATCTTGTTACTCATACCATCACCATTATTGCGGTTGAAATAGGAGACTGGAGTGCTCTGTTTCTTTTTCTGGTATGGTCTTTTATTTTTCATGGATTTTCTGTGCTGCTAAGAGCAACGGACGATATTGGTTTCGTTGCATTGTTTTCATTGCACTCAAATTAAGAGAAGAATGTCATGACCTTGATCATGCTCCCACTAAGCATATTGGAAATGGAAAGTCCCACTGATTTAGGAGGATTATGGTGTGTTTTTTTTTTTTTTTTTTTTTTTTACACTGCTTCAGTTTTATTATTAATTAAATGTTCTTTCAAGAAACAATAGGTGAGGTAATATAATCCATTTTGCAGACTTTTCTTTTGGAGAGCACAAGGAAACCAGTGATTCTAAGTGTCTGAAAAGAAATACATTATTATTTGCAGTGTCTTGTAGTTAATTCAAAGACAAACTTGTACTGAGTTTCCCAAAGCTGGTCCCATTTTGTGATCTAGGGAATTTGGAGTGCTACCAAATGACATCATTAATTTTGAACCATGTGATAGCTAATAGTTTTATTTCTCTCTTTTGCAATTATTTAAAGGTTCTGCTACGTAAAAGTGAGAAAATAGTTTCTCTAGAAATAAACAAAAAGTTTAAGGACTGACTTGTTCACTAAAGCTTATGTGTCATTTTATTCTTTTGGAGTTTTGTTTTAGTTGTTTTTTCAATGTGAGTCCGGTTTTCAGTAGCATAGGATTTCAGTAGCAAAAGTTTCAGACTCTTGTAACTCTAGTTGGGTTTGCTAGGATGAGTGTTGGCTCAATTTCTTTGAAAATACGTTCTCACTTTTCTCAGGGCAGACAGAAACACATTCTGCCCTGAGAATCGCAGGATCTAAAAGCCAAGCACCACAGAGCAAAACCAAAGGACAATGTTGAAGTTTTACAGTAATTTGAAACATTAAAGGATAATGCTTAATGGTACAGGATAATGCTTAATGTGCCTTAAAAATGTTAATAGGCAAGATTGGTGTAAATTGGGTAACCGATCAAGAGCATTGTGGTTGGCAATGGAATTTCTCAGGATGAAAGTGTAAAGAGGTAAATGGATGGGGCTAAGGGTTTTGTTAAGAAAACTGACAGCAGCACTTATCTGAAAGTTGAGCTTCAGTACAGTTTGAACAAGACTTCTGTAAAGCCCACTAATAATACTACTTATCTCCCAGGTTAAAGTGATGGTTTTTGTGACTGAACTTGTTTCTGTACAGGTTCTGACATGCGATGAAGGTTTTGATGCAGAATGACTAAAAACTTGTAAGGCAGTAGAAATGAACTTCCTCAGGTGAAAGAGTGCTAAGAGAAAAGTGAATTTAACCTCCTGAAGAGCAGTGGAAAGTACAAGGCATGATAATACAGTGGCAATGCACACGAATTAATATACACAAGACAATAGACATATATATAGGGGATGGCTAGAAACTTCAGTTTATAGATAACTGCAACACTGGCAGTTCTTTTTTTATCTACTGCTTCTGTAGTGGTCACTTGATTTGAGGTCACTTAGCACTGATCTCACAATATTTTAATGGAGTCCTTTTTTAAGGAAAACTGGTGCTTTATCCATCTGTGTTCTTGGTTTCATTTACTAATAACAGCAGTGATTTAAAACCACTGAAGAGTTGTAATCAAGTGTTACTGTTTTTATTTGACAGGCCGGACCTGATAGACATGAATACCGTTGCTGTTCAAAGCAACCTTGCAAATTTAGAAAATGCTTTTTTTGTAGCAGAAAAACTTGGTGTTGCCAGACTTCTGGATCCTGAAGGTAAGAAACCTGCAAAGGGCTTTGTTGCAAACCCCCTAACATTAAAATAAAATTCAGTTTGCTTGTAGATTGTAGTGTATTTGTGGGCATTCTTACAGTTACATGTTGAAGTGCTGATCTTTCTTGCTCTTTTAGATGTTGATGTTTCCTCACCTGATGAGAAGTCAGTAATAACTTATGTGTCATCGCTTTATGATGCATTTCCCAAAGTACCAGAAGGTGGTGAAGGCATCGGTGCAAATGTAAGTAGGAGGAAAAATATACTTGTGAAGTGTGTGAGCTTCATTAATATAATTTTTGATATCAGCTCTAGAACATTAGCAGCATCTTCTATAGGACTACTGTCACACTTTTCTTTGACACGATTTTCTGTGCTGAGATTTTAGAGGTTCAGCAGCTCTTTCATGTTCTGGGCATGAAAATATTTATGCAAAGAGCTTAACTGAAAACAATATACCTGAAGTTGGAGAAAGGCCGACTCAAAGTTCTTTCTTTCCAGTCATGGACCTATAAGTTGTGCCACTCTTAATTCTTGTCAATTTTAAGTTTTTAAACAAGAAAGTTTTGCGGTTTCAATGTAATTATTTGGGACAAAAACTGATGTGTAAAAATCATGTCTTTGGAAGCTTTAAGTGAGCTGTAGTGAGCAAGTAGATATTGTTTCAGAATGGGAAGGTTTAGAAATATCATTTCTAGGTGTGTGTAGACCTCAGACTTCAGAGATAAAGCAAAAATGAACTCTCAGATGTATTTTCTGTAACCTGAGTTGTGCTTTGGTAGGATGTTGAAGTCAAATGGATTGAATATCAGAATATGGTGAACTACCTCACGCAGTGGATCAGACACCATGTCACAATAATGTCTGACAGAACATTTCCCAACAGTCCAGTGGAATTGAAGGTAAGATGTGATGTCTTAAACTCCTTGGAACTCCTTTATCTTCCTGACTCAAAGCGTGCTTGAAAAAATGAAGTGCTTGTTCATTTATACAATCAAATCAAGTGTAGAACAGTACTACTTAACATTTTCGAAGTACAATAAATGCCTTACTGTCATATGAATAATCCAAAACAGCAGCTTGATTGCTGATTGTTTTTGTAGATCTCAAGTGGAACAGTATAAGAAAGTAAACTTATTAAGAATATTAGGAGAGTATTTAGAGAATACAGTTATATTCATTGCAAGTAAAAACTGATGTTGTGTTTTATGTTTCTGTAGGCACTTTATAATCAATATTTACAATTTAAAGAAACAGAAATTCCACCAAAGGAAACAGATAAATCAAAAATTAAGCGTCTATATAAACTGCTCGAGGTAAGTTTTATCATGCTTTTAAATATATAGAAACTCCCTTCCTGTGACTAAAAATAAGAAATATGTATGCTTTGTTAAGGTCTGGATAGAATTTGGACGCATCAAACTTCCTCAAGGCTACCATCCAAATGATATAGAACAAGAATGGGTAAAGCTTATTATTGCTATGGTGGAAAGAGAGAAGACCCTTCGGCCTGAAGTGGAGAGGTATGCTAACGGATATTGGACAGGCTTGGTTAATGTATTTGCTGTTGTTTTAACCCATAAAGGAAATTTGTGAATGTCGTCTTCCATGATATGCCGTTGGACACTGCCCAGCGGTCCAGCCTGTTTAGGTCCCTTTGCAGAGCCTCCCTACCCTCCAGCAGATCAACACTTGCACACAGCTTTGTGTCATCTGCAAACTTGCTAAGGGTACACTCAATGCCCTCATCCAGGTCATTGATGAAGACATTGAACAGGACTGGACCTAGCACTGAGTGCCTCTTTTAGTGGTACCTCTTTTGAGTTCTGTAGCAGACACAGATTGCTATCCATCCATTCATTAATTAAACCCAACTTTACTTTAGGTTAAATGATTTGTGGGGCTTCTACCTGCAGGTACCTATAGACACCTGGTTCTGGGTTCATTCTGCTTGACTTTAAGTATACAAAGAAGACAACGTAAAATCTGAATCACATTCTAGAGAATCCTTGCACACACTTTCTCGTGACCATAGCGTGATCATTGTGTCTGGTTTAAGCACCTGAAATAAAGTGTGAAGAATCCAGACCACTGTGTAGAAAGTCCTTAGAAAGACAAATTTTAGCAAGAGAACATCCCAAAGACAGTCAGAGTTGATTAAATGTATGTCACGCTTACAAAAGCAGGACTGAAATGGTAGATTCAGTGTGAGGTGTTGGTTCACAGCATCCTGCTAGGAAATAAGTTCCTCTGGAGTAATACAAAGGTATCTTCACCATGCACAGCAGAACACTGGAAAGCAGTAGAAATACAGCCTGCTAGATCTTGTAGGTTAATCTGTCCTGACCTGCCAAAAGCAAAGTTAGTGCCTGCCTTTGAGAAGAGGAATTCTATTCATACTTGCAGAAAGCTGGATTATCTTTGTTGACAGTGTGAGTAAATGACATTAGCTTATTTCCTTTTTATTCAGATGAATTGAGCACAGATCAATAAACATAAACTTCTTGTTCTATTTCAGGATTGGTAAACATGTTTTGATAGGAATGGTTGAACTTGATGATCCTGTGGGTCACTTCCAACCTGGTTATTCTATGATTCTGTGATTCTGTGTTTAAAGTGACAGAGCATATGGTGAGACCACTATACGTGATGGTCACTGTAAAATGAGAGAGCAAATTTGATGAAGTGATTCTGGCTTAGTGATCAAGCTAAAATTGTAAGATAATCTGGACACAAGAACTTGATCCATATTTGTTTTGTTGTTTGCTAGTGTACCTCATGAATATGAGATATTGATACAGCTTCTGGTGTGGGATTTGATTGTAGCAAATACAGGACCTTAGCTAATACTGAAATTTGTCAAATACTGTAACTTTACCAGCAGGAATGGTGAATACATCTGAAAGTATCAAGACAGATTATAGAATCATAGAATGGTTTGCATTGGAAGGGACCTCAAAGCCCATCCAGTTCCACCCTCTCTGCCATGGGCAGGGACACCTTCCATCAGACCAGGCGACTCAGGGTCCCATCCAACCTGGCCTTAAATACTTCCTGGGGCAACCTGTGTCAGTGTCTCACCACCCTCATGGTGAACAATTTCTTCCTAATGTCTGGTATAAATATTCCCCTTTCCATTTTAAAGCCACTCCTCCTCATCCCATCACTCCATGTCCTTGCAAGCAGTCCCTCCCCAGCTTTCCTGTAGCCCCTTCAAGCACTGGAAGGTCACTGTAAGATCTTTTCAAGAGCCTTCTCTCCTCCAGGCTGAACAATCCCAACTCTTTTAGCCTGTCCTCATAGCAGAGGTGCTTCAGCTGTCTGAGCATCTTTGTGGCCTCGTCTGGACCTGTTCCAACAGTTCTATCTCCTTCTTATGCTGGGGATTCCAGAACTGGACACAGGACGCTGAGTGGGGTCTCATGAGAGCAGAGTAGAGGGGGAGAATCCCTTCCCTGACCCTACTGGCCACGCTGCTTTTGACGCAGCCCAGGTCGCAGTTGACCTTCTGGGCTGTGAGTGCACATTCCCAGCTCACATTGAGTTTCTCATCACCCAGCCCCACCAAGTCCTTCTCTGCAGGGCTGCTCTCAGTCACGTCATCCCTCAGCCTCTATTGAATCTGCAGACTGTCCTGACCCAGATAGACAGTGTGTGGCCCGATTGGTTTAAGGGATCAAAATTAATATGATGTCAGTAAGGAGAGTGCCAAACTGAGCTCTTGTGTCCCAAACTAACAGAGCTTGGCATTACTGCAGCATCTTCTGTGTAAACACAGTCAGCTTACAGTGTTAGTGTGATTTTCAGGAGGTCCTAAAAGCAGGGGCTGAAAGGCTGAAAGAATCACCCTGAACCCAAATTCTGAGTTAAAGTTTGAGTTTAATGGCCGTGATCAGATTTTACTTACTTGTTTAGCAGTTGAAATGACAAGAAGCAATTAGCTCTGTACATGGAAGAAGCTGAAGGGGAATTTGCAGGAGGGCAAATGAATGTTGTTTAGTGTTTGATAGGAATGGTTAGTGTTTGATAGGAACGGTTGGACTCGATGATCCGATGGGTCTCTTCCAACCTGGTGATTCTATGATTCTGTGATTCTAATGAATGGGACGGGGCAGTTAGCAAATGTGCAGATTTAGAAAATGGAGTCACAGTGGTGTGTTGGATGGTGTACAGGTGTCTCAAATGAAATTGATATGAGCTGATTAACCATGGTATTCCCCTAGTTCTATTGTGTAGTTCCATGTGAAGGAAAAACAGGCAGGCCAGCCTGGAGGCGTTTAGTACCGTACTATGGGGTGTGGAGTTGTCACTTCAGTCGTTTTTGAAACTTTTCATAGAAGGGACTGAGAAACACTACAGAGACTTCCTTAAATTCTTATTTGGCTTATAGACAGCCAGTGACACTTAAATAAAATATTTGGCACGTGTGTTTCCTAGAGACGCCCTACTGTTGCTGCCTAGTCTGTACTTGCAAAGCTTTAATGCAAGGTAGGGAAGCCAAAGCCAAGGTAGCATACGTAGCCCCAGGTAAAATCCTTTGAAGAGCTGGCATTATGTTAATTGCCATTTTGAATATGCATGCTGAAGCATATTTAAAGGAAGAGTGCTAGGTGTTTCAAAATCCAGTAGTGAAATTTCATCCCTAGAAGCTGTGCTTTTTGTAGGAGTTTCATCTTTTCATTTTTCAGCAAATGTAGACAGCCAGAAGAATCGTACTCTGGATGTAAAAATGAACAGCAGTAGTTATAGCTACCATAGCAGTGATTCGCTTTTCAGCAACAGTACGAGTGCTCGAACCAGCGTTGACTCTAATGAGAATTTCCTTTCTGTTAATTGTGGTCCCACATTGATAAAATCTTGCATAAGCTTTGGTAATGACACCTTAGAAGGAAGCAGGTAACTTGGCATATTTATTTGTGCTTTGTGTTAGATGCTGGGGTTCTGTATGTTTGTTTTTTTAAAGTCATGCGATTTTTCTAGTAAGTATAAATAACATTAATACTTATTTATTTTTCTGAAATATCCTGGCATCACCTAGGTTGGAAATGCTGCAGCAGATTGCAAACAGAATCCAACGGGACAGCCGGAGCTGTGAGGACAAACTAATACTTGCCCGAAATGCTCTGCACTCTGTAAGTTGGTGATTTTACCTGTCTATGTTCATGAACTTAGTGCAGTTGATTGGCTACTTAAAAAAAATTCTTTTGTATTTTTGAGTGCATGTTTAATAGCTGCTGCTTTTATTTTCCTTGTACTGTTATTTTAATTGAGCATTTCTTGAAGAAAATACCAAAAATTGCCTAGAGTGAATTCTGTTAGTAT
Source organism: Coccyzus lansbergi (assembly GCA_033558105.1). NCBI lineage: Eukaryota > Metazoa > Chordata > Aves > Cuculiformes > Coccyzidae > Coccyzus > Coccyzus lansbergi. The sequence goes on from JAUMJK010000012.1 coordinate 1,537,945, forward strand.
TTTTTTTTGATTGTTAGATAAAATATTTCACAATTATTTCAAGATCTGAAAAAGCTCTTGTACAAAAAACCCCCAGGATTTCTTATAGTATATTTATCTTCAGTTTAGCTGCAGGGCTTAGTGTCTCTCTCTTCTTTATTCAGGACACCAAAAGATTAGAGTCGGGACTCCAGTTCCAACACGAAGCAGAGATAGCTGGCTATCTTCTTGAATCTGAGAACCTTCTCCGCCAGCAAGTGATTGATGTCCAAATTCTTATTGATGGAAAATACTATCAGGCAGACCAGGTTGTACAAAGGTACTTTACAGTATTTGTATGACTAAATAGATGTCCCAAATATGGATACCCATTATTGACAACATTTTCAAACCTACCTCTCTATGGATGAACTTCTCAATCTGTCACTGGGCGCACAAATAAAGGTTATCAGGTGTTCCGGTGGGTATATTGCTCACAAACGTTGTTGAAGACAAGAAGAGCTGTTTGTACTGTCCTGTGAAAGTGAAGTTGTTCAGCGGAACAGGACTTTAATGTTTACTAACATGAATGTAAAGATGTCGGCTTGTTTTATTTCACCTGAGACACTTTTAGATTTCACCAACTTTGATTTTAAAGAGGAGATGAGATTTCTGGTGAAAGCTGCAGATATCTTTGGTAACATTATATAGGGTAACATTAGTTTTTCTGTGGGAGTGTGTACATGGTCTTAGCAGAAAGCTGCATTTATACAGCATAGTCCAATCTTATGAAGCAGTGGCTTCAGAGTTTTTGGGGATTTGTTCTGGACTGGGTGAGATCAAGCACATAGGAGATCCTTGGCAGTGAACTGCGAGTGTTTGATGTACTGCAACATGTAGTATCTTGTAAGAGTTCTGTCTTGGTAGTGCCCATACCACACCAGGTTTCTGGTTGTTGCCCAATTAATCCATCTGTTATCTGTTTTTATATGCACATGTAGACATTCCCTATGCTTCATTATAAATGTTTATTTATAAATACAGGTATACAGCTCAAGTGTAAGAAATCATGTGAATTGATATTACTATTCAGTTCACGATATTGCTATTCAGTTCACGATGCTAAACCTTAATCATAAGCATTCATTGAAATTATTGTTTTATATATGTATATTTATTTAATTTCTTTTATTTTAATAGAGTTGCAAAACTTCATGAGGAACTGATGGCCATACGGACCGAATGTTCTTCCATCTACAACAAGGGGCATGGACTGACAACAGAGCAGACGAAGCTGATGATATCGGGAATAACTGAAAGCTTAAACTCAGGATTTACAACAAACTTAACCCCTGAATTAAATACTGCAATGACCCAAGGTTTAACACCTACTTTGACTTCTTCTAGCTTGACTTCTGGCCTTTCATCAGGTCTTTCTTCCAGACTGACACCAACCATCACTCCTGCTTACACACCAGGCATTCCACCACGGTTAATTCCAAGCTATGTGACAGGAGTAGACAGTGGGACTCTGCAAACACTGAAACTGATGCAAATAAGAAAACCTCTTATGAAATCAGCTTTTGTGGATCAGAATTTGACAGAAGAGGAGGTAAACATGAAATTTGTCCAGGACCTGTTGAGCTGGGTGGAAGAAATGCAGGTAACTATCACAATGGCAACAGTGTGCTTCTAGTGATTATGTTCACTCATTGTAGATCATAGCTAATTTTTCCATCTTCTTTGTAAGGTGCAACTTGATCGAGCAGAATGGGGTTCAGATTTACCAAGTGTTGAGAGCCATTTAGAAAATCACAAAAACGTCCACAGAGCTATTGAGGAATTTGAATCCAGCCTTAAAGAAGCTAAAATTAGTGAGGTACAGCACCATATCCTGTATTTCTTGTTGAATTTTAGAACTGTGCTTGTGTTCCACAGTCTTACTGATATCTAGCTGACATATCATGACATTGGAGATCTAAGGTTTTAACATATCTAACCTTTCTGTTATCTTTTGACCTCATGTACCGAAAACAGATCCAAATGACTGCCCCTCTTAAACTCAGTTATGCAGAAAAATTGCACAAACTGGAGAGTCAGTATTCAAAACTCCTGGTAAGTTTCTCACACCTCTTTGATGTTCAGCTTTTCAGTCTACCTCAGCTTTGATAAGGAACGAGCTTTACATCCTGATTTATATAAATCTTTTTTTTCCTTCTTCTTCTTAATAAAGAACACCTCAAGAAATCAGGAAAGGCATTTAGATACTCTTCACAATTTTGTCTCTCGTGCTACTAAAGAGTTGATATGGCTGAATGAAAAAGAAGAGGAAGAGGTTGCATATGACTGGAGTGAAAGAAACCCCAATATAACAAGAAAAAAGGAATACCATGCAGTATGTATTGCTAATATAACCCAGAGGGAATTATCTTTCAGAATTTAGGAAATTTTAAAAACATTTCTATCTTTTTTTGTTTTTGTCTGGAAAAAAAGGAATTAATGAGAGAACTTGATCAAAAAGAAGAAGTTATTAAATCAGTACAAGAAATAGCTGAGCAATTGCTTCTTGAAAATCACCCAGCCAGGCTAACCATTGAGGTAAGTTAGTAAAAATGGCACACAGACAAGAAAATAGTTTTGTGAATCTAGAGTTATTGATACAAATTGCATTGACAAGCTTAGGACACAGAATAGTTCTTAGGTGTTTTCTCTCCTGTTGAGTTGAAAGGAGTTGTTCAGTAGAGCTTTTCTAGTCACTTACTGTATGTATTCCTGCTATGGTTTAGAGTGCGTTTCATAACTTTTTTCTCAGTGACTTATGAAACTTGTTTCACTGTTAGAGATCTAACCAGGTCGTGTGATTTACCTCAAATTTGAATTAAACTCTGTATTATAAAGGTTTGCATGAAATGTACTGTAGCTCGTAACAAGTTTCCAAGAGGAATGTAAAATGCTTTTGCCTGTAGATCTACAGGAAAAGAGTAAATACAGACAGTGGGTGGTAAGATGGAAACAAAAAAGCTGTTCTATTACGTAAGAATGAAAAAAAGGTCAGGGGTGGGGGGAGGATTTTGTGGTTCTTCAGTTCATTGAACTTAATATCTGTGTGAATTTGAAAGAGGAAGAGAACTCCTTTCTTTCCTTTTCATGACGTTTACTTTGATCAATAAATTACCTTTTATGTAATGCAGGGAATTCCATGCTTTAAAAGTATTTGCTGTTATAACAGGTTCTTACCAGTGTAATATAATTGAGAATGTTAAAAATAGGTATTATGAAACTAAGCTGTCACAGTGAAGGTGATTATGCAGGTTATGATTTCTGAAATAATGCTATATTGAGACAGTTTAAAATAACAGAAATGGGGTTTTATGCATTTTTTATGCCTACAGAAGAATCTCTGCATTAATGCATCAGTTTGAAATTATTTAAAGGCAATGGAAAAACTCCTTTCAATTCCCTAAGAATCACATGGAATTGAAAAATTGAGACTTTGAGCCGTTTTTCTCAAAGTCAAGAGTGCCCTCTGCTGGTGGCCGCACTCAGCTCAGTCTCAGAGGCATCAGTTCCAGTAGGATTCGTTCCTTAAAGTTCTTGTACAACTGTTACACAAAATTATACACTGCAGCGAGTCCTGATTAATTATTTTTATTGTGAATTCAGTGTTGCTGTAATATCTGATTTGTATCTGACTGAGGATCCAGCTATTTTGAATGAGTAAATGGAAACATTTGTCCAGAGAAGGTCAATGAAGCTGGTGAAAGGACTGGAGCACAAGTCTTAGGAGGAGCAGCTGAGGGAACTGGGGTTGTTTAACCTGGAGAAGAGGTGGCTGAGGGGATACCTTATCACTGTCTACAGCTCCCTGAAAGGAGGTTGTAGCAAGGTGGATGTTGGTCTCTTCTCTCAAGTGACAAGTGGCCTCAAGTTGCACCAGGGGAGGTTCAGATTGGAAGTTAAGACAAATTTTTTCACTGAAAGGGTTCTCAGGCACTGGCAGAGGCTGCCCAGGGAGGTGGTAGAGTCAGCATCCCTGGAGGTGTTTAAAAGACATAGGTGAGCTTAGGGAGATGGTTTAGTAGTGGACAGGTGTGGTTGAACGCAGTGATCTCACAGGTCTTTTCCAACCAAGCAATTCTATGATTCTAGACTAGCTTAGACTGGGAGAGCTTCAGGAGATGTAGTTCAGCCCCTGCTTAAGACAGCGTCAGGGCTTTGTTTGGCTTAATCATGTGAGTGCCCAAGAATGTGGTGATTTCATCCCTTCTCTGTTTGAGTTTTCTGATGTTTGCCTGTGCTGTAGCAACTGTTTTTTTTCTCATGTCCAATTGGAATTTTCTTGCTACAGCTGTCCTAGGTGAGGAAGTCAGGTTTAGATGCTTGTGTTTGCTACATTACTTTAATGTTTCCTAATTTCTAGAAATGTATGCATTTTTTATTTTAAATTTCCTTTTGTAAAATCTTCTTGTTTCCTCTAAAGGCCTATAGAGCTGCAATGCAGACACAGTGGAGTTGGATTCTTCAACTCTGTCACTGTGTTGAACAACATTTGAGAGAAAATGCTGCATATTTTGAGGTAAGAATAGGAAATGTTTTGAGTTAAGAGCATAACAGAGAAGCCCCACTGAAACTGCTGGCTGCTTTCTCACAGCAATTCCTGGATAGTCATTTGTCATATGCAGTCACTGGATGATGAGCCATACTCCCACACCATTGCCATTCCTGTATTGTCTTCACTAGGGTTTTATCAGTTCACAGAGGATGAAAAATCAGCCTGATGTTTTTTTCAGAGTGCTGCAGCTGCAAGCTGAGGCTCTCAGGATGAAGCAGTGTTCTCTCCTCATCATAGACAACTACTGTCAATACAGCTTGTGCAGATGATGTAGAGTAGAGAGTGGTTAATAGTAGCCAAGGGACAACATATTCTAGGTGTTTTTGCAGAACTATCCCAATAACAATGGAATGTAAAGCATTAATAATAAATGGAACAGAGGACACCCTGAAAGCAGACATATCCAGCAAAACACCATTCTGATTATCATCCACTTATTTACTCAGCAAGTGATACAGCACTCGGGTACATGCATGAGAATGGAAGGCTTAAGGGTTTCTCAGTTACGCGCACCAGGATTGAAGTTTTAAGAGTTTTTGGATAAAAAAGTCTCCTTTTTAATATTTAAATTATAAAGATTAGTTCTTTGTGTCTTCTGGGTTGGGTAAGGTTGAAGAGTTAGGGGACTGATGCTGGGATGAGGTGCCTTTGGACTGAGAAAGGTGAGAACCCAGAGTCGGGAAATAGACACTGGAGCAATTTGGGCTCCTGGTATTAGGTGGAAGAAATGAGAACTGTGGATTTGAGAAATGAGGTTTCCACGTAGAACTGCCAAGTGTGGCAGCTCTCTTCCCTCCTTCACAGAACTTTTGCTCTAGTGGCCTTGCTGAAGGTCACAGCTAGCTTGATACAGTTTTAGACTTTGTCTGCTTTTTATATATGACAGTAACTGTAATTCCAACGGAAGCAAGAATCACTTCAGAAAACATTTGCACTGCAGGAACAGTAATTAACTAAAGTTCAGTAACTGCTGAATTAATTTTGCATGTGGATACTTCCAAGAATAACTGGTGTCAGAGCCTTACTGAACAGCACAATGAGACATGAGATCACGTTGTGTGCTACAGTGGTCACTTCAAACTGCTAAAAAAGATAATTTTAAAATAATAAGCGCTTAAAGAAAACTTCATATTGTAGCTGTTTGTATACTTTTTAGATTGTTTCAAAATAACCCAGATATTTATTCCATCCTAGTTTTTCACTGATGCCAAAGAAGCCATGGAATATTTAAAGAATTTGAAAGATACCATATACCGGAAATACAGTTGTGATAGGTCAAGCAGCCTTCATAGGCTGGAAGACCTTGTCCAGGAGTCTATGGTAAGAATTCAAGGACCTGTTTAATGTGAGTTACAGTTACACAAGAAATGTGTTCATTATGACTGGATATAAAATATGCATATTAAAATAACTCATTTGAAATGAAGGAGTGTGAAAAGATATGTTTCGTAGAATTTATAATTAAATAATTGCATCTACTCATGTATAGTGACTATTCTTATACACTTAAAATATAGTGTTATTTGTTTCTTCACATTTTCCATAACAGATGTTGTGGGAAACCAGTGACTTCTGAAAGATATTTTGTTCTTGTAGAATGCGTTACTTTAAGGAACACAGTAAAATAAGTCAGAAAAAGAAAGCATAACAGGATCAAAGAAACTGCGCTGCATTCTGGCCATCTCTTACAATGTGTTCTTTTACTAACTGTTTTAGGAAGAAAAAGAACAACTCTTGCAGTATAAGAGCACAGTAGCAGGCCTTGTGGGGAGAGCAAAGGCAATAATTCAGCTGAAGCCAAGGAACCCTGACTGTATACTCAAAACATCCATCCCAATTAAAGCCATCTGTGACTATAGACAAATTGAGGTTAGAAACTTGATTTTCTTCAAATCAATTACAGACATGAGAATTCAGTTAAAGTTTCATTAATTACCATGTTCTTGGAGAACGTTAGGCTCTAAATTTCTTCCACCCTAGTAAACAAGAGCCAATCCTTGTGTTTAACATTGTTTTTGTTGTTCTCTTGCTTATTTGTTGACATCACTTGCAGAAGTTCTTTGCTTAGCTCATTAAATTGCTCTGCTTTTCTGTTAATACTAGATAACAATTTACAAAGATGATGAGTGTGTGTTAGCAAACAACTCCCATCGTGCTAAATGGAAAGTCATTAGTCCAAGTGGTAATGAGGCCATGGTGCCATCTGTATGCTTTACAGTTCCTCCACCAAACAAAGAAGCAATAGATACTGCCAACAGGTAAGGACAAAACAAAATCTCCTGTTTCCTTTTTATGAAGCTTGGATCAAAATAATGTGTAGCATTTTTTTCCAATTTCATGGGCTAACTTGGGTGTAATGGTATCTTTTGTGTTTCAGAATTGAACAGCAATTTCAGAATGTTCTTGCCCTTTGGCATGAGTCACATGTAAACATGAAGAGTGTCGTGTCCTGGCGTTACCTGACAAACGAAATTGAAGCTGTTCGAGCTGGCAACGTTGCCTCGGTAAGTGCTATGACTAGCAAGGACCTGTTAACCATTTGGTGGGAAGTCGTAGGCTAATGCTTCCCAGAAATATCATGTGGTCAGCAATTTGCAGCAGGCCTCATCTTCCTTGTGGGAATAGCTGGCGGTGGCCATGCTGGGTACCACTGTGCAACATTCTACCATGATCTGAGTAACCTTTGCACATATGTATTTGTGGAAGGAACAGAGATGTTGTATTATGGAAACTACCTGTAGTCTTATTGCACTAATCTCCCTGGTCTCCTGTTGTGTCAGCAGAGGGACGGGATCTTGAAAGCAATTGAACAGTGTCTAAACCCGAATTTTATTCTGGATGAGTCTGCCTTTCTGCATTTGTGCTATATCACCTGGGGAGATTTGCTTTGTTAGGCTGAAGTTAAGCTTCATGGAAAAATCCCAGACATTATTGCCTTACGGCTGCAACATCTTGCTTAAAATGGACCAGCTGTGAAGTGACATTATTTAGTCTTTCAGGCTGAAGGCAACTGAACACTCATTCCTCTGTAATGCATTTTTTTTCATTCTTATCCATGTCTATAACTCAAGATGTTAACTGGGATCGATTTGTCAGAAAAGTAATAGTGATATATATCAAAATACTATTCTGTCTGGCTACAACAGTGTGTGAGATCACTGAATTACATGATATTAGATGTATAGTTTACTACGTTAGCGTTAGAGACTGAGAGAGTTGGGATTGTTCAGCCTGGAGAAGAGAAGGCTCTGGGGAGACCTTATAGTGACCTTCCAGTATCTGAAGGCGGCCTACAAGAAAGCTGGGGAGGGATTTTTTTGCAACAACCTGTAGTTATATGAGAAATGGCTTTGAACTGGAAGGGGGAAGATTTAAATGAGACGTTAGGAGGAAATTCTTCACACTGAGGGCAGTGAGACACTGGCACAGGTTGCCCAGGGACGTTGTGGATTCCCCCTCCCTGGAAGTGTTCAAAGCCAGGTTGGATGGGACCTTGAGCAGCCCAGCCCAGTGGGAGGTGTCACTGCCCATAGCCTTTAAGGTGCCTTCCAACCCAAACCATTCTGTGATTCCATGTTTCATTGTTTCTGTGATTATACAATATTGGGATATATCTGCCTACAAAATGTTGCAGTAACATTTGTAACACCCAAATGAACATTTTCGCTCCTAATTTCCCACTGTTGCTTTTGAAAAGAAGGGTTCTAAGATAATTCTTGAAGTCTCCCTACTCCTGTAACTATTAATGGCTTACTGTTTGTTGCCCTGTGGTGTTAGGTGGAGAAATGGTGTCTAATGTACGATTGACTTAACATAGCCCATTACTGGCATTAAAGATGGAAAAGGATTTTATAGTGAGTGTGAACTATCAACTGTTATGCCGATACCTGTCAAGTAGATTCCAACCTTGGAGCACCAAGCTATCAGAACCTCAATTCTTAGACTTTACCATCTTAGTACATATTGCCTTCTGATAAAAAGCAGTACAGGGAACTGTGTGAGTGATGCGTCACTACTGACTGTCCCTTGGATTTATAATCTGTTCCAGATAAAGACGATGTTGCCAGGTGAACACCAGCAGGTTCTAAGCAATTTGCAATCTCGCTTTGATGATTTTGTGGAAGATAGCCGGGAGTCCAAAATCTTTACAAGCTCTGATACCGCTCAGCTGGAAAGGGAAGTCAATGTTTGCAAGCAATACTATCAAGAGCTTCTGAAATCTGCAGAAAGAGGTAAAACTTCTCTGAGAAGACTAGAAAGATGCCCTCAGGAGAGAGACTGTAGTTCTTGATAAAACTTCTCTCATGAATTACCCATTTTATCATATCGATATTCTTAATGCTTCAGTTCTTCTGAGCAGGTAGTCATCTTTTTAGTAGTGTGCACTATTACATCGTTCAGAAGCTGTAAGATTTTTTTAACTTCGTATATGTTAAGTTATTTAGAAATATTTATGCATTATTTAATATACAGAGCACTACAAAAGATTTTCCAACCAAGAATTTATTCTGTAGCTTACCGTTTAGTCCTACCTTCCTTGTTTATGAATGTTGGAAATGCAGCTTTATTACTTTGTTGAGTTTATAGTTGAATTCAAACTTTTTTCAAGCTGTTAATGCAAGATAAGTGTCCTCAGTATTTTTGTAGCTCCACAGAATGCTTGTACTCACTGCTGTCTTAACTCCATTCTTAAATACAGTAAGAGCAGAAAGCTTAGGATATCTGCTGTAATTGACTGTCAAGTAGCTAATGACTGAAAGAAATATAGTAGTGCAAAACTGATTACTGAATTAGCACAGTTCTCTTTATTTAAGGAAAATGTATTGCCCTGTGCATCTGAAAGATGGAACTTAAAATAACTGAAAAACTCTGGAGATTTTCTGTAGTGCTTGATGTCATGTGACCGAAATAATTAGTTGCTGAGTTTAGCAGTGTCTGCATGAGGAGTGATGCCTGTGCTTGGGATGAATGGCCAAAGATGTATGCTAATTTTTCACATGTCAGCAGGTGATCTAGTAATAGCTAAGATTTCTAAAATTTGCCTTATAGCCAAATTTCAGTTGGAAACTGATGGGATTTCAGCTAGTCATGAAAATACCTGTAGAATGGTAACTTTATAGTGTTTCATAACAGGAATGGTGCAAATGGTGTGATGGCTTTGTTTGCTAACATGTGCCTTGTGTTTTCAACAGAGGAGCAGGAAGAATCAGTTTACAATCTATACATCTCTGAAGTCAGAAATATCAGACTTCAGCTGGAGAGCTGTGAGGAGCGGTTAATACAGCAGATCCGAACCCCAATGGAAAGGGATGATATGCATGAGAGTACCTTCAGGATTTCAGAGCAAGAGGTGAGCCTTTGAGAAAGGCTGTTTATCCTAGGAAGAGAGTTTTATTTTAAAACAAATGTATCTACGCCTTTTGAGTGTAACCTGGGAAGTTTGTGGTGCATCTTGAAAAGATGAGAGTGAGGCTAACCTTATGTTTGTGAAAAAAACCCATGATAATAAATGGCAACTCTGTTGGCTTCCTTTTTATGCATATATTCCTTTTCAAGTATCTTTAATGATGTCCACATGAAACAAACAAAGGAAAAGAAACCAGTACTGACGATTATGTAGAGTATACATGAAGTTTATGTAGGATAAAAGCACTGTCAATCACCTTTCATTTTACAGAAACTGAAGAAGGAGCTAGATCGACTGAAGGATAATCTGGGAGTCATCACAGCTAAATGTGAAGAGTTTTTCAGTCAAGCTGCTGGTTCAGCCTCAGTCCCTACTCTGCGTTCTGAACTCAATGTTGTTATTCAAAACATGAACCAAGTCTATTCCATGTCTTCCATTTACATAGATAAGTATGTAATAGACCATGTCCCATCATATGTTTTGGTTTACAGTTTTCTCTTCAAAATAAATTAAATATAAAGATAGTATGAATAGTATTGATCAAAAAGAGAGGTAACATAATTTTAACATTGTATGAAGGCGACGTGGAAAGGCTGTAAAACACAAGTGTTGAATGTTGTTACTGATGGTTCTGTTAACACAATTAATTTTTTTTCAGATTAAAAACTGTAAGTTTGGTGCTGAAAAACACCCATGAAGCAGAATTTTTAGTGAAACTCTATGAAACTAAGTTGTGTGAAGAAGAGGCAGTAACAGCTGACAAAACCAATATCGAGAATATGATGGGTACATTAAAGGTAAGTTGAGTGGTGCCTTTTAATGGGCAATTCAAAAAATAATAGGGAAGCAGTAGTCTAATGATAGAAAAGTGAAATAGGTGTCTTAAAACACCTGCTTTGGTTATGCTGTACTGCATAGCGCATCAGAAATTGGAGTATGTATTTGGAGGGAAGGCTATATTAGGATTGATATCTCAGAATGTGCTTTCCTACTGTTAGGAAATTCCTTGCAGCATCTGAGCTTCCAAGGGTGGGTTTTTTCTCTCTTCAAACAGTAAGATGTGCTTAAGGTAGCATAAATATTTGTTATATAAGTGTGGCCACAATAACATTCTTGCTACTGCTATGGTAGAATAATCCTAGGAGGTTTGACAGATCTCTCAGAGAAAGGGTAAGACTGATGTTCAGCATTTTGAGTGTGCTGTATATACCTCATTTTACTATAACTAACAAAATGTAGTGCTTTTTATTAGATGGAACAATCACCATCTATCTAAGAATTTCTTTGAAAGCTGTAGTTTATAAGATAATTGTGTTAATTTCCTTTCTCTTGTGATGCATCTGTTGTTGGTGATACTGTTACTTATAATTATTCCACAGTTACAGCTGATTAGTTGCTTCAGACCCATTCTGGTGCCATTGCAATGTCTGAGCAACCGAAATTAAAATATTAGTTCATACATTTTTCATTTATTCATTTATACATTTTACTCATGTAAAATACGGATTTATAAAACAGTGTCATAATTTAGGAGTTATTTACAATCTATCATTTATTGCATACTAGCAATGGAGGTCTGAAGTAGATGAGAAAAGATGTGTGTTCCACGCCTTAGAGGATGAACTGCAGAAGGCAAAGATGATCAGTGATCAGATGTTTAAAATGCACAAGGAACGTGACCTTGACTTTGACTGGCATAAAGAAAAAGCTGATCAGTTAGCTGAGAGGTGGCAAAACGTACATTCTCAAATTGAAAACAGGTTTGTATAACTTCTTATTATAATCTCTTCATGTTTTATGCTATTTCTGTTGTTTCTGAGAAAAAAATAATCAGAAAAGAATGTTAGAATAGGTCAAAATAGTTTTCTGAGCTGTTTGTGAACAGCGATCAAGGATTCTAACGTTTTCTGTGCTGTTGACATCATCTTACTTTTCTGTGGGAAGTATCTGTGACTGTTCAGCACCAAAAGAATAAAAGGGTAGAGAAGCTTTATTTACTCACAACTTACTGAGACAAAGTAGAGGCAAATTGGATTTTTTCTTTCAAAAAAAAAAAAAGGCATGTAGAAATGACTTGCTGTCCTGTGGAAATACCATCTGTTTCTCTACATAATTAGTCCTGGCAGGCTAAACAGTTGAGCTAACTCATCAGTGTTGATTGGATTCAGGTTAATTTGCTTTTAGTGACTCAAGTGCTAGGTCGGGAAGTCTGTAGCTTCCATTGGCTTCTGTGTTAAATTTATCACAACAATTTTTGGTGAAGTGCCAATGTTTTCTTTTGGTGTGCAACTGTTTTCATGTAGCCTCAGTATCCAGTTGAGATGTTGCTATAAGTTGAGCCCTTCGGTATTGCTGTTATGATGATATCTGAACGTTACTCGAATGCACATGCCCACAGATGTGCAGATAGAGTAGAACACACCTACCTGTAATTCTGAAGGAGGTCACAGGATTGTATCATCATGGAGTGAGTTGGAGATACCTTATCTATCATCTTGTTCCAGCCCCGCTGCAGGGACACCTCCCACTGGATCAGGCTGCTCAAGGCTTCATCCAACCTGGCCTTGAACAACTCCAGGAACGGGGCAGCTACAGCATCCCTGGGCAACCTTTGCCAGTTCTTCACCAGCCTTTGTGAAGAATTTCCTCCTTACATCTAGTCTAAATCTAATTTACAACCATTACAGAATCATAGAATGGAGATGTCCATACATGACATTCCTAGAAATACTTTTTTTTTTTCACTTGCTATAGGTACTGAAGGAAAAATTATGAGCAAATTAAGGAGATCTGCTCTGTACAGCCTGGATTTAAAACCTACTGTAGTTTGTAATTATAGATAACCTGAACAATAGCGTCAATGACAGTACTTTTCATGTAAAACTTCACACAACAGCCTTTCACATTTTTGTCCTTCTATTTAAGTGACAAGTATCTGTAACAGGTGTAATACTGAAATAATTCACTTGCAATTAACTAATTTAGTTGACTCTGTGTAGCACTGGTAGAAATTAAAAGACAGATGAGGATAAAGCTGACTCATTTAAAGCTGGCTGCAGAACGGCTAGATTTAAATCCACCTCAGATTTATCATCGTCTGGTAGCATGACAGAGTTTAAATGATAAATGAGGTACTGAAGTGTCCTTATTTCTTCAGAGAGCAAATGTGAACCAGGGGGAAATTCTCAACTAGAATATTCCTGAAGAAAATATACTGAAAAATTACTATTAATACCTAGTATCTTCTAGCGTAAACAGGACAGATTGTGGTAGTTGCAGCTTGTAGCTGTAAACAAGCTGCTTTCTGCAAATGTTCTCTCTGCTGCTTCATAACAACTTGACACCAATGATCATTATATGAAAAGCATGTACAAATATTGGCTGCAATTATTGTGTTCCTTTCTCTTTTTCATGGTTATTAGCTTTAAAATTTAAATAAGTATGAAACCTGATCAATACTATTTACTTGCTTGCTTTTTTCCGTCTCCTTTGAGCATCTTGAGAACAACACTAGTGCAATTCAAACTATTCCTTTCAAATCAAGCTATGAAAAGTTGTTAAATATAAGTATGTTTATCCTTAACCATGTGATCTTTTGGATTAGTAGTATCTATGGGATCTTTTGAAGTATAAGGGTCACAAAAGAACAATTTTCAGTATGGAAACCACTTTCAAGAAATAGACAGCATACTTCTCAGGTCAAACCCACGATTTAAAACTGGACTTAGCCAACCAGATCAGTTGCTTGTGTATGTTAGAATACTTAATAGATGTGGGTTTACTGTAATCCTGCTGCTTTGTGGGAGGCGTGGAGTATGCTGAGCTCCTACTTAACCTCCAGTACTGTTTTTTGCCTTCTTGATTCAAATAGATTACATTTGAAATACTCTCACTTCTTGTAACAGAATTAATTGCTGTTGCACAACCCTCCCTCTTGCCTGCTCTTTTCCCGTGCTTATAGAGTTTCAAGCGGTTTAGCTCATTGATAAGGAAGATATGCAGAATTTCTTCTCTCATAGGATTTCTCCTTGATGTCATTTATGAAAAATGAAAAGTTTTCTTCAAGCTGGGAATCTTGATATTGGAGAAGTTGATTTGCTGTTGAGTTAGTGTTATTTTAGTAGTTTATAGTGTTAGCTGTAACAGAACTATGGCACCTGCAGCCTTTAAAGCTGTGTTTGGCTGTTGTGTGGTGCTTTTTATCTTTTATAATTAACTTCTCTCCTTTGACATATCTTCTAAAATGAAATCAGGTTGCGTGACTTGGAAGGTATTAATAAATCTCTGAAGTATTACAAGGATACTTACAATTCTTTGGACACGTGGATTCAGCAAGTGGAAGAAACTCAGAGGAAGATGCAAGAAATCCATTCTGAAAATAGCAAAGCATTGGCTAAACAGCTGAACCAACATAAGGTATGAAAGCTGTCTCAGTGTAGGAAAGCACTGCTTCAGCAAATGAAAATATATCTTGAACCCAGCCACGTCAGTCTTTTTCTTGATAGAAAGTGTTTATGTCCCTCTCCCCTTATTGTAAAATTCCAAATAATCACCAGCTTTTATATTTCTTTTGTTCACAATGCAGCTAACATCATTAATGTATCACTTGATGATCATAGACATTCTATAAGCCAGGTTGTTTTGGCCTTTAAATCTGCAAGAAGAGCAAAACAAAAAGGCCTACAATTCTCTACTCTCCTTATCGCATTACTTTTTATTCAGTACTGATCTCGATAGTTATGGATGTAGAAATATTTTCATGGAGGCAGAGCTAAGCTTCATGGCGCTTCACAACAAGAAGAGAATGCAGCTTAAATAAGAGACAGAATAACAAATTATATGTATGAAGTGGTATATTCTCAGTTTTATTTTTTTATTCCCCAGCTATTCAACCTTGCATGGATTTTTCATTACTTCTGTAAGGCTGACCAAGCCAGGATATGACCTTGAGCATGTAATTGTGCATATGCGAAAATGAACATACTGTGTAAATTTAATGATGTCAGAGAAAGGAAAAATAATAGCAAAAAAAAAGCATTTTTTAAGATGAAGATTAAGATTCATATTTTACAGATGCTGGTTTCTGAGATTGAAATGAAACAAAGCAAAATAGATGAATGCCAGAAGTATGCAGAACAATATTCAGCTGCTGTGAAGGTACTAAATAACATTATACTTGGAATCCTTTTTGTTAGTGTTAGTATCATGTGGAATGCTGATAATTTTGTGTATTTTCTGTTTTACAGGACTATGAATTGCAGACTATGACCTACAGAGCTATGGTTGACTCCCAGCAAAAGTCTCCAGTGAAACGCCGAAGAATGCAAAGTTCATCAGACTTCATTATTCAAGAGGTAAATTGATTTCTTATGAAAGGAAAATGTGGGGGTTTCTGAGTCTTTGCTTAAAACAGAGTAAATGAAAGTATGGGATTTAGGTTTTATTAATGATGAAATAGGGTAACCCAAGCAAGGGGTTTGGTTTTCTTCTGATATAGATTTATGATGTGATAAATATCCTACGGATCATTATGCAGCATTTAGGTAACGAGGTGGTATGTTGTTGTTGATGAGCAAAAGTCCCTTGAATTTTAAAAAGCTATATGAGGAATATACCTCATAAATCTGTTTAGAACCTCTGGACTGTATCTTCATCACAGTTAACAGGCAGAGCTTTCAGCTTTACCATGGATAGAACTTGCCGGATCTGGACACTTTGGCAGATTCCAAGGCAAATCAGCCAAATTTGTGTGGGAAAGGGAAGTCTCTCTGCTATTAGACAGAGGAATAGTGACCAGCACTGCTTGTCCTGCTTATAACCTGTTCTTATAGAGCAGGAAGAATCAAGTGTCTGTGAAGTCAAAATACTGTCATCTGTTTCTTCTCTTTAGGGATATCCTCATACACCTGTATGATTTATTTGTGCAAGTGCACCTTGCTGGTGGCATTCAAATTTAGAATCATAAAATCATAGAATAGTTTGGGTTGCAAAGGACCTTAAAGATCATCTAGTTCCAACCCCCCTGACATGGGCAGGGACACCTCCCACTAGATCAGGCTGCCCAAGGCCCCATCCAACCTGATCTTCAGGGATGCGGCAGCCACAGCTTCCCTGGGCAACCTCTTCTAGTGCTTTACAGGTCTCATAGTGAAGAAATTCTTCCTAATGTCTAGTATAAATCTGCCTCTCTCCAGTTTATACCCATTGCCCCTAGTCCTATCACTGCAAGACTTCATAAACAACCCCTCCCCAGCTTTCTTGTAGGCCCTCTTCTGGTACTGGAAGGTCATTATAAAGTCTCCTTGGAGCCTTTTCTTCTCCAGGCTGAACATCCCAGCTCCCTTAACCTGTCCTTATACAGAAGGTGCTTCAGCCTGATCATCATTGCAGCCTCCTCTGGACCTGTTCCAATAGTTCCATATCCTTGTTATGTTGAGGATTCCAGAACTGAATCAAAATTAGGACTTTGGATTCCACAATAAGTATTTTGGAATCAAAATCAAGATTATTTCTAGAGTAATGTTTATCACTTCTATGAAAGTTAACAGAAGTGTTTCCCTCTCTCTTCCACCACCCCACCTCCGCTTTGTTTCTCTGCAGTTCATGGATTTGCGGACTCGTTATACTGCCTTAGTGACCCTGATGACCCAATACATTAAGTTTGCAGGTGACTCTTTGAAAAGACTGGAAGAGGAAGAGGTAAGTCTTCCCTTGGCAGTCAACCACGCAAAAAGAAGAGCTAGGCAAACAAAGAGCAATATACCTGTTGGAATTGTTTACATAGTTAGCAGCAGCTATGAAAGACTAAAATGCCTAATATACTCTACTATATTCAGGAATGTAGGAGTGCTAAATTAACACCATTATCATTCAGATAAGCAAAATTATTCATACATTAATTTCTTAAATTCCTTTGATATATTTAGATTTTCTTTTACTTCTGCCTTTCTACTGTATTGATTCCTTGGGGCCAAACACCATTTTATTTATGGTTAGCATTGCATGTTATTAACAAAGGTAGATTACAGAAATTGAGCAGACAAATCACTCAAAACTCAAAAAAATTGAGGAAAAGATACTTTTAAATTCATAGCTTTCTTTGAAAGTGTTTCTCTCTGAAGGAGACTGCACAGTCATTCTTTAAGGACTGTTTTAGTATAATCTATACAGTGCATATGTCTAAAATAATATGCATATTAAATGTAGTCTTGTAATTAATTGTGCCCACATTAAATGTAGTCCTAAATAAATTACATAAAATTGGAGACTGCTTTCATAAGGGTATAAATTTCAAAGTTCGTACATGAAAAATTCTGAATTCTTCAATGAATGTTATCAAATTCTGGTGCTGGCTTTTATTTATTGGCTTTATTGGCTAAAGTGGTGGAGCATATGGATGGAAATAGATAATGTTTGTTGATAATTGGCTATTATAACTGAGGATCACTATGACTAATAATGTTAGTAATATCAAGGATAAAATTGAAGCAAAGAAGAAGAATTGAAGCAAGGATCAAGAAACCTGTGAATGCTGATAGGCTTCATGTTGTTCGAGAAACTCTTGAGTTTCCATCTGCTCTGAATCTCCAGGACTGCTTTTTTGGAGTATTTTCCATCCTCCTCCACTTCTGGCAACCTTCTAAACCTTTCATTGTTTCTTTAAAGATAACCCAAGCAGGTTTCCAGGCTCAATGTGATTTGATGTTTTTTTTCTTAGTAATCAGGATAGCAAATCAGAAAATAAATAGTCATTTTCGAAGGAGGAATGGTATTTGTTTTTCTCTTCTGGAATCAGACCTATGCAGTCTGTGATTGTTTCAAGATTTTCTTCCGTGCCAGTCTTTCTTTCTAACTCTCAGTAATAGCATTAAAAATGCGCAGAATAAGAAAGAAAAAGATACCTTCCATGATATCACAGTTTAATCCATGTGCTGTCATGCTCAGAGCTTACCAGAGGAGAGTGAACTCCACCAACCTGTGAAGTCAGCTGAAGACTTTCAACGTTTGGGAAGCAATGAGGCTGTTGAATTCAGAGGGGAAAACACACCTAATGAAAGCGTGATGGATGTGGAGTATTTACAAAAAGACAACTCTTCCAGTAAACCTAAACATGCACAAAACAAATCAGAAATTGGTGGAAGAAAATTAGATGTAGGCCTATATGATCAGTTCAAAACTGACAGAAGGTTAAAGGAATTTTTAAATTTTAGCAGTCAAGAAAGACGGTTAAAGCAATTTTTAAATTTTGATGGTCAAGAAAGTAGCATTAGTGGCAGCAGAGATTATAAGCTACATACAGAGCAAGGGAATGCAATGGGTTTTGGTAATGAAATTGGAGAAGAAAAAAATGATGGAAAAGATTGTTTTGTTCTGGCTGAGAACCGTGTGAGTGTCAGTAATGATCCTGCTGAAATGATAAATGGGCAAATGGTTAATGGAGAGAGACAGAAAACAGAAGGAGTGTCAAAGAAGTTGCTTGAAGTGGAAATGATTTACAAAACTACAGGAAAAAGTTGTTCAAGGAAGACAGGGAGAGATCCTTCAGCAAAGGGAGAACATGAGATGCAACCAGAAATTAATTTTGAGCAGACAATGAAGAAAGATGAAGTTACTCCAAAAACTGGAAAACATGCCCTGGTCATCAGCCCTTACAAGGAGCAACATTTTTCACAAAGAACTCATTTTGAATGTCAGTGTAAAGAACGATACTTTACAGAAAGCAGTAGTTGTGATATCTTATACTTTGAAGACAGAGAGTTTCAAGTGTATGGTGAAGAGAATGACTCTCTTTCAGGTGTAAGGGATGCAATACTGTTAGAGAAAGCTGCATCCTCATTTAGAGAGCTGGCAGCACGTGATGGAAGTGAAAAAACAAAGTTAAGTTTGCAATCTGTGAGCAATCAGGTTGTTTCTGGTAGGGTTGAAAGTGATACAAACAAACTACATGGAGCATCTCTGGATAAAAGCTACTTCATAGCAGAGAAAGTCCTAGAAAAAACAAATTCAAATCCAAGTGCAAAGAAACCCAAGACTGCAATGCAAGGCATTTTGGCCATTTCTTCAGGAAATATTTCAGAGAATCAGTGTACAGCAAAAGTCTCTGAACCTTACCCTTTAGATTTTGCAGGATCACCAGTGCAGAGCGATCCAAGTTTAGGTGAAGAATGGTTAGGGAATGCTGGTGATTTAAATGCAAATACATCTCCCTCAGAAATTATTTCTGGAGGAGGGGATAATTTTCGATTATCAGAACATGGATTATCCAAAAAGCTTTTGAGTCATGATAAGAAAGTAAGTGAGAAGGAAATACCACACGGTAAAATCTGTGGTCTGGGCAACATAAATATAAGCAGGAAGAAGTGGAATGGAGAAGACAAGTTAGAACATGGTCAGAAATGTAAAGGTGTATTGTTAGTTGCTGAAATGGATGGTAGAGATATGAGTCATGGCATAAAGGCACCTGGAAAAAACACTGAACTGCAGAAAACATTTTGTGAAACAGAGAAAAAAACCTCACTTGCAAAAAAAGAGAAACAAAATGAAGGAGACAATGATAACGAAAAGAAAAGGAGCACAACTATTGTGAAGGTACCAGAGCATTTATGCAATACAAATGAAACGGTTAATTTAGGAATGATTCCAAACCAATCTAAATCAGCATTTGAATCTCAAAATATGCCACAATCAAGTGATTTAAAGTTGATTCAACATAATTTAAACAATGACTATTCTAATGAAATTAATTGCTTTGCATTTTGAGATGCTTGAATTTTTAAGTTCTTATCAATGTTTTTTTGTTTACTTTGTCTTACTATCTAATTCCCATCCTTTTCTCCACTAGCTGATGCTCAGCCAAGTTCATTAGAAATAAAAATAGCTAAGGTATAGCTTGTGACTGTATCTGTGGGTTTAGTTTTTCTTTTTCAAGCATAGTGCGTTAGATTTTGTGTCTATGGGAGCATAAAAGGAGATCTGAATAGAAACCAGTTTAAATGTTCTGTATCTGTTAGGCTTTATTCAAAATTGTGACATGGAAAATATGAAGAGGAACTCAAGCAGCTGCCTTTGCATTAGCCTTTTAGGAAATGTTTCAAATGTCCTATGAAAAATCGTGTATATCTGGTAAATTTGAGCTAAACCAACATTTTGTTTATTTGAAAATGTTCCTATAATTACCCTTGGTGCCGTGTGTGTATGATTGTAGGGATATAGGTGTGTTCTTTCTTCATATTAGCTCATAGTTGGAAATACATGCCTTAATAGTGCTAATGAAGACAAGGTATGTATAGCTTCAAACATACTACTACTGGTGAACATATATCTTGCTTACAAGAGTTTCCCTTGATTGCCAACATACAGAGACTACTGGTTTTCACTAGGATTTTCCCAGTTACCATGTTCTTACTGCTAAGAGTGTCTACCCGGCTGTGCTATTGCCTGTCCTCCAGCCAAGCCAGGCGCTGGGGCTGTGGGACATACTATAGAGCATAGATGTACTGCGCTTTTGATACTTCTCTTTCTGGAGCTGACCCTTCTTGGCTTTAGCTCTAGATTCTGTTTCTTTTCTTGGGAGAGGATTTCTTAACTTCATTTCTTTTATTTGTGCTTGCAAGCATAAAATGCTTCTTCCAGTTCCTGCTGAACTGATCCAGGAGTGCTGGGCCACTTTCTTCTTGGAAGTTCATGTGCATAGTGTTTTGGCTCACTCTTTGCTCTGCCTGTTTGCCCGGAGAAAAAGCTTATGCAAGCTGGTTTTTGATGCTGCTTACTGCTAAGAGGCATCTGGCTGAAGTGAGAGGCTTCAGGACTTCTTCGGTTTGTGGATGTCTTTCCGAAGGGTTTCACATTTGGCTAACTTCCTGAAGCTTACTTATATCAAGAGAAGGTGATGGTGGTGGGAACTTCTCATCCTGCTTTCCGGATGTGCTGTATATACATACGGGTAAGTATTTTCCACTCTGCTTTTCAAAGAGCCTAACATGTTTTATATGCTGTATTACAAAAAGTACATTCCAACTTGTCTCGTTCTTTTATAGATTTTAAAGAATAAGGAAGCATCAGTACGTGAGGCGTATTCAGATCTAATGTCACAGCAAAATAATACAATTGATGAGAATAGGAAACTCGTGGGAAAGGTAAAAACACTTGAGGAGATGTTAGAGGATATGAAGAAACAAAAAGTCCAACTGGAACATGAGCTCCCTAAAGTGAGAGAAGCAGCGGAAAAAGAGCGGAAGAGACAGCAAAAGGACGTGGAAGAGATCCGTCTTCAGAAGACCAAGGCTGAGCAGGAGGCAAAGCAGTGTCGTTTAGATCTAGAGAATATGGAGAAAGAGAAAGCAGACACAGAACAAGAGCTGGAGTGTGTAAGACAGCTCATTTTTCAGGCAGAGACTCAAAGAAGTCTACTGGAAGAACACCTCCGTGTTTTTCGAAATCAAATAGAAGAAAGCACCTTTACCAGAAGAAAACTTGAAGAGCTTCTAAGAAGAAAAGATACCAATCTTCATGATTTAGAGCTACAAAAGAAAACCTTAATGCAGGAGCTGAAGAAAAAAACAGAAGGAGAGGAGGAACTTATGAAACTAATAAAACAAATGGAACAAAATCTTGAATTTAAGTTGACTCTGTCAGAAATCAAGCTGCAACAAAAAGAGAAATCTGAAGGCAGGTACTCTGTAACTAGAGAAACTTCCCTGCCATCTTTCATGTCTGGGCCATGCAACCAGTGTCGGACTGATTCTGAAATTACAAGTTTCCAGAAGAAACAAGAAGCTAAAAAAATAGAAGAGCTTAAACAGAAAACAGAAGAGCTAATCCTTGCTAATAAAAAAGCTGAAAAAACTATTAAAGACCTGAAATATGAACTGAATGAAATTGAGCTTCAGAAGTCATCAACAGAAGAAAAATGCCATTTATTAAAAGAAAAACTAGATAAAGTCAATAGTGAACTTAAATGCCTAAAAATTACCTTGGAGGAAAAAGACCACATGGAACAGGGTTATTTGCAACAGTTGAAAGAACTGGACAAGCAGCTACAAAGAGCCACAGGTAAAGCTGAAGAGATGATGCAAGAAGTTATAGATCTTAAGAAAATTAAGATGAAGTATCAGGAGGAGCTGAAATCTGTTCAGCAAGAGAAGACACAGCTAAAAAGAGAAGTAGAGGAATTAGCTAGGTCACAGACAAAAACTGAAATTACTATCAAACATTTAAATTCACAAATCAGTTCTCTTCAAAAAGAGAAACTGGCAGCTGAACACAGGACACAGTCATGCAAAGGAGAAGCAAATAATCTTCAAGACCAGTATATGAAAATTCAAGAACAGTTGCTTCAAAAAACAAAAGTAGAGAAGGAAAACCAGCAGGAAATACAGATGCTGAGGAGTGAATTGGCCAAAAGTAATCAGGCGTCAGAAACACTGAAGCAAAAGATAGAGGACCTTAATAAATGGAATACTGAAACAAAACTACTGATGAAGCAAATACAGTCTGAATCAGAGAAGATGGCTTTGGAAAAAGAAAGTGTTCAGAGGAAAAATGATGCCTTAAAAGCCCTGGCAGATAGTTTCAAAGAGCAACTGCAAACAACAAATGAACAATTGCACAAGCAGACAATAACTGAGCAAGAATTCATGTGTAAAATCAAAAGCCTAGAAGTTGATCTAGCAAAAACGAAAGATTTGGCTAGTGAGTATAAACAAAAATATGATAAACAAAGTTCTTCCACCTTAACAATTGACCGGGAGATTAAAAATCTAAATGCCCAAATGAATGCTTTAACTATGGAAAAGAGAGTGAATGAGCAGAAGATACAACTACAACAAGCTCATATACAAGAGCTAAATAGTAGATTAAAGAAATTACAAGATGAACTCCATCAGAAGACTCTGGATGAGCAAATGGCACGCAAGAAGATGATTCTGTTTCAGGAAGAATCCATTAAATTTAAACACTCTGCAGAGGAATTCAGGAAAAAAGTTGAAAAGTTACTGGAGTCCCATAGCGTCACAGAAAAGGACATTTCTGGTATAAAGCTAGAATGTGTTGCTCTTCAGCAGGAGAAGCATATGGCTGAGGAAAACATCACATTGTACAAGGTGCAAATGGAGGATCTGCAAGAGAGGCTTAAGAAATGTCATGAACAACTGCAGCAAGGGAAGCAGGCAGAAATGGAATACCACCAGAAGTGCAGGAAACTTGAGGAAGAATTGGAAATGCAGAAGCGCGCTGTTGAAAGCTTGAAGCAGAAAATGGACCTGCAGGTCAAGGAGAATGAACACGGGTTTCATTTGTTTCAGAGTGATGTACAGCAAAATAGTAAACTCCAAGATTCTGGATTTAAATTCAGCTGTGAGAGAAGAGGGAATGATTTCAGTTACCTGAGTGACACTGCAGTTAGAGAATTTGAACAGCTTCCTCCACACTCAAAACCTGACTCACCTCTGTTAAGGAGAAAACAGGAGAGATTAGGTTTTAAATCCGATCAAATAGAAGAAAATACATTGTACATGAGTGCTGATAATGCAGTACCGAGAGAGGTGCAATTCCAGATGTCAAGAATAAATCAATCACTAGAAGAAGATGCAAGCCCACAGTCTTTTACAGAGTTTATTTCTCAGATGAGTACACAGTTCCAGTTGACTTTTGATAAATCAAGCCACATCTCTGGAACATCTGAAAGGGACAAATTGAGAAACAAGAACCTACACACTTCCAGGCAAACTATTAGACACGGAGAAGACACAAAACATGAATTAGGAGTCGTTAAACTGCATCAATTGGAGGTACACACTACATTTTGTGAGAGTTTGCCTTCCTAGTACTGGTTTTTAGTATTGTATTTGTTTGTTTATTTGTTTTTAGTTATAGTTTTTTTCTGTATTCTCTCTAATGTTTCTTATGTTCTTACTTTGGTGAAGGGAACTGCTTATTCTCACATGACACAAGAAGCTTTGACCTGTAATAATAAACAACAACTATTGTTGCTTTGTTGTTTAGTCATGTTCCTGCTATTGAATAAATATTTGAAATGGCAAATGCGTTTTAAAACTGTAGTTGCCTGTATTTCTCTGCTTTCCAATCCTAGTAGCAGTTCTTCTTTCTGACTTACATTCATGTTCTCCCTTTTGTTTCTCTGGTGGTGGATTTAGGAGTGAATTATGTACAGTGTAGTCTGCGGATGCATTTCTCACTGTAAATTCCTATTTACAGATAGCGAAGAACAAGCAGTATGACGTACATGTTGAAGTGACAACTTTAAACCAAGAAAATGGCAAGACTTTTGGTAATGAAGAGAGAATGTTTGAGGGATACCAAACATCAGAAGGGTTTAGGACAGAAGACTTTGGAAAGATGAGCTCTTACTTAGGGGAAGAGATTTTGGAAACTGTCAATGATTGTACTCAGTTGGAATATTTTACAGAGGAATATGATAATATTAAATTTCAAGGTCTCCGACATGATGTAACTGCCAGACAGTTGACTGAAGTTAAACTTTTAGACAGGCTCACGGTTGAACAGCTTCATTCAGGGCAGAAAACTGTTGAAGAGGTTCAGAAAAGTCTTGAGAAATTTTTAACTAAACCTACAGCCATAGCTGGGCTGTACCTTGAATCCAGTAAAGAGGTACTCTCTTTTGCTTTAGCAGCAAAGAGAAGAATCATAGGAAAAGCACTGGCATTAGCATTTTTAGAGGCCCAAGCAGCTACTGGTTTCATCATTGATCCCACAACAGGTCAGAAGTTCTCTGTTGATGATTCGATTGTGAGAGGGCTTGCAGATAATGAATTCAGGAGTAGACTCCTTGAGGCAGAGAAAGCTGTGTTGGGCTATTCGTGTTCTGGGAAAGTGATCTCTGTGTATCAGGCGATGGAAGCTCGAGTCTTAGAAAGACAAAGAGGTAAAAATATCCTTGAGGCTCAAATTGCAAGTGGGGGGGTCATTGATCCTGTAAGAAGTGTCCGTGTACCTCCAGAAACCGCCGTGCAGATTGGCTTGCTTAATAACACAATTTTAAAGTTTTTGCATGAGCCTTCTAGTAACGCAAAACGTTTTCACAATCCAAATAACAGGAAAGCGATGTACTACTGTGATTTGCTGAAAATGTGCTTGTTTAGTGTAAGCAGTAAATGCTTTTTGCTTCCAGTAGGTGAAAGGAAAATAAGCAGCCCATCAGCAGAGAAAAGTCATAAAATTTCTGTCGTGGATGTCAAAACAGGGGCTGAAATGACAGCGTATGAAGCTTATAAAAAAAATTGTGTTGATAAAGCTACATATCTCGAGCTTTCAAAACAGGAATTTGATTGGAAGGAGTCTACCTGTTTTGACTCTTTGGGGAATGCTTTTCTTTTACTTACAGATCTTAAAACTGGTGTACAGTTTAATATTGAGGAGGCCTTAAATCAGGGTAGAATTGACAGAGCATTAGTCAATAAATATAAGGAGGGTTTAATCACAGCTAATGAGTTTGGTGATATTTTAGTTAGCAGTTCACAGCCAAGTAAAGATTTAAACAGCCCTATTGCAGGTTTCTGGCTTTCCGAAACCAATGAAAGAATTCCAGTTTTAAAAGCCTCACGCAAAAACTTGATCGACAGAGCTACAGCTCTCCAGTGTCTTGAAGCTCAGGTTAGTACAGGAGGTATAATTGATCCATTTACTGGGAAAAAGTACAGTGTTTCAGAAGCTTTGCAAAGGGAGTTAATTGATGATGGTTGTGCCAAGCAAATCCAGCAGTGTGAACTGATCTTTACTGGTATCATTCACCCTGTGAGGAACACAGTTATGTCAGCTGTTGAAGCTATGCACATGAACGCTGTAGACAAAGAAATGGGTATGCGCTGCCTCGAGTATCAGTACTTGACTGGTGGGTTGATAGATCCAAAGACTCATTCCAGATTAACCATGGAAGACGCAATTAAGAATGGTATTATTGATGCTGTCACAGCTACAAAGATGAAAGATGAAGAATTGTATATTAAAGTTTTAACGTGCCCCAAAACAAAGAAGAAGTTAACCTACAAAGAAGCTTTAGAGAGGGCTGTTTTTGATTGCCACACTGGGCTGCGACTGCTAGAAGCAGCTCAGCCCATGAAAACGGGAATTTCCAGTCTTTACTACAATTCATAATGGAACAAAGACATTAGTGGTAATTATTTGGACCGGCTTCAAACCCATTTCACTCAAGGAGAAGATCTACGGTGACCTTTATGGAAAATCATAAATGATATTTTCTAATGTAATCAGTTGCTCTAGTACAAATCACTAATTAGTATAAACCACTAAAACTGGAATTAGAGTCATAGAACGTTTTGGGTTGTAAGAACCTTAAAGATCATCTAATTCCATGCCCCTTGCCATGGGCAGGGACTTCTTACAAAGCTGAAATTTGTAGATAAATTTAGGCAGATTCATAATATCAAAATGCAGACTTTGTTCAGTGGGTACCCAAAGGCCTTTTCTGATGTCGGCTACATGTAAATCAGAAGGTACACTGAGGTTGGTGGAGTTAAAAGTAGTGCAAAATGACTAGATTTAGGTGTGACAAAGATCACATTGTTATATTAAAAATGGAAAGGGATTGCCCATTTTGTGAATGAAGACAGTGCAGTCTTTAATGTGACCTGAAACTTAATTTGATTTTACAAATCATTTTACAGATATAATTTATTTTTTTAGAAGTGGCAATAAAACGTACAAAGGTTAAATGGTTAAATGTTCAGTGCAGTAAACACATATGTATAAGTCGTTTTTCTCATACTGGTATTTCATTAATTTTAATGGGCTACTCATATCCTTATTTTTTCTCTCACTTCAGGTAACGTAGTTTTTTTTTAAATTGTTTTCATGCTCTAGTAGGCAAATGAATTTCAATTACTTATCAACTAAAAAATTATAGTGAAATAAAGTGTCGTCTTTTTTACACGTGATACATGGAGTGGCTTAAGTGTGTTTTCAAGGTACTGATAAATTTAAAACTTTCAAGAAGTGCTAGTATAGAAAGAAATATATTTGCTTGTGCAGAAAACGATGAAGTGTCTCGGTATTTTACTCTCATTGTTTGTATTTCTGTATACATAAACCCAATGTATTCTTCTTAATTGTAATTTATGAATGTGCATAGGTTGCAAAATACTGATATCCTGTGCTGGTTGTACATATCCACACCTGAGGGTAATGCAAAGGCAGCAATTCAAAGATACTTTATATGCAAATGGTGTTTAGATTTTTATCTGCTGAGTAATGGCTGGGAGGCTTTGCTTTCTTAATACCAATCATTTTATAATGAATATACACGTGGATGAATAAGCACCATAATCATGTATCATTTAAGGAATTATTTTGTTAATGTCTGTAACTATGTGTCATTCTTGTTCCTACATCAAAGCGTTATAGTAATGCATGTGATGACAAATAAAAAGATACCGTAATGGTGATACTGCTACTGTGGCAGAATTGTGTTTCTAGGGATGTTACTGGTAAATATTCCAACAATTTACATTTACATGTTTTTTACAATTTGTGGTGCTCATCAGAAGTCAATGGAAGAAGAAAAGAAGGAGCATGTTGAGAAAGCTGGGGATTTACTGAAATGGGTTTCAAATCTGAGTAAGACACTCGGCAAAGACGAAGGAGAAAAAACTGAAAAGACAGATTTGCCTAAGCAGCAGGTACAGAGGTGTCTTCTGTTAAATTACCACTTCATCTTTTTAGCTTTCTGTATTCATTAAAATGAGAAAATATTCCATAAATACTTTTTTCCTCCGAATCACCACCTACGTTTTACTAAAGATGGAAGTTCGTGTTTGATTGTGAGTGGAGGGTTGGGTAATCGAGCACTGATGTTTAGGGACACAAACACATTACTCAGGAAGAAGCGCAAGCTCTTTTTTACAGGCCTGACGTGTGACCCATCTGACACTGCAACATGTCAGTTTAGAGAAACTAGACCCAGCAGACCCTAACTCAGCCTTTGTAGAGGGATGGCGCTTCCTTGCAGGTTGACACTTTGAAAGTCTATCTCCTTGTCCTGATAGAGTGCAGTGAATAGCTCTGGTACCTTCTAACCTGGCACCAGGAAGGAGAGAGGTGGCTGGAGGGGCCTGAGGGCTAGGTTCCTCATTATTTGCTTTTAAAAAGTTATTTTGAGGCATCCATCTATGTGATAGTCAAAACTGCTTAGGGAATGCAACAGGTGTTGACTGAGCCCTTTTTATTATCACACTAGTCCACAGGCACCGTGAGTGGCCCTTTTTTCTGCCTTTGTATTTAACAAGTACATTCTGCTTGGGTACCACTGTAACCGTGCCCATCTGTGAAGTTTCCCATCATTTCTAAGAGCTCTCCACCTGGGCTTGTCCCACAAAATAGCTTGGTGACACCTAAAAAGTTTTCCGTAGGTGAAGGTCTGCCTGCACACTGCGCACCAGAGACACTGAGCAGTGTCTTTTCCACATCCCTCAGTACACTGCTGGATGTGTGGTTATACAGACATGATTTTGGCCTCCTGGCAGCCTCTTTGTGCATTTTTATTTCGGTGATACATGCTGGTGCCAGTTAGAGGCACTGGAGCAGCATGTGCATAAATTGAACTTGCTGTCAGGCAAGTGACCATCCTGCCATTCTGATGACCACTGGTCTCAGAATGCTGCTTGTTCATAGAGGAGCAGTGCTAGTTCTCTTACTGAGTTTGTCCCTGTGTCTACAGGATGAAGTAAGCTTGTGTTGATTGGTAAATCACTAATAGTTAGGATCAGGATTTGCAAAAACATTCAATGCTTTTGTTTTTCTGCCATTGTTAATGACAACAATGCAAACCTCTGTCAGTGTTGGGTCAGTGCTCAACTCCCTAGAGTATCTCAGCTTACCATGGCAACTATGGCTGGGAACTTCCCAGCCCAGCCTGATTCGTCAGGAAGTAACATGAGTTAGCCACCTCGGCTTCCTCCAGCCTATGGCAGATGGACATTTGCCAAGGATGTTTCCTCACCTTGTCAGGGAACATTCCAGCAAGGTGCATGATTTTGTATGTCCACTGACTAGCACAAGTACCTTGACAAGTTTTACAGAAACATGTAGACTAGTGTTTTCCTAGCTAGTGTTGGCTGAAATACATTCCACACTGTGGTTTGGGGCTGCTCTGGGGTGCAGATGTGGAGTGGATGGAGAAACTGGTGCCAGCAGTGACACGCAACACAGCTGCCACTGTGGTGCTGGTTCCCTGAGCAAGGTAGAGCTCATGACCCCACCTGGTACCTCAACCTGCTTGTGTTGCCGCCTTGTGTAATGCATACAGTGCTTGCTCTCTTGGTTTGTGTCCGGGCAGCACAATTAGTGGGATTGTAGCTTGCTTGCAGTGATTGCAAAGGAGACTCTGTTCAAGACCGCGTCCGTGCCCTTTGATGTGGTGCATATAGGGACAGAGTTGGTTGTGTCTGGACCCAGGGGAATGCAGGGCCCAAACACCTTGCTAGAGTTGTCTTACCACCAACTTGAACCTTAGTGGAGGTGACACAGAAAGGATGGTAGGAAAAATATTAATGATTGTATTAAGTAATTAAGTTTTCCATGTGTCTGCTGTTACATTTGACTGTGCCATTGAATTCCATGAAGGTTTATGGCCTCGTGGCATGTTTTATTAAAAAGTTATCATCTCTCAGCTTGGTGAGCAATTTCATGACCATGAATATTGCACACATATCTATATAAAGCTGCTTTAAATTATGCCAACTATAAGTAGTTATAAACGCCAGGTTAGCTTTCAGAGAAATAACGTTTTAAAATGCATTTTCTGTCTCACCCAACAGTTTTCTAATAGCTAATTTAACTAAAAGGCATAGCACTGCAACTTATGTGTATATAAATGATACAATTCTGAGTATATCATATCACTTTAAGAATATTTAAAGAAAAAAAATGAACTTCATATACTGTTGAGTTTAGTCCCAGATAAAAATACTATGCTTGTTCTTTGTTTTTCTTTTATATATATGCACGGTTAAGTCTTGAACACAGGTTCTTTGTTTTTCCAGATTTCCCTGGATGAAATGTCAACTAAGAAGGAGCAAATAGCTGAAGCCCTGCAGACTACTCAGTCATTTTTAGTGAAGCATGGTGACAAGTATGCCATATTTTATTTTTGAAACAAATGTAGATGAACTGAATCAGTACATATTGTTTGTTAAAAAAGAAATCATATGCTCATCTTACAGTTCCAGTTACTTTTCATGTACAAATGCATCGTGTTTTTTCTTTAATTTTATAGTTATGTCTTCCCATTTGGGGTAGCTTGATGCAGTTTTATGTGTTTCGAGGATTTGGCTAGGTTTTCGTACCTCTGGTCCTCTTAAAAACATTTGATGGTAATTTTCATTTGAAGTCAAGATAATTATCGAATTAGTAGTAAGTTAGTACTTGAACTATTTGTCACAGGTTACTTCCATCTGTATCTGAAATCTGGTTTATCTCATGACTCGTTGCTACCACGTTACTTGCCTTGACTTGTAATCAGTAGACAAAGGCATATGCAAGTATGAAATGCTTCAGTGATAACTCAGCATAAATTCTGGAATAATGTTCTTTCTTTTCCTGAATGACTACACACAAACTGTAGCTTTTTTGAACATCCTCGTAATTAGGCTATATTTCTTTCACAGTACTTCTACCTGTTTCCCCCTCCTTTTTTAAGTAAAGGTAAGCAGATCACTTCCTGCAGGTTACAAATTACTCAGAGATCTTCCTTTTTGTTTTATTTTGTGATAGAATGACAGAAGAAGAGAGAAATGAAATGGAAAAGCAGGTCAAATCCCTCCAGGAGAGCTACAGTTTGTTATCCAATGAAGCTCTGAAGCAGCTGCAGGAAGCACAGTGTCTGGGTGATGAAAAGATGGAAGAAAAGGTAACAAGTTTGAAACTTAGATTTCAGTGTCTTGAGATTTACTGCATGGTTTTGGAACTACACATGATTGGTAAAATAATAAGAAGCAATTAACAGTGTGTAAAGGAACTTGAGATTTAATTGACTGAAGGGTTTGTGTATATGCTGTGGAATACTATGTGTGACCTTACCTGTGCATATGAACATTCTGCTCATGAGATTTTGTTAAGAGTCTTAATAATGTGTGCCTTGCATGAAGAAAGATAAACAATCATTCATCTCTTAACTCTTCTCTTAAAAGCCATTCTTTGACTGCTAGCTAAGTCTGTGTTTCTACTGCAAAAGTGACACCATAAAATAACATGTTAATCTCTCCCATATGTCACTCAGAAATGTCCTGGACGAGATCTACTTTCAGTTTTTCTTAAAATTTATCTGGATTTGAAAATGGGAGCACATAATGTGATTAGCTCTGAGACACTACAAATGCATTTGTTAATTGATCTGAAATGCAGAATTCTCAAAAATTGTGTGGCAAGTGTGTGTTCTCATATATACGTAGAGGCAGTGTCTGTGTAATTAGTTAGAATAATGTTGCCAAACTGACTTCATGCTTTCCATGCAAACTAAATGCAGTATTTGATGCTAGAGTATCTGACTCCATACTGTTGAGTGTATATACCAAAGTGCTGTATGCTGTAAACATGAATAGCATGGTTATTTGGAATCACATACTGTTTCTGAATATTCTAACCTTTCACAGACATTTAGAGCATGAAAATTTGCCTTTCAGGTATACGTTCTATATGCTCACTCCGCAATCATTTCTTCTATTGTCTTTCACTAACCCTATTTCTGTATGCGAAGCATAGGTTTTCAATTCACAGATGCATGTTGATTTAAAATCTTTTATCACATCGTGTGCTGTTGAATGACTGACATAGATCACTTGTGCATTTGAGCTGCTAACATTCACAACATTCCTCCAGGTCTGGTAAGTACATGTTTTTATGCTTACCACGCATTCCAAATCAAAAGAAAAATTAAAATACGCAGTCTGAAAATAGTGATACCTGTTCTTTTACATTCCTTTTAGGTGAATAAAGTCATTGCTGGTGTTATTGACCAAACGACTGGAGAAGTCCTTTCAGTCTTTCAGTCTATTTTAAAAGGTTTTATTGACTATGACACTGGAATTAGATTGCTCGAGAATCAGCTTATCATTTCTGGAATAGTTTCTCCAGAGTTAGGCATATGTTATGATTTGGAAGAAGCTAAAGCTCACGGCTTAATTGATGAGCAGAGTCTGTTGCAGTTGCAGGAATTAAGTAATGCGAAGAAGCTTATTTCAGAATCATCATTATCAAATCTTCCAGTTATATCAGCTTTAGAACAAGGTCTGATTTCAGAACCTGTGGCTATTAAAATTCTTGAGAATCAGCTTTCAAGTGGGCACTTGATTTTGCCGTCTACTGGAGAAAACCTGACTTTACAGAATGCTTTCCAGAGAAACCTGATTTCTCCATCATTATACTCAAAGCTTCTGGAAAGAAAAGACACATGCAAAGATCTCATAGACCCCAACTGTGCTGAGAAAATTTCCTTTGAACAAATGGTTCATAGAAGCATAATACATGAAGAAACAAGGTTAAGGCTCCTACCTGTGAAACCGCAAGAAAAAGGTAGAATCACATTCAAATGTGGAAGGAAGGTAACTATTTTGAGGGCAGCCCATGAAGGACTCATTGATCGGGAAACACTGTTCAGGCTGCTGGGTGCTCAGTTGATGTCTGGAGGTATCATTGACCCTGACTCAGGGAAGCGAATGACTGTGGAAGAGGCCATGAAACAAGGGGTGATAGATCAGGACACTGCTTGTGGGATCCTCACACATCAGGTTCAGACCGGTGGCATCCTCTGTCCAAATTCAGGGCAGCGCTTGACTGTTGATGAAGCTGTACAGTGCAACTTAATTTCATCTACCAGTGCACTCCTGGTATTAGAAGCACAGAGAGGCTTTGTTGGACTCATTTGGCCTCACACTGGTGAAATATTCCCCATGTCAACTTCTTTGCACCAAGAGATGATAACAAATGAGCTGGCATTCAAAATACTAAATGATAGACAGAAGATAGCTGCCCTTTACATTCCAGAAACATGTGAAATAATCAGTCTAGATAAGGCTGAACAGTCAGGACTAATAGACAGCAATACTGTATCGATTTTGACTAACATGACTTTACCAGATAAAATGCCCAGTGTAGAAGGATTAGAGTCCCAGTTTAAAAGTGCTGCAAAATGGTTATCAATGTATGAATTCCTGCCATCTATATTTAATGAGCGTGAGGAGGAA
The DNA here is from genome assembly GCA_033558105.1 of Coccyzus lansbergi. NCBI lineage: Eukaryota > Metazoa > Chordata > Aves > Cuculiformes > Coccyzidae > Coccyzus > Coccyzus lansbergi. Next base: position 1,571,153 of record JAUMJK010000012.1, read on the forward strand.
CACAATGATCCTGCCTCAGAAGACCCTGTATGTAATAATTTAGATCAAGCTAAGAAATTATTTGTATCTTATCTGATGGTAAATAGTTATATGGATGCAAACACTGGAGGAAGACTTTTATTGTATGATGGACAACTGCAAAAAGCCGTCAATATGTTGCTGGAAGGTGATGGTGCTGTGTACAATGATGATGAGTCAGAAATGGAGTTTAATAACAGAAGTCTGAAAGGAATTAACCTAAAGTCGACTAGCCTTCTCCACTTCAATAATGTCAGAGGCAGTGAACAGGGAGGTCTTTCAGGTGCTGAAAATACTTCTGCTAAGGGGAAATTAAATGGGAATTACGTATCTTTACAGGGAGATGATCTCCATGTGTGTAGACCAGATATTTACAATACTATTTATACTGAGCAATCAGAGTGTACACAGGAGATGTTGTTAGCTAACCCTACAGAATGTAAAAACGTAATAAGTAGCACTCAAAATTCCATGAACAGAAATACCCTTGGAGATCTTCTGGAGGTTTCTGAGTGGACAGAACTGTATAAGCATAAAAGTCAGAAGGCAAATTCAGGAAGCATTGAAGGGTATCTTCCAAATTGCTCAAATCCAAATCTTATTTCAGAAACAGAGAAAGAAGGGATTTATATGGCAGACAATGTGGGTAATGGAAACAGCAATGATAAAACCTTACAAAATTCCTTGAGTGTGAATGATTTGATGGATAATGAAACCTGGGAAGAGCTGGAAAAGTACACAAGATACGGGGCTCAGATATTGCAGGCTGACAGTAGCAGAATGGTGCTGGATAACAGCAAGAAAGACAATTTTCAGAGAAGTCTTGGTTCATCCATCAGTGCAGGTACTGAGCGTAGACCTGCAGAAGAATTGGCTAGTCAATGTGGTAGCAAACTGCAGTTTGAAGATTATAGATATAGTGAGCAACCTGTACAGGGCTATGCTGATGCATGTGACTGGCTGTCCCCAGAGGATTATCTTTATGTATGTGGCAAGCCATCCTTGGAGGATTGTACTGATTTGTGCAGTAAGCTGTGTCTGGAAGACAGTGAAGATATGCAGTGCAGGCCTTTATTGCATAGAGAGACTGTAATACATGATGGAGTTTTGGGGGACAGTAACAGCATAGCAGAAAGTCTAGCAATAGAAGAAAGCAGTCTTACATTCCAGAAGTTACTGCCGTGTAGCAGTAGTTCTGACTCATCAGAAGAAGAGAGTGATGGCATCTCACAGTTTGAAAGTAACTGCTTGCAGCATGAATGTGGCAAGGTAGCCTCTGAAGATGACAGCTCTGAGTTTGATGATGATGCCTATGAAACCCCTCAGGTGGATGATGATGACAGTGATGTCTATGATACTCCGCAAATTGATGACGATGATTCCTATAATGCTTCTCAAGGTAATGATGGTTTTGATACCTTGCACTTGGGGGATGATGAGCCAGAATTGTCTGGAACATCGGTTCCATTAGGTTTCCTAGAGGAGAGAGGTGGCATAATAATCCTGAGAGAAGAGATCAGGTCTTCTCAAGAACTTGCAACTAATGCTGGAGAGGATATTCATGTAAAACTGACAAGTCTACCTGAGAGTATAAATATAGCTTCTGCAAGTGCCATGGAAAGAATCCCTGCTGAAGAAAGAGGAAGAACGGGGAGCTTTGCGGAGAAACAAAAATTATCAGTTACTCTGGAGAGTGAAGGAAGAAAGGAGGGAGATGTTAGTTCTTTACAGAACACGTGTGAAACAGAAGTACGGGACAGAAATGGGGAAGATGAAATGAGAGAGGAAAGCGACTCCTATGAAGATGAATCTGAAGGTATGCAGGAGGAGGAATATTATGAGGAGGATTATGATAGTTATCACGACTCTGACACCAATTCTGAGAGTGATGAAGAGATGGATATTTTTCATTCGCGTCGACAATGTATAAACAAAGGTGACCAGCTGTTAATTTCCTTTGGAGGCATAGAAAGCAGCTATGAAAATAACCAGACTGATGATAACTGTTGCTGTTCTTTAGACCATAAAACAGGATGTGCTTTGCAATTCCAGTCAAATGATGAAGATGGAAAACTATCCTCAGGAAAATGTGAATCTGCATCAGATGTTTCTGAGGAAACATGTGTTGGTTTTATATGCACAAATGAAGAAGACAGACAGCAGGAACCAGAAGGTGAATATGGGACTTGTATCAAAGGTAAACATACGTCAAAAGATAATGCTGAACCTGTTCAGTCTGAAAATACCTTTAGCACCAAATGGGTGTCCTGTAAGAGTGAAGAAGATAATGAAACACAGCTTGAAGTTCCAAGTTCTCAGCTTCTTGATGATACCGTGACATCTGATGTTAGCTTAACAGCCTTCCCAATTCCAAAACAAGTTCCTGATGATGATGAAAGTCCTGGAACAAATTTCGTTCTATCAGAATGCCATATTGATAGCATGAATAAAACCAATAGTACCATGGCAAATCATGGACAAAGACAGAGAGAAGCCGAATTTGCAGAGGAAGAAGTATTAAGTGGCATGTCTGGTGTGGAACAGCTAAAGGCAAGTTCATCCCAAAATAACAGTAGATTTCTTATGGATATGCCTTGTATGAGTGACGGTGATAGTTCACTTAGTGACCAAGTATGTCCAGTCACCAATTGGAAGCATGATGAAATAGGAAGAGGTCTTGAAATTATTATGGAAAATAAAAGTATTATGGAGGAACATGATGTTATGGGGCTAAGTAAAAGTCCCATTCAGATGGAAAGCCTTGGGGAAATCTTTGATGCATCAGTAATTAAAACTGAGAGAGAAACTCCTATTTCAAGTAAAGAAAAAGTAAATGTCGATCAAGCTTTGCTTGATGTTGGAGGTGGTGTGAAATCAGATGAATTTAAGAGACGTTTAAACATTTCTGCTTCTTTGAAACAGTATACAACAGGCATAAAAGAAGGGAGCCTTTCAGAATTGAATAGAGCTGAATCCTGTTGCTTTGAGGATGAGGAAGGAGGAAAAAATGTACAGAAAGAAAAGAAAGAAATGCTTTCAAGTGAATTTAACTCTCTTTCTCCAACTGATGCAGTGAAACCAAAGGAAATTAGCAAAAATAAAGAAGCAGAGAGAGTAATCTGTCAAAATACCGACAGTGTTCTTAAAGACTTTTCAGAAAACAAAAGCAGCAATGATACTGAATTTTTCCGACTAAAACCAGATGCTTTAGGAAGTATTGAGGATGCCAAAGAATCAGGGGATGGGAGTGAAGTGCTGCTTTCTGGGAGTCATACCCATATCGCTGATGTTTGCCCTGCAGTTCTGAGCAGCATAGGAGCTGGCTTCAATTATGGTACCCACAGAGAGCAGGAGACTCTGAAAAACACAAAAGGAGAAAGTTTCATGGCTAGTGAGACATCTTCCCTTGGAAGTACTTTCGAAAATCAAATGTCTATGGAGTCGTTACAAAAGGAATCAGGACCCTGCAAAGATTTTGAAGTAAAGGAAGGTATTTCGCAAAGGTCAGAAATGACTGACATGGTGATGGAAGGCTTAAAGAGTTTATTACAAAGGAAACTGAAAATGGGACATATCAGCTGCAAGCAGGAAGGTGAACCCCTAAGTTACTCTGATACCAAAGTTTTAATGCAAAATTTACTTACAATGGTTAGAAACATCCAGCTTGGGTGTGACATGTCTGGTGGGTCAAATCTCAAGCAAATAAGCGATGCTGTAGGAACTGCTTTAATGGTCACCACACCGTGCATGGAGCCAAAGGACAGGGATGCTCTCTCATTGCTTTGGCCTGATTGCCGAAGCCCTGATCTTCTTCGTGATATTCTGAAGCAGGAATCCTGCAGGCAAAAGATGGATGATCCAGGTGAGAGGAAGAATGAAACAGATTTGAAATCTCCTGTTCCAAAATGTACTGCTTCTGAACTTCTGGAAATTTTTCGTATCACACTTGGAGATGAAAGTACAAGCAAGTTAGAGGAGCTAATAAGCAGCTTGCTTACGAGCTCACAGGTTGGTGGTATCACCACAGAACGTGAGGGTAAGGGCAGAGTCGGTGGGCTTTGTACTCTTTTCTCACCAGAACAATCAGAGTTTGGCTCAGAAATTGCTGAAGAGAAAACATCAGCCGATGATGCTTGGAAATATGAACAGGAGCACGGGAAGACAGACAGCCTGTCCAAAGGCTTTACTGAGCCTGTTTTCAAAACAAAAGAAGCAGTCCTGGAAGACGCCCCTACTAGCATGGTAAGTAATAAGAGCTGATATGTGCTATGTGTCCTCCGTTAATGGAATTGCATGGATCTTTCCAAGTCCTAGAGTGAATAATTAAACTGGACAAATCATTGAAAAATTAAATGATAAATTTAAATTATAATTAAACCAAGGACTTTTATTACTTATTCTCAAGTCGGTCAGTTTGGATAACCATTTCTTATTGTTAAAACTCATTGTCAGGTCAATGGAGTACAGCAGTGTTTAAAATTAACAGAGAAAATGCAAGGACACTTGGCAGTGCTTCAAGATATGAAAAAACACCTAGATAACCAGCAGCCTGTTAGTAACAACCTGGAAATCCTAAAAGATGAACTGGAACGATTAGAGGTAAGTAAAGTCTTCTTTAATGCTTGTAACTTCAGTGATGGCTGCTGGGAAAAGACCTTAGCTTAAAAAAAGGAATTTTAAAATATAATTATAATAATTAGGATTTAAATGGTTTTTTTTTGTGCTGAGTAATTTAGTGCATTTTCTGTATATTCTCTGTGTAGTCATTTGAATCAGGACTGGCTACTTTTGCAATTATTCTGAAAAAAGACATGAAGCTGACGGAAGAGTTTTTGAAGTTTTGTCACAAAGATATTCCTGAGGAGAAACTTAAAGAGCTGAAGATAAGCTATGAGGGTTTGCAGGAAGCTTTTTCGGTGGTCTGTGATATGTCTTCAAAACAAGCAAAACAAATAGTCAGTGCTGTTGACTTGGAAATGGTAAGTTTTTATCAGTGTATGTTTTTATCCTCTTCTTTGATAGAAGAGATCAGACTAGACTCCAGAGAAATAAATAAATATACAACTTCCCTTTCTAGTCTAAGCTTGCAGTATTACACCAGCAACTTCTAAGCAAACTGCAGAGATTTTCAGACTGGATCACAGAAAATGGGAAAACTGTGAATGACTTCATAGTGAATACTAACGATATAGAAGAGATGAAGAGAAGTTTACAACTACTTAAAGTAAGTGTCCTTTTTGGCAGATGTTGGTTCTTCTGACTAATGTTGTTACTTATTATTAATTATTATCTAGGTTTTGTATACCTGCTCAATAAACTCTACCCCTTAAGCAGACAACTACAACTAATTACATAAGACAACTACTTGAGGATTCAGTAGAAAGTATATCAACAAGATTTTATTATCTTGAAAATATATTTTGATAGGGTTTGACATACTGAGAAAGCTATTCTGCTTACGTTCATTGCAATAAATCTGACCATTTTTGGAAATCTAATTTATAATACAAGTATTTTAGTGATAAAAATCAGATCTTCATGCATAATATCCAGAATCTTTAGTGAAATTTATGTACCTTCCAAATCAATTACATGTGAGAGCAGAAGATGGAGAGAGATAAAAAGCATCTTCATTATGCTCCATGAAATGAGTAATGAAAAACAAAGTAGACCAAATTTTTAGTAAAGGTCATACACCTCTGTATATATAAATGATAAAAACCCCCATTATTTTGCTGGGCTTTAATAAGGTTGCAGTGTGCATGGTAATGTCATACGGACTACACAATGTGTAGATATGGGCAAAATTTTCCACGCAGCTGGAAATGGGGCTTTTTTTGGTAAGTTAAGAAAGGGAAGGCTTCCAAGTAAATATTTTAACATTTCTCGGTTTTCAGACCTAGAAACGTTAAACTTAACCTGCCATAAATCTTCCAGAGTTGAAGGTCAGCCAGTGTTTGGGCATCCACGAGAGACCAAAGAAATAGTGGTACTCAAGGTCATCTTATTTATTAGTTGGATAGAGACTATCCTGGAGGCAAACCATGCACAAATTCAGATGTCATATCTGAATATGTCAGAATGATTCTGGCAGCGAGGTTTGATATACTGTGGCTAAACTGTCTCCCAAAAAACATTTTGGAATAGGGGCTAAGTACAGAGGGTCATGATACTTGTGTTTCATAGAATAGTTTGGGTTAGAAGGGACCTTAAAGATCATCTAGTTCCAATCCCCCTGCCAGGGTAGTCTTTGATTTGTACTGAATTTGTCTTTCTTGCTAGTCATTTTCTCTCTTCGTTTACAGAACAATACTGCAGAGCTCGGTTCGAAAAAAATGCAACTGGAGTCCACTGCATTTGATGTTCAGTTCTTCATTTCTGAACACGCCCAAGATCTTTCTCCTAATCAGAGCAAACAGCTTCTGAGGCTCCTAAATACCACCCAGAAATCTTTTCATGAAGTACAGGAAGCAATAACATCTCAAGTGGAAAGTTTAGAGTCTCAGTTACAGGCAGCACAAGAGCTGGGTGATCAGAAGGTTTGCCTTTCTGTGAAAATGTGTGCTGAGTGTTTTTTGTCTACAGATGAGGGATTTTAAGCATGCAGTATTATTTCTATCTTCTCAGTTTTACTACAGACGCATTCATAGTTTTACTGATGGTATTGATAAGTCTTATAAGTTGTCATTTTTGTCTTTCATTGGCACAGTCACAGAAACAGCATGTTATGGACAGACACAGTTTTGGACATTAGAATCTATCTGTACAGTTTGAAGTGACTGAAGGTCTGCTCTTTGTAGCAATGAGAGAAATTTACTTGAAGTTTCTGACAGGTGTTGCTTGTTTAGCAGCTACATACATCAATGATTAAGGCAATGAACTCTTCTGACTGCAGCAGTATTGATGAATGAATTTTCTCTTCCACCGTTGCTCATCATTTCTGTCCTGCTGAAGATGTTCTTTCCCTCTGATTTGCCAAGTTGTGTGCTTGTGTAATCTTTTTCTAGGTCTTTATAGTCAAAGAACTAGATTTGGATAGATCCTTGCTGCTATGGCCTGTTTTGGCTGAAACAGGTTAGAGGGACAAACATATGAGTAAATCAGCCAAAGTATTTGCAGTTCTAGGCATGGACATGGGGAAAACTCTGAGTCATGTGGGGACAGTTAACTCCTCAGCTGGCATGGCTGCAGTTGGCAAGCGTAAGCAGCCCTTGAAGGGTCAAAGGAGGGCTGATAAGATGCTGCACTGTAACTGCATCTCCTTTTCTTACACAGAATCACTGTTAAGACTCAGAACCACCAGCAGCTCAACTCCCAGTTTAGGCATAATGAAAAGTGGTTTAGCATTCTGATGACTTTGTATTTATTTTACCATTTGTTTCTGCTATACTTTGTCAAAAAACCATAAAACTGAGTGGAGGAGAGGCATAGAAATGTTTCTGAGACTTAGTAGCAATAATGAGCTTGCATGTTTTGTTCTTTTCTACTGCTTAAAACGTCAACATTTTCTATTCAGGTAACATTATGCATACAAACAAGAGCTAACTCACAACTGCAACTAACCTCTGTTTTGATATCCTTTTTACAGAATTAATAGTGTTTATCACAGGTTTCAGCGGTTAAGAGACTGGATTTTCACTCCTGTTGTTTGGAGATTTCATCTTTCACATGTGTGCATGGCCAGACTTCTATCAAGCAATTCCATCAAACATGGTCTCTTTTACTTACAACATATTTGAGATTTATCCATAACTTCTGTATGTTCATCTTGCTTTGTATACCACTGCTATCATGTTTACAGCATACTTTAAAAATGATTGGTTTGCAATGTTGTTGTTTAGAGGTGATGCCTATTAGAATGTCTGGTAGTTGCTGATGTGAGAGTGGTTTTGGTTTATTTTTCAATTGTATTTGGCTCTAATATAGGATGTGGCTGAACGGCAGCAGGAGTGCAAAGAGAAACTGCAGGAGATCTGCGATTTGCTTACACAGACTGAAAATCGACTCATTGGACAGCAAGAGTCTCTTGTTATTGGAGACAGCAAGGCTGAGCTAGAACAATACCAGACCAAACAGGAGGTACGTGCAGTTCTAGTCAGATAAGTTAAAGAAGACTGAGTGCAGAGGAGAGTGACCAGGCTCTTTTGTTGAGTTACAAAACTGTCATGCGAGAGTAAAATAGACTTGTTTGGCTTACCAGAAGTAAAGGCTTAATGATGTGTATTTAAACTGCTGCCCATGAATGCACTCCAGTATATGCCAGTGAGAGGAAAAAAAATGTGGAACTAGAAGACACTAGAAAATGCATGAGACATTTCAAGAAGCAGTCTTGGAGCAGGCATGAAATTTGTTATATGAATATTTAGCTTAAGATTGTTCCTATCAGACATGACAAAACCGGACTTCCTTAATTAAGCTAAAATCATCTAATCAGCTCTTTAACTGGTATCAGGTAGTGCTTATTCCTCTTAACAATATATTGAAGAATTTGTTGCGAATTTTTTTTCTTGCCTGAAGATTTTCATTCCCTCATTCTTGTTTTGCTTTCAATTCTGTTTTCTCTAGTGTTATTTGCAATCTCCTTGGGATCCTCCTGTAACAGAGCCCTCTCAGTTTGCGTGTTTTCCTATTGACACCTTGCTTCTCAGCTCTGTCTTGTCATCTATAAGCTTTTACTTGATCCTGGCTGATGCTAATTGACTTTACAATAGTTAAAGACTGAAGAACTTGGGACTCTTCTTCTCCCTTCTGATAGTAGTTTACCATACTGTAGAGCTCCAAATCAGATTTAGTAATTTACAAAGGCAGAATTGTCCTTATTCATCTTGCTTTGCTTTACTTGTCTTCGAAGCAGCACATCTAGTTTGTCAAAATTCTCCTAATAGTCAGTGGAAAAATACAGACACCCCTGGGGCACTTCTTAATGTCACTCACTTACCTGCCTTAAGAATTTGTGGCCTCAATAGGGATACCTGTGGCAGAGGAGAACTGAGGTAGCGTAGGCTTAGTTCTTTTTCCATCATCTATTTGTAACTACCTAGCAGACTAGTTATTACTTGCTGCCTGATATCTTGTAGACACCCTTGTAGAAGTGTGTTTAAGGAGAGGAGTCAGGGCTTACAGAAGGTCTTTGAAGTCTGAGCTGTAATCCTCAGCGAGCTTTTTGAAAGGGAGCACAAAGATCTTTGTTGGAGAAAGGGAATCTTTTCTTGGTACAGTGTCTCCAGGAAAAGCTTTCTGGCTACTTGCTGCAAGTGTTGAAATGAGCTGCAGTTTTATCTGCCAAACTATATTCTATAATTGCTGCAAAACCTGTAGACTGGAAGGAGAATCAAATGTTCTGTCTTGCAGCTTCCAAGAATGTTACATTGCATATAAGGAAAACCCCCACCTTAATTATTTCAGTAACTGGATGAACGTATTCAACAGTATCATTATTGTTATAATAAAAGCTTCCCTCGGGTAGCTGGGAGGCAGAGCCTTTTATCTGACTTGGTCATAGGAAAGCAAACTGCTTTGGGTAAACTAAAATGAAATGTCTGTTCCTTGTGAAATTTAATGGACTTAAACATTGGGTTTTTGAGATTGAAATATTCTGATTGATGGCAATTAAAGAAAAATACACCTTTGGCATTTCTGACCTGACCAAAACCAATAAATATGGGAAAACTTTCACCTCAGAAAGATAACTACAAATTTCTGACTCTTATTCAGTCCTCTGTTTTCTGCAGCTCTGTTAGGCTAGTACAGGAATGGGATTTGTCAGGAGATTCACTTCACTAACTACAGTGGAGCAGATTTACTTTATCTCTCAATATCTAAAAAAAATGGAAATACAGTATTTTAGCTGTGACACAAAGATCAAAAAATGGCCTCAGTCTGGATAGGAGTGTTGACCAACAGACTTAAAAATAAAGGAAAAGACAGATTGAGCTGCAACAACACTGTCCCCTGTTGAATTGATTTTATATTTTTAATAGTCCTACCTGCGATTTAGTAATGTATTGCATGCCCTCCCAAGTTAGAAAGGGCCAGTGTGGCACCTTCCCCTAGAACAGAGACAGTTCCCGTGAAGTTAGTTGGAAAGCTCTGGTGAATAATTATCTTACTTTTATTTGGGTTTTTTTTTTTTTTTTTTCTTAAAAGGAGATACAAAAAGACATGAGAATGAGTGCCCAGACGCTGGCAGAGATAGTGAGAAATACTGAAGCCTTCTTGAAAGAGAATGGAGACAAGTTGTCACAAGCAGACAAGACTATTCTTGAACAGAAACTGAATGAAGCTAAAACGAAGTGTTTGCTCCTTAGCCAGAAGGCAGAAGAGTCCAAAAAAGAGCTGGATAAAGCTATGACAACGGCAATTAAACAGGAAACAGAAAAGGTATTTAGACAACCATTTCATACCTTTATTCAGACTTTTAACATGTCTTAGGGTATTAGTCTTGCACCTTGTTGTTGATACGGTGTGCAGAGATTAAAATAATATTTTGTTTCAGTGACTAATGAAGTGTTTGATGAGTAATTCTCTTCATAAAATAATTAATAACACATATGTCAATCAAAAATTGTATGTAATGTTAATGTATTTTAAATGATCTTTTTGCATATGATCTGTTGTGTTGCCTAAAGAAGTTTTCTAATCTGAAACTGTAAAATTTCCATGTAGGTTGCAGCCATAGAACAGCTGGAAGAAAGTAAAAATACGATAGAAAATCTCTTGGATTGGTTATCGAATGTGGATAAAGAGGCAGAGCATGTCCGAAAATTTAAGCAAGCGATAGAACAAAATGGAACACATTTTGAAGAGGGAGATATGAAGGGTTTGGAAGAAGAGGAGGATGATGTCAATGGCAATCTGCTGGAAATTCAGGACGACGATGAAACTCGGGTGGATGGACTATTGAAAAGCACAGATGATAATCTGAACGAGCAGTATCAGAAAGTCAAGGTACTATTACTTTGTTTATTCAGCATTTAGGTGCTAAGTAATTAAGTGCTCATTCATCATCAGTGAGTTCAATCTAATCCTTTCTGTCACAGAATCTGGAACAAGCACTACGAAGTTAGTGATGCACAGTGGCAAGATATTCTGTAGTTAGAATGTCTACAAATTTGTCACTTTTTTGCTGCTACTGTGGTGCTTCTGGGGGATGAAGAGATGGAGAGCAGCCCTGCAGAGAAGGACCTGAAGGTCCTGGTGAATGTGAGCTGCTACAGTGCACTTGCAGCCCAAAAAGCCAACCATATCCTGGGCTGCATCAAAAGAAGCGTGGACAGCAGGGCGAGGGAGGGGATTCTGCCCCTCTACTCTGCTTTGGTGAAACCACTCCTGGAAAACGACGTCCAGCTCTGCAGCCCTCAGCACAGGAAAGAGATGGACCTGGTTTTTACTTCCACTTTTTTGAGACCTCTTTTCTGGACCTAATACCTACAGGATGGGATAATTGCCCACTGTACTTATGGAAGAAAAGCATAGCAGTCTGTTTTACATAGCTTTTTTACACAGGAATAAAAGACCTACAAGAGCAGAGATTTTTTGAAAGAATCTATTTGAAATGTGGATTTCATTTGGTGTACAGTTCTACTTCCTACAACTTATCTATTTATGAGATTGAATCAATTTATACATAGCCAACGTGTCTTGATTTTTTATGTTAGAAGGACCTGTTTTATGACCAACTATATTTGATAAGACTCTTGGAATAGGTCTTGGAATAGGAAAATGAAATTTAAGGAATTGGATAATAATGTTTGGTCACTTGATATAAGAAGAAAGAATCTTTTTTAATATTTCATGCTTTCACTCCTTTTGGTCAGCATGTTTGAAATAACAGCTGCAATATTAGTAACAGTAAATGAAACTGGTTTGATTTGCACAGTTACCTTCCTTTGAATGCAACATTGAATGGAAAATTTTCATTGCACTAAGCATGCTACCCTAAATGTTAAGTAATAAGCAAATAATTTTTTATTAGGAAAAAGAATTAAGAGATTGATAGTGTCTAATTTTACTATGCAGAGTTGTCTTTAGATGTACAGAGAAAAGTGTGTGATAATATACTCTACTACCTCTGAGTTCCAGGGATATTTGAAGGCTTCCATTTGCTTGTGGCCTATATACAGAATCATAGAATCATAGAATCACTAGGTTGGAAGAGACCCACCGGATCATCAAGTCCAACCATTCCCATCAAACACTAAACCATGCCCCTCAGCACCTCGTCCACCCGTGCCTTAAACACCTCCCGGAAGGTGACTCAACCTGTGCCCAGTGCCCAGTGACCCTTTCTATGAAATTTTTTTTCCTGATGTTCAGCTTAAATCTCCCTTGGCAGAGCTTGAGGCCATTTCCTCTTGTCCTGTCCCCTGTCACTTGGGAGAAGAGCCCAACTCCGTCCTCTCCACAACTTCCTTTTGTCCAGCTAAAATTGCCATTGGATGGTTTGTAAAAGTTTGAAACTGCGCAGAAATGTGACCATAAATGTCACAGAAATGTGACCATACTCATAAAATGGTTTTGAATAAATAGTACAAAAATTAGAAAAGCTGTTTATAATCTTGAAGGACTTTGTATTACTTGTAGTTTCTAAACAGAATTTGGCAGAGGTTTTAAGACAATGTCGGTGTAATGGAATCATCTGAGAAGGTGGCAGTCATAATTTTTTTTTTTCTTGTAGGCTCAGCATGAGAAAATTATTTCGCAGCAACAGGCTGTCATAATAGCAACGCAGTCTGCTCAGGCACTGCTTGAGAAACAAGGACACTACCTTTCCCCCGAAGAAAAAGAAAAGATGCAAAGAAACATGAAAGAGCTGAAGGCTCAGTATGAGACCGCTTTAGCTGAATCAGAACGGAAAATGAAGTTGACTCGTTCTCTAAGAGAAGAACTCGAGAAATTTGATGCAGACTATAGTGAATTTGAAACCTGGCTGCAGCAGGCAGAACAAGAACTTGATAATTTGGAGGCAGGTGCTTCAGACTTCGGTGGGATCATGGTCAAACTGAAAAGGCAAAAGAGTTTTTCAGAAGATGTTATATCTCACAAAGGTGATTTACGGTATATCACAATTTCTGGACAAAGAGTTTTAGATGCTGCAAGGTCATGTAGCAAAAGAGATGATGTGAAGGTCGACAAAGATGGCATTGATACGTCGGCTACATATGCCGAAGTGCAAACTAAGCTGGATACTGCTTCAGATCGTTTCAAATCTCTCTATAGTAAGGTAAGTTTTATTGATACTGAGTAAGAAAGACTACTGCAATTGATTTGGCAGTTTGTATAAAAAGGTCAATGAAACAAATGCTGTGGAAAGTTGTAAATTCTTTGTTTCGTGAAGCTGGATAACAGAACAAGGTGATTTTCTATAAGATCTACTTTAGTCAAGCACCAGACTATGTAAGGTGTGAATGGATGAAATTTTCTACCTTGTGTTATAAGGGAACAATCGGAGCAGATTTCCTCATTGTTCTTTCCAACCTTAAAGCAAACTGTTTGAGTTTACGATAGTATAGGATGGCTGAGTAACATTTTGGGGTGGAAAGAAATTGTAATACTTTTAGATGGATAACAGTTCTTTACGTTCCTTGCGATATTTCCCACAACTGCTATTTATTTGGCTTCCTAATAATAAAGTTAGTATCGAAAGAGAGTGTCTATGCCAAGATTAACATTTAAAATTTCATTTTGATTTATATACTGAAGCGGTTTGTCCCAATGTGACCTTCATTGTCAGCGTGAGGCATGCAAGAACATAGTGATTTGAGGGTAGCAATTCTTTTCCACTACTCTGCCATAGAAATATTTTATCCTTAACTATCTGAGATTAGTCTCTAACTATTTAGAAACTAGCAATGTGGAATCCTCCATGTACCTTAGAGAAAGAAGATAATCCCCATCTCTGTGCCAGGTCTGCATATGGAATCTGCCTGGTAGAACTAGACAAACATCACCAACTGGTCTAACATTCCAGCTTTCACGTCTGTTTTCAAAAAAAAACCTGAAGTATGGTTCAATATTGATAATATTCTGGAATTGTAAACTTTTGAGGTAATTACTGATTGAGCCATTTAAGAGGCCATTGTCAGTATCCTTTGACTGTCCCATTTTGTCATTTTTTAAGGTTTTCTAAGGTTGTTCAGACTCCACAATAGAGCTTCAGGGTCCACTGCTACAATGTTGGTCTGTGGCTGTACCATCTTTGTCTAGGAATTTTCATCTAGTATTTTCTTGCTCAGAAATGTAAATTCTGTAAAGACACATGTTCGATGACTTGATTACAAAACCAGTGTAAACCCCGTTCTCTCAGACAGTTTGTGAAGAAGGCTGTCAATTACAGAAGCTAATTTTTGGTTTCCCACTGAACTTACTTAAACAGTGGAGCTAAAACCTTGTATTAATATATTTGATTTCCCCCAGCTGATTTATTGGATTAGTCTGAGTGTGAATGTGGAGATTTCATTGCGAAATTTTCAGAGAGCTATATCCTATGCCAGCAGCTTGATTTGTGGTCTCAGATTTGTAAACTTGCCAAATTCTATCCTTTCCATGTATACATTTAGCACAGACTTAATGGACATGCTTTAAATAATAGGCCATACATATGCAGAGCAAACCAAACACAAAGTAGACTTTTCTTATTAAATCAAGTCTGGAAGGATAGACTTTAAAAAATTTCATCTTCCACAGTTAATTAGTGAGATCTTCCAAGCTGTATGGGAGTTTGTAGTAACCTTTTTGCCTGTTGTAAAAGCTTCTTGCTTTTAATAAATATATATATATTCATATAAATATATTAATTCACACACATAGGAGTTTATAGGCTTATGTGTTGAAGGAATCTTGAAGTCAGTTCTTAGTTAAGTGGCTAATTAAATTAATATGTTCTATGTTTGCCCACCAGAGGGTGACCAAGTACCGAATGTAAATGTTAAAGTACAGTGTGTGTAAAGTTCTAAATATAAATATTTAAAGTAACTGTTTATAAACATTATGACTTCATGCAATCAGATTTTGCCTGCGAAACGGTCTCCAAAAAGTCTGATAGAGTTCAAATGACGTTTTCATGTGGCAATTCACTGTATACGTTTTGGGGCATTTGAGGCATGCTAACATAGAGGACTAATAGGATCTTGATTAGTTGACATTCTTCAGTGAACAAAACAAAGTGTATGTACCATACCAAGCCATATTTTTTTTGGATTCGCTATGCAGGTAAGGTATTTGTGAAAACAATAGTCATCAGTCTGGGTTTTAGCAATGACTTGCATTTTGTTTTAAATAAAAATCTGGCTTCCACTGGCTACATTTTTGGTGTCAGAGTAAAGAATCTTTTCACTAGTGGATCAAAAAGCCTTCCCAAAACTTTCCTATTTTAGATTACTGGCTTAGGTTGCAGATACCCATCTGCATCAGTGATATGAAATCATGCTTGATGAGCACAATCTGTGAGGACCTGTGTTGCCTGTCCCGTTGTTCTGTAGTTCAGGAACCAGTTAGAATGTTGATGGAAAAAACCATGCAGCATTTCAGGAGGAGTATAACCTTGAGATTGTTATGAAATGCAACATACAGTTTAATGCCTGAGTAATTACTTGTTTGTTTTCTACTCTTTTAGTGCAGCATCCTTGGGAATAACCTTAAAGACCTAGTGGATAAATACCAGCATTACGAAGATGCCTCATCTGGGCTTCTGTCAGGTCTCCAGGCCTCTGAAGTAGCTGTGAACAAACAACTGTCAGAGCCTATTGCAGTGGATCCCAAAAATCTCCAAAGACAACTAGAAGAAACCAAGGTGAAAAGCTTTAAAATGCAGGAATGCTTCTAAAAGGAACTGCTTTTTGTCTGAAAAAAAGGATAATTAATATAATCCAAGTGGCTATAGGCCAAATTCTTGACTTACACATGGGCATGCAACTTTTATAGTTCTTAAACTCAGCTATGCAGAGTGGTATCTGAAAGCATGAGGGGGAAAAGAAGTGGAGGACCAAGAAGCCCTTAGCAGTGGTGAAAGCAAGATGTGTTTCAAAATCACTTAGCAAGCGATGGGGTGAAATCTGGAAAGTTTTTGAACTAAGGAAAGGGTTTAGTGATTACCATTTGCTATCAGAGTAGAACTGGGGTCTGAGTGCCTGATAAAGAGGAGGATTTCGCTTTTGTTGGCTGTGACTCTTGTATTTTTCTGTTCGCATTTGTGTATTACTGCATTATGAAGTGGATCATACAGGATAAGCAGTGTGATGTGACCAGTCTTCCTGCTTCAGTTGTATCCAGTACTATATGCCCTGCAGAGACTGACTATAACATAGTTTGCATTGTACAGAAAAACAGTGTTTCTTTTTCTTTTTTTTTTCCTGCTGAGGGAGTAACTCACAATTTTATGTAAATCCTAGTAGAGACAAGACAGGTTGGTGATGGAGCTTGTGAAGGTAAAACTCTGGTTAGTTGTGTAAAACATAGGTCTATAGAAGGCTTTAGGTACCCAAGTATAAGGTGAGTTATATGAAATTTCATATAGTCTGTCATCTTTAAACTCACTCATATTTTCATGAATGTATTCATTTATCAATACTGAAACTAAAATGCAGGATTATTTATTTTTGAGCAAGCAAAGCTATTGGTTGGGCATTTCCTCCCTGTGTTGTCTGTGCTGTGTGGAATATCTGTAGGTCTGATGTTTGCTATTGTCAAATAACAGTTAATGGCTCTTGCAAAGTATGTGCTTTAACTATTACCCTTACATGAACTTGAGCAGTAGTTAGCTTTACACATGCTGTCTGGCTAATCTGGCACTGGAATTGCCAGCACTTAGGTGCATGACATACCAGAGGAGACAAATCACAGCAATGTTGTAAGACAGCAAAATTAGAAGTGTAAATTTTGAACTTCTAACAGTGGAACAATTTAGGTTCATTTGTACTTCCAAATGCTAGAAAAGTAGAATAACACACGTTACAATTTGAAGCTTCATTTAGACTTTTTGTTCCTTATGCCAAAACAAATTATACCTCGTATAATGCTGATTTTCATGCAAGTAATACAAAAGGAGTGAGTACTGGGGTTCTTTTATGAAACACCTACATGGATTACTTGCCACACAAAAGAGCACTCAGTGAATGTGAGCTGGGAAGGAGGGAGAGGGTGCAACATTTCAAAAGATTCAAAGGAAGAGAATAACAGGAGGCTGAAGAAGGAAAGCCAATTAATGAAAGCAAAACAAAGAGTATTTCTGAAGAAGTCAGGTGTTGCAAGTTAAAGCTGTCTCTTGTAGCCAACACATGCAGCTGATAATCCAGCTAGACACAGACCTTGGCAGCATGGTTGGGACTAATCTTTTTATGGGGATTAACCGTTCTTCAGAGTATATTCTTCAGTGCCTCTGGCATCAGCTTGCTTGCTTTCTATCAGCATACAAGGTTTTCTGGTCCATCTTTTTTGTCTTCTGTTTTTCTTTTTTTTTCTTCTATTTTTTTTTCCTCACGAGTAGAGCATATTTCTCTAGTATAAGGAAAATTCTTCTTCAGGTTTACTTGAGTTTTATAGTTTCAGGTGGGTTGCCAAGGCATACTATGTTTTGGCATCCTGTTGTGCTCTGGATACCAGTGCTGAATGCACTGACATGACTTCTTTGTCCTGGCAGAGAAGAGAGAATTTCCTTTCTACTCATATATTCATTGAGTTAGTATATATCAAAAGATAAGAAGTACCTTCATATTGGACCGCTGTAAATTTTAAGTGAATCAAACCAAAGATACATGATAGTACAAAGTCCTGAAATAATTTGAAGACTATTGACTCTAAAGTACTTTCAGACACTGGAGAGTCAAAGCTGCTTTCAGCCTTCCTTTCTTTTGCTACTAGCTCTGGGGCAAGTCATGGCTGGGCTAGTTTCTGAACCTGTATTCCTTGGGTAGGTGGACAAAGCTAAGCAAAACTGGATGGATTCTAGGAGGTTCCTAAATTCTGAAGGTGATTATCTTGTTTCACAGAATCATAGAATCATAGAACAACCAGGTTGGAAGATTCCCACCGGATCATCGAGTCCAACCATCCCTATCAAACACTAAACTATGTCCCTCAGCACCCTGTCCACCCATACCTTAAACACCTCCAGGGAAGACGAGTTAACCACCTCTCTGGGCAGCCTGTTCTAGTACCCAGTGACCCTTTCTGTGAAAATTTTTTTCCTAATGTCCAGCCTAAACCTCCCCTGGCAGAGCTTGAGGCCATTCCCTCTTGTCCTGTCCCCTGTCACTTGGGAGAAGAGGCCAGCTCCCTCTTTTCTATAACCTCCTTTTAGGTAGTTGTAGAGAGCAATGAGGTCTCCCCTCAGCCTCCTCTTCTCCAGGCTAAACACCCCCAGCTCTCTCAGCTGTTCCTCATAAGGCCTGTTCTCCAGCCCCTTCACCAGCTTTGTTACTCTTTTCTGGACTTGCTCCAGAGCCTCAACATCCTTCTTGTGGTGAGGGGCCCAGAACTGAACACAGTATTCAAGGAGCGGCCTCACCAGTGCTGAGCACAGAGGGAGAATAAACTTCCTGGACCTGCTGGTCACACTGTTTCTGATACAAGCCAGGATGCCATTGGCCTTCTACAAATAGCTTTTCAGGCTATTCTGTTTACACTATGATATCAGCCTGTCCCTTTGTCAATACAGCTGATGGTGAATGTGCAACTGCTGCTGCTGAATGTATGTTTTCCCTCCTGAATTGTTCTCTGATGCTGAGTTGAAAAATAAGTGTATTTTTCTTTTGAATAGTACACGAGTGTACAAGTGGTCTTTAAAAAGAACTCATCAAAAGACAGTTTGAAGTTACGTGCAAGAAATCAGTTGAGTCAGAGAAGTGCTGTAAAACCGAAGATAAAAAATATGATAAAAAACTAAAACAAGGGTCACAAAGTCGACAGCAGTCATAGCCACTGGTGAAGAGTTTTCTTAAGGAGAGGTCACAAACTGAGTTAATTTATTCCCAGTACTAAGTTTAGGTTGTATGGCAAGTCTCAAGCCTTGCATGTGTAACTATTAACTGTACTGAAAAGCATAACTGATAGTTGTGGAATTTTACAGATTCTTCAGGGGCAACTGTCTAACCACCAAATTGCTGTAGAAAAACTGAAGAAAGCTGCTGAAGTGTTACTGGATACAAGGGGGGAGTTGGCACCAGACAAAGATGAGATTCAGAAAACACTGGGTAAGATGTTTACTTTTCTTAATACCTCATTTAATCACTTGTGTTTGTATGCAGGTACTGAAGAGACAAAATAAAGAGTTTGCACACTCTTGTGTCATATGTTTAAGTCCATGTTTTGTTGAGTCATGAGCTACTCCAACACAGTAACTTCATTCCTGGTCTGTCTCCTACACTTGATCCACATGCTTTTCACTTAAAATCTGTCATTTTATTTTTTACTTTCATTTTTCAGAAACAGGGATTATGTTTAATGGCCAGGTTTACAGATAAGCATGTCAAACAGAGTTAGTGAGTTGCTAAGGATCATAAATTCTCCAGAGGGAAAAACCATGCTCAGGTTCAAGGAACGCGAGTCTAGATGTCTTTCCAAGCAATTATTTGGAGTTTGCTTAGCCAGAAGTTATTTTCTTCTGATTTCAAGAAACTATCTGTGATGGTTTGACCTTGGTTGGCTGCCCCACTGATCTTTCACTCCCCTTGCCCAGCAGGATTGGGGTAAAAGATAAGGTGGAAAAGCCTATGTGTCGTGATAAGGAGATCACTTACCAGTGACAGTCATGGGCAAGACAGACTTTAGTTGGGGAAAATTAAATTTCATTTGGTGCCAAATAAAATAGTTCTCGATAGTGAGAAACAAAGACATATTAAAGCAACACCTTCTTTCTGCACCACTCTTTTTTTTTTCCACACTCACCATGACTCTTCCTTTCCCAACTACTTGCATCTCTTCCCCAACAAACAGTGCAGGATGGATGGGGAATGGGTGGCTGTGGTCAGTTTTAACAGCACCTCTCTGCTGCTGCTTCCTCCTCACCCTTTTCCCCTGCTCCAGTATGCATCCTCTCTGCAGGCTGAAATCTTTCAGGATAATTGTGCTCCAGTTGGGGTTCTTTACGGGCTGTAGTTTCTTCAGAAAATACCCACCTTTTCCAGTGTGGGGTCCTCCATGTGATGCAACGTGCTTATCTTCTCCGTCATGGCCAACCACAGGCTTGAGAGGAATCTCTTCCCCAGTGTCTGGAGCACTTCTTCCTCCTCTTTCTTGTCTGACCTTGATGTCTGCAGCACTGTTCTTCACACTTTCCCCAACCCCTCACTTACCACTTTCAGGCATAATTTTCCCATTTTTAAAATACATTTTCCCAGGGGCACCACCAGCTTGGCTCAGGAGCTCAGCTGTGCCCTGTGGCAGATCAGTGGAGATAACTGGGACTGGCTGTGTGTTCCATGGGGCAGCCCTTGGCCTCTTCTCATGGAGGCCAGAAACTTTGTCACTGACAAAAACTTACCAGCTACACCTGATAGTCCTTGCTATCCATTATGAGAAGTAGCGTAGCCTGTGTCTGAAATTTGAAGACTCTCTGTGCATCACACGGAGATCACAGTATCTCTTCCTGGAATCCCATAAGTAACTTGCAGAGCAACAAAAGAAGGCAATTGTTGGCTTGTCTCTTTGGAGTGAATGATGAAACTCTATGGAAGATAGATGAAATTTGTAACTTTCCGTGGCTTATCCTGAAAGTCCTGAAGGTCTAATGAAGAACCATCTGGAAGAACCTTTCAGCTCTAATAGTAACATAAGAGACATCATTGTAAAAGAGCTGTCTTAATACTCTGCTATTTTATTTCTTGGGAACAGCAGCTTGTAGATCATGTAAAAGCTTAGTCTATCTAATAGGAAAAAAATGAAATCTGTTTTCTCTTTATCAGATGATATTGTGGAAAGGTATGACAATTTATCCAAGTCTGTGAATGAGAGGAATGAGAAGCTCCAAGTAACTCTGACGCGATCGCTAAGTGTGCAGGATGGTTTGGATGAAATGCTGGATTGGATGGAAGGTGTTGAAAAGAGCCTTCAAGAACAAGATCAAGTGCCTTTGAATTCAACTGCTATTCAGGATATTATTAGTAAAAGCATCGTAAGTAGCATCCTCTGAAGAAACATTTGTTTGATAATTCTGAGGTTTCAATGAGGAATATAAAATCTTAGTTTGACATCTTTTGTGGATTCAAAATACTTAATAAAGTGGAATGTTATATGAAGTGAAACTGCACATAAGGATTTTTGTAGCTGAGATAGATCTCTGCTGATGGTCTCGCTGTACTGCTCTGTTGCTTGATATAGTGGACCAAGTGTCTTAAAATTTAGTTATAAGCTATACACTATACAGAGTGGTTCTTGCTTGTTTCAGATGCTGGAGCAAGATATTGCTGGTCGCCAGAGCAGTATAAACACGATGAATGAAAAAGTGAAGAAGTTCACAGAAACAGCAGATCCGTCCACTGCATCCACACTGCGAGCTAAAATGAATGAACTTGCAGGACGGTTTTCTAAAGCGAGTAACAGGCATAAAGAGAAGCTTATGAAAATGGAGGAATTGAAGACTAAAGTGGAGTTATTTGAAAGTCTGTCAGAAAAACTTCAGTCATTTCTAGATGAGAAAAACCAGGCGCTCAGTGAGACAGAGGCACCAAGGAAGGATGTTAGTGAAGTGTCTCAGTATATGCAGGTACTGTACTATTCCATTTGTACACATTGTCTAACTCATTCAAGTGACTGAACAATAAAACGAAGCATGCTTTTTTGCCAGCTTTGATTGGTTAGCTAAAATTGAGAATTTAATTTTGAACAAGTGATTGTGAAATCTAATATGAAGAACGTAATCCTGTTTTGCAGGAAGCTACCATAGAATTGACACAACATAAGAAGGATCTGGAAGTTTTACAGAAGCTACTTGAAGAACTTTCAGTGCATGCTCTTCCTGGAGATAAAGCATTGGTATTAGAAAAAGTAAATGCCTTGTCAAAGAAATTCAGAGAAGTAGAGGAGACGGTAAAGGAAAAGTAAGTCAAGTAATCAAAACGTTTTCACCTTGGCTAATAAGAAAGTGTCATGATGACTGCTGTCCTCTTGCATACGCTCTCAAGAGATTACAGTTAACCACTGAGTAGAGGATTGGAGTTTTTTTAATTGAAAAGAAAGGGCGTTTCTCTCTGGAAATGTCTCTGTAGTCTGTCTGGTTCAAGAGCTCTCATATTGACTGTAAAGACAAGTAACTTGGTTAAATTTTGTGACGCTCACAGGAGTCCTGTTGGTTCTAAGAAAACCCTATTTCTCCCCTTCTCTGATGTAATACAAATTGCTTTTTGTGGAAATTGCTTTAGGGTACCGTTTGGAATCAGTATGCAAAGGAAGACTGGAGAAATTATTAGAGCTTCCATTTAAATGACCTGTAGAGGAAGACTAGACTTTCCCTATTCTGCTCTGTAAGATTAGTTTGTGTGACTGAATTTAGGAACAGCAATATCAGATTGATAATATCTATTGATTTAATTATCAGAAACAATACTGATGTTCCATACTTAATTTTGTTTGTTGTCGTCAATTGTCTAGAGAAGAGGATGTATCGTCTTGTCAGCAACAAATGGATAATTTCGAGCTCCTTGTAGAATCATTAAAGAAATGGATAAAAGAGACAACAGAACGAATTCCAGCAGCACAACCCTCTCTGAATACAGAGGAGTTAAAGAAACCTCTGGAAGATACATTGGTAAGACACTGTAGATGAGAAGTGAAATATAGCCAAAGGAAATAGGGCATGTATTAGGAGCGTGAAAGTACAGACTTCAGGGATAAACAGTCACAGTAACTGTGACTAGGGAGCTTGCAGTCTACATCTACTTTCCCATTTTCTTTGCATGTTTGGATATACTGTAGGGGATTCCCGAATAACAAGGCTGTTCTCTTCTCAATACAAAATCTTCTAAGTCTAAAATCGGTTTTGTAATGAACAAATGACTGTTTTTCTTAACCAGAATTTAAAAGATGAGTGGACATTAAAAGCACCTGAGCTACAGAAAATGAATAGCAGAGGAACGTTGCTGTGTAGTCTAATTACTGCTGTGACTTCTCCTGCCAAACTGAGGGCAGTTGCAAAATCAGGTATGTATATATATGAGCAGCTGAGCCTAACATTTCAGGAGTTTTCAAAACCTTTAAGGCAAAAATGAAGATATTTCACTCTTGGATTATCTTTCTGACTATTATAGCTTTTGAGAAGTTAGTTAGCCATGTCTGTACTGACTGATGTTTGCTGCAACTATCATTTAAACTGTCTAAGTGCTGTAGTAATTTAGTACACGTTCTGCTTGCTTTACACTGTCAAAACAGCATAAAAGCACTTTGATGTAAATGATTAACAGATCCCAAAGCTGTTACTTCAGTATGCAGTTCCCAGATAATGAACAAAATGAACAGTGTCACAGTTCCCTTCACCTCATCCCAGAAATGTTCTGATAGTGAGAAACTGACTTATTTATTCTGATCAGCGTTCAGTGCTTCACCTATCGGCCAAGTCAGCTAGGACAAATTCAAATCCTGGTTTTGCAAACACTAATCTACCCGCACACCTTTGCTGCCAGAGAGAGACCACTTCCATGGCCACGAGGCTTTTCTCTGTGATGCCAAACACATAAAGGTTTGCCAAGTCATGGAGTTTTTTGCTAGAAGGGTGATGAGGACATATTTTATCTAAAAAGTGAGCCTAGAACAACCTTCTCATCCCAGTACTGCAGCATAGGTAATGCTCGTCAATATTTAATTGAAACAACACCATGGAAGGGAATGAACTATATTGCAGTATGTCTTTTCTGGTTCAAAATGTGTTTCCAATTTGGAGCTTCAGCTAAATCTTTTTTACTGATTTTAAAGACAGCAAATCTGTTTCCATGATTTTCTGTGCTCTAGTGATGAAATGTTAAATTGTTTTACAGGAACCGGTAATTCTGCTAAGTATTATTCAAGCCATAGTTCAAGGCATGTGGTACCTACGGTGTTTAAATGGCCTTAAGCACATTTTCAGTCACTTCTTGAACTGACTTGGTCTGGAAATGAGTTCAAGTGTGTTGGCCTTCATTGGTCACCTGCAAAGCACTGGGAGGATGGGGACTGCAGAGGATACCTATAAGAGTATATCTTTCTCACATCTCTTCATAGCTGCCTCTGGTTTCAGTATTGTTTGATTTTTAAAAAAAAAAACTTTCAAAGAATATTTAGAAAGTTTATATGGGCTATTTGGGCTCCTCCTCTGCCCCTTTCTCTACTCCTATGCATCCAGATAGAAAAATAATTAAATAACTAGCCTATAAGAGCAGCTGTAATCCTCCAGACTAGAGTATTCGCCCACTTAGACAAGCGCTGTACTGTTTATCACTTAATCACAGTTATAAATACTGGGGTCCAGCTAATAGAGCATGAAGATTTACAAGGCTGTGGCTGGGGCCCTTGACTTCTCTTGTCTGGTTTGTTTTCTCCTGCCATCCTCCAGCTGCCGCTCATGTGGTGCTCACTGTCCAGCTGGTACCATGAGGTGGTTGCATAGCCTTTTCCAAGGCAACCGATAATCTTTCTCTGTTAATTGCTCATCTGGGAATATGTATGCGCAGGAAAGCAAGAAGCTGTTATTCTTGCAGTTCTTTGTAGCTTGGCCACGTGCCCCAGCAATGTGGCCCGATAGTGTTTTAAAAAGCCCACGTAGCTCTGGTCCCAAAGGCTTTGAAACTATGTTTTATTAGTAGGGCTGCCTGGGTGAGTGGCTGCGTGCGAGTGACAGTAGGGACTTCAGGTGTAGCAGCAAGGACTCTGCAGTGCAATCCCTGTGATGAAGCACATGCTCAAGTCTTGCACATGATAAAACAAAGTGGGGGGGAGGATTTATCTGGTTAGTATCAGGAGCTTTTTGTGCAGAAGTACAGTGGTGCTAAAATACAGAATCTTTTAGAATGGAAAAAACCTTTAAGATCATCAAGTCTGACCTAGTGCTGCCAACTCCACTACTAAACGGTGTCCCTAAGCACCACATCTACACGTCTTTTAAATTCTTGTGGGAATGTAACTCATCTGCTTCCCTGGTGGGTAGAAGTGTCTTGTGTAAGCAGTGCCTTTGGTTGTGGTGTCTGCAATGATTACTTCGGACTTCTGTGCTGTTTAATGCTTAGTGCTCTCCTTACTTAAACTGTGAGAGCTTTGTCTATAGACTTTTTTTCAGCATAGCATTATGAGTGATAGGACTGCTAATACATCATGTATATGTGCATACTTATGTGTAGATCTGTGTGTACACCCACCCACTATGCACGTGCTATGCCTGTGTGATACTGTATGTGGTAACAGCTGGGTGGAGCAGCTCGAAACATAAAACAACCCTAAAATATACAAAACAGTTTAAGTAAAATATTTGGTATTACAAGGTTAGCATTCAGATATTTCTTTAGCGTTACCATGAAAGCCATGTATCATGTTGTAAAGAGGAATTGCGGTGCTAGGGTTCTGGTGGAAAAAGGCTTAGGTAACCATGGGAGTTGGTCTCTTTTCATCTACAGGTGGCACAATGTTAAATGGTGAAGGAGGAGCTCCAGGAACTCAGGATTTCCTGAAAAATAAAGGTCAGTAAAAAATTCAGGATGTGATAAAGGAATGTACGTACCAATTACTGTTAAACATGTAAATATTTTTAAAATGTTGTCTATAAATCATGGAATCATAGTTTGGGTTTGGGTTGGAAGGAACCTTAAAGATTATCTAGTTCGAATCCCCTGGCAATGGACAGGGACACCTTCCACCAGACCAGGCTGCTCAAAACCTCTTCCAACCTGGCCTTGAATGCTTTCAGGGATGGGGCGGCCACAACTTCTCTGGGCAACCTGTACCAGCATCTCACAACCCTCGTTGCGAAGAATTTCATAGAATCATAGCATCATAGAATGTTTCTTCCTAACATCTGATCTAAATCTTCCCTCTTCCAACTTAAAGCCATTCCCTCATCCTATCACTCCATGCCCTTGTAAAAAGTCCCTGGCCAGCTTTCCTGTAGCCTCTTTGGGTATTAGAGGTTGTTCTAAGGTCTCCCTGGAGCCTCCTCTTCTCCAGGCTGAACAACCTCAACTCGCTCAGCCTGTCCTTTTAGCAGAGGTGCTCCAATCCTCGGATCATCTTCATGGCCTCCTCTGGACCTGCTCCGACAGTTCCATATACTTCTTATGTTGGGAATTCCAGAACTGGACAGATGACTCGAGGTGGGGTCTCATGAGAACAGATTAGAGGGCAGAATTCCTTCCCTGACCCTGCTGGCCTTGCTGCTTTTGATGCGGCCCAGGGAATGGTCAGCATTTTGGACTGCGAATGTTCATCTACCTGTAGCAATCACTACTAGACTGAGATTTCACATTGCTGTCATGTAAGGACACTACACTGACTGGGATATAATGCTAAAACTGATTGTAACAATACCTATCTTCAGTGTTTTCTTTGAAGACAGATCAAATCTGGCTGTGTTTTCTAAATCAATCTGAACTCCTATGAATGTATACAGGGATAGCTATTGTAGTACAACACATGACTTTTGAGAAAAGTCTAGTATGTATGCATGTGGTTTGAAACTTTTTAAGACCTGTTCACAACATGGACTGTTCACAACATGCACATTCACAAACATAAATGTACCCAGACTCTCATTTTACTTAGATTTGTATCACTGTATGTGACCAACACTTTTACAGAAACAAGGGAACTTAGATAGACACTGTTTATGGGCTTATCGTAGAATCACTAGGTTGGAAAAGACCCACCAGATCAAGTCCAACTGTTCCTATCAAACACTTCTGGATAGTCAAACACCGTCCTGAATCTGAGGTATCTGTTCTCCTAAACTACAGTATCTTTAGTACAGTCTGCCTGCTGTGGTCTCTCTGTAATGTTTAGAATGGTACATGAATGTGAGCAAAATATTACTGCAGTAATGTAAGGTGCATATATAAGTAACTGAACTGTAGTCCAGTGTGTTCAACTTCTTGTCATGGAATTGTTACTTGAAATATTAAAATAATAATGGGTAGAAAGTTTTTTAAGTTATTTGTGGTACTTGTCTGCCTGTATGTATTAAAATAACAATTTCTTTGAAAAGACAAGATCTTGCAAATAGGTATTTAGGTAGGTCAGATGTAGGGTTACCACATTTAGAGTGAGTGGGAAATAACTGTCTCATGTTTCACAACTTCTTATTTGGGGACTATTAGGTATTGTAACTCAGAGTATTGTTTAGGAGTTCTTGAATTCTAAGTATTGTTTAAAGGGTTTGTAACCTCTGACACAGTGTTTGTGCATCTCTCCTGTTACAGAACTGACAACTGTTCAACAAGCCATGTCTGATGTAAATCATGGTTATGAAGACTTGGGAGTTTTGTTGAAGGAGAAGATTTCAGAACTTGAAAGCACACTTTCAAAAATGCAGAATATTCAAGAAGAATCAACCTCAATGATGCAGTGGTTGCAAAAAATGGAAAAAACTGCATCAGATTGGGAAGCTGCTCCAACTGACAGTGAAGCAGTTAAAGCCCAAGTTGAGCAACATAAGGTACTTTGTGCCTTCAAAAAAAAAATTCCTTTCTTGCAGTTATTGGGCAAAATCTATTTGAACAACCAATATCTCAGCCTAGCATAATGTTGCAGAGAGTATTTAAATGTAGGCATGCCAGTCAGGCTTAGAGCAAATCTGGCAAACTGTGTCAGTGGAGTAAAAGGATCAGTCTGTCAAAGAAGAGGAGTTGCACAGGTCAGAAAATAATAATTTTCATGACTCATTTAAATAGGTGAGCCTGTACTGATTATGCAGTAAACTTTTTTGATCTCCTTAGTGGTTTAGAGATAAATGCTGGATTGCTTGTAAGATCGGAAGAGCTGTATCTATCCAAAAACTGTTCCTGCAGCTGCTGGTTCGCTGACACTTTGCAGACCTTCTGGTCCCTGCAGCTGCAGCGGCTTATGCTTATTGCAAGGCAGTGTTTCTCTTCAGCAGCCATGTCATGCTTGTTAGAGTTGCCCAGCAGTCTCCTCCCCCATTTTAAACTGGTATGAGAAAACCTCTGAATCAGCAGAGTAAGCTGCTGTCCTGTTTCAGCATGGGAGATGAATGCTTCCCTAGCAATGAAGGGCAATATTTACACATGTAAAGGTTAATTAATAAAGGGAAATGTAATGGGTAGGGAAAATTCTTTCCGTGCCTATGACTGTGGATAAACAAGGACAGGATTTGTTTCAGCTGAGCTACTTCTTTTATATTTGGCTTTAAAAAGTTAACCTGTATGGCCTCTAACTTTCCTCAGACTTCAATAACATTCAGTTATCCTGAAACTAAGACTAAATGTGGAAGAAATCTAGCTGCTTCCTTTTTAACATAGACTGGGCAACACCAACATGACCATCTTATTCTCAGTGTAGTAATAGAAGTGTACACACAGGTAGCTGGAAAAGTGAGTGCTCAGGCAAATGTCACCCTTCTGGTGCAGTTGGACCTTTTAGTAAAAGTTCTCAAGTGCAGGTTTGTTCTGTGTTAATTTTAGTGCTGCTTGGATAATTAAAATGGAGCTCATGGGGCAAGCTTTGTTGCTTAAAAATATTCGTATGAGAGTGCTTTACCAGGCAAAATGACCATTCACTTCTGTCTGTAAGAACAGCATGAATTAGGGATTGCTGGGTCCTCTCAAGTCTCCTGCTAGGTCTACGCTCTGAGCTATGGTGCTCTTTAACTTACAGTTGTAGATGACCTACAAGAAGTCTGTCTGTGATAGCAGGACTACCACTGACGTTGATTCTAGCTGGATTACTGCTGCAGTGAGCTGTACTGTGCATTGGTCAGTTTGTCTTCTGTGCAAGAACAGATTCCAAGTCTATGTGGATATGATGGAACATAGTGGATCTTATTTTTCTGAATTCATAGAACCACAGAATAGTTTGGGTTGGAAGGGGACTTAAAGATCATAGAATCATAGATTCACCAGGTTGGAAGAGACGCACCGGATCATCAAGTCCAACCATTCCCACCAATCTCTAAACCATGCCCATTATCTAGTTCTAACACCCTGCCATGGGCATGAATTCAAATTAAACAATCATTGTTATTATGGATATAGTTTAAATCTACCAGGTTCTCTCTTCCAAAAAAATTGACCAGCAACATATGCCATCAGGAAGTGTCTTGAGATTCACAGCTGAGAAGTAGTGTGTGCTAGATATTTATTGTTTGTCTTCATGCTTTGCATCTGTATTGCAGATTTCAAACTTTACATTTTACTGTATTTCTTTAGTTGCTTCTTTATTTATTTAATCACATGAATTTGCAGCTTTTTGAAACTGAATTAAAGCAAAGTGCAAACAAAGTCCAGGAGCTAAAGGACAAAGTGACAGAATTGTTGGAGAAGAATCCTGACTCTCCTGAGGCACCGAAGTGGAGACAAACATTGGATAAAATAGGTACTTCTGTAAAACCGTATTGTAGCTCAGACTGATTTGGAAGTTGTTTCATTACAAGGTTTTTAATGTATTTGTAATCACCAGTGTTTTTAATACCCTGCTCTTTTCTACCCCTAATTTCTGTGTAAAGAGCTCTTTACAAAAGTGGAGATCTGGAGTAATTCCACTAATGTCCATGGGCATTGATTTTATCTCAATGCAGTGGAGAGAGGCTGTAGCTTGACTCTCTGTTTGAGAGGGCTTTATCTTTTTCAAATGGCTAAAACTTGACTGGTCAGTTATTACTCTAGATACATTTTTTGGTTTTCTTATATAACAACTTATGTTAATTCTAATTTCATGTAAACAACATTTTCACTTGTTGTTAATGCTTTTCTGCATGCTTTCCCTCCTCCATGGGCTAGTAGCTTGTGTAATTTTGTGGTTTTGGGTGCTTTTTGACATTTTCTAAAATTGATTCCATAAATTTTGCAAAAAAAAAAAAAAAAAATAGAAATGACCATGCTTGGACAATAGATTTTGAGATACTGCAGCACATAATATTCATGTGCTTTTGAAAATTCTTCTTAGGTTTATCATATTTTAAATCACAGGTTATCTTGTTTTGTGCTGGGAGGCATTTCTCTAGCTACAGTAATAGTATTTTTTATGCTGAGAATCCTTCCAGTGTCCTCTTAGTAAGTGAAACTCTGAAAAGTGTAAGTAGCAGGTAAGCTCTCCAAGAGAGCCTAAGTAGTCTTGAAAGGGAATTAATACAGAACGAGCAGATGTCAAAGACAGTAAGGGGGCAAAAGAAACTGAAAAAACGCAGATTAAATTTAGGGACAAGGAGAGTTAACTAAAATGACTGAGCAAGCACTGACAGTGTCACAGAAGGAAGGGGGAAGTTACAAGACTGTAAGACTTGATGGCTGCTCTGGAAGCCACTTGCCACAAGTGGAAGAGACCATAGATTGGCCTGGGTGCAAACCTAAGCTCACACAGCAATTTTTAAATACTGCTGTGCAGATTTATTGCTGTTACCTGTCATTAGGTACCTGTATTAAATGTTTTAATGAGGCAGTTGTTAATCTCCACAGGCTCCTACTGCAGACGTTTGAAACAGGTGTGCTCCCTCAGAGGGCTCTTCAGAGTAAAAGCCTAAATTAGGGCTTCTGCTCACCCTTTGGAAAGGGTGTTTCTTTTTACTGAATAAGCAGGAAGATCTGTCTATCTAAATCAGGCACCTAAATTATAACTGAATAGAGCCCTTTGGCTTTCTCATCATTCAAGACTGAAGGCCAAACTTTGTGGTATTTTACTTAGTAATATTCTAATCCAGTTTTATTACATGTTGTATATTCATTGCTCCAAAAATTCTGCAAGTGGCTGTGCTAAACTGCAGACCTTCATCCAAGCATATGTGGATCTGAAAAGATGTATTTGCCGAGTCACTGCAATAAGGCATCTGGACTTAATCAGCAAGAAGCCGTAGTAGAGAGCTCTGTTTATGTTTCATGTATAGTCTGCTGTCTGACAACCCATCCGTTAGTACATGCATGCAGTATGTTAACTTTATCATTGTTAGATTCCAAATGGAAAGAGCTCAATCAAGTTACATCTGAGAGGCAACAAAAACTGGAGGAGTCTTCAAATTACCTGACCCAGTTCCAGACGGCAGAAGCTCAGTTAAAGCACTGGCTGGCAGAAAAGGAGCTAATGGTCAGTGTGCTGGGGCCGCTGTCAATTGATCCCAATATGCTGAATACACAGAAGCAGCAGGTTCAGGTGAGTAATGCCAGCATGCATTATTGATTTACGTTTCTTCTGCTTGTTTTCTACTAGCCAAGTACTATTTTACATTTAGATAGAGTATGAGACACTTAGTATGAGCTATTACATTCGTTTATCAGCAAAGAGCAGCTTAAGTCATACCTTACTACAGTGATTACAAGAAAAAATTAACATGAGTGAAGAGAGATCAGACGCTGAAGGAAAAAATATTGAGGAGATGCTGATTCTCTAATACATTTTTGTGTTTTAACCATACCATGGTATCTCTATTTGAATGAAAAATGTTCCTTTGAAATTTCATTATTTTGAGTGTTTATTTTATAGTTAGTCCTCATATGCAGTCTATGCTGAGAACTAACTTTTTGAGATTTCATTCACTTGACTGGGCCAGTAGCTAATAAAAACATGAAGGCGAGTGAAATGCAGTACTGTGAATAGATATGGGGCCAAGAGTGTGAAAAACAGAAGAAAAAGTATAAGGTAAAAATGGACTAGTTCACTCACAGGAATACAGCAAACTGCAGGCAAAAGAGAAAAAATCAGACAAAGTTGCAGAAACTAGAAATTTTGATTTACTGCCAGAAAAAGTGGTTTTAAACTATAATGAGAAAAAATATTTTTGTTTTGTAAAAATGTTATTAAAGCTGTGTTATCAATATAGATCAGAATGAAGTGTTTAAAAAATGAAGTATGTTCTAATATAATGTGGAAGTTACTTAAAATTGGTTTGTAAGTGCTTCAGAAATCTAGACAGCTGGCGTAAGACTATCATGTATCACTTACCAGTCCTTAAAAATGAAACCTAATTGACTTAAAAAGAAAGAGTTAGAATGTTCTGTAAAGTAAGGCATGATATTTGTCCATTCTTCTGGAAGCACTATGACTTACTGTCAAAAAAACCCCAAACTGGTAACTCGTGATGTAAACTTTCAAGGTCTCACAGTACTGTTTCAGTCATTTTGTGGGTTATCCAAATATTCCCTGTGTCATAATAATACATTGCAATGTTATGTCAGAATACACCTTCTTTGAAGTTCTATCTTGAGACAAATACTAAAACTGTCTAGGAAAGGAGACACTGCTTGAAACTAAGCAGTGATTATTTTACTTGGTGCATTTACTTCTATTACTGTAGTATTAACAGAATTCATTATTTGCTTGTATCTGTTGATTGAATTTCTATTAGATGATCTGCAAATTAACATCACTTTTTCTGTCCTTTCATGTAAACACTTGGAGACAATATAGTTTATGTATTGAAGATGCAATTATTTCACTGCCTTTTGAACTTGGAGATTAATTACTCAATGAGAGAGCTTAGCCACAACAAATTCTACATGAGTTTTGTGGCTCCATTGATTCTTTTTTCATTATATAAATGCTTTTTAAAAATGTTCTTTCTTCTTAGATTCTGCTGAAAGAGTTTGACACCAGAAAGCCGCAATATGAGCAGTTAACTGTGGCTGGTGAAAGGATCCTGAAGAGACCTGGGGAACGTACACCCTCCCATGAAATTGTAAAAGAACAACTGGCAGCTGTGGCACAGCAATGGGACAGGCTGACTGGCCAGCTGAGGAACAGATGTGACCGAATTGACCAAGCCATTGTGAAAAGCACAGAGTATCAAAGTCTGCTCAGAAGTCTGTCTGACAAGCTAAGTGCCTTGGATAGCAAACTAAGCAGCAGCCTGGCTGTGAGTACACAACCTGATGCTGTGAAACAACAACTGGAAATCGCTAGAGAAATGAAGGAGGAAATAGAACAGGAAAGGAAGAATATAAACGCAGCTCAAGCTCTTTGTGAAGAGCTGTCAACACTGGTTGGAGAAGACTATTTGAAAGCAGAACTTACAAGACAGTTAGATGGCATCTTAAAATCTTTTAAGGATATTGAGCAGAAATCAGGTTAGTATTTATCTGAAGAAAAGTAGCAGCTAAGGCATAAAGTAAATCATGTAGTCTTATTTGTCTCTATAGACGTGTTGAGTGAGCTGAGCCTAATCATAGAATCATAGAATCATAGAACAACCAGGTTGGAAGAGACCCATCGGATCATCGAGTCCAACCATTCCTATCAAACACTAAACCATGTCCCTCAGGACCTCATCTACCTGTGCCTTAAACACCTCCAGGGAAGGTGAATCAATCATCTCCCTGGACAGCCGATTCCAATGCCCAATGACCCTCTGTGTGAAAAATTTCCTCCTAATGTCTAGCCTAAATCTCCCCTGGCGGAGCTTGAGGCCATTCCTTCTTGTCCTGTCCCCTGTCACTTGGGAGAAGAGCCCAGCTCCCTCCTCTCTAGAACCTCCTTTCAGGTAGTTATAGAGACCAATGAGGTCTCCTCTCAGCCTCCTCTTCTCTAGGCTAAACAACCCCAGCTCTCTCAGCCGCTCCTTATAGGGCCTGTTCTCCAGCCCCTTCACCAGCTTCGTGGCTCTTCTCTGGACTCGTTCCAGAGCCTCAACATCCTTCTTGTGGTTAAGGGGCCCAGAATGCCAGCTGTCTACCCAACCCAGCCCCCAGGCATTTGTACATTAAAATTTGAGAGGAGGGAGCTGGCCTCTTCTCCCAAGTGACAGGGGACAGGAGGAGAGGGAATGGCCTCAAGCTCCGCCAGGGGAGATTTAGGCTGGAGATTAGGAGGAGGTTTTTCACACAGAGGGTCATTGGGCATTGGAATAGGCTGCCCAGGGAGGTGGTTGATTCACCTTCCCTGGAGGTGTTTAAGGCACGGGTGGATGAGGTCTTGAGGGACTTGGTTTAGTGTTAGATAGGAATGGTTGGACTAGAAGATCCGATGGGTCCCTTCCAACCTGGTTGTTCTGTGATTCTGTTCTGTGATTCTGTGAAAATTTAGGAGAGTCCCCCTACCTTGGAAAGGTAAAAAACAGTACTTGGCATCTCTAGTGAAGAGTTTGGAAGAAAACTTGAAGTCCAATAGCAGGGCACTTTTCTCATGTCTTCCTTCAGGTGCATCTTCATTGAATTAGAGTAGAGGATGCTATTCATTGATCAAAAATGTGAGCCAAAATTTTGATTTTTGGGCAAACACCAGTGAATGGCTTGGTAAAATGCAGTGGTAATTGTAACAACAGAATGAGCAAGTAATACACTGCAAACAATATCATACTTTATTCTCCCTAACAGCATCAGTTCCAGCTTTTTAACTTCTCTGGAAAAGCACCTGCCTAAGAACACATCTTGTCTGCAGGTCATGCATTAGACACTGCTAGGCTAGATGACTTAATATTCCCTGTGTTCACACTTCATAATAGTATGAAAGATGACTATTTCTGGTTTTTACCTCCAAAATCTGCCTGAGTGGGTTTCATGTAGACAGAGATTGGCTAAGCTCACCTCATTTGTTTCACGTCCAAATGCCTTTACTGCTCTGCTCTAGTACAGGCACAAGTCTGTCCCTTGCAAGAAACTTGGTTGACCTGATTGTCTTCCAGTGAAACACCACATACTAGAGGGACAGCTTTCCTTACATTAATGATCATTCATAACAGAATCAATATTAATTATTTTCTCTTCACTAAATACTGGCAGATTCTGATAATGAACCTCTGTGCTGTATTCTTTTCCATAGATAATCATGTTCAGCAGCTCCAGTCAGCGTATGCCACTTCTCATCAGTTCCAGCAAATGTCTAAGGACTTTCAGGGCTGGCTAGGCAAAAAGAAAGAAGAGCTGAACCAGGCTCGTCCTGTATCAGCCAAACTTGATGTCCTGCAATCACTAATTGAAGAGCAGAAAGATTTTAAGAAGGCCATGACCGATCAGATTAGTTCATATGAAAGAACTGTTGCAGAAGGAGAAAGCATCTTACAGAAGACTCAAGGCGCTGACAAAGCAGCATTACAATCCCAAATTGCCACACTCAGAAGTAACTGGGAGGAAATGAACAAGCAGGTAAAAGAAAGGCAAGATAAATTAACTGATTGTCTGGAGAAAGCCCTCAAATACAAGCAGCACGTAGAAAATCTGCAGCCATGGATAGAGAAATGCCAAAGCAACCTGTCTGAATTAAAAGTTGGCATAAACCCTGTTGAAATAGAGAATTCTATTGTTCAGGTGAAGGCCTGGCAGAAGGACCTGGATAAACACCATGGGATGGTAGAGCTATTAAATAACAGTGCTGAGAGTTTGCTCAGTGCAGTTCAAACAGATAAAGAAATTGTTCAAGAAGAAACTAAGATACTGAATCAGAAAATGAATGTGGTCACAGAACAATTGCATAAGAAGAGAGAGTGCTTGGAAAATATGGCACAGAGGCTAAAGGAGTTTCAGGAATCATCCAGGGAAAGTGAGAAACAACTTAAAAGTGCCAAAGAGCATCTGGAAGCTCATGACTCACTTGGACCTCAGTCATACAGTAACAAACACCTGACGATGATGCAGGCCCAGCAGAAAGCATTGCAGGCTTTAAAACCTCATATTGAGTTAGCAAAAAAACTGGCCCAAGACTTGGTGGTAGAAGCTTCTGATTCAGCAGGTGTTTCTGATCTGTTGCTCCAAGCTGAGTCTTTGGAGCGAGAATACACTGCAGTGAACCAGCAAGTTGAAGATAGGTGCTCGTTCCTAGAGACAAAACTTCAGGGAATCGGTCATTTCCAAAACAGCATCCGAGAGATGTTCTCTCAGTTTGCAGAGTTTGATGATGAACTGGATAGCATGGCTCCAGTGGGGAGAGATCTCAAGGTGCTGCAGTCACAGAGAGAGGACATAAAGCATTTCCTGAAAAAGCTGGAGGACCTTATAATGAATAATGAAAATGCTAATAAAAACTGTAAAATTATGCTAGCCACAGAAGCTGAGGCTTCTCCTGATCTTGTTGGTATAAAAAGAGACTTGGAAGCTTTAAATAAACAGTGCAACAAACTACTAGACAGAGCAAAAGCCAGGGAAGATCAGGTGGAGGGCACTATTAGTCGTGTTGAAGAGTTTTACAGCAAGTTAGAAGAATTTTCTAGTTTGCTTGGGAAAGCCGAAGAACATGAAGAGTCACAAGGTCCTGTTGGAATGGAAACAGAGACTATTAATCAGCAGCTGGAGACATTCAAGGTAGGAATATCTTTTTTTTTTTTTTTTACCACTATGAAGTATTTTACCACAATGAAATTTTATTAAATATAATTGTGTAAGGGATTGGCTATGTGCAGACCTTGATGGAGTCTTGTTTCACAGCGGTCAATTCTATTTGTATGCTTTTTATCTCTTTTAAATGGGATATCTTCTTGTGCTCCAGAGAAGCTTGGAGCATCTGTGCTGTCTTGGTTTAACTAAATTTCGGTACCTAAAACCCATGCAGTTGAGCTTTCATAGAATCATTGAATCACCAGGTTGGAAAAGACCCACTGGATCATCGAGTCCAACCGTTCCTATCAAACACTAAACCGTGCCCCTCAGTACCTTGTCTACCTGTGCCTTAAACACCTCCAGGGAAGGTGACTCAACCACCTCCCTGGGCAGCCTGTTCCAGTGCCCAGTGACCCTTTCCATGAATCTTTTTTTTCCTAATGTTCAGCCTAAACCTCCCCTGGTGGAGCACGAGGCCATTCCCTCTTGTCCTGTCAAAATCCTTTCCACTACTCCATGAAAAAGAAGAGGGAAATGAAAGGAAAAAGGCTTATGTGTTAGAAACTAAATCTACAGCTTACTGAAATGATAACAATGAAAATAATTAGAAAGTAATAAAATATATACAAATATATGCAGTGGTGCTCCTCATCCCACCCCTCGATGACTCTGCATCACCACAAATCCTGCAGAGAGGATGGAATGGGTCCATGGCTAGGAGGGAGCTGGATTGGACTCAGGAACACATGGATCTGGGATCAGGAACATCCAGAGAAATGAAATGAGGTCCTCACTGGATGTTTGCCATCGCAGAAGAGGGCAAGACCCTCTTGATCTCCTAAGTTTAT
Source organism: Coccyzus lansbergi (assembly GCA_033558105.1). Lineage (NCBI taxonomy): Eukaryota > Metazoa > Chordata > Aves > Cuculiformes > Coccyzidae > Coccyzus > Coccyzus lansbergi. The sequence goes on from JAUMJK010000012.1 coordinate 1,608,369, forward strand.
ACCGAGTATGGTGTACATGGGATGGAACACTCTGTTGGTCAGTGTAGGGTCACCTGTCCTGTATACCCCTCCTTGCAGATGCAGCTCCCTTCTGCCAGCTTGAGGATGGCCTTGGTTATATATAAGCATCAGCCTTTTTGCATAGCAATGCCCAGTGTTATCACTGTTTCAAAAATATGCCGTTAGCTTTTTGAAAAACTGAAGTTACAGCAACTGAATTGGTCACAAAACAGACTCTAATTTACCTCAAATTCCAGCATGTGTGTACCTTTAATATGCCAGTTAGCAATCCTTGTCCAGCTCAAAACCAAAAAAATGCACTACAGTGATTGTGGGTGTAAATTGTGCTTTGGAGATGAAGTGAATTACAGATATTTGCTTCTTCTAAGTTACAATAAATGAATTTCCAGTACTCACTGGAAAGACATATAAATCCTGCGGATGTAAGCAATGTTTTTTTAACAAAGATCATAAATCTCCTCGTGACTGTATAGTAGCACTGAATATTCTTTGGTTTCATTTCGATCTAATATTGATTAAAATGTTTGCATAACTTTTACATTAGTTCACAGTTAATCATAAAAACAAAATGTCATAACAGGATTTAAACGACACTGTTAAAAAGATGACCTTGGGGAAAAGTCATTACGTGCTTGGCCCAACAGAGGGTGCATTTTACTTGTTTAAACTAAACCGGATTAGAAAAGAAAACTAAAATTGAGAACTTTAATCTGGGAATTTTGGATGGAAGTTACTGTGAGTTTTGGTGATCTCTCACAATGATAAATAGATAGAAAAATATTGAACAACTGGTTACATTATTGAGGAGATTCCATTAGGCTGAGAGGATTAAAATTGTATGCCAGTGTGTCCTAACAAGTCTGTCTCGATTTTAAAGAGAAACAAATGGCTTTTCTTTGTATATTGTTAGTAAAACATGTTGGATATTGGAAAATAGCAGAAGTTCCTGCTGTAATTGCTCTTGCTTACACTGACTGTAAAGGATTTCAGTTCTGGCTGATTTATGATCTCCTATTTTACACGTTTCTTACATTTTCAAACACGAGTTGCAGCTTCAGGTCTTTGTTTCTCTCTCTCTCTCTCTCTCTCTGGCTGCAAAGAACAATGCTTTTTGCTTTTAGGGGGAAGCAGCATGGTGAGCAGTCAGGAGAAGAATCCAGTTCTCTGTGTGTTTTCTTGGTATTGTGCTTTGTCAGGGCATTGGAAAAGACACAGCAATTGTACGATTCAGGAGTAAAAGCTTCCTGTGCAGACCTGTGAGGAGATAGTGTCCCTGTGACCAAAGAGCTTGTTTGGTAAAAAAGACCAAAAAACCTGGGAGGTGTAAAAGACAACAGCAATAACAGCGTGTTTTCATCTAGAAGTCTCCCTCAGGATTGTGTTTATAGTAGATATTTATAAGCTCAGAAATGTGTTTTGCTCAAAGCAACTATTTTAGGCCGTGCTTTTGCTTATGAGTAAAAACCCAGTGGTATTAAACAGGAGGTGAAAACAGTTGAAAGGTGAAGAGGTTGTTTAAATAAGTGAGGAGCAAATACAGGAATAAAGAAGCAGAATGGGGAGCCTTTGAAGAAAGGAAATAAGAAGACCAGAATGGTAATTTTTCCCAGGTGAGTGTGAGGTGACAAAGGGGCACTGATAGCTGGAGGATAAGGATCAATGATTACTCTCCTAATACTGGGTGTGAGTGATACTGGGGCACAGCAAAATTACAGTACGTAATGTACCTCATCATCCTCTTTAGCCTTCCAGAGAGCAATTTTACCTGAGGCAGCAAAACCATAGGGAGACTACAAATCCTGCTGCTCCACTTGGGGTGTATTTGCTCGCATGTGTTGTGCACGTATGCAAACACACGCAACCTGAAAACGTGGCTGTGGCCACAAACCCACAGTCTAGCTCCTTATGTCTTTAGCTTCTGTGGTCAAGTACAATCAACTTCTGTTCCTCAAGAGTAAAGCAAAAGAGTTGTTCATTGGTAGACAGATTGATTCGCATGAAATCTTAATTCTCTTCCGGGAAGGATCTTGTGTATTGGGCCAGGGATGTTTTTGTGGTTTGACCAGTTTTTATGCACAAAGAGTTAGAACTTTGTATGTTGTCTTGGCATGACATTAGAATGCATAGTTATTGTAAAATAGTAAACAAGCCTTGAGTTGTGTATTTTATAAATTAGTATAAATATATGCAGATATATACATACATACTTGTTTTATTAATATTCCTTTTTCATAATCTTTTTACTCCGGTTGGTATAGAGAGTAAAATTGGAAATCTTTATTGTCTATATTTGTTTACAATGCAGATATAAAATTTGCTTTCTGTAAATGAAAATCTCCAAAGAAATTAATTTGAAAGTAGAACCATGACTCTTACTTCACAAAGTACTCCAGGAAGGGTAAATCAAAGAAAAGAATTTGTCTCAATTAATATAAAACACATATATTAAATTATGAATTAACTCGGCTTTGTCAGACATCTTTTCCCCTAAAGTCTGTATGCAATACATAGATTAGAACAAAAATTAAATGGCAGTATATTAGGTCTGTTGTGGTACACTGAGTCTGCCACCTTTGTTTAAAAGCAAATCACAAAAGAATTATCCAGACAGGCTGATCTGAACACTCTGGGTTTAGGTAGCCACACAGGACGAGGATGTTTGCACTGGGAGCAGTATTTGCAGCTAGTTTCTCTCTGAATTATTTTACTTCTTGAAACCTTTATGCAATTGTTTGTTACACCATTAAAAGGCATTCAGCTTAGTAAAACTGACATGGCACTGTAACAGCTTTCATCAGTGTATCGTTCATTTGATATTTGCTTTTCTTTTTGGAACATAAGTAGATGTTGTTGTTAGAGGTTGCCTTCTCATTTGACTTTATGGGAATTTATAGCTAGCCTGAGTATTCCTGCCAATGAGCTTGAACTAAGATTTTAATTGGCTTATGTTAGTTGTGTAGAGTTGTGTTGTTGTCCGTCCTCTGATTTTCACTTTGAAGGCAGATAACGTTGGATGAATAATCAGAGGTTTCTCTTTACACTCAGTAAGAACACTGCTGCATTTCCCATGCCCTGGTTTACAAATCCTGGAGTAAGATCCTAACCTTCCTTGGGATTTACTACAGTTAGGGTCTGTTGAGAGGCAAAGGTAAAATAAGCAGCTGTTTAAACTTGCTTTTTGGATCATTGAATTTGAAACTGACGGATGTGTCATAGCAAGGTCTTTGGTTGATATGCCAAAAATAGCAACATATTTTTTAAATGTTAATAAAATCATTTTGCTGTCGGACAAATACAGACCAATTGCAATTATATGCTTTCCCTGTAAAGTGGTGCGGCGCTCAGAATTCAGCTAGGAGCTGTTTGTGGGTGTTTTGGGTAAGAATAACCACGGATGACAGAACCTCAAAAAAAGCTTTTATCAACTTTACCATTATAGTCCATGTTCTTAACTAGGGAATCTAGAGGTCAGTACCTGTTTGGCACAATTTTAATATGTTATGGCTGCTCACTGAGGAGGAAGAGAGAATTTGTCTCCCATGAGTTTAGCATTTTGATTTCTAGTTGGCTGTGTGTCAACTCAATAGAAGTGTGGTCTGTCTGTGTTTCTTGCGTACAGCGTATTCTGCTCGCCGCTTAACTCCGAAAGCTCCAGCTGATCGTAGTTAATGCCCTCTGTTAAGTTTTAGCACTGAGTGCCATATGCTGTCCTTAAACTGGGATCTAATGGTGACTAGAACTGCCGGCTGCTGTCGCACATGGAGTGCAGGGCTTTGGTCCTTGGGGAGATGCTTTCTGCTGGTGCAGCAGCAGCTTGGGCACAACAGCTTCTCCTGAAGAGCTATCTGTGAATCTCCCAACCTTTCATCCATGTGATGGTGAGCTAAAAGTGTAGGTGAGCAAAGTGTTGATTAGTATTTAGGAGATGTAAATGTCCAAAACCTGGATCTTTCTCCTGTTAGCCTGCTTTTGTGCCACTCTCAGTCCTGTAAAAATAGTCTTCCAAATGCAGATACTTTTTTCCAGCATTCTGATGCTTCTTTCTGTGGGAGCAGGCTGGGTTGGCTCTGCTGCGTCCCTGGGGTGGTGATTGCTGTGTTGAACACGCTAACCTGATGTGTTAGAGCCAGAAACCGAGAGTGAAAGCAATCATAAGTGAAAAGGAATCAGAGTGAAAGCATTCAAAGTCTCTCTTTACACATCAAATGGAGTAAAATGTAACCAGCCAAAGACCTAATAATGTTGGGGAGATTTGTTTTAAATAATGCTCAGATAAACTTTCAGTGTAACTTTCATGTGGAAGCATCCCTTTCAGTGCTGGCTGTCAGACGGGGCGGTGAGGGTGGCTGGTGAGAAGTGGTGCCTGTCGTTACTGGTGTTTCTCTCAGCTGAAGCTGTGCCAGCTCAGGGAAGTTATTTTCTTCACAAAGTTTATAAAGGAAAAGGAATTCATAGAATCATAGAATCGCTGGGCTGGAAAAGACCTTTGAGATCATCAAGTCCAACCGTACTTGTCCACTACTAAACCAGATCCCTAAGCACTTAATCTGCCCGTCTTTTAAATACCTGCAGGGAGGGGGACTCAACCATCTCCCTGGGCAGGATCTGCATGAGGCCAAGAACCCTTTCAGTGAAAAATTTTTTCCTAATATTCAGTCTAAGCCTCCCCTGGCACAACTTGAGGCCATTCCCCCTTGTTCTATCACTTGTTACTTGGTAGAAGAGACCAACACCCACCTCTCTACAACCTCCTTTCAGGTGGTTTTAGACCTGAGTGAAAAAAGCTAAGTATACTACAGACTGTTGTACATTGTTTCTATGCAATGAATAATCATAGAATCATAAAACGGTTTGGGTTGGAAGAGACCTTAAAGCCCATCCAGTTCCAACCCTCCTGCCATGGGCAGTGACACCTCCCACCAGACCAGGCTGCTCAAGGCCCATCCAACCAGGCCTTGAACACCTCCAGGGATGGAGCAGCCACAGCTTCCCTGGCCAGTCTGTTCCAGTGTCTCACCACTCTCATTGTGATGAATTTCTTCTTCATGTCTAATCTAAATCTTCCCCCCTTCCATTTAAAGCCATTCCCCCTTGTCCTATCACTTTCTGCAGTTGGAAAAAGTCCCTCTCCGGCCTTCTTGTACGCCCAGTGTATACAAGAGACCATAGTGCCAGATGAAAGTGAAGCAAGTCAAAAGAATTACTGAATAACTTTTGACAGGCTCCCATGGATTAAATACTTTGCACAATGTTAACAATATTAAGTGTAAAATGCAGCCCAGTGTGAACTGGGACAAAAAAAATTGCAGGGAGGGGGTTGGAAGCCCATGTTTTAACGTGTTAAGACTTTCATGCTGCTGTCTGAAAATCGGTTACCTTTTCAGCCCTCATTTACCCTGTATAGAAGGTTGATAGAAGTAATATTTTTAAGAGAACAAAGATACGTATCCCATGTGCCGTTTTCCATCTGGGGCTAGCCTGGTGTCTCTGCATCCCCCCCCACCCCATAAACCCCCAGCATCCCTCCTGCATTCATAGAATCATAGAACAACCAGGTTGGAAGAGACCCCTCGGATCATCGAGTCCAACCATTCCCCACATCACCTTGCTTCATCCCCCATACATTTCCTCCCGCATCCCCTCCTGTATCCAATGTAGCACCCTGCATCCCCCTTGTATCCCCCCCATCCCACATCCCAGCCTGCAACCCCTCCCGCATCCCATCCTGCAGCTCCCATCCTCCTGCATCACATACCTCCTCCCCTCCCATAACCTCTCCCGCATCCCTCTCCACCTCCCCTCCCGCATCCTTCTCCACCTCCCCTCCCGCATCCCCCTTGCATCCCATCCCGCCCGCCCCACCCCTTCCGCATCCCCCTGCATCCGCCCTGCCCCCATCCCACATGCCCCTAGCCCTCCCCGCATCCCCCCGCACCCCTCCCGCACCCCCATTTCCCCCCGCATCCCCTCCTGCACCCCCCCATCCTCCTGCATCCCATACTTCCTCCCCTCCCATAACCTCTCCCGCATCCCTCTGCACCTCCCCTCCTGCATCCCAACCCGCATCACCTCCCGCATCCCATCCCGCACCCCCCCTGCATCCCATCCCACCTCCCCTCCCACATCCCTGTCTCCCCTCCCGTATCTCCCCACCTTCCCTCCTGCATCCCCCTCATCCCTCTCCACCTCGGCTCCTGCATCCCATCCTGCAGCCCCCATCCTCCTGCAACCTCCTCCCCTCCCATAACCTCTCCCGCATCCCTCTCCACCTCCCCTCCCGCATCCCCTCCCGCACTCCCCCCCAGCCCCACATCCCTCTCCGCCTCCCCTCCCGCATCCCCCCCGCACTCCTCCCCCCGCCGATGGTGCCTCGGGGCGGCCGGTCCCCGCCGGGCAGAGCCGGGGTCCCTTCCCCTGCGCCTCCTCCTCCTCCTCCTCCTCCTCCCCCGCCGCGCTTCCCGAGGAGGAGGAGGAGGAAGAGGAGGAGGAAGAGGAGGAGGCAGCTCGGCAGCTGCCGCCGGGACCTGCCGAGCGCCAAGTGCCTGCGGGAGCCGCTGCGCTTCCCTCTCCGCCTGGACCCGCTCGGTCGGACCGAGCTGCCCATCTCGAAGGGCTCCGGCCGCGGGGGAGGGATGCTCCGGGCTGGAGGGGACAACGAGCCGCCTCTCGGATCCAGCTTCTCTGTAGCTACCGCCAAAGAAAGTCCGGGGCGCCTTTCTTCTTCTCCCCCTTCTGGATTTAACTTATTTCCACCCCCAGCTCCAGCCTTCCCTCGTGCCTTGCTTCCCACCGTCCGGCCCCTCTGGATTGGGGCTTTTTAAGCTGCCACAACGTGTTTTATTTATAAAAGAGATGGGACTCTGCAAACCGGTTAAATGGATTACAGCTAAGCCGTCACCTATAGAGGATAACGCGCTGCCTTCTGTAACGCTCGTTCGTTTGGAGGGATTATTGGGGAGATTTCACATTCTGACCTGGAAAAAATAAATGGAGCCTTCGGTGGAGCGTTGGAAACGTTTGAGCCGCTGTTGGGTTTTCATAGAATCATAGAGCAACCAGGTTGGAAAGGACCCATCAGATCTTCTAGTCCAACCATGGTTTGGTTGGTTTTTGCTGTACTTTTTGGGTTTTGCTGTACTTCGTTTTTTCTGTGATATCGGAGGATTTCTCTTACTTTCTTACTGGAGCACTTTATATCTTGGTGGGGGAGGGGACACCCCCTACCCAGGGAAAGTTTTAAACTCGATGCACTGATTGTGAATGACCTCAACCGCCTCCTAAGTTATAGTGTATATTTTGTGTCTATGCATCTTCTGCTGAGTTTACTCTAGTTCTTCAGAGTTTTTTTTCCCCTGTGTCCGTGGAAGCAGAGGCGTAGCGGGTGTACCGGTGCACATACTTTCAGGATGGGGAAGCCGCTTAGCAGACCGGACTGTCTGCGTCAGAATCCTCCGTGCGTTGGCAAAGGAGAAGAAGATGAAGATCTAAATATCGAGGACTGCTACGTCCCTCAAAGGTCCATCTATGACACCGTGCGGCTCAACGAGCAGATCGATTCGGGCTCCAAGGGCAGCCTCTCCTCGAGGCATTTCACGGACAGGACCTTACCCTATAGTCACAGGACACTGGACATCAGCACTTTGTGCTCCAATGGTGCCCTTACTTCTTCCAGTGTTTTTGAGCTGCGAAGCCGTGAAGCCAACAAGTTAGATGAAAAAATGATCTTTGACGCTCTCAAACTGAACAGTGACATAATTCGGACAGCTGGGTTACCCAAAGCCAAGTCTCACACAGAGAAGAAGGAGCACAGGCGATCGTGGAGGATGTTTGTGCCACCCAACTTTTCGGATTACACAAATAAAAGCGACTGCTCCTTTAGTGAGACTGCTGATATGTCCGATACCGCTAGGTCAGGCAAAAGCAAGTGGGGGACGAGTTCTCTTACCTCGGAAGAGGACGATTCTGGTTTATGCAGCCCCCCAGCAGAAAGGGAAGAAAAACAAGATACGCTGTTAGCAGGGGAGCGAGCTCAGGTACGGAGTTTATCTTCTGCAGAAGATATCCATGCAGTAGGTCAGTTCAGACCATATTTCTCAGCAGTTTGCAAAGAGCAGCAAACCCCACTGCTCACGAGCGGTAGTGTCCCCGTCAAAGGAAGCTGCAGATTGGCTTTGCCTGACATTTCACCCTCTGGAAGAGTAAACCAAAACAACGCACAGGCATGTGAGAGTGATCAGGAAGAGGTGGGGGGGGAATACTCTCACTTGCAGGATTTCAAAGAGAAACCACTGTCACACGAATATCCTCTTCAGAGTGATTGGAGAAGTGTTTCCCTGGACGAAAATGAAGTGGAAAATGAATATGAAGTTGATGAGAAGATTGAAGTGGAGTCGCAACAACGAGTCGCAACAGTAGTGGAGGATTATGTGGATGATGCACCTCATCTTCTAGATGTTTGTTACACAAATGGTGCTGTAAATACTAGTGACTTGGATTTAGCAAAATACGATATTTTATCTGATACAGAGGAATCCAGTATAGCACGTACAGGCTCAAATGAAGCGGCATTTTCTGTTCAACAACTTGAATTAGATAGTACTGTAAATTGTTCCAAAGCTATCCCAGGGAGAAGTAAAGGTGATATCTGGACTACTGACATCCAAGAAACCTTGGATACAGTCTGCAACGGCCTATTGTCTAACAAGGTAATTTAAAGGAACCAACAACATAGTTTTGTGAAACAGTTGTAATGCAGCCTTAAAGAAAGTTCTTCAAAGCTTTCTTTATCTTTGGTTGTTGTCGCAAAAACGTCGTTTCTGTTAATTTGGTGAATGCAGGGATCGGTGTCCTAGCACAGGTGCTAGGTCGTAGCACTGTCCTAGCACAGTGCCCCAGTAGGTGAGGTGGGTCAGTTTAGAAGATGAATTAGGGGCAGATTCTGAGGGGGAGCGATTATTTCCAGCTGTGTGAGGTTATTTATTGTCCAGCTGGTGGCTGTTGTTCTGTGTCCCCCGTGCTGGTACCCGGTGTTTGTGCAGCGTGGTTACAGGCAGTGCCATCCAAGGGCAGCTACAGCCCCTGGCTTCTGCCCCAGCAGCCTTACTCATCAAGGTAGAACCAAGACTATCAGATCCTTGTGGCTTCCAAAGCGAGCAGATTAAAGGCTCCCTACCTCTTCTGAAAGCCTTTGTGTGCCAGGGAGCAAGATCTGACGTTACGGTCGTGTTTTACAAGCGCAGGATCTTGCAGCGCTTGGTGAGTGGTGGATGAGGTAAGGGAGTAAGAAGTGAAGCTTTGTAATAAGGAAAGGGTGTTTGGCGGGTCTGTAATTTTTTTCTTCCCACTCTGGTTGAAATCTGAGATACTCCAAGCTTTGTTGCTAAGTTGTTCTGGTAAACTTTGGCCTCGACAATAATTGTAATTTATTTTAAGCGTCTCTCTGCAAAGAATGCATCTGATTTTAAAGGGCAGATTATGGAGATCAGCCCTTGCTGTGGTAGGACGTTGCTCTCAGAGGATGAGGCTTTACGGCACATTAAAGAAGAATTTGTTACTGATTCTGTGTGGAAATATTATTCTGCCTCCTCCCTACCCTACAGTCAAGAAAAAACCCAAGCATTCTCTTTTTTTTTTTTTTTTTTTTTCTGGGAGCAACCAGATGGTTTCACTCTCAGTTTTCATGTAACCACAGCCTTAGAGTTTCCAGGTTTGGTGTTTTTTTTTTTTGGTTTTTTTTTTTTTTTTTTTTTTTTTGTCTGCAGGAACAAAATTCTGAGGGGTGCTTAGTTTATTTTACCCCTCGTGTTTAGTGTGGCTGCTCTAGCTTGTAGATTGACTTGTCAAACTGGTGGAAGCATGCTCAGCCACCTGAGGTCTGCTGCTTTATGAGCAATCACTTGCCACACTGTGCAAAAGGAGGAGGAAGTCACTGGTGTGGTCCAAGTGATCCCTGCTTTTCAGGATGCTGAGAAAAGTTGCTTTGAATGCACTAAGTGTACACCAAAGCTGTTACTGAATGCTGCTATAGAAATAGAAGGAGTTCGGGTCAGAAGTTGAGCATTCTTCAGCATTGTTTATTCATTGGTTATTTTTCACTGGCCTGTGTAATTAATTCAGGGGCTTCAGGCCATTTTCTGATCTCATTGACACTGGTGTCAGTGCGACCTAATGCAGCTGAATACAAATGGAGATCTACATTGCTGTTGCTAATGGTAATAATCTGGCTTCGAAAAAGCTTAAATACCTGAAGGAGTAAAATAAAGCAAACAGAAAACTCCTGCAACTGCTGCGTAGGCTGGCCAAAGCCGTGGCAACTTACAAGAGTATCTCTCTGAATGAAAACCTGTTCTCTTGGGGGTCTGCCGGGATACTGTTTCAGCTGCATCTGTAGTGCCTCCTCCTCATTTGTTACCATTATGTTCTCCTGAAAACATCTCTTCCTTCACTGCTTCTTTAACTTAAAACTTTTACTTTTGTCCTAATTTGGAAAAAAATACCCATGTGTCTCTGTTGGTCGATGTTTCTTTGTTTATTTGAGGACAATTTAACAATCCTTCTGTGCCATTTTTGGTAGATTTTGTAGTTAGATAAGTTAAACAGCTAAGTTTCTCAGGTCTTGATTTTTCCCCTCGGTTAATCATAAAATCATAGAATCACTAGGTTGTAAAAGAACTTTGAGATTATCAGGCTTAACTGCACCTGTCCACTTCTAAATAATATCTGTAAGCACTTCATCTACACATTTTTGAAATTATTGGGAGTTAAAACTGTTAGAAGTTACTTTTTTCCTTTTCTTCCCCCCCCCTCCTCCTTTCCAAAAAACTTCCCTCACTTCTCTCTCTTGCTTTTCTTCCTTTCTAAAACTACTCATGGAAACCTGTGTCATAGAATGGTGTATTATTTTTACTCTGTTTAGATTGAGTCTATTCTCTTTATATTTATTCATGTTTTTTAGGAAGGTGCTGATGAGGAATGTTTTCCTTTCCTCTTGACACCAATTTTCAGCAGTACTTTTTGTTGCATACTGTGATGTAAACACCAGATGTGGTTTATGTCAGAAGATAAAATATCTCACGTGTGTCTTGGATTTCAATGGCAGGTATTCCAGAAGGAAGAAATCGAACCCCTGCAAGTGAAACAACAGGAGGTAAATTGGTTGGGTCAAGGCCTTATTCAAAGCGCTGCTAAAGGTACCAGCACAGAAAACCTTGAACATGACCTTGAAGATGTCAACACCAGATGGAAGACTCTTAATAAGAAGGTTATTATTTTGTATACTGTTCTGCTTTTTTGTGTTCATCCTCTTGATTATTTGCTCGCTGACATCTTTCAAAATACAGGAAATTAAATATTCACTAGGAATATGAATTGTATTATTTTGCACAATCACTCTGTCGGTAATTCTGAAGATAAGATTTGTATCACTAGTACCCAGAGGTATTGCTGTCCTTTATAAGGTTTTGTCAGCATTTCTGCACGTTTGTCTTGGATTTTTATTGAGGAAGGATGTCTCTAGGACTATGTGTTCCTTCCCGCTTAAGCAGAGCAGGGAAGCTTGATAACCAAATCAAAGAGGTTGGAGTTGTGATGCATTCATGGGAAAGGTAGCTATGTCATTTGTAACCAGCCACTTTCAAGCAGTCCTTCTCTAGTTTTTGTCCACATGTTTCTTCATTCTGTGTTCGCTTTTGTACGTTGTTGTACCTGCACAGTGCACAGAGCAGCGATACAGCCCAGCTTCGTGTGACTAGTGGCACATTTCCCCTTTATAGCACTTTAAGGATTGTATTACTTGAGATATTGGAAGGTACCACTGCTTTGGAAAGTGGCTGTAGATGTTTTTCTATACTGTCCTGTTCCAGCAGTAGCTGCTGTTGGAAAGTGGAGAGAGTAGGGAGCAGAAACAGTGCTTGTTTTCCTCTGCTCTGCCTTCCTTAAGGAGTGATGCAGCAGAGCCACAGACACTTGTGACTCACCTGTTTGCTTTCTCCTCTCCTGCTTCTCCATCCCATTGAAGGGAATTTTGTTCGTTCTTAAGAGTTGCTGCTTTGAGTTCCTAACTACATCTTCCTAGAAGAAAAATGAAGATCATCTGAAACACAAACATCCCCACAGTATATTTGGTAATACTGTAACTATATAAACCAGGAGTTTCTCTTGTGAGGAGCTGGAGCAGTCTGATTTAGTTGCAGTCAGATTTACTTTGGAAATCTGTAGCCCCGAGAGATTAATGCTTCGTTGTGCCACAGTGCCATCATAAATATGTATGAAAATGAGAAAATTTGTTAGCGATAATTGCCAGATGTTCTACAGGTTTTGGCTACTTATTCTGCAGAAATAAAAAGAAAAAATGAGTACAGACCAATCCTCCACTTTTTTTCAGGTTGCCCAGCGTGCTGCACAGTTACAGGAAGCTCTCCTTCACTGTGGGAGATTTCAGGATGCCCTTGAATCTCTGCTTAGCTGGCTCATTGATACAGAAGAACTTGTGGCTAATCAGAAACCACCATCTGCTGAATTCAAAGTTGTGAAAGCCCAAATACAGGAACAGAAAGTAAGTGAAATGCTTTCAGAATATCTGTTCTTCCACTGGATCAATGAGAATAAATTCCCAGTCTTGGGCAAAGCATAAAATCTGGTCAAGTGTATTATATTGCATTAAAGTTTGCTGAGGTGTTCCAAGTAGCCATCTGTTTTATACTCAAGATTCTGTTCTGGGCTGGAAGAAGTGCTCATCTTCTAGGACATATTATAAAGAGTGACGCTATGCAATCTGAGCTCTGATTAGAATTATTAACCATCTGGAAAGGATTGTTAAAGGTCAGTTGGAAGAAGAGAGAGGATAAAATCCAATGTTTGGCCTTGTGGGAAGTAGGAAGTAAAAACTAGTAAATTTTCATTGTAATAATTCCAAGTTAATATTGCGGATTGTGGTCTTCAATACTTGACTCTTGATCCTGATGGTGATCTGATCGTTGTTGGTAGTTAGAATCATAGAATAGTTTGGGTTGGAAGGGACCTTAAAGACCATCTAGTTCCAACCCCCCTGCCATGAGCAGGGACACCTCCCACTAGATCAGGCTGCCCAAGGCCCCATCCAACCTGGCCTTGAACACCTCCAGGGATGGGGCAGCCACAGCTTCCCTGGGCAACATGTGCCAGTGCCTCACCACCCTCATGGTGAAGAAATTCTTCCTTATATCGAGCCTAAATCTGCCCCTTTCCAGTTGGGAAATGGCTTGTGCTAAGGTAGAACCACTATTAGTATTGTCAGTTTTTGCAAGTTTTTATAAGGTTGTAGAAAAAAGAACCTTAATGTAGCTCATGAAACACATGGTCCATGCAGTTGAAATGTGTGGCTCACTAGCATCCAGAGATTAATATAAAATTATGGTTGATTTAGGTTGACACATTGAGATATCTGCAGAGGCAAAATGTTAATGTTATCAAAGGCAACTGGAGAATGGAGAAAGGGAAGATTTTAGACAGAGACGTGCTTTATTCTTCACAAAGAAGTTAATTTGCTGAACTAGATCAGTGAACTCAATTGTATCTCAAATAAGTGAGGAGTTGATTATGCAATAGTATTCGCAGCTATTTTCCTATCTGAATATGTATCAGAACTATCTTTCTGTTGCCAAATCTAGAAGGCTGCATGGAGCTTTCTCAAAAACATTCCTCTAAAATGTGTGAGATACTCTAAAACAGCTTGTTTCTCTCAATGGGATTAAATAGAACTAGTTCCTTGGTTTGCTCACTCTTTGGGCTGCCACACATCTTAATGCTGTGGAAACCAAGGAGGTTGTTTTGGCTTGGTGAAGCTCTGCTGTTTGTAGCAAAACCGTTGAGAAACTAAGATGAGCTTGTTTTGAGGGTGTATGGTGTGTATCTTTTTTTTTTATTTGCATTATTCACTCTTCTATCACATTGTAGGGGTTACTTTTTGCTTTAACAGATTTTCCAGAAGTCTGGCATTTCCGTTTCTACCTTTGTGTTATTACAATGTTTCATAGTAAGCTGGTGTCGTGATTGCTTTCTCTGTAGCTTCTCCAGAGGCTGCTGGATGACCGCAAGCCGACCGTGGAGGCAATCAAGCGCGAAGGGGAGAAAATCGCTGAGTCAGCAGAACCTGCTGATAAAGTGAAAATCTTGAAGCAGCTGAGTTTCCTGGATAGTCGCTGGGATGCATTGCTCAGCAAAGCTGAAACAAGGTATTTGTAATTCTTTCATGTATGTGAGAAGTGTAGCCATGGGATGTACTAGATGATTAGAAGCAGCATGTGGGACTCTGTAGAGAGTGAAATCTTGTAAATACTATCGTTCTTGTTAGTACGTTACATTATTGTGTCTTAAAGTTGACATAATAGGTCCTCTGAAGGAAAGACAGAATGACTTGAACAGGCTAAAAGCTTTTAGAAAAACCTAGCCCAAGATACCACCATCTGCTAGGACTAATGGCGTATGTATCTTCTCAATATTTTAAATATCTCTTTTAGTTCATTAGAATGCCGGTTTCTCAATGGGAGATTCTGTTTTGCATAGATCAGTTGCAAATTTTACACTTAACGTAAAATAATGTCTTTTCCATTGAAATTTAAAATCCTAACATACTGCTATAAAGGAGAGGCACTCAACTCTTCTTCCCTTTTTCTCTGTGGTGTCATAGAATCATATAATCATAGAATAACCAGGTTGGAAGAGACCCACCGGATCATTGAGTCCAACCATTCCAACCAGTCCAACCATTATGAAACACTAAACCATACCCCTTAGGACCTTGTCCACCTGTGCCTTAAACACCTCCAGGGAAGGTGACTCAGCCACCTCCCTGGGCAGCCTGTTCCAGTGCCCAATGACCCTTTCTGTGTGTCATCATATAATTAATTTCTACAACTTGGAGATCCTCATACTGTCAGTTGTTGATGACCTAATGCAAGGTGCTGAGCTCCCTTAGCTCTCAAGAAGAAAAAGGACCATTGAAGTATATAGATTTAGTCTAGTAATGCAGAAAAACGCCATCTCTTAAAGACATAGCAGTCCAAATCAAGTTCCAATTAAAAAAAAGAAACAAAAGAAAACAAACCCACAGCACCACCACTGCTGTCCCCAGAAAAATCACATGCATGCAGTATCTGTGTATACACATGTCTAGATTTATGAGCTGTTGTCAGCATATAAAATACAGAATCACAAAACAATCACAGAATCACAGAACAACCAGGTTGGAAGGGACCCATCGGATCTTCTAGTCCAACCATTCCTATCTAACACTAAACCAAGTCCCTCAAGACCTCATCCACCCGTGTCTTAAACACCTCCAGGGAAGGTGACTCAACCACCTCCCTGGGCAGCCTATTCCAATGCCCAATGACCCTCTGTGTGAAAAACCTCCTCCTAATCTCCAGCCTAAATCTCCCCTGGCGGAGCTTGAGGCCATTCCCTCTCATCCTGTCCCCTGTCACTTGGGAGAAGAGACCAGCTCCCTCCTCTCTACAACCTCCGCTAAGGGAGTTGTAGAGAGTAATGAGGTCTCCTCTCAGCCTCCTCTTCTCCAGGCTAAACAACCCCAACTCTCTCAGCCGCTCCTCATAGGGTCTGTTCTCCAGACCCCTTAACCAGCCTCGTTGCTCTTCTCTGGACTTGCTCCAGAGCCTCAACATCCTTCTTGTGGTGAGGGGCCCAGAACTGGACACAATATTCAAGGAGCGGCCTCACCAGTGCTGAGTACAAGGGAGAATCACCTCCCTGGACCTGCTGGTCACACCGTTTCTGATACAAACCAGGATGCCATTGGCCTTCTTGGCCACCTGGGCACACTGCTGCCTCATGTTCAGTCGGCTGTCGACCAACACCCCCAGGTCCCTCTCCTCCTGGCAGTTTTCCAGCCAGGCTTCTCCCAGTCTGTAGCTCTGCTTAGGGTTGTTGTGCCCCAAGTGCAGGACCCGGCATTTGGCCGTGTTAAACCTCATGCCGTTGGACACTGCCCAGTGGTCCAGCCTGTCCAGGTCCCTTTGCAAAGCCTCCCTACCCTCCAGCAGATCGACACTTGCACACAGCTTTGTGTCATCTGCAAACTTGCTAAGGTTACCCTCAATGCCCTCATCCAGGTCATTGATGAAGACATTGAACAGGACTGGACCTAGCACTGAGCCCTGGGGGACACCACTTGTCACTGGCCTCCAGCTGGACTTAACACCATTTCCCACCACTCTCTGGGCCCGGCCATCCAGCCAGTTTTCTACCCAGTAGAGTGTGCGTCTGTCCAGGCCAGAGGCTGACAGTTTCCGCAGCAGAATGCTGTGAGGAACTGTGTCAAAGGCTTTACTGAAGTCCAGAAAGACCACATCCACAGCCTTTCCTTCATCCAGCAGCCTGTTCCTAAAGTGGAAAGTTAGGAACTGTGAAGTGTCTTTGAAGAAGTCTGTGCTGAAAGGATTGCTGAACGTGTTTTCTGGGTGGGGTGGGGATTTGAAATAGGACAGTTGTGTTCAAAGTAGAGAGGAGAAGAGCATGCATAAGAGTTGGCCTGGAAAAGTCATATAATTGAGAACAAGAAAGGACTTGGTCAGTTAAAGAAAAGGAATTGAAGTGAGCAGTGAAAAGCAAATGGATGTGTTGGCATTTGGGTGCATAGACTAGCATTGAACTCACCTCTCTTGTCTCCTACTCCTTCTGATAGCCTCTCTTTAGTTCCTTTACTTTGAACCTCTTCTGTTACTTCTTGCTAATAATGATTATTTAATTAGTGGAGTCATCCTTTAATAGACCATTATTTCCTTCTCTCTTTTTCTTTTTTACTGGAGGAACGTGACTCATTAGCTGGGGTAAATGTTAATGTGATTCTCCCAGTCTGGTGATCTCTAATTAAAAATCAAATTGCAACTTTTCCCAAACCATGTGTTAGCTGCCACCTCATCTCCATTTTTCTTTGGTTGGTCTTTAGAATTGAAGAGGAGATTGGAGGATAATTTTGAAAACTGTGTAGAGTACTTCGCTACAGAGTGTTCTGTTGCTAAATGTGTCAAGTTGACTGTGTTTATAAGCTTTGGGAAGCATGTATAAACACGGTTTTTACTTGGAGTGAGATCCCCACGTGAAAGACGATGTGATGTTTTTCACATAGGGCAATCTCTCTTAAAATCTGATTGTAAGAAATTTGCTCACCAGTGGTTGTAGAGAAGACTCTCCCTGTGATCAGGAGTCTTCTCTGAAATGTAATAATTGGAAACAGAAATGGTTTAGGTACTCGTTTTTATTTTGGAGGTCAAGTTTCTGTGCTTTATTAACATTGTCTCGCTGCCTTAATTGAGAGCTTTTGTTCAGGACAAGAGGTGCAAAAGCAGCCTAATAGTTCTGTTCACATCATTGAACTAATGTTTAAATATATTTTACAGTGTTGAGGAAGCATGACAATAGGTTCTGGTTCAGTATGGTTCCCCATCATTAAAACATGCATAATAGTTAAGGAAATATAACTTCATGCTTAAAGAAACGTAGACACTTGAGAATTTTCCTAAAGGGGTATAAAATAATGTTTTGCTGGACTGAGTGCTAGATTATATTTTTAGCAAAAAATATATGAATAAAGTGGTATTCATTTTATTTGCAAAACTTGTGTGTTAGCTAAAAGTCTCAAACAGCTTTGGAGGTGTTGTTTATTTAAATTTCATTTGAGTTTTAGTTTACTTTGCTTTTTGTTGAGTATCATGGATACTGTATATGACATAATTATTTCTTGTTTCTTTTTTTTTTTCTTGCAAAGGATTCAAGGGGCTCTTTTTTAACTATTTCAAACTTAATCGCAAAAAAATAACCTCTCCTTGGCATGTTGATAGGAACCGTCAGTTGGAAGGCATCTCGGTGGTAGCACAGCAGTTCCATGAAGCTCTGGAGCCACTGATGGAGTGGCTGAGTGCCACAGAGAAGAGGCTTGCGAACGCTGAACCCATTGGAACACAGGCCTCTAAACTGCAGCAGCAAATTTCTCAGCATAAAGTAAGATAACAACCCACAGGCTTGCTTTTGTCATTCTTTTTAGTACAACGGGCAAAGCTCTTGCAGTGTGTCTCTGTTTTATCATACCATCTTTTTTCCCTGTAATTTGAGTTTTATATATTTGTTGGTATTATGTTCTTTTTCATTTGTTTTTTATTGAGTTCCACTTACATGCCTTTTATGTTTTTCTGATTTTCTTTTCCATTATTCTTCATTATTTAAAAAAATATAGACCCTAGAAGATGATGTCCTAGCTCACAGTAAGAGTTTACATCAGGCCATTAGCACTGGTCATTCTCTAAAGGCTATGAGCTCCAGGGAAGATAAAGAAATGGTTCAGGAAAAGCTAGATTCTTCTCAGGCCCGGTACATTGAGATTCAAGAGAAGAGCAACAGCAGATCCAAGCTTCTCCAGCAAGCTTACAGCAATGCTCAGATTTTTGGGGAGGACGAAGTTGAACTGATGAACTGGCTGAATGAAATCCATGATAAACTGAGCAGATTGTCAGTCCAAGATTGCAGCACAGAATTCCTTGAAAAACAACACTCTGAACTACTGGTATTTTGATTTTTGTTCATTTATTATTTAATTCATTTTTAAAATTTTATTTATGTTTCCACACTTCATTTATTTTTCATTAATATATTTCGTTTGAAAATGGCAATATGCTTATTCCAAATAAAAATACTATAGTTTGTTATCTCTGTGCTAACACAAATGGCCTTTCCTCTTAGGATCTTGAGGAAGAGATTCTTCTTAGAAAGCAAAATGTTGATTTGGCTATACAAAATGGCCTAGAGCTTCTCAAGCAAACAACAGGTGAGAGCTGATACAGAACTGTGATTTGTCAGGCTTTTTTTCTTGCATTTCTAAGTGTTTATGAGAAAATTAAAGTGGAATTTGTAACTATCAGTCCAGATTTGCTGGTTAAGTCAGTCGTAGTTGTTTATTTTAATGAAAGTTTGAGGTTGAGGCGGGTTATGCTTTTAGGCTATTTTTACTATTAACGTAAGTGAGCAAAAGACCTTTTTAGCCTGTAAAGAATTTACCCCTTGAATCCTGTATTATTTTTTAGTGGAAAATTATTTTAGTGAACCTGCATTCCATTCCTAATAGCAAGTTATGGACATCACTCTTAATGGAGGGCTGTTTGGCAGTAGATGTAGTCAATTCCCTGCAGGCATCCACAGATGAACCAGATACTTGACTACCTTTTACTGCAAGAGGAAAGCTTCATCCATGGGAGCTAACACTGTGGAAAAAGTTGCATTACAGTTGTGCACAACATGCCTGTTCTGCAGATCAACATCTGTCCGGATTTTCCAGTACTTCTAAAGTTCTTGAACTCTCTAAGACACACATATGGTTGGGGGTGGGGGATGGGAATATCCTTTTCTGTTCCAAACTTAGATGTTATGCAGAGTCTACAATGAAACCTGAAGATATGTTAAGAAATTTCAGTCGGTTGTGTTTGGTTTAGCTTTTTGAGTTGTATTTCAATAGTAATGAGGATGTACAGTAACGTTAAAAGTTACGGTAATTGAAAATTTCGTTGGTACTTTGTAGATTTTTTTTTTCCTTCCCTTTTCACTGACCCTTTTGTAATTGGGGGTGGATGGGGGTGAGATGGTGTCTAAGAAGTGTGAATTTAAGGTTTGTTTGTTTTTTTAAAGAATATTTCTGTTAAATATTGGATCTAAGCTCTTGCTTTCTCATAGTTTAGTAAAGCAGAAGAAAGACAGAAGGGCAGATCCTGAGCTGAGCAAACTTCATAGGTCTCTGGACTTCATTGACAGCAGGATAATTTACAACAATTGAGGATTAACCTTGTCATAATTTTTGGGGTTATTTTATGAATTATATACCGAGATTTACATAATAGGTGGGGATCAGGATTTGGGGGTTGTTTTTTGCTTTTAAGTATTTGTGATCATGGGAAATAACATCCCTCTCATATTTTAGGTGATGAAGTTTTAATAATTCAAGATAAACTGGAAGGCATTAAAGCGCGATACAGAGACATTACAAAATTGAGTTCTGATGTATCCAAAACCTTAGAGAAGGCTCTGCAGCTTGCAGGTCAACTGCATTCAACTCATGAGGAGCTCTGCAAATGGCTTGATGAAGTGGAGGTGGAGTTGGTCACTTATGAAACTCAAATACCAACGGGTGAAGAATTAAGCCGGGTGCAAGAAAGACAAAAAGTAGGTTTTAGAACCTATGACTTGTTTATTGCTGTATTATTGAACTAGATTTTGCGTTAAGTTTGGCATGAAGCTTTTTGTGAGTAACTAATCTTAGCATCAGATCATTTTTCTAAATGTAACAGTGGTTCAGAATCAAACTTACTTTCCAGAGTCATCTGTTACAATTGCTTATGAAATTGGGCTGAGGTTTATTTTTAGCACAAGAGAACCACAACATTTCCCTTTTATTCAAGTGGCTATGTAGTCCTGGGAAAACTCTTTAAGTTGTCAAAGTTATTTTGCTTCTCCATTTTTGACATGGATAAAATCCTGTAAAGTATAAAAAATGAAATTAGCATTTCAAATATATCTTACTAATCTTGTTTTAACAATATTTGTTTCAAAAGAAAAATTGTAGTATAATCTGTATGGTGCAAACAGTGTTTGGGGGGAAGCAAAAAATAAATATTTCCATTAAAGTTCTTTTATATTTTAAAAGAAATGAAACTGTGGTAGGGGTTTCTGTACAGGTAAAAACTCATACCTGAAGCGCTGAGTGATGATTGGTTTGGAATTTAATCCAGTCATTGCCACTTAAGGAACCTCTTGAATTCAACATATTTTGCTTTATTGCGTATTTGATTTCACTTGCTGGTGATTTGGTTCCCTATGGAATTGTAGGTTGCAAAGAATATCTATTAGTTTTGTTTCTTTGGTTGCTGTGCTAAGTACTAAAACCACTTGAAAATAACAAAGAATTTCAGGGTGCCATGCTGACTGGAGAAATATATTTAAGATATATTCTGTAGAATAAGTTGTTCAAGAATCACCTACTTTTCTGTCTAACAGTTTACAGAATCAAAAAAGAAGCTAATCCAACTGAGCTGAAAATAAGCATGCAAATTTATCCCTTTGTTTTGTGGGGAAAACATTTCAGTTCTTGACTCAGAGTGGTTGAAAGAATTTAAAAAAATGATGTGCAAGCTGTGTGCATTCAGCTTGTGTGCTGCCATGTTTACTTGAAATGGCCTTTTTTCAGGAGCTGAAAAAAGAAGCAAAGAAGAACAAGGGCTTACTGGACACTCTGAATGAAGTCGGCAGTGCCTTCCTGGAGCTGGTGCCGTGGAGAGCCAGAGAGGGGCTCGACAAGTTGATAACGGAGGACAACGAACGTTACAGATTAGTGAGCGACACCATTTCTCAGAAGGTGGATGAGATTGATGCTGCCATCCTGAGATCCCAGCAGGTACTGAAAACTATTCTTTGGGCAGTTGCAATCTCTGGCCACGTGTACCTGAACAATAGACATCCTATAATAGTGTTGCCAAAAGTTTGTTGTGCTTGAGCGGCAAGAGGCCAGTTTGAATGAAATGTGACTCCACTGATAAGAGCACCAGAGCACATCTAATCCCTACATGGTTGCACTTGTCTGCCTTTTTGTTGGCACAAACATCGATATTGTGGCTAAAATTGCTGTAACTATCCTGTGGCTCCTTAAGTGGGAATTTTCTTAAGCAAAAACTGAGTGATTCTTGTAGATCATAGAATCATAGAACAACCAGGTTGGAAGAGACCCACCGGATCATCGGGTCATATTGCTTTAAGTAAAGCATGGTCCAGACCTCCAGCTGATTTTACTGGTCACAGCACTAAATCACTAGGGTTGCCACACCTTTTTAGCATCAGTTGATTGTCTCGCTCCTCTGTACTTTCCATAGTTAAAAGCTGGATCATCTAGTTCAGGCTGCACGCGAGGATTTAAATAACACTTGCTTTTATTCATATCCATGATGCTTTTCTTTTGGGGGCTCAAAAGTTGAGTTATTTCTATGTGGAGGTTTCTGTATGTGGACGAAGATACACTTTATGGATACACATTGAGAACTGGCACTGTAATTTCATCACTAAATGCCCCTACGTTTAAGCAAGCTTATAAATGCATTGTGGAAACACATTTTTTCCAGTCTCTGCCTGCAGTTCAGAGATAAAATATTGGTGTAGAGATTTCTGTTTCTGCTAATAGTTCCCATAAGCAGTTCTAAGAGAACAAGGAGAAAGTATGTGTGATATTTCATAGTTTGCTGAAAGCTGACTAAGAGAACCTGCCAGTAAAGGTAACTGAGGTTAAAAAGTAACTTCTGTTTCTTTTAAAGGGGTGTGCTATGAATATTGTCTTGTCTTATTAACCAAATCCTTAAAAATGAAGAGTGATGTTTTTAGTGAGTGATAGAGTGAGATATGAGAGTATACGTTGGCCCTGCTTCAGCCTTTCTGAATTCCATGAGCGTGTTGCATCCCTTAGCACAAATTCAGCAGATTCAGATCCAGGCATTAAAGGTCCAGACCCTCACTGGGTAACATATGAGGGCACATTGCACCCTAGTCCTGTATACCCCTAACCTTCCCTTCAGTGCAGTTCACATCACCACACACCTGTACCCTACATCCAATGATAAATATGAAGAGGCTTAATAGGCTTCCAGCTTAGGAGAAGCTACTTTTCATTTGGCTCAGAGAAAGACCATGCAAAAAATGTAAAAATTGTAGTGCTCTGTAAGCTTACCCTACGGCAAATTGTGCAAGTGCCTGTGCTATTAAAAAGTATGGAGTGTGGGGGACAAAGACAGTAAGAACATGAGGGGTCATTTCGATTAGTGGGTGGTTCATACTAAAGTCACTGGGCTGAGGTGAGGAATACGATAAGCAATGTGAGCGGATAAGCATATTTCATAGAATCACCAGGTTGGAAGAGACCCACCGGATAATCGAGTCCAACCATTCCCATCAATCACTAACCCATGTCCCTCAGGACCTCATCCACCCGTGCCTTAAACACCTCCAGGGAAGGGGAATCAACCCCCTCCCTGGGTAGCCCATTCCAATGCCCAATGACCCTTTTTGTGAAGAATTTTTTCCTTATGTCCAGCCTGAACCTCCCCTGGCAGAGCTTGAGGCCATCAATATGCATCAGTATTGTTGCTTAAATCACTAAGTGATTAGAAACACTATGAATTCTACCTCAAAGAATTACTCCAAAGTGCTTTTTCAGAGGTTTGCCTCATGTTGTGAATGGAAGCTGGAAGGGTTAATAGACTAATGCAGTGTCCTGGGTTTTTTTAACTACCTGGCAAAATGCTTCCAGATGGATAGAATTGTCCTAGAGATAAATTTAGCTACATATTTTAATCTTTATTTCTCAACACTGAAGGCATTGGTCAATCTCTTACCCTAGGGAAGGAGTGTAGAAACAGAAGGTCATAATCTATTTTGTGAAGTGATTTAGAAAGCAAAATCACAATGTCATCGTATTCAGAAGTCAATCCTTCCTAGTTAGAAGAAAAAGTACCACAATTAACTATGCTTGGTTAAACTGGGTTGAAACGAATAGATGATTTTATAGTGACTCAAGAGAAGTTCAGGGCTCATAAATAACTGTCATGTATAATGGGAAGAAAAATTTTCAAATTTTGAATGCAGAGACTACCAGTTTTGTGCTTTTTATTCCTTGGTGTTACATTTGAACAGCACAAATTGGAAATTCTATACCCTCAGTAAACGGAGTTTAGTGTCTTGTCCCTTCTGGATGCTGTGTCACCTAGAAGTTTCACTGCCATGCCTTGATTTTGTTATTTCCATTAAATATTTTCTCAGTATTGCTTAGATACTCATGGATATTTGGTGTTAGGAAGTCACGTTGCAGTTAATTTGCACATCTAACACACTTGAAATCACCTTCTACATTTCTTTCACTTGGATCATAAATAGATGGGCTCCTAAAGAGCTTCGTTTTGAATTGCAGTGTCTAAAGCCAGTATTTAACAACCAGTGGTGCGTGTGCTTCATGCTAATGTTTATAGTGCTGATTGTTTCAGAACATACCTTTCTGTTAGGAAGCCACAATATTTAGGACAAAACTTACTTTCTGTTACTTTATATGAGAAATGACATACAGTGAGAAAGAATGTTTGTACTCCCTTTCATGTAACAGATGGATTATAAAGGCTGAAAAAGATTGAGTCATAAAGAATGAAATCTCATAACTCCGTTTGGGTTTGTGTGACTCATGATTAACTACTAAGGCAAGAGTGATTTAGTGGCTAAAGGGAACTCCAGCTATGATACAGGAGCAAGGCTGCCATGGTCTAGAGTCTCAGAGGCAAAGACCAGGAGGTTTAAAAGACTGGAGGGACCAAGAGTGGTCAGAAGGAGGCCTGTGAGAAAAGTCTGGGCAACAGCAATACAAGTAGCAGGTTCTGACCTAAAACATCTTGATAGTATTTCATGATAACTTAGAGCCATATTAATGTTCAGCTAATTGCATTGGGGTCAGAGTTTAAAACATGTGAATAAATGAATTAGTTCTTAGTAGTTTCTATGATGACAGCTTTATGCATCTGATCATCCCATGTCATATTTCTCTGTGGCTTAAACACAAACCTGCCCGTCTTGAGTACTGCAGTGTGTGTGTGTGTGTGTGCTAAGATATGTGCCTTAAACTTGAACTGTAGAGAGGCTGTATCGTTTGGGATTGTTGGGTTTTTTTCAGTTTGATCTTAGTTTTCAGAAGTCAGACTTTTTAGATCCCCATGTATCTCTTTTCAGGATCTCATGCTCTCCTTTGCAAATTAGTAAGAAATGAATCCTTTAAATCCTCTCATTACTTTAGGGCTTTGAGGTAATTTCTGAAACATTTAGGTGTTGATTAATGGTAGTCAAAAGTTATTCTCTTAGGAAAACATCTGACTTTACCCGAATGTCCGAGAGAATTTTCACATTTAATCCAGGGTCCAGTTTTGGATGAAATCCTGTGAGGTCTTTCCACTGAATTAGTTGAATTGTTATTGTTTTGCCTTTACCGTTTAATAACAAAGCAGCTTTTAAGATTGAAAAGGTAACATCAAGCAACTATTTCTTGGGATAATTCCAACACCAGCATTAATAGTAAATGTAGAGGTTGAAAAGACAGCTGAAAGTAGAATAGAATGAAAACAAACATGCTAATTAAAATTCTGAAATTATGACATTTTGTTTTCTTAGACACCTCTAGGCTTTGGAAAAATGTATTTACTTCTATTGCTTTGTACTACTTATGAATTAAGCTGCTTGTATTACAATCTCTCATAACCATTCTGGGCTTTGTATTTCATTTATATAAAAACCTCATATGGAAAGTGAGCTGCTATCTTTCAAACAATTAAAACCTATACTTTTTAATCTTCTCTACAATTTTAGAAACAGCCATTTTTATTTCATGTCTATAGAACTGTTGAACTAATTAATGTCTCCTTCGTTTAGTTTGATCAAGCAGCTGATGCTGAATTTGCCTGGATTGCAGAAACAGAAAAGAAGCTGATGTCTCTGGGTGACATTAGGCTTGAGCAAGACCAGACCACGGCTCAGCTACAAGTTCAAAAGGTAAAAGAAATGCATTTCCAACTGTCATGTTAATTATTGGCCGGCACACTCTCCATCTAGAAAATGTACTGGCATGATTTGATTTTCAGTCCATCATAATGCACTTCAAAAATAGTTTTTGCTTCATGTACTCTATTTTTATTTCTGAACAATTTTTATTGTGTTTCAAGGCTTTTACCATGGAGATTTTGAAGCACAAAGATACTATCGATGAACTTGTTAAATCTGGAGATAAGATTATGAACACGTGCACTGAAGAAGAGAAACAGGCTATGAAGGTAAAGTTCCTCAAATTGCAGCTACAGTGCTAGATATACAGAAAATACATAAAAAGTATTCCTATAGTATTGTTTTTGTAATCCAAATCAAAAAGCATTAATTACAGCCACTTCTAGTCTGAAGTTTGTAATACTAGAAAAAATGCTGTTGTGTATCACTGTCTTTCAGGATGTTCAAAGAGCAAACACTGTGTTCTGGCTTCATTGCCTGACACTAATTTGGTGCCCCATTTATCATCTTCATTCATGGTAAACAGTATTTTAGCCAGTGGACAGCTGAGCGAACAGGTATTAGTCATCTGGAGTGGTGTGTGCACAATCTGGCTGTTTATCTTCCCTAGTTCCCTTGGATCAGTGACACTCTTAGTGTGTATATTTCTGTCCCTAATTCAATGTCTGTGCACCTCAGCGTGGATCTTTACCTTCATTTTTGTTGATTTCAGCATAGACCTTATTTGCTAAGACTGTTCCATCCTCTTAACTAATACAGGCCATGAAAGGAATTCTTATGCCTTTGTTTATTGCACACACACAGAGCCTGATGTTGGGGCTCTACATATAGACAGACAGATTTTTCATGCTGGTATTTAAGAACGGGTTAGTTGTGGTTTTGGGGTTTCCTGTTAAATTATGGTAAGGTTGGATATGTTGTGTAAATTTTAATCCTTTTAGCGACTACTGTTCTTGAACAAAAGTAATTCACTCATTGTGCTCTGCTGCAGGATCTCTGAATAAATTTGATTTGCAATTAAGTGAATTTAAAATAGATGAGATGTTCTGCCTATAAAGCTGTAGTTGTAAGGGAGAGCAGTTTTATATGAGTGAATTAAAATTTTGTATTTATCAAAACTATTGTGTATCTGTGTGTTAGGCTATGTGTTGTCCTTTGGATAGCATCTCTATACTTAATTTACATGGAAGACATAACAAATGAAAGGATAGCTTGTTCTGCCAAAAAAAATTCTTTACCTCACATCTCATGGCTTGCTTTTATGTCTGGTTTTTCTAAGGCTAGTGTTTAAGTGCATTGTCACATATAATATTTCATAAGAATGATAACAAGGGCAATCTTCCACAGGGAAAATATATAGCTGGTTGATACTTTCTTTTATTATCATATGCCCAAACACAGTAGATTTGTCACGTTCAAAACTTTTAGTTCTATCATGTCAATTACAGTAACAGATCCTCATTAACTGATGTATGCTGACCTGGAAAAGAATGTTTTGTGGTTTCTATTGCATGTTTGTAAGCTGTTAGAACAACAGTATACTCTATTCTCTTGTCAGATTTTTAAAAAAGCCAGATTTATGTGCATTGTTCATGATGCTTTGATTCAGAAATGCTGTGGAAAACTTAGTTTCTGCCAAGTGTCACTGAAGATAAATGTCTCCAGTGAGGAAGTGCGGCTAAGACACTCAGTCAAATCATTTGCAGCTTCACTGGAAGCCTCATGGATAAAGAGTTATTTACAAATAGCATTAAATGTCATTAAATACATTCCAATTACTTTGAAAGTACTTTGCCAGTTTCTGATCTCCCATTACATCGATTCTGCCCACCTTAAACACCGATACATTAGAAACATTATCAAAGCTAAAATTTGTTTGTAGTTTGGTGCTATAATTATCAAAGATTATTTAGAAATGAAGGTGATAGACATGTAGAGAAGCATAACTTGCTAGTTTTTGTTAATATTGTTTTACAGAAAAAAATGAAAAGCCTCTTGCAGAAATATGACGTGCTCTGTCAAATGAACTCTGAGAGAAACCTCCAGCTAGAACGGGCTCAGTCCCTGGTTAACCAGTTCTGGGAGACTTACGAAGAGCTTTGGCCATGGTTAACTGAAACAGAAATGATCATCGCTCAGCTTCCTGCGCCAGCCCTTGAATATGAAACTTTAAAACAACAACAGGAAGAGCATAGGGTAAGCATTTTGCCAGTTTTGAGAAACTAAATGTCTATAGCCAAATACTGTTCTGCTTGGAACTGTGGAGTGCTCTGCTAAGTGCTGGAAACCCAGGCAGTTCTGTTGGAAAAAAACACAGTTATTTAAAATAATAGTAAAAAATAAATATCTTTTCACAAACTATGCATGCAAATGATTGTCTGGGTAAGGCAGCAAACAGTGTATAAGCAAAAAAGAGGGCTGAAGGGGCAGGGGGAAGGAGAGATTGCCATTGTAGGGAAAGAACTGAGCACACAAAACTTAATAGTTAAGAAGTATATTTTGCAGTACACGTTGATGTGTCAATATTAGAACAAACCAAACCTATAAACAGAATGAAGAGACATGGGATGTTAGAGCAAGAAACAAAAGAAGGCAAAACACGAGTGTCTAAAGAACTGAAGAACCTGCTGTCAGCTGAAAGTGAAATGCTGCCTTTGTGAACAATCTGTGTACATATAAAAAATTTGGCTTTTGTTTTGGTTGGTATCATTGGAACTAAACCTAGCTGAGCCAGGAAGAAGGACAGTTAGAGGGCCAGGAATTGATTGCTTGGGTTTCAACCCATTCCATAATAATTTCTTATGTCAAGGGTGTTTGTTATGTAATAATTAAAAGAAATATTTGTTTTCCATAACATCATAAAATAGAGGCAACAGCGTTATAGCCTGGCCACAGTATGAGCTTTCTTATGTTGGGGAACAATTAGCTGGGATAAAAATTTTATATATGGCTACCAGTATCTCATGGAATCAGATGTATTCTGCTGAGGTTAAAAACCTGCCTGATTTTATACATGGAAAGCCCATATGGCTACTGGAGATGCCTGTCTCTCCCTGCTGAGCATAGGCTAACTAGTTTTTTTTTAATTTTAGCTGCCTCAATTAAGTGACTCAAGTTAGATAGGAGGAATGCTGGCTTCAAAGTCTTGTTTACTCAGAGACCAGTTAATTAAGTTGTGTCATTCTTGTGTACTAGTAAACACTGGCTTCACTCGTTTGTCTTCCTATTATGTCCACAATAAACGAACATGCTCTGTTAAGACTAGATGTCTAACATGAGCGTTACAAACTGCCTTGATTAGTCACTGTGAACCAAATCATGCTGCCTTTACTTACAGGATTGTCCCCATTGACTTTAATCATGTTGCTTGCATGAGAGGCCCTTCAGATGGGCTTCTATTTTGCATTTTCCCTGGGCTGTGCCATTAACTGAGATTTGTTTGTTAAGTAGAAGATTGATGTCAGGCAATTTTAACATGTAATCTGATCTGAAATACTTGTTTAATGGAACTATTTCCAAATAATAGATGATGGAGAAGACCAAATCATTTATTGCTCTTAAAAAAAAAAAAGTGATTCTGAATGTGAATTGAAAAGAGTTTTCTATATTCACTTACAATTCTGCTCTGATGGTTTTACTGATGCCTATTTTTGTTTCAAGTCATGGAATTCATAGGGTGGATTCCATGTGAGTAACATTTTTCTTATCGCAAAATATACAACTAGAGTTACATTCTCAGTAAGCAGCCAGAGTCAGGGGGTTGCATTTTCATTGCTGTTTTGTCATCAGGGACTGTAGAAATTCATGGTCACGTTGGGTTTTTTTTCAATCTTTTCAGTCTCTCCTCTTCTGGGAAGGAGCAAGTAAGCAAACCAGTATTGGGATTTCTTTTTAAGGGAAGGACCTTAGTTAAAGAGAAGAGGATTTATTTACACTGGGACTGATATCAGCCTTTTTCTGTGTCTTCATTAATTTAAACAAACTCTGAGCTGAGAGGAACAAAGCTTGTGCCTCTCATGTTCCCACACAGGGTCTATAGGATAGAAACACATGGAGCTGACAGCACCAAGAGGGACGATGCCTTACTAGAAAGTGGGTTTTGTTATTGAAAAGGGAGGAATGAGCTGAGGAAATAAAACTGGAGGGAAGGGTTGGTCTAATGCCACAAAAAAAAAAAAAAAAAAAAAAGAAAAACTTCTCCTTTTTGTCAGGTCTGTGAGTGTGAGTAAAGAAATCCAAAATTCATAGGCAAATTGGAAGACACCTTGTGACCTTTAATGTCCACAAGCCTCTGCCCAGTCTTCTGCATAATTTTGACTTTACTTTGGGGGTGGCTGATGAGAGAGAGTAGACAGCAGAGATCAAATTTAATTTACTTATGAGCTACTTGTTAAACTTTTTGTCAGTTAAATAATAGCATTGTTCTGAAGATAGAAAGAGGTCTTGTGACCAGGGAGGAGACTGCTGAACTTGGTTAACAGGTCTCTACTCATCAGCCTTCCTTGTCCTTTTGTCCTTTGAACTGATTTCTTTGACCTTCCCTTGTGCTAGCTTCCTCCTCTTAAATTAAGGAGTTTTTGAATTAGTATTCTTGCAATGCCAATATCTCTTTCTGTGATGTTCTTCAATGGAAGGTTTTGTGGCAGGTGACAAATACCAACATGAAAAGAATATATGTGGTGGTGTCATGCATGTCTGGAGTAGTTGCCTTTTCTCTCATTATAAGTACAAAATATGATGGGGAGTGTCTATTGCCAGCATCATGTGCATAGTTAGCATCTTATATTTTACCTGTAATCATATGTCCTACAAGATATAATAAAAAGCACTGCATGGACCAATCTAGTACATCTCTAATTGTGATTTTTTCCTGCCTGGATAGCTCTGTGTTGGAATAGGAGTCATCGCTGGCAGAGCAGTCACTGACTTTATTTGATATTATTTGTGCTGTACATTAAGATGAAGGGTGTTTGTTTGGAATTTCTTGCCAGCTGGATGTGTTAAAAGTGTGGACAGCTGTAATGTGGTGGTGCAAGCATAAGAAACTGATAAGTTGTTTCGTTTGTTATAGCAACTGCGTGAGCTGATCGCTGAGCACAAGCCTCATATAGATAAGATGAACAAAACTGGGCCTCAGCTGCTGGAGCTGAGCCCAGGAGAAGGTTTCTCCATCCAAGAGAAATATGTGGCAGCTGACACCCTTTATAGTAAAATTAAGGAAGATGTCAAAAAGCGAGCACTGGCATTGGATGAAGCCATTTCTCAGTGTACCCAGGTATTAATTTAAGTTTAAAATATAACTGGATTCACTCAAATGGAAATGTACACAGACATTGTCATCTTATATGTATGTATCAAGACTAAACTGGTGGGTTTTATCCATGTTTTTCAACCTAATGGCCTGTGAATTTTCATATCGCTGCTTATGACATTAACTTTTTCTATTTCTTGAGGGGTTATAATTTTATATATGGGTCAGTATTACAACTGCTGCGGTTTAAAAATGATCCTTAATTTTGAAGTGAAGAAAGGAACAGTTGATCTAAAAATGTGGGATTTTATTTTCACTTTATTCAGTTTTCTCTTGCTGGTGTGTTACTTACTGATGCTTTTTTTTGTACAGGGATGTTGCTGTTCATCAGTTAAGTTGAGTATAGTTATATCTCAAACTTGGCAGCTTTACTTACAGTCTGTTACCATTGGAAATAGAGGGTTGTTTGGCAGCGGTAATAGCATTTGCTCTTCATTGCAGGCCCACAAGAACTTAATGTAACATGCTTGAACTGTTACGTAAAAGTATTGTGAGCAAAGTTAGGCCTCAAAAAAATGTCATCATAAGCACAGAATTCAGATTAAAAGCTGAGTATCTTAGGTTCATCAGCCTATGCAATGAAACTCAATAGAGGTTAGGTACAGTGTTCTATAGTTTTAAATACTGGGTTAATTGTCATTAAACTCAAACTGGAATTCTTTTACTTGACCCCAAAGTCAGGAAAGAACTCACTAAAATCTCTCAAGAATCTATACAAAAACTTAAAAAAATACTTTGTTCTATACTGTTGTTTTTATAGG
Organism: Coccyzus lansbergi; assembly: GCA_033558105.1. NCBI lineage: Eukaryota > Metazoa > Chordata > Aves > Cuculiformes > Coccyzidae > Coccyzus > Coccyzus lansbergi. The sequence goes on from JAUMJK010000012.1 coordinate 1,640,067, forward strand.
AAATTCCCCTTTATTCTGTTCACTGAGCATTCAGTGTTATATTGTGCTCATGTCTAAAATACTAAATTGAGAAATACACCTTAAATTTCTCATTAAGTCTACATTCCAGACAGTTTTTGCCATAGGTCATTGTACTTAATGACTTATTCCTCACCCCTGCTGACTGAGTTTCATAGAATCATAGAATCACCAGGTTGGAAGAGACCTGTCCGATCATTGAGTCCAACCATTCCTATCAAACACTAAACCATGTCCCTCAACACCTCATCCACCTGTCCCTTAAACCCCTCCAGGGAAGGTGAATCAACCACCTCCCTGGGCAGCCTATTCCAATGCCCAATGACCCTTTCCGTGAAAAACTTCCTCCTAATCTCTAGCCTAAATAGTTTAAGAGTTTAAGAAGCTGAGGAAGAATGCCACATCAGATGTCATTCTGCTTTTGAACTCCTTATAGGCAATGTATTATACCTAAATTATTCTAAACACCTTTCTTCTTCGCATCTCTGAAAGGTGCCTGATTATTTGGATTCAGTGTTTACTGCAAATGCTCAGTCCTCCCCCTGTTTGGAGCTGCACTTTTGAAAATCAAGACACTTACTCGAGTCCCTGCTTTGCATCTGATAGACACTTACACATTGTACTGGCTGAGTGCAAAAGCAAGAATAAAGATGCAGTCTGTGGTGACAGCTTGAATGTAATCAGATGTTGAGAAAACACTTAATTATTTATGCAGTGGTTTAAGGCTCATTTTATATGCATAAGTATATATGGAGGTGGCAAAGCAAAACATTGCAACGCCCAGGATGTAATTTTATATAATATATTTTTTTTTATTAAGATATGTAAGTATATATTATAAAGGCTCTGTACTGTGATCGCTATGCCAACATTTGTCTAGACAGTCCTGGAAGAATAATTATTTAACTCTTCAGCTTTTAAATTGGATTTAATTGCATTAACTATCAAAGGCAGGACATGACCTATGGAGACAGAATGAGAGGCTGTAATGACTTGCATTTTCTTCCTTCTAAGTTCTAAACCACCTTGTCTCATTCATTGAAGTATGAGTACAAGGAGGCCCCCTGAATGCACTGACAATTTTGAAATGTAATCTCGGTATCCTAAAATTAGACATAAATATTGCCAATTTATTTTTTTTTTATCACTTTTGTAAATTTCTGTTGCCACAATCAATCTTTCAGAAGGCTTGAATGTGGGAAGGCTACTTATCTTTTGTAACACATTTTGCTGGTGTGTGTGATATGCACGCTTCTAACAAAAACACTGAGTCTGTAAGTCATCACAGAGTCTGAGCTGAAATAGGCTGTATGGTGGGGAAAAGTAATTATATTTGCATTGCTTAAATCCCTTTGAATAGAAAGGATGTTGCTATTAGTTCATGTAAGGTAATCTTGGTTCACTCTGCTCTTTCTAGCGCCTTTCCCAAGTGTTTTTTGTAACCCTGGAGGATTGTTAAATGCGCCCACAATGTATTAATTTCTGTAATTTGAAAGGGGCATGGCAAGATATTTTTAGAAGTCTCAATGGGTCCCAAAACCGTATTTGTAAAGGCTAACTTTGGACACGTACCACAGGATGAACAGTGTTAACATAACTGTAATTGAGTTCCTGGGCACCTACCTGGGCTTAGCCAAATGTGGGTGAACACGTGCACACTGTTGTGTGCTTTTAGTTGCAGAAAGTTATGTACCTTTACTGCACTAATACGCATCACCTGGACTAAGAGGTGTCTTTTTAAATGGCCTTAAATGTCAAATCTTAATTGGTGGTTATATACCAGTATATTGGTCCTGATATAAAAAGTATGTATTTATTATTAAGGTTAAAATGTTCCAAAATTATGAAATCAGAAAGCCATGGCTGTCCAAAATAAGGTACAAACTACTGTTTGAATTATGCAGGACCAAACGCAAGTAGATTCTGCTACATGTGTAATATCTTAAATTGGAGTGTTTCAGGAGCTGTGAATTGTACTACGAGGTCTAGTATCAATCTGAGAAGAAGGACCATTTTACAAGGTCATTTTTATAATTTCAATACTAAAAGTTGGGAAGAATCATAGAGTAAAATCATAAAATGGTTTGGGTTGGAAGGGGCCTTAAAGATCATCTAGTTCCAACCCCCCTGCCATGGGCAGGGACACCTCCCACCAGACCAGGCTGCTCAAGGCCCATCCAGCCTGGCCTTGAACATTTTCCAGGGATGAGGCGTCCACAATGTCCCTGGGCAACCTGTGACAGGACCTCACCACCCTCAGCTTGAAGAATTTCTACCTAATGTACAGAATCATAGAATGGTTTGGGTTGGAAGGGACCTTAAAGATCAGCTAGTGCCAGCTCCCACAAGGTGAATATTGCAAGTAGCAAGTATATATGTTGGATAGAGATGTTAAATATGTTAATTTTAAAGTACCTTTTTTTCCAGGAGAATTTCAGATGCCCTTTTCTTAATTTTTTCTGCCACTTCTTTCTGTCTTTTACCATCCTCCCAGTTTCATGACAAGATAGATCAAACCCTCGAGAGTCTGAAACGCATAGTTGAGCGTCTGAGGCAGCCACCTTCAATCTCAGCAGAGGTTGAGAAGATTAAAGAGCAAATCAGTGAAAATAAGAATGTGTCGGTGGATCTGGAAAAACTTCAGCCAGTATATGAGACACTTAAACAGAGAGGGGAAGAAATGATCGCTCGCTCAGAAGGAGCTGATAAGGATATATCTGCAAAAGGTAGTAATCTGAGAAAAGTTTAATGTAAGGAAAATGCAGCAAGCTGCTGCATATTAAAATCTTCATTTCTGATGACCACTAATCTGGGGATTGTATACTCCTAGAGAAGCTGCTAAAGATTTATAAAAGCAAAGCATTTGTTTAAAATAATTCATCATGGCTATGACCTCTGTCTTTATTTTTAAAGGCCATGCTGGTTGTTTCCATTTAACATCTTAAGGAGTCCTGTAAAGAAACAATTTTGGAGTCTAAATTTTAAAGTGTACACATATGTTTCTGCTGTAGAACTGTAAAGAGATTTATGGCCAAGAATTGTTTGCCAAGGTAGTAATCTAGTTTCTTTGCTGTTTAGCTGTTCAAGATAAACTAGACCAAATGGTCCACATTTGGGAAGACATCCAGACCTTGACTGAGGAAAGGGAGGCCAAATTGTTGGACGTAATGGAACTAGCTGAAAAGTTTTGGTGTGATCATATGGCTCTTGTAGCTACAATTAAAGATACGCAGGACTTCATTCGTGAACTGGAGGGACCTGGAGTTGACCCATCTGTAGTCAAGCAACAGCAAGAAACTGCTGAGGTCAGTAGAGAATATTGTGTTCAGCCGAAGTAATTTATTTACGGCATGCAAAGCAAAGACAGAACTACTATGAAATACCACAGGAGAATATTTTTTATAGTTCAAGAGAGATAATTGTATAGAAATTTACTATAATGATATCTCAAGAGTCTATGATAAATAATATGTATCAGAGCTTAACTGCAATGAGCATGCAACGTGTGCCTGTCATTATATTTACATATCTGTTCATAAACATTTGTATAATAAGCGTGCCACTTAGACTTTTAAAAGATATACATACTTTAGATTCTCTGAGCAATACGTAACATCTAAATGAAAGGCGCACAGATGTATTGTGCTCTAACCCTGTAATCATTTATGTTGAAAGTTAAAGATTTGAAGGATGAATGATAACCTCTGAAAAAGAAAACACTCTGATTAAAGAAATCTAATTTAAAACTTCCTGTTTATTTTTTCCATCTCCTGCACAATGACATCATAGCCCATTGTGTAATTTAAACTGATGGTAGTTGATTTCACTTTGACACTGCAAAGGGTTGCTTATGCTTTAAGCACCCAATTTTAAGTCCGGGTGACTTTAAAGAAAACAAGATAGAACACAGCAGGATTCCAGCTTTGAAAGCAAGCTACACGTAGGTTATTAAGTTTAGTATTAACAGTGTGGATTTTTTCTCTTTGTAGGCTGCTAAAGAAGAAATTGACGGACTACAAGAAGAGCTAGAAGCAGTTGTGAGCCTTGGCTCTGAACTAAGAGCTGCTTGTGGAGAGCCTGACAAACCTATTGTCAACAAGAGTATAGATGAGGTATGGGAAGTGCAGTTGGTTAAATCTGTTACCTTAGGTGCTTGTCCAGCTGAAATTGGTGTATCCCCTCCTTACCCCAACAAAACTTGAAACTAAGAATTTGGTATGTATCCAATATGAAACACTCTGAAGCCTGTGTGGTAAAGTATGGTTTTCCTCTCAGGTCATGAATCTTGAGTCAGACTTTTGCATTGCATGCTGGAAGTGAAAAGGTGGATTAGCCTGGCCCTCCTGATGTCAAAGGAGTTATGCCATGTGCTTCACTCAGGACAGGATTCCACCCATAGCCTCTGAAAATTAGAATTATTTAAAATTAGCATGTCAGTTCTTGATTTAGATTAGTTTAAAATGTGCAGACAATCTTATTTTATTGACTCACAGGTTAATTTTTTTTTTTAAACACAGAAAGACCTTTTGTAAAAATACTCACTGATTGATATGGTAGATGGCTACTTTTTGCAAAAGTAATGCCAGAATAAGTTTCAGATATAGTTGGTTTATGCCAAGAGAGACATCTTAACTGAGCCAGTACTATTTGGGTGACTACAAAGTACTTTAAATTTCTCTAATGTTCAGCAACGTATGTTTCTTTTAAGCTACCTTTATTATAAAGGTGCAACTCCAAATGGTTTAATAGTAAAATTGTATAATTCCCATATTAACTATAATCTCTGTGTTAATAAAAATATCCATTGATCAGTATTGAAGTTGACAGCTTTCATAATCCAAAATCTCTAGTATATTCTTAAGGAAACTAACTCTGCAGTGACAGGGAGAATAAGAGTGTTAATATGGAATGAATCACAGAATCATAGAATTATAGAACAACCAGGTTAGAAGAGACCCACTGGATCATCGAGTCCAACCATTCCTATCAAAATACGAACTATTCATGCTTAGGTTATTGGTGTTGTTGATGAGTGAATAATTAGTGACTGAACATTATACAGCAGTAAAATTCTTTTGTCCATTGGAGTAAATTGCACTTCCTTGCAGCTGAATTCTGCCTGGGATGCCTTAAACAAAACATGGAAAGAACGGGTGGATAAGCTTGCTGAAGCTATGCAGGCAGCTGTTCAATACCAAGATGGATTACAGGTAAGATGGTGTGTTATACCTAACCCAATCATAAGTCAAAAGAATTTAATGTGATTATAGTAAAAAGGTCACATGATTGCATAGGTGGCAAGTAATGCATCACTCTGATTATGATGACGGTTTTCTTCAGGAGACAGTTAGTTTTGCTCAGGGTTGGTTGGATTGTTGGCATTCCTTTTTTGCATGAAAGAATAGATCTGTTCAGTGGGTTTGTTCATGTGGTTGTTCATATATTGCACTACATTTAGATTCAAAAGAAACGCCCCCTTGTTTATTGATAAAAACACAATTTCTTGAATACCACACATTCATAGTAAACCTGCTCATATTTTCTTGTGATAGTTAGTAATTCACATGATAGGTAAGTTGAAGTTGTGACACATTTACATGATCTGAAAGAAGGAGAATGCGGGTCCATGTACTCACCTGCTGCAATTTTCTTTGAGTAAAGGACAGAAAGAACTTCAATTTCATTCCACCTTATTTATAAGTCAAATATTTACATTCAAATATTTTAAGAAAAAGATATTATTAACATAATGTTACTGGATGATTATACTATATCATATAATGGATGATTATTAGTATAATTTATCCGATCACTATACTTCAGAAGATTATTCACTTTTGAAATCTGTAAGTAAATTCTCCAGCAGTTTTCTTCTTTTTAAGTGATCTTTTCTCTCTGTGTGCTGGTTTGGGGGTTTTTTTGCATATTTTTTGTACTTTTTGGCTGAGTGGCATGCCACGTATCTTATGTGAATAACCTGGAGAATGACACACTTGAAAAGGTACCAAATGTTGCCAGAGGCTGCAAAGCATAATTTTTTCTCAATGGAATAATTGTCTTTCACAGTTCATTAAATCCTTAAAATTAGGTTTTCACGTGACACTGAGCAATTGTTTGTGTGTTTGGTGCAGATCAATCAGCAGAGCACTCCTTAACAGTAATGCAATATGCCTATTTTCCAGTGCACCCTTGCTATATGTTCTTTTCCAAGTTCTCTTGTGTTTGTGCTGTGCAGAGCTTAACCTTTAGGGTTGTATCAGTAACGTTGCCATTGGTTTAAATGCCTTGTAATTCCTGTGGCTGTATGCTGTACATCCTACAAGCTTGGTACTTATCATTAAGTTGGAAAAGCCCTCTGAAATCATCAGCCCAACCATGCCTGTCCACTGCTAAATCATATCCCTGAGTACCTCATCTACCTGCCTTTTAAACACCTCCATGGATGGTGACTCAACCACCTCACTGGGTAGCTTCTTCCAGTGTTTAATAACCCTGTGATGGATTTTTTCCTAACATCCAATCTAAATTTCCCCTGATGCGGCTTAAGGCCATTCCCTCTTGTCTTGTCGCTGTTCACTTGGGAGGGGAAACCAACACCCAACTCTCTACAACCTCCTTTTAGGTAGTTGTAAAGGGTGATTAGGTCTCCTTCCAGCCTCCTCTTCTCCAGGATAAACCCAGTTCCCTCAGCTGCTTCTCGTAATATTTGTTCTCCAGTCCCTTCACCAGCTTAATCGCTCTTCTCTGGGTGCACTCTAGGACCTCAATGTCTGTCTTATAGTGAGGGGCCCAAAACTGAATTAGAACCCAGATAGATATAACTGTTCTTAACCTGTAAGTGAAGCATTTTTGAGGTTCTATTGCATTGTATCAGGAGCAAAAGAGGTACCCACAAAGCCTCAGAATGGGGATTTAATTTGTTTTTAAAGGTTATAACTACATTACCTGATAGAGAATCAATCAAGCTCAGTTACAGCCCTTTTCTATCTGTTACGTACTGAGTAGGTCGTGTTGAGTTCCTTATACAGGTAACATTATCCTTTAAAAGAAGCTTGTTTGTTAATCATCATTTAAAGTCTGTTATCATTCAGCTACCAATTTCCATTTTTGCTCTGAAGAAGTGCAGAACACAGTTTGTCTTGTATTTACCTTTCAGGGCATTCATAAAAATTGATGACTTTACTCGAGAAATAGAGTGCTACTAAATAAGAATAGTAGTGGTGGGATATGTTCATACAAGTTGAGTCTTGCAGCATGTGCATTCTCGTAACTGTTGTATGGAATATTTTAGTAAATACTTGATCCCTTGTATTGCAAAGAAACCTGTGCTTTGCTGAAGAAAGATATGTTCTTGCAGTGAGCACAGCAATATTGTTATGGAGTGAAAAAAAAATCCAACTGATATTTTACTTAATGCAACTTTTCAAATCTGATGCTCTTTCTCTGCTCACACTTGAATTTTGTACTGTGATTTTCAGGCAATATTTGACTGGGTAGACATTGCTGGCAGCAAGTTAGCATCTATGTCCCCAGTTGGAACAGATCTGGAGACAGTGAAGCAGCAAACTGAAGAACTCAAGGTATGAACTAGCAGTTTATTTCATTTACATTGTCATCTGTATGCATTTTTCGGTGTTGTTTAGGGGTTGGGGCTTTTTTTTTAATTTTTCAAGAGTCAAAAGTAATTTTCATTTTCAGTTTCTAGGAAAAAAGAACATGAAAACTTCATATAACATTTCATTTCATACTTATAATATTAAAATGGGTTTGATTTTAAAATCTATCCCAAATTTTCGTGAGGATACATTTTATTTTCTGAATATATTCTCAGAGCCCAGAAGTAATTGTAATAGTATTTCTTCCTTTCAAAGGCTCTAAGGTTATTAAGTACAGGGTTCTTTTGCTATTATCTCTTAATTTTTCTGGTTTCTGCCATGAAAAGCTTCCATGAGGCTCTGAGAGAATGCCTCCAGAGTTCCACCTCTGCCATTATAGGCTCTAAATCACAACATATCATGACATTCCCAGTATGAGTAAGGTCAAAATGAGAATTGCAAGCTAACTTAGAAACCTGTCTGTGTAGATCTATGACTCATATGCTCCTGATGTTGATAGGCTGTTGTGCTATATATAAAAACTAGGGATATATAATGATGTCCTTGGTTTTGCTGCTCACTTGTACATTTTTTTTGGCTGTGGGGAAAAATGTTTATCTATTCTATGATGTAAATTAGAATGAACAATACTCTTACATAGTTCTGAAGAACATACATATGTAAGTTGTATTCAGACTGTGCCCTAAATTGTTTGTACAAGGGGGATTCTACAAAAAAAAAAAAAGTTTTTTACCTCTTTTTAAGAGTAATTCTGTTTGAAGCTGGAAGTATTATCACAACCACAGAGCTAGAAGTTACTTCAAATATATTCTACCTTCTTTATTGACCAGGGAGATAGTTAGAGAGTACTTTTCTATTAGATTTTTTTGTCATCTCCCTACCACAGTTAGCAATATCTTCTAGAACAGTAAGAGAGTGAGTATTTTCAATTCGCAGGGACTGTCTGGATTGTTAGTGTCCTATAAGCATTTTGACCCTGGAAAACTCCCAAATTTATGAAAGTTGCCAGTGATGCATTAGTATTGTAAATATTGCAGTGCTATGCTATGTTTAAGACCATTACTTGTGATATATTTATTTGTATTCTTTTTCTGATTGCCACAGCTATTTAAGACAGAAGCTTATCAGCAGCAGATAGAAATGGAAAGACTGAACCATCAGGCTGAACTATTGCTGAAGAAGGCAACACAGGAGAGTGACAAGCACACCGTTCAAGACCCTCTCTCGGAACTCAAACTAATGTGGGACACCCTAGAAGAAAAAATTATAAATAGACAGGTAAATAGACTTCAATAAAGAGTAGATTTTATTCATGGCGTAGATTTTTTGAGAAGGGCTTTTTATTACGTTTAGCATTTGTATGAATTCACACATTTATGCCTTTTATTTTAGAAATTAAAAACTGTATAAAGTAGTATTTGAGTTTTACAATTTACTGTGTTTTTTATGGTTTTTAATTCCTTAACAGGACTTTTTTTATCGCTTTCTCTGTCAGCAGCGCCATGTCAAATCATTATTATTTTGTTTTGGTTATTTGACGACATCTTAAGTAGCAGTTGAAAACATGTTTGTGTGTGCAAGGCTAATGCTGGCTGCTGTGTTTTAAAAAATCCAAACAACTTGTAATATCACACAGTGCTCTTTCCTTAAATTATCAAATTGAAAGAGAGGTAATAGTGCAGGTCTTTGAAATGTATTTTTTTTCTAAACTGAATAATTTCTCAACAGAGGTCTTTAAAAGATCATGCAGCAGATTGCATTTATATTAAAATTACATTTTAAGTAATGAAAAACTACTGTCATATCTCTCATGAAAGAACCTTCATACTTAACTCTGCTCTGGTTAGATGGGTTCTTTGAAGGTCAGGATTTTAAGCCTGGAATGTAAGGCTTTACAAGGGAATTGCTAACTCAGCTCTAACTATTAAGCAGTTGCTTGTGTTGGATACCTGATTCTCCCTGGGTTTTATGCTATTCTGTGCTCAAACTCCGCTCTGGGTTATGGTGACTAATGGTAATATAAGCCAATTTAATAGCATTGTGAAACCATTTAATTGTTAATTTTATTTTTACTATAGCACAAGCTGGAAGGTGCCTTATTAGCCTTGGGGCAGTTCCAACATGCCCTGGATGAGTTACTGACCTGGCTGACGCATACGGAAGACTTGCTGAATGAACAGAAACCTGTTGGGGGAGACCCCAAGGCTATTGAAATTGAACTTGCCAAACATCATGTATGTAATTATAATGAATATTAACTGAAGTGTTCTTTTGATGTTTATCTTAGTGATGAGCCTTTTAGTAAAATTTAGTACTCGATAGAGATTTTAAAGATGGAGATTAAAGCTGAAATGCAGCTTATTTCTCCATATTCCGTCTTTGTGTATGCCATGCAAGTGGCATAGATTTTAGCAAAAAAGAGCAGCTCACCCTAGTCTTTACCTTCAGTCACCTTCATTTGACCCAGGGTGCTCAAAAGTTACTGAACCTGCTGCTCATCCTGAAGCAATGAGCTCCTTGCTTAGTCCTACTTAGGCCAGGTCTAACAAAATGGACATGACTGTTGTCTTTTGTTCTTGTTTCTGCCTTCTTAGAAGAGTGATTTATTCTGCAAAACTGGATCTCACTTGGGTGCAACTGGCATGGAGAATGCTTCTCTGAAAAGCTTAGCAAGCTTCAGCAGTGTCCATGCATATTTCTTAATCTGTTACATACAATGCATGGTTAATTTTTTTTATTTTTTATTCTAGTGTTTTTTCTAATTATTTTGACTTTGGAACTCATGGAAGAGTGCTTACAATGTGCATTTGTTTTGAAGAGTCTCTTTCAAAAGCAGAAGAGCTTTTCAAGCTCTTTGTGTGTCTTGGTACTGTCTACGTTGATGTTTTCTTTCTGGGCTGGAAGATTTCAAACTAACCTCTTAAATCATAGAGTAGAATCATAGAATAGTTTAGGTTGGAAGGGACCTTAAAGCCCATCCAGTTCCAACCTCCTGCCATGGGCAGGGACACTTCCCACTAGATCAGGCTGTCCAAGACCCCATCCAACCTGGCCTTGAACACTTCCAGGGATGGGGCAGCCACAGCTTCCCTGGGCAACCTGTGGCCAGTGTCTCACCACTTTCATGTTGAAGAAATTCTTCCTTGTGTCTAGTCTAAATCTGGCCCTCTCCAATTTATACCCATTGCCCCTCGTCTATCACTACAAGCCTTTGTGAACAGTCTCTCCCCATCTTTCTTGTAGCCCCTTTCAGGTACTGGAAGGTCACAGATCTCTTGGGAGCCCTTCCCCTTTCCTTTGAATCTGCCATTTAATGTTCAGCCTGCATGTGATGTGAAAGATACTCAGAGTCCATTTTGGATTTAGAGAGAATTGATTGAAATTGATAGTACACAGATAATGAAAGCATTTTCATGGCTTTGTGTTAATGCAACTATGCAGCTTCTGAAACCTTTTGTGCTGTCAGGTGGAACTTGAGCGGAGTAAACGTGTATGTGTGTGTGTGTGTGTATATATATGTATATGTATATATAGACACAAATACAGCTTCCACTCCATGAACCTTTTATATCCTTATCAAACGGAAATGCTTTGCTAATGAAGAAGCATCCAGACATCAGTTCTGACTTCATCTCCCTTCAGTGTTGAAGGAGTTCAGCAAACACATGAATGAATCTACTTCCTTTTCATGAAACAGGATTTATAGGTTAGAAAGTTCACACAGTAGTGCATCCTGTGGTAGCCTGGAAAAACACCCATCTCTTGAATAACTTTGGAAAGAGGCCTTGTTCTTAGTGTTCTTAGCAGGAAGGAAGGGATAAAATGCATCTGCTTCTGCAAATTATCCCCTTTTTCACACTGTTAGGAGAACAAAATAAGAGGTATCTTCCAGTGCTTAGCTTAGGACTATTAAAGCAAATCTGATACATGTTTTGTATACAATGGCTACTTGTGACTTGCTGCTTCATCAGGTGCTCCATATAGTTTATTTACAAGTTCCTTTGTATTTAACTTTAACTTTTTTCTGTGCTGGCATTTTGAGGGAGGTGAGTTTGAACCAGAGGCCAAGGAAGACATTCTTTAGGTTTGTTAGATGGGGTGTGCCATTCTCTTCACAACTGTTTTGCATATGCAATTCTCCTTTTCTGTTCTTTATTTCTGGTATTAAAAAGCTGCTTTTTAATTTATTTATTTTTTTTAAAAAAATCTTTCTGAAAACAGCATCATTTTCCCAAGTGTACTTTTTACCTTTTACAGTTTTACTGTGGTTGGTGATAACAGGTTTTCAGCCAGATGGAGGAAGTCAGTCTTGCAGTATTAGTATTGCAACCATTCCCCAGCTTTTAGCACTGTTGAAGTGTCCTCATAGCCTGACATAATGTGAAACAAGTTTTAGACCTGAAATACGTGAAACATGTCATGGCAGTCAGATTGTTGTACAATATATTATATAGGCATATATTATACTCGTTCCTCTCTATCTTCTCTTAAACTATTGCTTCACAAGCAGTTGACACTGAGATAGATAACCCCGTTTTCTCACACCTTACCTTCAAAACCGAATTAAAATCGTATTAAAGCAAAGTATGGAGTAAATTAAGGAAAGTGAAGAAGTAATTCACTAGGCACCTTGCATAATTTCAGAAAGAAATATACATATTCTGAAGGAATATATTGTTTTTTCCCAAGATATAAAATTAAAGTGCAGGATTTTGGCAAAGTAGTCTCTGCTTTTGATTGAAGAGGTGTTAGTTATTAACGTTAATCACCAATACCTGTGCTGATGTTAAACTATTACCTTGTTACTGTAGTTGCCTTCATTCAATACCTTCTCAAGGTGTCCAGTCATATATGCTGTGTTACAATTGTAGGTGCTTCAAAATGATGTTTTAGCTCATCAGTCTACGGTGGAAGCAGTTAAGAAAGCAGGAAATGACCTGATTGCATCGAGTGCTGTTGAAGAAGCAAGTAATTTGCAGAGCAAGTTGGAACTTTTGAATCAGCGCTGGCAAAACGTGTTGGAAAAAACAGAGCAAAGGAAGCAGCAGCTGGACAGTGCCTTGATCCAGGTGAACAGGAAACGATCACATAGACACAACTTAAAAAAGTGCATTTTTTACATGAAATACCTAGATACATGTGTTAGAAGTTGGCCTCAATCAAAACCATAATACAGACACTCCTGAATGTGGAGGAAGTTTGAATCCAGCTTTATCTTCCACACCTGACCACTGTCTTTTTATAGTGCTGAATCAAGACTTCAACTTTTGACCTACGTATTTTAAATGGTTGAAATTTCCATGTAGTTGTATTATTCAGGGAAAACATTGGTCTCACACTGGCTCATTTAGCCTCCTTTCCAGATATCCATGGCTTTTGTTTTTATCATTTAGATTGGATTGAGCTAGTTTAAATTCTGTTTTGATTTGTTTTCTTCCTTTCATTTTCTTTTCCCCTTGTATTTCCCTTGACTGTTATAAATATCTGATTAGATCTTTTGCAGTAAACTTGTGCATCTGAGCTAGTGTTATAATGGACAACATTTAAATAAAGCTCCATAATGATATGGTACAATTTAGGCCCAAGGTTTCCATGGTGAAGTTGAAGATATGCAGCAATGGCTGACAGACACCGAACGTCAGCTGCTGGCATCAAAACCTGTTGGAGGCTTACCAGAAACAGCAAGAGAGCAGCTTAATTCCCATATGGTAAGTATCAGTATTAGAATGCTTTGCAAATTGGGTTTCAGTGCTAACTATCTTCCAGGAGTGTTTATGGTAAATAGACAGCGTGTTCTATAAATCACAATGTCTGTACAGTATCTTAAAACCTTTTAATAGCCTTCAAAACAACGCTGTTCTTTTCAGTGTAGGAAAAGTAGTCATTTGGGAGATGCCCAAAACTGAACCATTAATAATGCTGAGGCAGAAATAAAAACTTTTGCATCTTTACTCTCAGAAAGAAAACCAGAAAGCACTTAGAGATTTTTTCAGTGATTCCTCTTCTTCTTTTCCCTTCTGTTCCCATAACAATGTTTATTCTTTTTCTAAGATATGAAGATGAATTGAAGTGGTCCACAGTCACTGGACCTTGAATTAAGTGACTTGATCTTTTATTCTTTATCTAACCAAGACTGACATCATTAGCACAGACTGCTGTCTCATACGGAGACTTGGCTTTAATTAGGACTGGCAAATTGATCAGGATGCCAGAACTATTCCCTTCCTTCCCTTCCTTTCTGTTAAAGACATTCCGAGGATTTCTTCACCCCTGTAGAACCATAGAACTTGGGAAAATAAAAAGACATTTAAACTTGATCTCTTCTCTCAAAGGATGGTGTTTCCTAGTGCTCCAATTATGAAAAATCATTCTGTGCTGTTAGGCCAGGATAATAACCCCAAATCCAGTGATCTGAACTTCTAACCTCCTGGCTCAGATTAAGAGTGGTATTTACTGAACTGTCCTTGAAGCTAACTGTGCATGAGACAGTGTCCATTAGAATGTTGCATTGTCACAGTTTTAAAAATCAGATTTCAATTTTCAATGGTGCTAGAGGTCATTGCCCACCAACGTGGGCTACCTTTTTTTCTTCTTTTTCTCTCCAGAATTTACTAGTAACTATTTTTGAGAAGGTAAAGAGTGGACAGTTTACAATCAGTTAGGACAGGAAACCAACCAAGTTGTAGCAAATCTTGTGCAATAAGTGCATATTATTTTCTTTGCCAAGCTTTGGATCTCAGAGAAAACATCTGACAGACAATACAAGTTCTCATTTCCTGGAGAATTGCGCCCTTTCTTTGCTCATTTGGCTTTTTATGAATTACATATGTTTCCTTTATTAGTCCTAATCATACCCATTAAATGTTGGAGGAGGAATAAATCCTATGCTATCATTACTAAAGAGTTTTGAATTTGTACCTGACTTATTTTTTGATGCTTCTTTATTTAGGAACTTTGTGCTGCCTTTGAAGCCAAAGAGGAGACATATAAGTGTCTAATGCAGAAAGGCCAGCAGATGCTTGCAAGATGCCCAGAGTCTGCTGAAACAAACGTTGAGCAGGACATAAATAACTTAAAAGAAAAATGGGAATCAGTACAAACGAAACTCAGTGAAAGAAAAGTACGTGTTTTTACATAAAAATAGAAGTGTAAATCATGTATTTAAGGATGTTAATGTTCAGACCTTTTAAGCATACATACTTGCTTGATCTTTTAGACTTAGAATCAATTGAGACACAGTTACGCAGAATGCACTGGTAAGTGTAGAAAGTACTGGGAAAAGAAATGAGATTCAGCATGTCAATTGTCCATAACTGGAGGAGGGTGGGTGAGAATGGCTCAGATCTGTTCCACAGAAATATGTTAACTGATACTGGTGATGCTCATTTGGTGGAGCTGGGCTTTTCTGTTCTTTTGTTACAGTAACTATAGACATGAGAGAGTGAACAAAATTATTTGATCGTTCAAATTTATCTCCTTCTCAGTACAAAATTGCTGTGTTAATTTTCTTAGCTTTTATCCATTTTCTTTTCCTTAAAATTCCCAAACACTTGGCCTTCTGCCACTTAACTCAGACGACTATCTTCTGTTCTAATGTACATCAATAGCATGATTTCATTGATATCCAATGTTCATTTTCTTATTATTAATTTCATTTTGCTTTCATGCCTTCATGAAGTATAGTCCATTTGTTCTACCTTAATCAAACAATGAAGAGTATCAGTAATTACAGACAGAGGAACTCTGTACAGCCTTAGTGTGTATAAAGCACAAATATTTAACTCTCAGCCTAGTTATGTTTTAAAGTAAGAAACCTGGTGCCTGGTAACTGTATAATTCAAGAACTTCAAACTATTTAACACCCAATATGACCAACTTCTTGCAGGAAGCTATAAGGCTGGTATTTAACACCCAATATGACCAACTTCTTGCAGGAAGCTATAAGGCTGGTGTGCTCAGCTAGGCAGGCAGTGTGTTTGTGTGAAAATTTCTGACTGCTGTCTCATAATCAACAAAAGTTCTGTAGCCAAGATTAGTTTTAGTTCAAGCAACCAAAACTGTTAAAAAGAAGGGGTCTAGGCAAACTTTTTCTTTGTTTAATGCAAGAGAATAAATTAGAATAAATTATCCTCTTTGAGGGTCTTCCAAATGCACTGCCACCTTAGATTTCTGAGCTTCTACTGATTTTGTATTGAAATTGATAAAGCCAAATGTCCACTAGGATTAAGTAGAAGAAGATGTAATTTTCTAATGTGGAAAATTTTATCTTGATGGCAGGTGCTATATTTTCTACTCATCTGTCATATATATTTTTGTTATTACTCCTCTATCCATCTACTCTAATAGGCTCAATGTAGGCTTGTATTTTAAAAGTCAGACTTGGTGTTGGAAAAATGTTTTTAAATGCTACACTGAGATGGTTTATTCCAAAATGCTGAACTAAATGGTTTACTTGGCTGAAACCCCTGCACCATATCTTCTGCTATTAAAGTATGACCTATCTTTACAGACCAAACTGGAAGAAGCCCTCAATTTGGCAATGGAGTTCCACAACTCACTTCAAGATTTCATCAACTGGCTTACTCAGGCTGAGCAAACTCTAACTGCAGCTTCGCAGCCAAGTCTTATCTTGGACACTGTCTTGTTTCAAATTGATGAACACAAGGTATGTAAAGAAACAGATGTGTAATGTTTTTCTCCCACTCTGTGGAGATACTTCAACAATATTTAAATGAATCCTATAACACTGGCACTCAGAGAAACTTTTAATTTGCTTTAAAATTGCATTTTATAGTCTTTCCTGCTACATCATTCTTTATCAGACTTCTTTTTAATTGTTTACCCAGTGCTTGAGCAATATAGTATTCAGAGTAATTTTCTCCCTTTTTTCCAAGGTTTTTGCTACAGAAGTGAATTCTCATCGAGATCAGATCATGGAGCTGGACAAAACTGGAACTCATTTGAAATATTTCAGCCAGAAACAGGATGTTGTCCTTATTAAGAATCTACTGATTAGCGTACAGAGTCGATGGGAAAAAGTAGTTCAACGCTTAGTTGAAAGGGGAAGAGCTTTGGATGATGCAAGGAAAAGAGCCAAACAGGTAATCGGACAACAGCTGTTGTACAGCTCTTTGAACTTAGCTGTAATTACATCCAGACTCTTGAAGAATATGGTGCTTTAAGGCACTCTCAAGTAGGTCTGGGTTTAGTGTAACAGACATTGTTGAGTTAGTGGAGCAATTTCTGTGATTTGATCATAGAACACTTCATTTGTGAGGCAAAATCATCATTTTCAACCCAAGCGGTGACTTCTGTCTGCAATACCAAATAGTCTGAAAGTAACAGTATGGCTTCCAGATGTGTATTAGTGCCATCTGTCCTCAAAAAGAAATTTCACAATCAGCCCCTTATATTTCAAAGAATGTGGTGAACTCTCTTAGTATTTTTTATTTTTCCTTGGGTTTACATTGTGCCCTGATTAATGCTTATCACTTCCTTGGTTGCTTATGTTGGGTACTATTCCGTTATCTTCTGTGTGGTAAGAGGTCTCCATTTATTTCCTTAAACACCTGGAAGGTTTTTTTGCACGGCTTCCCTCACCAGGGAGTGTTAATTTGTTTTCCTTAGATTCAGGTTCCACTCACTGAGGAAATGATAAGTTGCAAAATGTGTAAGAGGAATCAGTAGGAAGTTCTTTTCATTCAAGGGAACATGACCATTCAAAATTCGGTCATGCTCAGAACCAAACCACTTTCCCCTGTTCACTGCTACTGCCAGTCAGCTCTTACAGTAAGAACCTCTCTGAGCAATAGATTAGCCTATAGGCCAATCAAATATTATTTATTTTCCAGCAGTTTCTTTTGTGCATTTCCACACACAGGAATTCTGCAATGAGCTGTAATTAATTTCTATATCCATTTACAGAGCTGAATACAAGTGGTTACTATTTTAGGATGGAAACTCTCTATGCAGAGTCAGGAAAGAGTACTGAATGGTACTGGTGTCAAGGCCTCGTCTACAGCCCTGAACAACAGAGTGCAGGAGCTTCGAGAGGTTTCTAAACTAGTTTCTTGTACTTTCATGTGTAGGCAGCCCCGGCAAGAAGAATTTTCAAACAAGAGGCAGAGAGAGAAACAACCAGCTTAGAAAAAATTTAATCCCAAAGGAATGCTACTTTATGAAAGCTGATTGAATCTTTAGTCTTTCCCTGCTTCCTTCCTTGAAGCACTCTCTCTGTTGAGACAGGAAGGAAGATCAAGAATCTGTTCCTTGCCTGTTGAGATAGCGTTTCATATAATGAGAGTATTTACGGGTATCCCAGGGAAAATCTTGGGCAGTCATCCAATTGGAAGTTTTCCCCAGTGATATACTTTCGTCCCATTTAGGCAATAGCTAAACCCTATTCTTGCTGTATTTACTGCTCTTTATTAAAATGTAGGAATCTAAATGACCAACACATCAACAGAAGTTACCATTATGTCTCTGAAAGGTAAAAACAGACAGTGCACATCATGTACATACAAGTTTGCTAATTCATCTGGGGGAGGGGAGGCTAAGTCCATGCTTGGGTTGGTCCTGATTGAGAGAACAGGGAGAAGACACACACCAAATCATTGTGAATCCTGCAGAGTACTTGTTTGACCTGTAGAGAATTGGCTGGAATTTAATATTTTCAGGCTATTTTATGAACCAGTGAATTTTAAAATCCGTGCAAATCTCGCTTTCTTGCAGTTCCATGAAGCCTGGCACAAACTTATGGAATGGTTGGAAGAGTCAGAGAAATCTTTGAACTCAGATCTTGAAATTGCGAATGACCCTGACAAAATAAAGATGCAGCTTGCACAACATAAGGTGAGTCGTGAGTGATCAAATGCGAAGTGCCCAGGGACATATAGGTAGGTCTGTCAGTCTTGTACTGTTCCATCAGCAGAGGAACTAAGTTTGTGTACTCACTACGATAGAGTGGTTATTCACATCAGATGAAATGATAGGGTGTTACAGGTGGGGAGAGAAAAAAAAAACTTTCCACAGCACCATTGAAACATTTGAAAAACAAAGTAATACTATCTCAGAATAGGAACCTCTGAAGAGTTTTCCTTACATGTGTTTTTCGGTCCTTAAACCGCAAACTTGCCATCCAGTTACTTTGAGTTGAGATTTTCCTTTCAGTACCAGGACCACCTCAAAACTGAAAAATAATCTCCTATTTTGATTGGCAGTTGCTTTTCATGTCAAGTGGGAAATACTAATGAAACACACTAAAAAATACAGTGACACTGTTAGTATAAAAGGTTGTTTTGCTTTGTGGAATTCAAAATTCCAGGACCAGCTTTCCACAAATCCAGCTACTGTAGGTGAAAATGTGAAAATCTCCCTGACTGACCTTGCTGTTCAAATAAACAATGATAGTGTAAAAACTCTGTAGTTCCATCAGACACAGAGCAAAAGGGAAGACAAAAGAAGTCTATACTTCATTTTTACTTTTGCAAAGAGCCTAGAATAATATATTACTGTGGATGAATTGGGTAAATAGTAGAATCCTCAGAGACAGACTGTGTCTCACAGTTTATCTTGAAACAGTTTCATCAGGGAGAGAGCACTGAAAGATGATTCATTTTTCTACTTTTTGGCATATATTTTCTCTTTTTTCATGTCAGTTTTACTATCTCTGTCTACTATCTTTTTCATTCTGCACAATATCCCCAAGGGTTTGATACTTAATTTTTCCATCTCAGCGTAGCTTCTAGTGATTGCATTTACCTCTGACAAATTTTGCCATGTATATTAATGATTGGTTACTTCATCAGTCTGCTTTGTATTTATATCAACTCTCAGTTTACATAATGGTTTAAGTATTGTTTATGATTGAGGAAAATATTCTGCCTTAATATGAGCAAGTTGCTTAGGCAGAAATAGTTTTACCTATTTTTGCTGTTGAAACTTTTAGATAAAACCTGCATTAATATTCTGTTACGCTAACTCTGCAATTTCAGTTTGTTCTGGGACTGCTACTGTTGCCAGAATTTGAAGTTAGCAATGGGAATTGAAAATAAAATTTCTCTTTCAAGATGGTCTTTCTTGCCTTCTCTGACATTATCAGACTTTTAATCCTTTCACTCCTCTCTTTTCTTTATATGAAGTTCAAACTCCTTACGAGTGTGGTCAAAGTGACCGAAGTGTGGTCAAAGTGAGTTGTGATTTTGCTTTGAGGTCCTGAGTTTTGACTCCGTACCTTTATTGTCCTGCCCTCTTCAGACATGTTAAATCTGATAATCCCACTTGTTCTTTATACCGACAGCATTGTGTTCTGTGAGCCCAAACTTCCTCACATGGATTGTCATACTCATCACTTCTCTTAATAACTTTTCTCCAGCTTCTTTTTTATATAAAATGCTTGCATCCAATAGCTGCTCGAGCTGCTTGAGTCTGATTTCTCATTAAGGAATGAGATGTAACCTATCACGGGGATATTAGCATTGAAAGTGGCGATTTGGAGGAAAATGACAAATATGTGTGAGAGAGGGAGTTCTGTGAACTTTGTAACTTTAAACTTCAAACTACCCCCCAAGAAATCAGCTCAATTGTTTTTTAATGAGCTGTCAAGCCTCCCAACGCTGCAATGTCCTTCCTTGTATTTTGAGTCCTTTCCTTCCACTCCCAAATATACCCCCTGTGTCTGTCTTTGTCTTTTCTGTCCAGCCTTGAAGGTTTCCTTGCTCCGTTTACTTAACAGTTTTGCTGTCTGAACTGAATGTGTGCTCTGTGTGTGCTGTAAGCAATAATTTGGACTTGCTCTTTGCTAGTTGTTACTGCCAAAAAAATAAAAAGTCTCTGAATGAGGAAAGCCAAGATAATAGGTTTTCTTTCTCACTCGTATCTAGAGCATTGCCAGGGACTTTTGGGGGTTATTCATGGTCTGCTTATCAGCAATTTTTTCTCATTTTTAGAAGTCAGGAATGGAAAAACCCTTACTAAGTCACCCAATCCATTCCTGTGCTAACGCTGAACGTTTTTTTACAGCAGATTTATATGAATCTGGTTATTTTTATCTGTATGTTCCCATCTTTCTTCGAATGAAGGTAGGTAGTTAATTACTGAGATTTTGTTCATCTTGCCTGTCTGCTCCTGGCAGGGCAGCTTAAACTAAAATCTATTCTCAGTTACACCTCTGTGAAATCAAATGAAAGTAAATACAGTGTAGTACGTGTAGTAATTCATTCTCAAAGAATGAATTGACTGCAACCCTTTGTTCACTTTTAAAACTTTTTTTCTTGCATGACCCTTCTCTGGCAGCAATTTCTTTGTATTTCCTTGTGCAAATGAAATAATACTGTGCTAAGTAGTTAATAAACCTCACCAAATAAAAGGAGCACAGACATATTGTTTGTATTAAAGGAACTTTTATGAAGAACTGGATGTGTTCACTTTGAAAATTATCTTTATTTTTACTGTAGTTCTAGTTTGACAATAGTTTTTATTCTTCAAGTGAGTTTCTTTGTTTTATTAATCTGAGGAAAGTGAAAGGACAGTAAGGAAACTGAATTCCAAAACAAACGCTGCCCTTTCTTTTTTGTTTTTGTTTTGCTGATTTTCTGATCAATTTATAAATTTTGATCCTGTTTCAGAAAACACTGAGCAAAAACTCTTTTCATAGAATCACTAGGTTAGAAAAGACCTCATGGATCATTGAGTCCAACCAATCCTATCTGCCACTAAACCATGTCCCTGAGCACCTCATCTATGCATCTTTTAAACACCTCCAGGGAAGGTGACTCAACCACCTCCCTGGGCAGCCTCTGCCAGTGCCCGATGACCCTTTCTGTGAATTTTTTTTTTCCTGATATCCAGTCTGAACCTCCCCTGGTACAGCTTGAGGACATTTTGGCTTAGTATTTTTTTTGTGGCAAAATAATATTCATTTGGTTCTGTATCTGTGAGTTTCCTAAAGCAAACTTGTGGTTTTGTTGTTTTTTTTTAAAATGAATTTCCTTCTAGAAGCTCATGGAGGTTTGAAATAAAACAATTTAAGCGTTGCTGCTGCCTAAAAGCTGCTGCGTAGTGCTGGTTTCGTCTTTTGGCAGGGTTCCTTCTTTTAATTATTTACCATGTCAGTTGGTTAAGTCCTCAGCAGTATCAGATGAGCTGTGTTTCTGTGTGCTCCTCTGTGCATGTGCAAAGCTTCCAGACACTCTGTGCAGAATTTGCTGTCAGAGCTGGCAGACAGATAAAACTGCTGCTATCATCTTCTGAAGTCCCTGAATCACAGAAACCTGCTTCTGAGCATGGCTTCCAGCCCAAGTCATCACCTGACTGCTTCTCATGCCTGAATCTGTATACAATTCTGTTTTTGGTATACAATTCTTCCTAATTGTAGTGTGCTTTACTTTCAGGGGCTTAAAAGCTTGTGGTTGGATGTTTCCCAGCTTGACCGTACTGAGCTAAAATAGAATGACCTTTGTAGCCTCTGGGGTGCTCTACACTGGCTTGAAATCTTTGTGTGTGAAAACATAGTGTGAAGATTGCTCAGTTCCTGGTTCCCAAAGTTCTTTCACCTTCTTTCGACTGCCGGGCAACCCCTCGCTGCAATTTAGGAATATTGTGGTAGGACAGGAATCATTGCACTCACTGAAGGAGGGGTTTTCCAGAATTTGTTTCAGTAGATGCAGAGCTGCATTCCCAGAGAGGGGCAAAAGGCAAGGACTCTGCTAGTGTCAAGCCCCATGTGATTTCAGGTGCACTGTGGCACTAGCAGGCTAGGAATTTTGCAGTAATCTTAACATTTTTTGCAGTAACATTTAAAATTTCCATTGAAAATAATATGTCAAAAGTTAATTAACTGTGGCCAGTAAGTAGTTATTGCTATATGATGTTTCCTTTTTCTTCCATGTATCTAGGAATTCCAGAAATCTCTTGGTGCCAAACATTCCGTGTATGATGCCACAAATAGGACTGGACGTTCCTTGAAAGAGAAAACCACCTTGGCTGATGACAATTTGAAACTTGATGATATGCTGAGTGAACTAAGGGATAAGTGGGATACAATTTGTGGAAAATCAGTGGAAAGGTAAATGAAAACCGATCTTAATTATTCAACAGATAAGACAAAGACTTAGGAGAATTCTTTTGGCTTCTGTGTAGAAGTAAAACCAGAGTGACTAGCTCTTTGATAATTAAGAGCACCTAAGCAATAAAATACTAGAAAAGTTTACTGTTTTGATGATATAGAAGAGGATGGGGACAGAAAGGATAATGCTCCCACTATTTAAAAGGGGAAGCAGTGATTTAAAGCTCTTAGTTATTACCATTTTAAGCTGAAAATTTTTCTTGAAGTGTCTGAATGATTATTTTGTGTGTGTGAATGTTCTTCCCCACCCAGACAAAATAAATTAGAAGAAGCCCTGTTATTTTCGGGACAATTTACTGATGCTCTGCAAGCTCTCATTGACTGGTTATACAAAGTTGAACCTCAGCTGGCGGAAGATCAGCCTGTCCATGGAGACAGTGATTTAGT
Source organism: Coccyzus lansbergi (assembly GCA_033558105.1). NCBI lineage: Eukaryota > Metazoa > Chordata > Aves > Cuculiformes > Coccyzidae > Coccyzus > Coccyzus lansbergi. The sequence continues at coordinate 1,663,212 of JAUMJK010000012.1, forward strand.
GATGAACTTGATCGATAATCACAAGGTAATTCCAAAAATATTATATTTTAATTACTGAGCTGCTCATAAGTGTGGCATTTTAATGCTGCATTTATTTGGCTGTTCTGTAATTTTTAGAAATGTGGAATAGTTTTGTAGCACAAACATGGCATCAGCATGTCCTCCTCAGTGAGGAGGAGATTTTTATCCCTTGTGGAAAAAAATCATAGGTTGTCTGTGAAAATTAGGCTGAAATATGCTGGAATTCCTTCTGAAATCCCATTGTATATCACAACTAAGTCACAGTCAGTGCCATGGTATATTGTAATTCCTTCCTTTTTGTAAATGAAGCTTGTTCCATCTGCAAACGTGAACATAGTCTTGCATAAACACATGAATATGTGACAGTCTACAGCCTTATAGTCAGACTGTCAGACAGGGTTTTAGTTCCATTTTTTATGATTTTTTAAACCTTCTCCTTTATTGGTAGTATTTTAGCCAAACTCTTCCTGCTGCAGCAATCTTGTGCATTAATCAAGTGTGTCAGATCAATTGTGTTGATAAAAAGTGTAAAGCCAATGTGGTAAGAAGGCTGCATTTCCCATACATTGTATCAGAATTATTATTAGTATTATTTTGTTCCTCTTTACATAATTAAGCATTAACGGATTAAACACATTGAATGTATTTGGTTGTGCCTAGGTTTTCCAGAAGGAGCTGGGAAAAAGAACGAGCAGTGTCCAGGCTCTGAAGCGCTCTGCCAGAGAGCTGATAGAAGGCAGCCGTGATGACTCCTCATGGGTCAAAGTCCAAATGCAAGAGCTCAGCACTCGCTGGGAGACAGTTTGTGCCTTGTCAGTATCCAAGCAAACGCGACTGGAGCAGGCTCTTCGGCAGGTAGAGGAGTACTCTTGGTGCTACATGTACTTTCTGAGAAGCAGAGAAAATATCTTACAGTCTAGTTACCAAAAATTTATTTTCATTTCCCTTTATGTCAGTCAGTGTCATTTAGTTTTGTTTGAAAATGCTAATTTTCTTGCTCATGCATTTCTTACCTTGTCTTCATGCTTTTACCGTAGCACATAAATAATACCTCTTAGCATTTGTAACAGTTGTTACTAGTCTGTAATGCAAATGCAACACAAATGTTCCAAAGACCTTACCATCTAAGGAAGTCAGTGAAGTTACAGTCAAGCGTGAAGGGTGATTGAGAACTGTTCCCCCTTCACAGGAAGGTGGAGATTACAATCGTGGTTATGTCCTTTGTGTTTTATTGGAGAGAAGTAAATTTGTGTACGGAAGACTTGTTTACATTGGCACAATTGCAGTGCATGGTGGATTACATTGCAGGAGAAATGGAGCTCAGTGCACTGAGGAGCTAGAACAGTGTATGTATGTACTGGCTGGTACCGATCCCAAACAAATGGATCTATATTGTTTCCAAGCCTGAGATAATATGGATGTACAGCTCTGTGAAGATATTATGGCTTCTATTGATGCTAGGACAGGACTTGTGCAGTAATTATTTATCCACTGTGTACAAAATTCCTGCCCTGCTTTTCCCAGGGTATTGTTTGTCCAGCTCTTTGGTCTCTCGGCAGACATAATCCTGATCTACCTCAAGCACTAGCTGTGGCCAAATATGGCTTTGCCCAAAGGTGGAACTTTCTTTTCTCCAGGCATAAAAGGATCACTCGCTGACAGGCTGTCAATTAATTTTGCTTAACTGCTGATTTAGGCTGTGCAGAAAATACAGTTCTCATCTCTCCAGCTGGTCCATGGAAGCACCTCCCATGTAATTTGTCAGCATAAAGGCATGACATTCTCTACTGAGCTGCAGATACGCTATAAATCAGATGGCTAAAAGCATGAACAGGCTTTTAGGCTTTCTATAATTTTTTGGGAAGCGTGAGATATTTTTAGAGTTATGAAAATGTAGCACTATATATCATTGACTTTTTAATGGAAAGTTAATGTGCCAGTACTGCTGCGTGATTAATGACTCCAAATGTGGGCTCAGTCTCCTCGTTGTAAGCTGCAGTGTGTCTGTCAGATCTCCTCATGAGTGACCGTGACTGCTACTTGTATTTTAACAGGCAGAAGAATTCCATTCTGTTGTCCATGCTCTTTTGGAATGGATGGCAGAGGCAGAGCAGGCTCTTCGTTTCCATGGGGTACTTCCAGATGATGAAGAGGCCTTGCGTACACTGATAGAGCAGCACAAGGTAAGCAAGAAAATGAAGAGGGTCTTCTTGATCTAACAGGTCTGTTAGAGGGTAGAATAAAGGAAAGGGGCAAAGGCTATCCTGTGTGGTCATATCCAACATTCAGTGTTTGTTTTTGCAGCTGTTTCTGTAGAGATGTTTAATTGAGTGGATAGTTTGGTGCTCGTACCAGTGTTGGGCTGTTGTTTGAGGCATCTTGGCTTACAAACAAAATGTCAGGTCCCTAGAAAGTTGCTGTAAACATTTGGAGACAGGTACAAACCCCTCTATAGAATATATGCTGCCTGAAAATTGTAACACAGACTACTCCAGTAGCAAAAGCAGATCTAACTTAGTGCCACTGAGCGAAAACAGCATATACTTTTCTTTCAAGGTCATCTGTAAATGTCAACAGAATGATGTTATCATCCATTAACCTTCTGTCATGGTGAAACAATGTGCTGTCATGCTTCACGTGCATTGGGTATTGAAATATTGCAGTGCCACAGGTATTGCACATACTAGTTTATAAGCCATCAAACTAACTGTGCACTAATGAAATGGGAAAATGGCTAAGTAAGGTCATATTGTCACTGTTTAAACAGGAGGCCGCAAACATGTACATTTAAGTCTATTCAAAACTGTTAAGTGCAGTAGTGATAGAACCAAGAATGTAATAGAACAAATAATAAGAGTAAAAGATTTCTTCATCATTGCTCTGAAGAAAGTTATAACAAAACTTATGAAAAAGGAAGTGGAAAGGCATCCTGTTTAAATTGAGATTGGTAATATTACTGTACAGAGGAGGGAGTGTGTGCAGGGTGTGTCTATCAAGTGGTTCTTAACTAGGGAGTTTTCAAGGTAGTCAGAGACTGCAATGTTTTTAATAAGTGTTCAGGTTTAACATAGGGCCCTGGAAACTAGGTGCTGTTCTTTAGCTGGCAAATGTACATGTGCATCAGCGTATAATGACTAATGTTGGCAGGAGTAACTTGCTGTCTGTGATGCAATGAAATGAGTCTTTTAGCTGCCTTACTGTCCACATGTGCTTCACCAGTTCCCTTTTATTTAATTCTTTGATCTCCTGAATATGGGGGTAAGAATGGTCTGTATGAAATCTTGGGTCCATTGAAATCATTAGGGGAAAACCAAAAAATCTTATATTTCTCCCTCTGCAATGTAGACTGATTAGCAAAATATTACTCTACAGTAGTTCAAAAATTGTGGTGTCAAAGCTGAAGCATAAGCTAAAACTGAAGCAAAGTTTGTCTCTGAGAAACCCTGTCCAGCTGGGGAGAATAATCACTGGCACAACACAACCAATCTAAGTGTTATGTGTGGCCATATCGTACTTATTTTTTTTTTTTTTTCTAGAAGGCTTTAAAAGATGTTCTCCCATCCACATTTTCTTCTTAAAGGTCAAATAACAGAAATACAGAAACTGTCAAGCTAAAAAAGATTGTGGCACTGCTGCTTGACCACTCAATAAGCACACACAGCAAAACCTTCCTTGAACGAGTGTTCTCTGCTCTTAGATTATAGCATTAGCTTTCAAGAAGGGAAAAAAAAGAAAATATGGAAAGATGTAATATATTTTATTAGTTTTAAACACCATGTCTATATTATAGTGTTTCAATATTAATTAAAAATGTATGACTATGATATATTATTTACATAAAAGGAAGATATATTTCATATTTATCGCTGTGATTCTTGTAAAGTAGTTTTAATGCATTTGTATCCAGCTACCTGTTGAAATATTTCTTCAGCATGATATTTTATCCAAATGTTCCATTTTTATGCCCATCACTGATTTTCTTTTCTTTAGTACTGCACATCATGTAATGAATTCTACTAATTGGGCAGTGAGTTTTAGGTCACTCGCCACCCCCCCTCTAGGGACTGAGAGGTGTAGTGTGTCAATGCACTGCATTAGTTAATGAGAAGCGCACCATCTCCACTCTTGTAAATGTACTTATATCACTGAATAGGTCACGGAGTTTGATATGATTAGTATCTTTTACTGAGTGAAAGCTTAATAAAGTATATAGTGTATCAAAGATGTAGGTTTTGATATATTCTGGTATAGTTGAGCAGGGAAAACGATGTTGCCTGTTTTCCTCCTGGCCCTGGTTTATTTTGGTAATCTCTCACTACAACCCACCTTGACTTTCCAAAAACATTTTGAACTGAAATGCTGTAAGAATTCTTGCATTTTTATGGAAGAACTGCTATTGTGATTTGGCCTTAAATTCCAACATTATTTTAAGCTTAAAACACAATTGGTTATTAATGAATATCTATAAATATCCTGCCTACCTATTCCAGGCTTTTAGAACAAAGTGGAAGTGATCGTTGCTTTTACAATTTTATTTCATAATAGCTTCATATTTAGTTTGTAAAGGCACAGGATGATGTCGTTATAACTTATTGCAGAATCTGGTTTTGCAGTGTTTAAGTGATGTAACAAAAAATTCCACTAGGCACTAAAAGGTGTTGACAGTTCTGATTAAAGGTGCTCACAAAGACTCGTGGACTTATACAACACTTACAGGTAACAAAACAGGCAGAAAAGTAAACTCATGGTAATAATTTAAAATAAAAAAAAAAAAAATAAAAGAAATGCAAACTACAGGAAGGATGGAAAAAGTCTATCAGATTTTTGTCATTTGCCCCCTGCACCCAGTTCTGGTCCTGCCACCTTTTAGTCTACCAGACTCCCTTGGTACATCAGTGGCTATGAGCTTGGATGTCTAAAGCTGTAAAAAGCCTTTTGCTTTTTGCAAGATTTTTCCCACATGGCAGCACCTCTGGAAACAGCTGGTTAATTAGCAGCCTCTGTCCCTGTTTCTGCTGTCTCTTCCCCTCAGCTGCTGAGTTTTCACATTTGTGTTTACTATAGCTGCCTCTGAAGTCCTCAATCATCTCATTTGAGCGTGTAATTATGGCTGGACATTTCCAGCCTCTGCTAGAAGCCCAGTACTTTATTATGAAGAACTACTGTAACTTACAGACAAACTAAGTCATCTGAAATGTTGCCAATAGCGTTTCTGTCACATACTTGATTTACAGCACTTCTAAAATTCTGTGATTTTCCTTCTTATTTTAATAAGGGCATGTGCGTCTCAAGTATTTACAGTAGGTTGGTTTTCAGGAAAGGCAAACTGGTGTAAAGATGTTAGATCTTCATTTAGTATTTTATGTGGAATAGGATTTTTAAACATTTTTAACTTCTCTCAGACAAATGAAACTTCTGTCTTACGAGTTGGATCTTTGAGCAATTGAGAGGCTTGTGACCTTCCAGGCTATGCACTCAGATTTCCCTTGCAGGCTTTTGTGAACGTCTAATTCAATTGTTACCTCTGGTTTAGGAATTTATGAAGAAACTGGAAGAGAAAAAGGCAGAACTGAATAAAGCAACAGGTATGGGAGAAGCCATCCTAGCTATCTGCCACCCAGACTCCATCACTACCATTAAGCACTGGATAACAATCATCAGAGCCAGGTTTGAAGAGGTCAGTATATGTCCAGCTGTCTTCATTGCAACAGTCCGTCTTTGACTGGAACAGAGCTGACAACTAACACGATAGTTACGCTGGGAAGAAATGATCCAGCTGTTGAGAACTAAACATTTAAAATACCTGCAGTGATGGATGTGAATACCAGGCTTCCCTAAGGTTTTATTTTAAAACTTAGAGGACTCCTAAGAACTAAAGCAGATGGTCAAGCTTCTTTGTTTGTATGTATTAAAGGAAATACTGCCTGACACTTCCCATGTGAAGAGAGCAAAGTTTCGAGGAAGAAATCTTAAAGTTACAAAGGGAAGAAAACACAGGGCAAACTAGAAGCATTTTCTAATTGCGTTAGGAAGGATTTCAGTCCAAGATGTTCTTAATTTAGAAGATTTCAGAATTATCTAGTTATTAACCACATTCTCAGCTATTAAGGTATTTTCTGTGTATATTAAATTTAAAGGAAATTAAAATACTTATGTTAGCAAAGTGTGGCTTCAGGAGTGCCCGTGGGGAAGACTGGTACCAAATCCTGTGTGATTTTTTTTGACAAAGAGGGGGTGGAATTAGGTGATCTTTGAGGTCCCTTCCAACCCAAACCGTTCTATGACTCTGAGTTGCCTGAGTGTGCTATTTAATGCATTTAACATCACCTAATCGTAAAAGTCTGTGGAAAAAATGTGTTGAACCAGGAATTCTAGTTTCCTAACACCTTTAGTGATCAGCCACTGCATCTAATACCCTTGAAAATCAGACATCAGTAGGCCTGGGAGGAAGTTCTGGGTTTTCAGTTAGCAGAGCAATTTTAAATACGTTTTGAAGAATGTTGGTTGCACACATACTCATGTGTTGGTTCTTTTATTAAAGGTCTTAGCATGGGCTAAACAACATCAACAGAAATTGGCAGGAGCTCTGGACGGACTTATTGCTAACCAGGAATTGCTGGAAGCCTTGCTTTCCTGGTTGCAGTGGGCAGAGACTACGCTTACTGAAAAAGATAAAGAGGTTATTCCCCAAGAGATTGAGGAAGTTAAAGCACTTATAGCTGAACATCAGGTAAGGCATGTTAAGTGACGTGTGTCCTTTACCTCCCATAAACATTACTCACATCTCAGCTAGGCTTTGCAATCAAGCTTGAATCTTCTTAGCTATTGTTGATTAGCTGTTGTTTGTAATCAAATCCCTTTTTAGAGACTGAGTTGTGTGGTTTTCATGTGTGCGAGTTGCTTGTATTTTATTCAACACAGAGGTAAAATTCAGTGCCACATGGTTCTAAATGCAAACCTACAACTGCCCCTAGGAACAAGGATAATAAGAATAATTAAAAAACACCACATGAAATATAGGATAATGCTGCTGCCTTAGAATTAGTGTTGCAGTATGGCTTTATTGATTAAATTTTACAAACACGTTTATGAAGTGCCAGAGGGAGCTGCTGGTGCAGTGAATGCTCCTAGATTTATGCCAGCTTACACACCAGAGTTGTCTCACTTCTGTGAACTGCAGTCAGGACAGCAAGGAACGTCTGGGTACTCGGAGTCAAAATTCTGTTGTACATTACCTCACCATAAACAGTTAATAAAGGAGTTTGACAGACGGGTGTTTTTAGTTTTGGCCTTCTTTTAACAGCCATACTGAAGTGATTTAAAATCTTAAACTGGCATTTGCTCTTGCCTGCAAAACCTTTATCTGCGTCTTGTTTGTGAGGCTGGCATTTTAAAAGTTTTTCAGTGTCATTCTTATAAATTCGGTATTTTGCTATTGTATGTGTTTTTCATTCATGTGGTCACTTTTGTGTATTGGTAATGAGAACCACCTCTATCTGGCTGCAGACATTCATGGAGGAAATGACCAGAAAACAACCTGATGTGGATAAAGTTACAAAGACGTATAAAAGAAAACCACTTGAACCCACTCCAGTACAATCCCATATTCCTGTCCTTGATAAGGGGAGAACAGGACGTAAGTAGTGAACTATTTTGGGGCAGTTCACACACACCATCATTTTGTCTATAAAGATAACAAATTGCTAACAGGTTTGATTAGCTCCAAGTGAAACGGAATGGAATTCTCTTGCCTGATTTTTCTAATTATTTCTCATCTTTCATTGTAAGGAGATTTCTCGTGACAGACTTGTATTTTTAAATTTTGCCCTGTACTTCTCAAATACATTTTTTTAAAGTGTGCAGCCTTTCATGTGCTATTAAACCTTCAAGAGCTTGCACATGCTGCATCTTTGCAAATCCACCACTGTTTGAAAGTGCAAACTACTTCTTTTACATAAAGAAATAGAGAAAAAAATTTGCTCTTACTGTCTATGAAATCATGTGAATCTGATTAGAAAGTGTATTCAATGAAGCTGAACAGAAATTGAATCATCAAATGAGGAAATTGCTTTTTGTATTTTAAGGTGTACTTGTCTATTGTATTTTATACTTAACCGTATATGTAACATGCTTCCATATATAAGTAAGCATAAAAACAACCAGGTAAATGTATAGGACAACGAGGTTGTTATTTAACCTCTGTAGCATCACCAGTGCAGCTCCTAGCTGCTTCTGGCTAGACAGAAGATACTTGAATCACAGTGTGGTCCTTCCAAGTAATGGTAAAACAAATAAATCTATTGAGTGGAATCACATCAGGGTATGGGCTCATTATTTGAGAGAGGATGGAGTAGTTTTAGGAAGGTCGAATACCCTTCTTAGGAATGTTTGTTTTGTTTGAACTGGGTGAGACTCATGCTTTTTGTCATGTTCTAACAGGGAAGCGTTCCCCAACACCAGGCATCTATCCGTCAGCAGCCCAGACACAAATCGAAACCAAGAATCCACGGGTAAACCTTTTAGTCAGCAAATGGCAGCAAGTCTGGCTTCTGGCCTTGGAAAGAAGAAGAAAACTTAACGATGCTTTGGACAGACTTGAAGAGGTCAGCAAAGGGCTGTGCTGAATTGTGTACTTTTATTCACCTTGGATTAAATTGTCAACACTGTAAACACTGTAAACAAGTTCCATATATGCTGTAAAAGCTGTCATTCTCATTCTAGATTTGAGGAGAATTAAAATGTTTATAATATTTATATAAGTCCTCAAAGAACTAATAACTGAAAATAACACAGATGGTATCTCATTGATTTTGTAGATCGATTGATTTCAGCTGAAAAAAGTTCTTTCTCTCTTTTTTTTTTTTATTAAGCTGAAAGAATTTGCCAACTTTGATTTTGATATTTGGAGGAAAAAATACATGCGCTGGATGAACCATAAGAAGTCTCGTGTGATGGATTTCTTTAGGAGAATTGATAAAGATCAGGATGGAAAGATAACAAGGCAGGAATTTATCGATGGAATTCTTTCATCAAGTAAGTTTTCAAATCATCTTAATGTTGAGCTTGAAACAAACATCTCACGAAATCTTCTTGTTTATATAGTGTAACCTATGTGCTGTATTGTATTAGAATGTTACAGGTTTCCATTTTGAAGCAATTAATTTAAACTGTAGTTATTTTACTTGGAAGTATTTCTGGATTCTGTAAACTCTTTCTGTTTCTTTTATATTGTGAATCAGATTATAAGTGTCACATTTATACTTTTAGCTAATTGTTTACTGGTTTACTCTACTCAGATTGTCCTTTCTACATTACATTAGCCACTTATCATTAATTATTCAGAATTGTAAAATGTACCTTATAAAACCTATAGATAGTTACCAAAATTGGTTCATATGATTCTATGAGTTTAATTTATTAAAGAACTTACATGGCATAGTAGGAAACCATGTAATTTATTAAACCAGCATTTCCGTGAACTGTGACCATGTTCATATACCTGTATAATAACATAAACCTTCCACACCATGTGCTTGATCACATTTCCCTTTAGCAACTGACACATAACAGATAAGGGTCTACTACTTAAAAATAATCCTTTATCTTCAGATTGTGGAGACTTCTGCTTTGAGCAGTGAAGATTCAGAATTGGGCTGCTTTTCACATCTTGTGTTGAAGTTATTCAGTAGGAGAATATTGCAGTGTGTGTATTTAGGAAATGCCGTATCGTAGTCACCATATGTGGACATGGCTGTTTCGAATGAGTTGACAAACATTCATAAAAAGCCCTGTTACCACCAAGAGGTTAAATAGCTTACTCATTTAACTAATTTGGTATCAACTTGTTACAACTGCTAAATACTCATGATACTATCTCTGTTCAACCTCTTTGAATTCTCTGTGATCATTTTGTAGAGAATCTCTGGATGTGATAATATTCTGCTGCTGCAAACTTAGAATCATAGTATCACCAGATTGGAAAAGACCTGCTGGATCATCAAGTCCAACCATTCCTATCAATCACTAAACCATGTCCCTCAGCACCTTATCCATCAGTCCCTTAAACACCTCCAGGGAAGGTGAATCAACCACCTCCCTGGGCAGCCTGTTCCAGTGCCCAATGACCCTTTCTGTGAAAACTTTTTTCCTAATGTCCAGCCTGAACCTCCCCTAGTGGAGCTTGAGGCCATTCCCTCTTGTCCTGTCCCCTATCACTTGGGAGAAGAGCCCAGCTCCCTCCTCTCTACAACCTCCTTTCAGGTAGTTGTAGAGAGCAATGAGGTCTCCTCTCAGCCTCCTCTTCTCTGTGCTAAACAACGTGATCTAAAGAAGGATTTCACAAAGCAGTGTGCAAGTTTCTGCAGTGGGAAGGCCTTGCATTCCAGTTTTAATTAGCAGTGAAATTCTTGTTTGACCTTTCCTCACTAACAATTTATCTTGTTAGTCTGTGGTATTATATGCACTCTGAAGGTCAAAATGTTTTAAAAAACCAAACCCAGATACAGCTTAATCTGTGCCCTTGCTTCTGTGTGTCTCTTCAGTGTCTCTTTAATCCAATATGTGGGTAATGTTAGAGGTCCAGATAGATTTTTCAGGAAGTTTCCTTCAGTCTTTTGACTGTGCTTGCTTTTAGATAAGTGCTTAAAAACCTTTTAAAATTTGTGATAAAGCCTTCCATCATAACAAGACTGAAAAGCCAAAAACTTAGCTTTTTTTTGTTGTCTTTGCCTTACAGAATTCCCAACAAGCCGACTTGAAATGAGTGCCGTTGCAGACATTTTTGATAGAGATGGTGATGGATATATTGACTATTATGAATTTGTAGCAGCTCTTCATCCAAACAAGGATGCATACAAGCCTCTCACAGATGCTGACAAAATTGAAGATGAGGTACATTCTCTGCTTTCTTAGACTGCATTCTGTTCCACAGCGGTCACATTCTTGAATAGTTAATTTTATTTTCATATTTATGTAATTTGAAGTTTCCCAGTTACACAGATCTTTAGGAATATGATATTAATAGTAAATTAATTATCCAGTTGTGGTTTCTTTGCAGGTTACAAGGCAGGTAGCTAAATGTAAATGTGCAAAACGGTTTCAAGTGGAGCAGATTGGCGATAACAAGTACAGGGTAAGTCTTCTAAGGATCTTCTTGGTTCTTTCAGCTTAAAAATTCCTCGTATGACACAGTTTATGCAAGGAATTAGGAATTTAAAAGAATTTTGTCTGACAAAGATATGTTTCCTTACTTTAAACTTGTCTAAGCCTATTTAATTTTTTTGTTAGAACATAGAGGCTAAAAATATAGGGAAATGCTGCTGCTTGAATTTATTTTTACTGAAACTACTTAAACTGTTTTCTGCTTATGGGAATTTTTAAAAGCTAACTACACAAATAGGTACACACACATGCATATGAACGTACATCAACTCCTTAAAAGTGAGTCATTTTTGCTTGGATACCCGAAGTGTTTAAAATGTAGGTAATTTTTTATTCATTTCATAAAGGCAGTGACTAATATTTTCCTGTGGTTTTGTGTTGTACTTAAAAATTTTTTACGTCAATGTATTCAATCACTTTTATCCCCCCTTGTCATTTTACTGGAGTACACTGTTCCTTCCAAAGAAATGGAAGTAACATGTTAGTTATCTGCAGAAGGATTTTAGAGCACAGAAGAATAAATACCACAATGTAGAGAAAGATCTGCTACCCCTAGATTCAATAACCAGAACAATTTCAGGTGAAATACAAAATATTTGGCTAAGAGAGATTACTAAATACTTGTAGATAATTTTAAAAGACCACAGAAACAGCAATGGGAAGGAAGCAAAGGCCTTGAATATTTTCTAATATTCGGTCTCTGGATGGCTAGCTGCCTGCTCATCTCTGAAGTGGATACCTTTACAATGTCTAATGTGTTAGTTTGCATGTGTTCTAGAGTCATGTAGAGATTTTCCTGTAAACTAATCGTGTCTTTCTTCCATTTTTCATTTCTTATCAGTTCTTCCTGGGAAATCAGGTATAAACTAGTGGAATGTGTTTTGAAGTTTCTTTTTATTTCTTCTTTTTTTTTTTTTTTTTTTTTTTCTCTAATGCATAGTGGTTTAAAGCTTGCAATGGTCAGTCTTCTTGCCATCCTTTCATCTTCAGCTAATTCATTGCTGGTCGGCTGTGGTATTTCTTTAAATGCTATGAAGCATTCCTTGTCTCAGGATCCATCCTCTTCAATCCCTCACCTGCTTTCTTTGGCCATTTTCCTAATTAAGGAGATTACTTTTAAAGGAACCAGATAATGGTCAGGAGCAATTCCCATAGTAAAAAGTCTTGAGCACTTAAACTGCAATTTTAGAATGACTATTATTTAATTAATTTTACAGCGGAATGCTTCAAAATTCTGTCTTGTGTTTTTTAGGCTATCCAATTGAAGGATAATCACAGTAAACAAATCCCAGTGTCACATTGCTTACTTGTTGCAAATTAGGTGGAAAATACTTTCATTTTTACGGAAAAAAAGAGTGTAATCCCAATGCAGTCAAGTGGGCTAAGAACCCAGGGAGTTGTTGCTGTTTTATCTGCTAACACAGTGAATCATTAAATAAATATTTTGGAAATAGACAAAATAAACTCCCTCTTCCAGTTTAGACTATTCCCTCTCCCCAGGCGTTTTCAAAGAGCTGTGGCAAGTCTGTAACGTATTGAAGCTGTATTCGAGAATGCTTTGTGTCAGCTGGGGCATCAGTGAGTCATGCTGCAGTGGCACCGTTCGGTGGTACAGGGGAGGAAATGCTAACCAGTGCTCACTTACTCTTGCGGTACACACGGATACACAGCTTCCTGAAGTATTAAATCATGCTGGCCTGCTAAGAATGGAAATACCTCACACAAACCAGATACCGGATACCATTAGGGTCTTATTCATGCTCTTACAAAGGCATTAGGATGTATAATCCATTCTGGGTGTGCTAGTGTTAACAGCGGTTGCTGTTTTAAATCTAGGCATGTTGAAATGTAGTTGCATTTTTATTTACTGGCACAGCCTTTTAAGTACAGAAGAAAGCACAAAGAGCAGCGGATAATCTTACGACATGCCTCAAGCAATATATCTAAGTAATAATTTAAAACGTTTTCCACATATAGACCAAGCCTCTTTTTGAAAAGACTATTTGAAATTATGATAATCCCCTTATCTGCTATCTGTACTCTCAGATCTGGAAAGACCAGTAATTTTTTAAAGGCGTCTAATTTACTGGTGCAGAACAGCATCATAGTGAAGAGCACCTACAGCACGTTGGCCGAGGCCTCTTTAGTGACAGTGATGCTACATGTCTGTTGCCCAGAACAGGCCTTTTTGTAGCTTAAAATAGACTTTGTTTTCATCCCAATGTTTTTACCTCTGATTGTATGAAAGGATGGTAAATATTTTTTGAGGAAAGTTGGTATCCAGGTTATTTTAAGAAGGACATGGACTGACTTGCTAATAAGAAAAATGCTTTGATAGATACCTGCGTTTTTCTCCAGAAGCCTCATTGTCTGAATTAACTACAACCTGGGCAGTTTCTGAAGTGCGTCTGATCCTTGGGATAGTTACCTAATGGAGTTTAACCGAAGAATTTAACTGGGATGGAGGGGAGGAGGGGAATAAATAAATAAAAAGAATCAAGATCTTTAGAGCCGCTAGAAAAAATTCTCCTTAGAAACAAACTAATGAAAATAAACTGCATTGATTTGGATACCATTTCTCTTTTTAACTTTGATCTACATATGTAAAATGGTCCTTTGTTCGGCACATATTGAACACATTATTAAAAGCCCTTACAAATAACGCTTATGTGAATGTTCTTAGTTAGAACTGAAAAATTTATTATTGAATTAAATGGCAAGCTTTGCTTTTGTCTGGTTCCTAAAAGTAATATTCCTTTAAACTTACGCTCCTTTCTTGGCTCAAGCAGTACCAAAGAACTAAAGTAATTTAACAAATAGGGAGCACGTTTGTTTGGTTTGACATTGAAAGCATTGCTGTCCCCTCACTGGAGCAAGTAGGTGCAGCTGAGTTCTGGCCAGACTTCTCCAAGGGTCAGAGATTGTCCAAGAGAGGCATTTTTGGCTCCTGTGGGTTTCAGTGAGTGCTCTGCATGTTTGCGTGTAAGAACACTACACTTGGCCTGATGAGCTGATATAAAATAAATACTCCAGTGGCATTGGCTAAGAAGAACTGAATTCTTCTGGTTACTTTTCATAAGATAGTAGGGTCAACATTTTGGTCGTGTTTTCTTTGATCTGGATTTGAATGGAATTACTGCACACAGGTTTTGTTGTACAGATTTCAAGAGGCCTGCTGGCCATCAGCCCAAAGGAAGAATGGGCTGGTACAAGAGTTACTATAAATGGGTTTCTGTGCATCTCTGAATTGTGAAGAATCTTATTTTTAGACAGAGGAGTGACAGTTTATAACAAAGGACAATAACGATAGCTATCGATCATTCATTGCTGCTTTAATGTTCCCTTCTCCACATGCACCTTCCCTGTAGGTGAGCAGTGTCAACGCGGTACCTGAAAATATTCCTATGAATGAAACAAATGAGGAGCTCTTAATGCACTGAATTTCCAGCCCACATACTGATCATTTCAAGTGATGCTGCCTTCCTTTCAGCTGACATAATTAAAACCTAGATTGTTGCAGAAGAGTTTACTTAAGATTTTAACAGTGGAATAATGCCAATAGGTCTTCATTAATTTGCACAAATGCAGACTGTAACTAATTAAATAATGTGTTACTAATTTTGCTTCCTTTATGAGCACAGACATTTGAGAATCAAGCATAAAATTAAACCTGAGTTTCTTTCTTACCGTTCTGCCATCTCCTTTGGATTAATGCAGCGGCATCCAATTTGAAATCTTAACAGCTTTAATAATCTGCATAAATAAATCTGATTTGTTAGCATTTACTAATAATTAAATATCAAACCAAATTTTTTGAAGCATCTGATTTTTAACCTATCACCATGGAACAGCATCCAAATGAATGAGACCCTCAGACTGTTTTTTGATTTTTATTACAGTTTGGTGACTCTCAACAACTGCGCCTTGTTCGTATTCTAAGAAGTACAGTCATGGTTCGTGTTGGAGGTGGCTGGATGGCACTCGATGAGTTCTTGGTGAAAAATGATCCTTGCAGGGGTATGTAACACAACTGTTAAAATGGACATGCAGATAGTTATTTGGATGCAGTCACCATTCATTGTCTGAAGGTGGAGATTGAATTGTATAAAATGCCAGTTCTGTAAACGTCATCTCACTAAATGTCACATAACGATCTGTTTTTTGTAAACTTTAAAACCCATGGTTAAGGTTCTCTTCACTTGCACTGATGTATGTCTAGAATAACTGTGGTGTTTTCTGCACAGTTCCTCCAGCGTTAGGGTGGTGTAATTAAGAGTTGAACTTAGCCCAGATAGAGCTTATGGCATACAAGAGGCTTGTATGATTTGGCAGAAATAGCATACTGAAGTGTCCAATAAAACCTTCTATGCAAGAGAGACGTTTTAGGGCAATGAATCAAAATAAGGGAATGAAATTGAAGAGTAGCAACAATATAAAAAAACCCAACTTCTCTGGCCAGTGGCTGCACCAAAGCTTTCGGGCTCTGCCTTTGTAACTCTGTCTTTTCATTGGCATCCTCCCCAGAACCACTTTACAGAGCCTTGAGCCTTGTGCTGAGCACGTGGAAAATCATAGAATCATAGAAACACCAGGTTGGAAGAGACTCACTGGATCATTGAGTCCAACTGTTCCCATCAAACACTAAGCCATGTCCCTCAGGACCTCGTCGACCTGTGCCTGGTAGCTGGGTCAGGAGGACTTTGTGCCCTAGCGAAGCAGGGAACGCTTTCTCACTGTGCCCTCCAGGCCGTTGTATCCAATGCATTGTTTTATTAGTACACAGCAATGCAACAACATCTTAGTTCATCAGAAAGTGCTTCTGTAGTGGGGAAGTAGGCTCTGTCTGACTCTGCTCTTGGGGGAACAGCTGGAGATAGGAAAGAAGCCATTTGTGAACACGGTGGTAGAGATATAAGTCAAATAATAGCCACAGTAATAAAATTACAGGAAGTATTAATATAATAATTGCTATGTTCAGAGTGAATGAATATTATGTAAGTAAATAATTCTGTCCTTTTAACTATCAGTATTAAATTTAGTGTGATTTACCTCTCAGGGGTTCTGTAGAATTATAATCAATATTGTAACAGCATGAGAATAGCAGAGAAGTCCTGGAGAGACAAGCAAACTCATTAAGACAAAGACATCAAGTGTCCTGCTGGCGCTACTGTCATGTCATCTGTCTTTAGCACGTGCGAGTAGGGTTTCTAAGCAGTTCAATACAGACCTTGAGAGGACGGACAGCTTTTATTTGTAGCTATTGTCATCTTTTAACAAAGATGTTAGAAGTGAAAAAGAAGCAACCACAGAACCCCATAAGGGCTGACAGTGTGCCACTAAGGCCTAGAAACCTTTGTGTATAGGTTTAAAAGGTACATATAAAGCCTCTCATTGTAGGAGAATAATAGAGCTCACTTCTGTGAGCTGTTCAGCAGTATTAAAAAGTGGTCCTTGCATATCAACATATTGCATATGTCATTATTAAGTAAATTTAATTGTAATAGTGCATTCATCATAGCTTGGCCACAGGCTTAACTCTGGCACCTGATTCTCGACCTGCTACTATGGTAGAGAGATTTGTGCCTGCAGAGCCATCCTTATTTTTGAGCTTTCTATTCCTGTTCCTCAAAGGGGCAGGGTAGTGGGAAATGAGTTGTGCCTCAAAATATCTGAAAAGTTAACTTGGTTAGCTTTGATGTATCCCAAACATTTGTCTCAGGCCTGTTGACAGGCAGACCGTTGTAATTCTCATGTGGGTTGACTCTGACAGATAGAATACTTCATAACTCTCTAATTAGTTTATTGGAATTCCTTATTACTTTCCTTGGATCAAAAGTCTTTTGGAACTTTATCTCCTCTTCTTTAATAAACCTTGTATTCTCTGTATCTTTATAGTATTTGCTACAGTACTTTATCCCTTTTTCATGGGATGAGTAAGTCATCATAGTGGGTCCAGAGGAATGCTGATCTCTATAACTTCATCCAGACACTGGCCTTGGTGCGTTAGTATCTAGTCCTGTTTTTGCTGAACATAGAGATGCAAAGTAGTAGTTGATGTTAGTGCTGCAGGTTCAGATTTTAAGCACTTCATCTAGCAAATCTGCTTTTCCACCAAGGGCTTCGTCTCTATTCAGACAAATCATAGTTCAAAGAATTGTTTTCATAAACAACTTTAAAAGTGTTTGGCCTAGTCATATAGAATGGTTTTAGCTTATGTTACTTCTTTATGTCAGCAGATAAATACCATTGTTACACAAACATACTTGGGACTGCAGCTGAGTCTATCTGAGCGCTATTTTCTTTTGCCTAGGAGACCTTTGACAACTCACCTCAGAGCACGTAGAGACAGCTTTTGCTCTGAGTCCTGTCTTTTGACCTGGTGCTCCAAGTCTCTTGCGTATGCAGCTGCTGTACTTGATTTCTTCTCCTGCTAACGATTTTCTTTAATGTGACCCATGTCCTGTGTCATTTTTTCTAGTTCATCATCACGGGAGTAAAATGTTACGTTCGGAATCAAACTCTTCAATTACCACTCAGCCTACTATAGGTTGGCAAACCCCTCTCTTTGTCTCCTTCTCCTCCTCTTCTCCTCTGTCTTCATTTCCTTCCCACTTTTTTGTATATATACTTTTAACAATATGCTTCACCCATCACATTTAGCTTAATGTGTTCCTACATGGGCTGGTGCTTTGCGAGCTGATTTTTTTTGACACGCTTGAGGAGTGTTTCAGAAACAATTGTCATTCACCCTGACACACTTAAATGCTAACATGTCTTGCATCTACTCTTGCAGAACTTTCTTTCATATGTGTGTTTGTTTGTGTGTGAGTGCTTAGCCACCGACTACCTCATCATAGTTTGGATTTTATGTTCATCCTTGCATGTTGCCATAACTCCACAGTTTTGAATAAATATATTTGCTGCTTTCCTGTAATTTGTACCTAGCAATTTCTTCTGGAACACCCAAGCAAGTATTATTTATTACGAGTAGCTGTAGAATTAGCAAAACTGCTCGTCAGGTTGTGTCTCTGTATTAATAGTTGATTGATTAACAGTGATTTAGCACATTGAGCATTCCATTATCACGCTGACTTCCTTTGACAGTGGTTCATTCCTGCTGGCATAAAGTATTAGAACAAGTGAGTTCTGCACTTAACTCTTCTGTGTCCAAAATAAATGCATCACGTAGTGATGCATTTTATTTATTGTTAAAGTGTGTTAGACTTGGCATGGCAAAAATGACAATAAAAAGCCTTGTGATGATTTTCATATCTGACTAAATGAACACTTTTCTTTGCTGCAGCTAAAGGGAGGACAAATGTGGAGCTGCGTGAAAAGTTCATATTGGCAGATGGTGCCAGTCAGAGCATGGCAGCCTTCCGACCGAGGGGCCGTAGGTCACGACCCTCTTCAAGAGGTGCCTCTCCCAACAGATCTGCTTCTCTGTCAAGTCAAGCTGGCCAGGCAGCTGCCCCACAAGCAGTTGCTACAAGTACACCAAAGGTAAGGAGAAACTTAAAACTGCACTGGCTCACAAATGGAATAGAAATTGTTGGTGGGTTTTTTTTCCCCTCGCTCTAACAATATCGATGCTCTCCCTAGCTGATAGGGAAGAAGTACCTCGATTTTATTTCATAATCTGGGGAGATCTGAGAAGTCATTTCAGCATACTTCCTCTATTGTTTGTTTGCGACAAGGGAGAAGAAGAATTGTTTACATTAAGGTGCTGCATGAGCTAACTAGTAGTTTGGGAATTGCTCTGAAAGAGCGATGAACCATTCCATTTCATCTACAAAATAAGCTCTGCCATCTCTTCGTTTCAGAACATTTGTCATCAACTCTTTCTGCTTAGTTTTTATTTCTACTGTGAGATTTAATCTCCTTGTGAAAGCCTGGATATCCTTCTCCATGATATTGGTTTTCATCTACTGTCCTTCATATTTTGATTTACCATTGTTTCATACAGACACCCCATCATTTAACACGCAACTATGGTAAACCATGGTTGACAAACAGCAAAACGTCAACACCTCCTAAGCCACCAGAATCCTCAGACTATCAAGGGTCATCTACAGAGGTACAGTAAGGACAGAGATTCTAATCTAATGACATTCCTTCACTAAAACTGCCACTTCACTAACAGCCACTAGAGTTTCAGTGCTTCGGAACTGCAGCATCCTTTGTACGTTAATCCATTATCTTTATTTTAGACCTCTCTCAAATTATTTCTTTCTTTGTTTTTCCGTCATTCTGTTTGTTATGGGTTTTGACTTTCAGGAAGACTAAGGCTCAGTAAATTTATTTTAAAGTGCAAATGATTAATAATTCATAACAACGTGCAATTGACTGGATGAGCAACTGTGAAAAGTACCTTTTTATTTTAATAAAGTGATCTATATACTTTGCAGGTTTCTTTCCTAAAATTGTTTACTTTGAGTTCATCATGTGCTGTAATATTCATGAACTGCAGGAATGAGATTAATGAATTATGATCTCAAGTGCAAAACCACTAAATAAAGAAATATCCAGTCGCTGTGAAGAAGGTGGCACAAAGACTGGCTGTGATTATAAGTATTTCCAGCAACTGAAAGTTTTGTTTGGGGGGTGTAGTGACTAGTTACTGCTCCAATAATGTTTGATGTGACTTAAGAGGAAACAAGCTTTGGTCTTATTCACAGCCCATGAGTTACTTAGAAACTGCTAGCACAGCAATCAAGCTGTATGACCAAAATTTGAACAGGCTTGAAGCCAAAGTGTCTACTCTAATTTCATTACAGTCAGTGAAAAGATTGCAACCTGAATCAGGCTGCAAGCTGACTTGTCACTGGTGGTTTTACTCTTGCCCTGGGTTAGTTAGAGGGCTTGGTGAGGGGAAGCTTGTGCGACCATCACCTGTTTCTGTCTGCTCTTCACACGCCTGCACTTTGATGCCTATTGCTATTCACGTGAAACTTGGTGCTAAGCTTACATGACCTTGCTGTGGCTTTGCTTAGAGATGCATAATGAACTTCTCACTCCTTCCTTCTGTGCAAGTCGATGTGTTAGTCGAGCATTCTGCAAGTGTGTACGTGTGTACAGCGCTTCAAGCACATGGGGCTGTTGCTTAGAAATATTAACAGTAGTACGAAGTAGAGTCATTTGTCCATTTCCAGTATAATCCTGTATTTTCTTCCATCTCCTAGCTGGTAAATGAATTGTAAGATTAATTGATGGTATTCTAAAGGATTTATAGGTACAGAAAAGTGTTGTTTTCCTTGAATTACAATGAGGTGAAAGCAGTTGTCATTGATTCCAGTGGGAGCACTGTATTTCTCACCTGCTTTTACAACTGTCAGTAGCTGCAGTGAGTTTCTTTTCTGTAAGCAACTATGGTTTAAGATCATGAATGGGACACTTGGAGCTGGGGTAGGTTACAATGAATTTCCAAGGTGTTCTGCATCATTTTCCACCCAAGAGATTGGCTGTGTATTTTATATGTAGACTCCATTTGGGTTTAGGGCTAAACTGAAGAACAAGCATGATCTCTTTTTTTGATTCTTTAACCAGTGATTCTATTTCAAATCTTCCCAAAGTACAGCAGCTTCAGTGAGGGCACTGGAGAGCATTCTCCTTATACTCCTGGGCAGTCTCTGTATTGCAGAGATCTCCAAGATGTGGCTGCTGGATGTTAAGCACTTGCATGTGGCTTTGAAAGAGTTTAATATCATCACCAATCCTGTTAGAGCCAGCAGATTGTTCCGTAGCATCTCAATGTTTTTCTTCAAATGTGCCTGAAGTGGTGTGAGCTGGTGGCTGCCAGGCAGGTTTCTGCCTGGTCTCCGCTTGGTGCTTAGCCCTCGGCAGCTTCCAGCACACTCCTCTGGATCTTGGGTTTCAGTACCTAATTCTGTAGGTATCAAAGGCACAGAATGCAGGATCCTAGGATCCAGGCCACTCAATGTGTCCTATTCATCTCTGCAGTGTTTTTTCTTATTTTTTAATATTTACTCAGTACTTTTGTCTTAATCAAATGAATATGAATACTGTAGTTTTTCTCTTATTTGCATACGCCTCATATCTAGTATGTTACATGCATTTTGAGATTTGAGGATTTATTATTTGTGGTTTTGATTCCCATCTGAGGTGGATAGAAATAAAACAAATCTTGATTTACAGAAATGAAAAAGCAGGCAGAGTAAGACTATGGAGTGGAGACATTTAAGCCAATATATCACCAAGAAGAGCTTTTTAAATTAATCCAATGTCTCCTTTTTCTGCTTTGTTCTAGCAAAAGGTTTTGAAATTTAGTAGTTTTGTTATAAAAATATTTATAAAATGAAGCATATATTCACTACCAGTGACGTCAGTCAAAATGGTGGAAAATCAAGCTATAAAGAAATAAAACCTCAACTACTTGTCTCTAAGTCATGTACCATCAATTAATCTTATGTGCTTGACTAATTATAAGTAGGTAGCATATTTCTTTCCTAATATGCATTGAAATACACACAGAGAATTCTAAAATGTTATTGTCAAATAGACTGTTCAAGTGATTTCTTTTTTTTTGTTGTTTTACATTTGGACTTCTTCAAATACTAACAGCTAAAGGAATGTTCAAAACTTTAGATCATGAAAATGTTCACAGGGGCTCAGGCCAGTATTTCAGACTCACAGTGAATGTTGTGGAGATCATATCCTAAGCTGTGTGCTGCCTAATACCAGGCCTTACCTTCAGTAGTAACAGTTTAAAAAACCTGTTTCGTTGTTGGTTTGTTTGTTTTTTCCATAGGGAACACCGATTCAAGGAAGTAAACTCAGACTGCCAGGATATCTATCAGGGAAGGGTTTCCACTCTGGAGACGACGGTGGCATCTTGTCAACAGCAGCTACCAGAGTCAGAGCTCAGTTTGCAGGTGAGCATCTCAACTTTAGGTCTTGATTTGCTGTTTGATTTGTTCTCCACCTGAACATTTAGGGTCACATTAGGGTGTGAGGGAGATATCAGATGAATGGGAAAGAGTTGAAGTCCTACTGTCTACATATTACTATCACCAAGGGTGCACATCATCAGGATAATGGTCCTCTGTTTGCATTATTGCACAACAGGCATGTTCAGCTCTGGATGTGCAAATTCACAACTGCAGCCTTCTTGGCAGAAAAATTCCTGCCTTGTTTTCTTTCCATGCTGATCTTTTTCAATCCTGCTAAAGAAATCCATCACAGGAGACTTCTTATGGCTCATTCATTGTGTGTATTCATTTTTCCTCCAAATATCACAATCAAAGTTGGCAAATTCATGACTGCAACCTCTTGTCAGTGGCATCTCCAACGTATCTGCTTAAGGAACTAGGAAAGAAGCATTTACTTCAAAAGAAAAGGGTTCATTTCTTCACTGTATTCAAGTTATGCTCAAAGGTCACTTAATCGTGACTTTTCCATTGTTTTTGAAAGAAGAACTGCAGGGAGCAGCTGTAGGTGACCTCGTTAATGGCATATCTCATAGAGGTTTTTAGAACAGTATTTGAAAATGGGCGGTGTTGAAGCTCTGCTCTTCTAGGATCCTCCAGGCAGCTCTTTATAAAGGAGAGGACTAGATGGTTAGAAAAGAAGACGGCTCTACTGGCTTTCCTGCCCATCTTAAGCTCTGCAGAGAATACTGAGCAGTACTGGAAAATACTACTCAAAGAGTACGTGTCTTTTATAGGTAATTTGAAAATTGAGCCACCTAAAATTTCATATTCAATATGGTGTTCATCACATGTACAGGCAACCAGATTCATCAAGATCAAAAAGATTCAATAAGTAATTGGAAAATTAGGAAAAACCACATTAATGGTTTTCTCTTTAATATTCTTTGTGGTTTTTTTCTTCGTGGCACTTTGTCTTGGCAGGCTTTTACTTTAGCAGGCTTGCCGAGAGCTCATTTACTCAGCCACTTGTTTGGTAGAATGTGTTCTCTGCTCTTGTTTAATTGCATCTTTCAACTGCATGGGGTTTTTTTTGGTTTTTTTTTTTGTTTGTTTGGTTTTTTTTAAAAAAAAAGAGGACTTCACATTTAAAAATTGGGTTATTGTTCTGCATCTCCAAGGTGCATCTATTGAGAAATCCTGAATGCACGAAGAGGCCAGATAATGACGACTTCTTTCAGATTTTAGCTGAGAAAATGGCAAGGAAAGAAAGCATCTGGCAGTTGAGTGAATGTAGTGCAGTTTTAGTAAGTCAAGAAAAGTTTACAGGATAAGACATTTTTAATGAGATGTCTCGGTATTTGACCATAGAATCAATCATACAATGGTTTGGGTTGCAAACTACTTGAAAGCCCATCCAGTTCCACCCCTCTGCTGTGGGCAGGGACAGCTCGCGCTGCACAAGGCTGGTCAAGGCCCCATCCAACCAGGCCTTGAACACCTCCAGGGATGGGGCAGCCACAAGTCCCCTGGGCAACCTGTGCCAGTGCCTCAGCACCCTCGTTGTGAAGAATTCTTTCCTAATGTCTAATCTAAATCTTTCCCCTTCCAATTCAAAGCCATTCCCCCTCCTCCTATCACTGTATGCCCTTGGAAACAGTCCCTACCCAGCTTTCTTGTACACCCTCTTCAGGTACTGGAAAGCTGCTCCAAGATTTCCCCATGGCCTTCTCTTCTCCAGGCTGAACAACCCCAACTCTCTCATCCTGTCCTCATAGCAGAAGTGCTCTAGCCCTTGGATCATCTTTGCAACCTCCTCTAGACCCTGTCCAACAGTCCCATCTTGCATTTTCTTTGCTTTAGTGAGAGACATGGCATTGTCTGGGTTGGCTGGCAGAGGTCTAAAGTTTAGTTTGTGCAATGAGGAACTTTAGACCAGGAAAGACCTGCACACTTTTTCCATCCTTTAATACTGATGGACGTAATTTTCTCTCTCTAGAAACCAGAAGAACTCCAAGCAGACCTGGAAGTCGAGCAGGAAGCAAGGCTGGCAGCAGGTCAAGTAGCCGCCGAGGCAGTGATGCATCTGACTTTGACATTTCAGAAATCCAGTCTGTATGCTCAGATATGTCAGAGACTGTTCCTGCTACAAGCAGACCAACACCCCGAGCAGGTTCTCGGCCAGGATCAGCCAAGCCTTCTAAAATTCCAACTCCCCAGAGAAGGCCACTAGCCAGCAAATCGGACAAGTCCTTGAAGAGATAATATGATTGGCTCCATAAGGTCTTTTCCTTTTGCATTATTTAAGTTTGTGAGATGTAAAATATTATGTAGAAATTATTGTGAAATATCGCAAGAGGTGGATTTTTAATTCTGCAGATGGCCTTATTTGTGTATTTGTCGTCTTCTTTTATGTGTATAATTTTTGTCAGATTTGTTTTCGTTTATGCCATATCCTGTGAGGAGGGGAAGAGTTTTTAATGTAAACTAACAGTTGTACACAGTAATGTGTAGAAAGTACACTAAAAATAATTGCCGAATGTACAGTGTACTGAATGTACAGTAAGTCTCTGCAACCCGAGTAAAATAGACCTATCACTATGTCATTAGTTAACAGTAAAGGATACCTCATGATTTTTCTTTTAAAAAAAAAGAAAAAAGAGAATAATAAAAAGCCAAAAGGACACAATTACACATTTTGAGCTAACGAAACAAACACTAAAGGATGTACGTCAAAAATACTAAGGAATACAAACCCACATTCACAATACCCTTATTTATACAGCGTCTTTCAGAGGACTCACAGAATTAATTAAGCACTCGCCGGTAATATGATACTCCAATACCTTGCAGCATTTCTGTGCCATTGCTTTCAATGAGGCCAGACACATTCTGGATATCGGAACTGTTATCCTATGAGAACGTCAGTATAAAGTGCATTCATGTAAATGTGAGGTTTTCTTTTGCTTGAGTGGATGGTAGCACTTGTATCATTGAACTCATTTTGTATCAAAGCAATTTTGCTTGCAGAAAGCTCTGAAATAAACATGTCCCTTAACTTTATTTCTGTTGTATTTCTTATTTCGCAGGAAGGTAATTCTCTGTGTTTTGTTTTAGGGCGTATATCATCTCAGATGACCAATAATTACCATAGGATCTTAGGCTTTAATGTAATTTCCCATTGTCTCCAATCAGATTTTAGTTAGCTACTGTATTTGTTTAATAAAACACTAAATTGCAGATATCGGATCATATGAATTTATATCTAATTATTGTGTGTTGGCAATTATTTTCTCCATATTAAACTGCAGCAGTTATAGGTGATGTACACAAGGCATAAAGAGTAGTTCAGTTGCTCTTTTTGTCAGTGAAGTATGTTTTCCGTTCATGGATTCATGAACCTCCCCACTGAAGCGTCTCTTCTCGTAAGCACAAGAAAGGAAAAGCATAGGAATTTAGGCACTTGCTTGGATAATTTGGCTGTGGGAGGAGGTGAGGTGTCACGTAACATTTCTAACCACAGGGCCGATGGAGAAGGGGTAGAGTTGGCAAATCTGAATCACTTCTATGCGAATCCGTTGTTTGCTAGAAGAACCCAGGGACTAAGTGGATTTCTGTGGTTTGTGGACTACTGCAAAACAGGGGAGGAAGGGACTGGCAAAGTGCGGAAGCTCATAAGAGAATCATCCAGTATTGGAAAACCAAGTAATAATGAATTAAATGGGACTAGGAATTCTGTTTAAAAAAAGCCTCAATCTTTCTCAAGGTGTTATACCTTAGTTAATTACATTCTTCCTCAAATTATTTAACTACTTCAGAGCAATACTAAGAACTCCTAAAGGTAAAAGAATTTCCAAAATTCTGTCCTGTGTTACAAAAGTCACACTGACAGACACCTGAAAATAAATGTTGGACCTTCTGCGCATCTCTGACCCAAGGACAAAACTGCAGAATTTAATGAAAAAGGCGT
Organism: Coccyzus lansbergi; assembly: GCA_033558105.1. Lineage (NCBI taxonomy): Eukaryota > Metazoa > Chordata > Aves > Cuculiformes > Coccyzidae > Coccyzus > Coccyzus lansbergi. The sequence continues at coordinate 1,689,249 of JAUMJK010000012.1, forward strand.
ATTATGGACTTGCCAGTAAGTGACAGGTAGCTCAGGTTCAGAGAACTATTCCTGTAAAGAAAGAAGCAGTGTTCACTTTCCATCTTTCTGTAATGGAAAAATATTTCTTCTTTGCTATCAGCATAAGCAAGAGAGGAAGGATCAGCCCTATAACCATTTTCACACCTTGTTCAGTCGTGTGAATTTTTACGTAACCTCATCAGAGATGCATTTTCTCCCTTTCGTTACCCTCCTAGCAAGAGGATCCTAAATTCTCCCAGCCTGCTGGATGACCCTAAGTGGAGTCAGCCTAAAATCTTACACCTGTATAGTCTGTGATCTTCCTGTGCAGCAAAGGAATAGAGGTGATCAGGGGCTTCAGGAAGAAGGGCTGGTAAGTCTGTGGCTGTGAGAATGTAATTGTTTAGTGAATGTTGTCTGTTTAGTACTTAGAAAGGCTGGCTCACTTCTAGGATCCTTTACTTTTTCATAGAATCATAGAATCACCAGGTTGGGAAAGACCTACCGGATCATTGAGTCCAACCATTCCTACCAAATCAGCTTTCTACATTTCTGGTTTGCTGCCTTCAAACTAGGAAAGTGTTCTCAGAATTCACTGAAATCTGCAGATGAATCACACAGAATCACAGAATCACTAGGCTGGAAAAGACCCACTGGATCATCAAGTCCAACCATTCCTATCAAATGAAGCCCATGAGTGAAAATGCATCAGCAGAAGGGCTAGTGATGCCTTGTGACCTTGGCATCCTCAGATTCTTCAGTTTAGGTGTATTGCGAGCTACTTAATTACATGCTAATATAATAAGTCGACTGTAGTAATTCAGGCTTCGCCGTCAGCACATCACAAAAGCATAGGGATGAAGTTGCATGCAATTAAAATTTAAAAATTAATGGATTTCATGCATGGAAATAAATAGATGCAAGCAGCTATGACATATCATAGCCAGCAGCAGCATCTGAACCTGCTGCTTCATGAACCGTAGGGCCAAGAAGACTTTCCACCTCACAGCTTGCTTATGAGAGAGGGGTCGCAGTGCTCGCAAACGCTGGACACGTGGCTAAGCCCCTGCTGTCATGTTTTGTGGTTGGAAAATAAGCATCCCCTGGTTTGCCGCATCTCAGTAGAGCTGCCCTAACAGCTTCCAGGTGTTTCCAGTCAGGCTGTGTGGTAGCAGCTGAGCTCATCCTAGCTAGGCTTGTGGGATTTATCTGGATGGTGGCTCTAACCGCAGGTCATGGGAGCCAGTGGTGGTGTTAGAAGGTTTATAGCTTTGTGTAAAGGGAGCAGGATTTTTGAGGAAAAAAGGAAAGGTGCTTTCCTAATGAAGATTGTTCTTTTTCTGCTGGATTTGAGTAAGCTGTCTGATAACATGGATGTGGAAGAGATGGTTGGAGTAGTTGCTTGCTATTTTTTTTTTTATCCCCCAGTACTGTTGGCAGGTTAAATGCAGGTAGGTTACTCATCTCTGAAGAAAAAGTCTTATGTTAAAAAAAGGAACATTGCAGAGGACAAGGGAGCTCTTCAGAAATAACACACGAAGCAGCAGATTAAATTACATGTAACTTGCATGAAAGTGCTTGCTGGGTGATACTGCTGAGGTATTTTTTTATGCAGATTGAAATCCTTCTGTTAAGACTTGTTTGGAGTTTGGCTGTTGCTACTGAAGTGGTATCTGACCCGAAGCTAAAAGAGTCTTGGGGGTTGTTGTGCCATAATTAAGTAGTTCTTCTGAACTGAAATTGTCTAAATAGTCTGAATTACAGCTTGGGGTGCTCAAACTGGGTTTCTGTGTTTGAAGGTTGAAGGAAAGAGTGATGAAGGTGAATTGCGTAGCTTAGCTGGCATCCCGGATGTGTAAGTACGAGAAAGTTAATAGATGTGTTCTTAGTGCTCGAATGACTGAATATGAGTAAGAGTCCCAAACCATAAATCAGGCCCTGTCAACATCTACAATCTTTTTTTGTTCCCCTAGGAGGAGGCAGCCAGAGTGATGATAGCTCTGTCTTGACAGGAAAAGCTGACTTGGATCTTTTTGTGGGGGTTGCAATGATCTTTCCAATGTTTAGAAAAATCTCCAACAGCATTAATTGGGTTTTTTTCCTCTTTTAGTGGCTTGATCAAAGCTCTTCCAAGTCCTATTTTATTGACAGAGGAATGGGAACCTAAACACATATGGATGAGTTTGCACTATCTGGGCTATTTTTAGAAACAGTGAGGTTCTATGATAAAGAAACGTCTCTACATTTAAAAGCCTGTGATCAAAATACTAGACAGGAAAGAAGACGGTTCAAAATGAGGATAAAAAAATAGGCTTTTGAGTACTGCAGATACTGAGTAACTCCACATTGGCTGATCAGAAGAGGGGGTGTGGCTTCACTTGTAGTAGTACTGATGTGAAAAGTGTTTTAACACAGAATGGAAACTTTTTCTTAAAAGGTACTTGTAAACTCTGGGAAACTGTTAATCAGTCTGGACTTGAAAAAAAAGATAGGAGTAATAATAACTGGGATATTAATAGAAACCCAAATAAATATACTATGGAAGACTTGGCTTAGCTTCTGGAGACCTTACAAGCAGCCTGGAAGCCCTAGAAAGGATCCCTTAGTGTGGACAAATGTTTAGATAGACCACATGGCTTTCCAAGAAAATTCAGCAAGGTCTTTCACCAAAAATTCTCAAAGAACTAAGCACTTGTGTGATTGAAAGGAGGTCTTCATGATGTTAAATAGTATGCTAAAAGCTGAGGAAAACAGTTTAGGAGAAGGTGGTTGGTTTTAACAGAAGAAAGAGGTCTACAGTGGTGACCTTGACAGGCTTTAACGCGAAGCTGAAAATGCTGGCTCAGAAGCTTCTGAAGTGCACATTGTTGGAAGGGTGCTCTGGAAAAAAGCATCACTGTTTCTGTGATTCATCGTGCCTCTAGGGACAGTGTGCATTGCTTTCCACTGATGCTGAGGGTCCTGCAATGATGAGCTCAGCCCTAGCTAACTAACATTTGAATAGCTGATTTGAATAAAACGAATCCCACCCCCAATCAATGAGTTTATTTCTAGTTAAAGATAACATGGGAAGGATTTTTCATTAATTATTTGGGAGCTCTACCCCTGGCTTCTCTCCCTCACACATTAATGTATTTTAGGGATATGCAAAGCATGGACCATCATGCAATTTAGCACCATTTCTATTCATGCTCCAGAGACACAATCCCTGTAGAATGGATGGAGAATCCAGTTGTGTTATTGCTCTCAGATACTCTAGGAACTCTTGAGCATTCCTGGGATCCTTCATCAGCGAACCCAGGTACAAGCAAGCATGTTCCCCGTTGAGTTGCCACTAGTCATATATACCTCAGCAAGGTATAAATCCTGTTCCCTTTGGGTTCTCCGATCATTCATCCTACTAGGACCCTTTAGAGATCCATTGACATTGGTGTGAATTAACACATCTTTCAGGGGACGCTGGCAGACCATGCACATCCTTAAGACCCAAACCACTTAAAAATTGAAGTAATTGAGAAGGATAACACATTAGCATGTTCCTCTGATCCATAAAACACTTGAAAGCAAGAGAAAGATACCAGAAAGGGATTTTCCCAAAAGACATGAGCTACTAACTACTTTGGTGTGGTTCGCTTGTGTCTCCCCCCCCCCGCCTTTTCTTTGCATTACTTTTAAACACAATTGTGTGTGGCCATTCATAAAATGCTCTTTATGGAAGGAATAAAAAAAAAAAAAAAAGAAATGTTAGGTTCTGGGTTCGATGAATATTTACTGAAAACTATTTCTTTGAATAGCTTTCCATTCAATTAGAAATTAGTCCAGAGCACAGTTTATTGTAGTGGATCTCAAGAGCAAAACATAGACATTCATTTTAAGGCACGTAGAATTTGCTCTGTAAAAATACAATGAGATGCAGTAAAAACCCCACAAAGAAATTAGGCAAGACTAATGCTATTTTTCAAAATGCTAGCAGTGAGTGCTGCTTCCATGTCTTGTTACTGTTTTTCCCTTGCAGAGTATATTTGCAAATACTTGGTAAAGTTGTTCTGAACTGTAGGGCAGCTCTGCAACGTTTCCTATGAAAAGGAGCGAACTGAATTTTCTGGCGCCGTGTTAGTAGCTCTGTAACAAAAGCCAAAGCGATGTCTTGGGCGGCCAGATGGCAAGGAGGGTGTGTGAGCAGCGGCTCTGAACTTGGGCTGAACCTCCTGGTTCTGGTCCCCGCACAGGCACAGCTGCCGCCTCTCCCGGGGGGCCGGGCAGCGGCTGGAGAGGAACAGCCTCTTGGGGGGCCATGGCTCATTATTTCTGCCGATGCTTGGGAATATTGTTAGCCTGACCACAGTGCTTTCAGGCGCTGGAAAGCCTTTGTTGAGCCTGCTGCTGTGGTCACTTAGCCAACACAGACTTCTCCGTGTGATTTTGTTTTTTAAGCACATACTGTGTTGACCTGGGAGATGAAATAGTGAAAAAATAAGCTTTAGTCTGGAGGGGAGTGGAAGGTGGGGTGTTTCCCCTGTTTTTTCCCCAACTTATGAGGACTTATTAAGTCTCTCCATATTCTTAAGCAAGTTTTGTTTCTAATGATGCAAAAGAATTTTAATGTAGTTCTCACTGATGGAAAAAGCTCTTCCTAACTGCTGATGGAATCTTCAGTTTCATACTTGATAGCCTTTAAAGCTTTCCAGGCAAGAGAGCTCCTCTTCTTCCCCTGAGCTCCCACTTTACTTCCAGTGATGTGTTCATGACTCTCCAACATGTTGCTGTGATCTCATCCAGTAAAATAACCCTGGCGGGTACTAGCCCAAATTCTCCATTAGGCTGTAGTGGCTACAGGGGTATTTGCTTAGGGATATAATTTAATAGCAGACAGGTACAGTTGGAGTTGATGATCTTAAATCATCTCCTTGAATCCTGTGTTCAGTTCTGGGCCCTCACTACAAGGATGTTGAGGCTCTGGAGCGAGTCCAGAGAAGAGCAACAAAGCCAGTGAAGGGGCTGGAGAACAGGCCTTATGAGGAACAGCTGAGAGCTGGGGGTGTTTAGCCTGGAGAAGAGGAGGTTGAGGGGAGACCTCATTGCTTTCTGCAACTACCTGAAAGGAGGTTTTGGAGAGGAGGGAGCTGGCCTCTTCTCCCAGGTGACAGGGGACAGGACAAGAGGGAATGACCTCAAGCTCCGCCAGGGGAGATTTAGGCTGGACATTAGGAAAAAATTTTTCATGGAGAGTGTCATTGGGTACTGGCAGAGGCTGCCCATGGAGATGGTTGATTCACCTTCCCTGGAGGTGTTTAAGGCATGAGTAGATGAGGTGCTGAGGGACATGGTTTAGTGTTTGATAGGAATGGTTTGGCTTGATGATCCGGTGGGTCTCTACCAACCTGGTGATTCTATGATTATAAAGGTCTTTTCCAAACAAATGATTCTATGATTATAAAGGTTCTTTTCCAACCAAATGATTCTATGATTAGGCTACCACCACCCTCTCTCCCCATTGCAGAAGCAATGCCTTGAGGTCAACGCAGGCGGAAACTCTGGTCTCTTGGTGGCAGAGGATAACAGAACGCAGCAGTTGTCAATCTACAGGCAGAGCTGGCAGCTGCAGTGCATGGCAGGCAGCTGCTTGGTGGCCCAATTTCATCAGAAGAAGGGTTCTGTTATGGTCGGACACGCTCACCCCCAGGAATGAGAGGCCTCATTGCCCTCAGCCAAACCATACTGGTGCTGGGAAGGTTCCGCAAGACTGACCTGTCCTCTTTCTAATACCAGGGGGCTTCATCAGGCTCAGAGCTGGATATTTCTCTCGGTGATGTATAGGGCAAGAATTACCCCAGTAATCTCCAAAGTCTGCAGCTGAATAGCTCTTTACTTAGCCAGGAATAGGTATCAATAACAAAATCATCTGCTAGCTGCTCTTTCGGTTCCTCTTTAGCAGGAATCTTAGCATCCTTTCTTCAAGTCCTCCACAGGGGCCTTCTGAAGGGCAAGTGGGAATTGCGAGCCTGGTCTCCTATTCTTAAGGTGCATGCAGCACAGTATCAAATCCATCGCTCCAAGTACAGAGGAAGCAGAGGATGCGAAAGTGGGACCGTCCCATCACCTTGTGTGTCCTGCTGGTCCATGGAGGTGAAACAGCATTTATGCTGCTTGATGCAGTTTGTGAGTACTTCACAGGAGTAACTGAGCAGTGGAACACAGACCTCTAAGATAAGCTTTGTCCTTTTCTAACCTTCCCTCGAGAGGAGGACTGTGTGTGGTGGGCGTTTCCAGTTTGGTCGCGTGTCTTTATTTAAAAAGCTTCATGATTTTAGTATTGGAAGGACAGTTGAAGGCGTATTTGTTTCGCCACCCATTGAAAGGTAGTATTTTTTTCCCTCTTCTTGTAGAATATGGCTGGAATTTAAAATTAATCCCTCTAAAAACTGTCTTTGAACACTATAAGAATTACTCTTTCTGTAGAAACAACCTCCTTAAGTACCTGAAAGGAGGTTGTAGAGAGGAGGGAGCTGGCCTCTTCTCCCAAGTGACAGGGGACAGGACGAGAGGGAATGGCCTCAAGCTCTACCAGGGGAGATTTAGGCTGGAGATTAGGAGGAGGTTTTTCACAGAAAGGGTCATTGGGCATTGGAATAGGCTGCCCAGGGAGGTGGTTGAGTCACCTTCCCTGGAGGTGTTTAAGGCACGGGTGGATGAGGTCTTGAGGGACATGGTTTAGTGTTTGATAGGAATGGTTGGACTAGAAGACCCGATGGGTCCCTTCCAACCTGGTTGTTCTGTGATTCTGTGATTCTGTGAAAATGCCATCATGTTGGAAGGGACAGAACGGTCCCCTGTGGTTTTTATTAACTATGTTTTGAGTTAAACTAGTTTTGGCAGAAAAGACGGGTAGATAATGCAGACCAATTCCTTTGTTTTATTAACTTTTTCTCTGGTTTATGTTATTCTTTTCTAGTGAAACACTAGCAGAGGTAAGCAATTCATCAGGAATGTCCTAAATAGCAGGCAAACTAAAAGGGGAGATTATCAGCTGGAACAGTGTTTTTCAGTCATAAAAGGCAGAGATCAAGGAATCTTTTCCTTGTCTTGGGTACATGGCCTGCTGTATACAGGACTGCCTTGTCATATTATGTCTTTATATACTTGTAGTCAGACTCTGACCCTGAATACCCTGTTATTAAACTTCCTAAGGTATAAGATGTGGTCTCCAACTCTACATAAATGAAAGCAAATATTTTCCACTGAGTACGCAAATGATGTTGAGGGAGTTTGAGTGCAGGCACAGTGATGTCATTTGACATTAAAAAAAAAAAAAAAAGCTCTAAAATACTACATAATTGTCCATTCATTCTCTAGGGTATGATTGTTACAGCGCTGAAAATGTTTAGAAGCACCTCTTGGGTGGGCAATATTTTAGGCATCCGAGTTAACGTCAAGTGATCATTTGGAGACTTCTATTTTGGGGTTGGTGGTGGCTTTTTGCAGTTAAGTGCCTGTGTGTGAGCTTACCAAACTGAGGTCATTTGCAGTCCAGCATAAGGTTTGGAAGGTAAAGTTAGAGATAAAATCAGTTGGATCCAAGAGGAGAAGATGTCCTTTTGTTGTTGTCATGTTAACTTTCAAAGAAACAATTTTTTTGCCATAAATTGTACTGTGTAAACTCACATGTATTGTCTCAGGCTGGAGCACCAGCTGTGTCTATCACTGGAGAGATCTAGTTAACAATGCATGTCAGCAAATATTATGACATAATTTATTTATACCTCTTAGAATAGCAGGAGTAAGGCTGAAATCCATCTGCCTGTAGACAAAAGGTTTTGTCCCCATTTCTGTCCTATCCAAGGATGCTATACCTCAGTGATAAAGAAAAAGCAAATTAATGCATATTTTCTAATTAAAGTCTGAAATAAGTGTACAATTCAAGTAGAAATAACTGACAGAACTTGCCAAATGAAGCCTGAGCAGCACGTCCTGTAGCACAAAGATGTTCTCCTAGCTCTGAGCATTTGGGTGGGAGGGTGGGGAGATGAGTCTGGGATTGACTTGATCAAGCCTGGAGAAAGATGGCCAAAATTCATGTTAAATTTATATTTCTAAAAGTCAGCATTTAGTTGTGTTTTCTGTTAAGGTTTTCCTTCGGTTAATCTTTCAGAGAGGAAGACCAGCCAAAACAAAACAAGAAGTCTCAGATATGATTTAATGTCATATCTTGCAATAGCTATTCTTTGGCAGGGCTTTGTTCTGGCGGTAAAGCAGAAGATGAACAGACCTTCTTGAAGCTGATACAACATTGGATGAATCTTTAAACAGAGGGATGTTGCAAAACGGTGTGAAGAGGCAAGCTAGCATGTCAGGCTGGATGATACCACGGTGTTTCTTGAGCTAGGGTTCCTTGTTGCAGTTTTGTAAGGCACCAGCATAAAGCAGATGTGTTGGTGATCATTCCACGGTTTAAAAAATAATTAAATTACTGGAAACATGAAAAATACCATGTGTGATAGTTTCCTGGCTAATCTTGGTTTGCCTCAGAAATGCTCTGGTGATGCTGTGCTTCCAGTAAACATTAATATAACAAAACACATTCTGTTTTCAGCACTTCTGATGGTGACTCTCCTCTCTAACTCCTTGTTGTCTGGTCTGGTGTAGTGGTTACAGCAGTCTGCCAGCATTTTTCCTCTCTTGCTAAACTGAACTGAAGTCTGTATCGTCAGCGATGACTAGCTGACTAGAGCAGCAATGACTAGAGATGCCATTTCTTGCTTACAGGAGGTTGGCTTTCTTGTTCTTGGAGATCATGGTTCTCTGTTGAAGAATGATAATGACCATTTGGTACTTCTGTTCCCTATGATGAATGAAACCGAGAAATAAGCTGCAATGTTAGAATGCAAAAGTCAACACATGCGAGTACTTTGAAAAATCCCAAATTAATGCAGGATGAACTTTAATCTTTAATGATTTCCCTTAGGACATGTTTTCCTGTTCATACATATCTCTTCCTAGCAAATCACAAACGAAGTTCACCTGGAGAATGGAATTCAAAAGGTACTGAAACATTTTCTTTTATCTTTTCTTCCCCCTGAGGCCAATAAGTGGAAATAAGTATTCTGTGTATTTGCAAACTCTCCCTTATGTCAGAGATAACATGTAATATAAATTGTGTTCCTAAAAGATATTTAAAATTAAGAGGCGGATGAGGCAGGAGAGCAGAAAACCACATCCTTGTGAAGTCAGATTTGCTCTTAGTGATGTTGCTTATAGAGAAACAAGGAGCCTTTGATAAAGCCAGCGTGAACCAAACTTGTCACCAGAGTAGAAGTGTTCAGCCCTTGTAGGAAGTGTCCTAAATGCCAATCTGTGATTACTGTGGCACTGCTGGTCCTTTATTCTAGTAACTGTAACCTCTGCAGAGTGCTGCTCTGCTCTTCCCATTTTACTAGCAAGATAGCTAAAAAGCAGAAAGAAGGGAACTGGGAATACACCACTTTCAACAGATAGGAAACAGAAAGGCAGATAAAGCAATTTGGCTGGGAATATTCAGGAAATTTGCTGGCAAATCAGGAAACTGGTTTGGCACACTGGTTCTCATCAAGTCCTCAACCTGAAAAGAATGTCTCTCTCTTTCAAGCACATTGTTAATTCACAGTGTTTGTTTAGGAACCTAAATTTAACTGAAAAGACATCTTGAGTTATGTGGAAATTTGAATTTTGATAAATTTTAAAAATAATTAAATCCCAGGTTTTAGTCATAGAGGATTATCAAGTAGAGAACATGTTGTATGTGCAGGTGCAAATGTAAAAGTCAAGCAATTACATTACACTGTGCCCATCGAGTGCTTCTGCTAGGGAACACAGGCTAGAGGGAAACGTAAACATGAATATGAATTTATCTTTCAGTTTGGGGCTCTGGAATGTTCCTGGTTTAATAGTGTTCTAATAAAATCAAAACACTAAATCTTTCCCAGCAACGATATAAATAGAAAGATAAGCTGCAAAAGGAGATTGTTCACCAAATGGAAAGAATCCAATAAAAAACTCTGACATTTTACTTCTATCTCCAAGCTGCCATACTTCTGGTACTAAGCAGCTGTTATTTCTCTTTCATTTTTCCGTGTAATTGATTTATTCTCCTGACCGAGAATGGCATGATGCAGCATGAATAAGACAAATGGCTTGTCTGTGCAGTGGCCCCACCTGTCTCTGACCTGTGAGCTAATGGTGATCTTCAAATCTAAGTGGCCTTAGCAACTTTGGGGCTGTGCAAACCATATAACCAGAATCCTCTAAGGAGATAGGTCAAAAATCTGCTTCTGTTCACGTGTTGCAATCCGTATCATGTATATTTGGGTTTGGAACTTGCTCTGCAGATGACACAAAACCGGGAGGAGTGGCTGATACACCAGAGGGCTGGACTGTCATTGAGAAGGGTCATGCCAGGCTGGAGAAACAGGCAGGAACTTCATGATCAACAAAAGGAAGCACAAAGTCCTGCATCTGGGGAGGAATAGCCCCAAGCCCCAGGACAGGCTGGGGGCCAGTCAGCTGGGAAGCAGCTTTGTACAAAAGGCTCTGGGCATCCTGTTGGACACAAAGGTGACCGTGAGCAAAAGCAGCCACCAGCATTCTAGGCTGTGTTAGGAAAAGCTTTGCCAGCAGGTTAAGGAAGGGAATCTTTTCACTCTGTTCAGCACTGATAAGGCCACACCTGGAGTCCTGTGTCCAGTTCTGGGCTTTCCAGATCAAGACACGGATGTACTGAAGGGAACCCAGCAAAGAGCCATAATGATGAAAGGGCTGGAGTATTTCACATAGAAAGTGTGGTTGAGAGAGAGAGAGCTCTCTCTGACTGGGGCAGAGATGGAATAAAGAAGGTGGAAACTGAATCTTCTCAGTGTTGTCCTGTGAAAGGGCAAAGGGCAATGGGGAAGAGTACTAGTATAAGCTTTTTGCTGTGATTGAATACTAGAATAGGTTTCCTAGATAAGCTTTGGTGTTGCTGTTCTTGGAGATGTTAAAAACCTGATTGGACGTAGTTCTGAGTGGCATGATCTAACCAACCATACTCTGAGCGAGAGGGGAGTCAGACTGAATGATCTCCAGATGTCTCTTCCAATCTCAACAGTTCTTTGATTCTATGATACATACTCTCATCTTTTGAACACATGAAATTGTATTCTTAATGATACACACAGAGGGTCATTGGAACAGGCTGCCCAGGGAGGTGGTTGATTCACCTTCCCTGGAGGTGTTTAAGGCACAGGTAGATGAGGTCCTGAGGGACATGGTTTAGTGTTTGATAGGAATGGTTGGACTCGATGATCCGATGGGTCTCTTCCAACCTGGTTGTTCTATGATTCTATGATTTATAGTGCTGCTTAAGTGAGGAGTATCCGCCACAGCTATGGCTCCCAAAGAGCTGTAATGCAGGTAGACAAGACTTAAGACCATAAAACAGAAGGGCACAGAAATAAAGTGACTTGCTGAAGGCAAACTGGAAGTCATATCTTCTGTATCGTTTGCACAATGCTCGATTCAAAAGTCTTTCCCCTTCCCTTGCCCCCCTCCCTCCCCTCGGCAAATGCTCTAGCTTTTGTTTCAGGGTCTGCACGGGTAGTGAATGAAACATGAATGCACAGATCTTGCTTGTTATGAACATAATAATACAGATTATATTTCTGAACCAAGTTTGCACTCTATTCAGCACTTTGGGGAAACAGGCGTACATTCATTCTGTGAGAACCTCTTCAAAGATCTGTTCGCAGCCACTCATCAGAAGTGCTACATCTCTGACTGTGAGTGAGAGAAAAAGCACTTTAATTGAATGCATGAGTAACGGACTGACTGCCAGATTGTGACTGGTCTCTGCACGAGCCCAAGGTTGCATGCTTTCTGTTGAGAGCAAGAAACCATTGCTGGGCCACCTTATCCTCCTACCCTTTATGAACTGCCCAGTAGACAATACACTGCAGAATGAAGGTGAATCCCTGGTTCATTTCAGGGTACCTATGTGATCTGAAAACTCAGGTCCATGCAATGCAGAATATTCATTCTACTAAACAACCTCCTAAATTTAGCTTCTATCTATGTACAGAGCTGTAGGTACTCAAATAGATTTGAATGTTTGTAGATTTGTTTAGGGACGTAAAGTTTCTAAAATACTGGGAATTAAGCTTAGTCTGAAGCACAAAGCTGCTGTGAAATGGAAGGCACTGTTTTATGGCTTTATGCAGTGTTCTTTTGACTGTTTTGCTCTGTAGGTACCAGCATATACTTTGGTTTCTGTTTGACTTTTATTTCGAGTGGACATGTCTGCTCAAGTGCAAAATGTGGCTTTCTCTTCCCTACAATGCTGTGGGATATTATTCTGCTCTATAATACACAGAAGTGACTCTTGTGGAAGAGTTGAGGTGCCTGGATGTGTTCAAACAAAGGCAATGAAGCTGGTAAAGGGTCTGGAGCACAAGTCTTTTAAAAGGAGTGGTTGAGGTAACTGGGGTTGTTTGGTCTGGAGAAAGGGAGGCTGAGAAGAGGCCTTATTGCTCTCCACAACTACCAGAAAGGAGGTTGTAGTGAGATGGGTGTTGGTCTCTTTTCTCAAGTAACTAATGATAGAATGAGATGAAATTGGTCTCAAGTTGTGCCAGGTAAGGTACAACTCTTAGGATAAACTGGATATTAGGAAAAATTTCTTCACCAAAATAGTTTGTGAAATATTAGAACAGGCTGTCCAGGGAAGTGGTTGAGTTACCACCCCTAGAGGTATTTAAAAGATGTGTAGAGATGGTGCCTAGAGACATGGTTTAGTGGTGGGCTTGGCAGTGTGAGGTTAATGGCTGGACTCAGTGGTACTAAAAGTCTTTTCCAATCTAAATGATTCCACGATTCCATAAGAATTCACAAGTCATCATGTAGTTTTAGATGCGTACTTCAGTTTCATTCTGCAACGTTGCTTACTTGCTGAATTATAGTTTTCGTTTTCTGTCCTTCCATTACTGAAGGCTGATCTACTCAATCTTTCTTAGAAAAAAAACCCCGTGATGATTAATAATATAAGGTATCCCTAAAGAAGGTGGAACAGGATGAACAAAAGCATCCGGGTGCCCAGGGCTGCTCTTACGTTGTTTGTTAAAAATACACTAATCAACTTCAGGAGATTTGATAAGCATTTATTTTGCTTGTAGAAAGCAAAAGACAAAAAAGCACCCCCTCCTCTTTTTCTGCAAAATGAAAGGAACTGATGCAATTGTTCTAAATTCAGTACAATGAAGTGTTATCGGACCAGTGCCAGCAGTGTATTTCCTGCCAGTGTCTGCTCCTCCAATCAGTTTAATTATGAGCAATTGTTTGGGTTGTACTGTGAAGAAATATTAGAGAATGGAAAAAAGAACATACTTCAGGTCATAATTTTGCATCTGATTCATGCTTTGGCAGCAACCATTAACTAGATTTTATGCTTTACAACACTGTAATAGTATCGGCATGGATCAACCTTGCCATATAAGCACATAGAGCACAAATCCACCATTTATTTTGACAAGGTTCTGGTTGAAGCATTTGAAAAATGCTGGAATAACATTAGCTATTGGCTAGAATTTTTAGTTAATTGTGTGCCTGCTCTTATCCAAGGGATCTAAGCAGGCTATGAAAAAACTGGTTATTATTAATGCCTCCTATGTTTATCTGTCATGTCAAATTTTGATGATGATTTTTCTTGTGCTTGACACACATCTCCTGTCAGGCAGCTACATGCAGAGTCAGTTTGTAGTACTAGATTGGTTCTTTTGGAGGGACAGACTGGGGGAAGATGGTTCTTCACCCAGCTCTTCTTCTGATGTTTTGTTTTCCTTGGGAAGTTGAAAGTTTCACTGAGCTAACAGGATTGCTCAGGAAGTGAATCCTGATTAAACTGTCCCTCAGTTTGTATGGAATGGTTTCGGTGTAGACTAGGGCACTGCTGCTGTGCTGTTCTTGCAGGACAAATCCCTAAATGCTGATTAGTGCTGTTCCATAGCCAGAGCAGGAGCCAGCTGGGCACAGAATTCAGTTATGAAAAGGAGAAAGTCTTCAGGTTGCCAAGGCTCATGTAGCCACCATAGGTGTTATTCCTCTGCAAGCAGAGGATTTTAGACTTCAGGCATTGTCAGATAGTGTTTATCAGCAAACTAGAAAAAACTCCCTTGGAACACAGCAAATGAGTTTATAACACCTGTGGCAAGTGTTAGTTTTCAGGGGATCGTGCCCAGATCTGATACATGACATGCTGCAACAGCATGCTCCCTGCAGGAATGCAATAGAAACCAGCCTGATCTGGATCCTGTTCCAGCACAAAACAAGAGATGCACTTGTTTTCAGATCTGTTAATTTAAAATGTTCCTTTTTCCACTCTAGTGTGACTTGTGTACGCTCCTACGTGTTCTGATACCAGAATGAGTCTTGGACAACTAATGCATTTCTCCTTGTGTGGAGTGAAGTGGGATTAAGGCACATAAATTGAGTAAATGGTGCAGGTGGCATTTTGCATCTCTGCCAGGTTCTGCGGTTTTTACATTAAGTGTGTTTCTTAGATGTAGCTTAAGCCTGCAAAGTTCAAGGGGTACAAGGATCCAGATTTTTGTAAAAACAAGGGGATCCAGCTGCAAAACATCCAAGGCTTGGGCTGCTAGGATTCTGCTGTTAAAATGTGAGCAGTGGTAATTTCTGGCAATGAAGTTCTGAATTTCAACAGAGATAGTAGTTAGAGAAATTGAAGTTCTGTGTTTGGATCCTACATTTAGTACTTTGTTGTATCTGAGTAGCCTGAAGTTCATTTAAAATTAAAGAGAAGATATTTTGCCCCTCACTTGCCTAAGTGTGGCTGGGAAAACCATTTCCCACAAGGAAGCCGTGTTTCCTGTGGATGTGAAATCCTTCCCTTGTAGAGCTGATACAGGAGGAACAGTAACAGCAGTCATTATAGGGAAGATACAGTAGAGAAATTAAACTCGTATTTGGAAAAGTAAGATCAAAAGCATGATGGGGAGATAAGGAGATAAGACAATGTGATGTGTCATAAATGTTAGCAGGAAAGAGCAGAGATTAAAACCGCACTATGCGAGTTCAAATTAATGGAATACAACCATGAAAAATGCTTTTATTCTAGCCACATAGCTAATGCATAAGGGCAGAGGTGGGTCTCATAAAGAAATTTCCATTACGACTGATGTTTTTATACATTGTATTTTGACAACAGCCTAAAAATAAAATTAGTTATGTTCCCAGATTTATGACTGTTTTATTTTATCCAGCTGTATTCGTGGAATTACCCAGAAAGCTGTAGTTAATGTGAGAGCATGGCTGTTATCTGTTCTGCTTTCGTTGCTGCCTTCTGCCATTCTCTCAGAAAGATAGAAAGAGGTAAAGAAATTTTCCGAGCCTTTTACCAGTCTCGTTATGCTGCTTAACACTATTTGCTGATCGCAAGAGTTTTGCTTCGTGGGAAAATGTCTCCCTGACATCATCTGGCTGTTCAGTGTTCAACCTCATCTTTTATTGTGCTGCCCTGTCACTGAGTTATGCGATCTCCTTACAATTCTTTGCTTTCATTTGTGCTAAGTGCCTCTTTTTCTATACCATTTACAAGGGTGTTGAAAGGCACAGTTCCCTACAGGAAAATAACCTCCACTATGAAAGCTGGGGTTTATTTCTACTTTTTCTCCCCCCACCCTTGAAAACACTATTTTATAAAGAATTCCAGGCTTAGTTTAGTATGGGCTTAGGGAAGGACTTTGTGCAAAGCTCTTTGGAAATCAAACTACTTCAGGTGCATCAGCTTTGCAGTAACTCTTACTTTGCTGGGAGCTGACTACTCTCTTTTCTAGAAACACTCCTGCACAGGCTGTCGTGTTAGGCAGTGTCTGCTGCTTCTGTTTCTTACTACAGTTTCCAATGATTTTTTGAAGTCCAGAGGTCAAATTTATTGGTTAGTACCTCTTCCAGTTGCACACACTTCTTTGGGGAAAAAAAAAAAAATGGAAAAAACCCAATGTACCCAACCCAAACCCCTGGATTTTCCAATTCACATTTTTCTGCTACTGTCACTGTCACTGTCACTGTACTTGGAGTTACCTGTTGCTACCAAGGAGCAGTTCTAGTGTCTATATAGCATCTCCCACTAAAGGTTTATATGGTCTTTGCATGTAGCTTAGGCTATAAATGAACCTTAGCACCACAGTGCATGGCAGGAACTAGGCTTCTGCTGAGAATCATTAGCCATGCACGTTTAGGGCAGTGAATTACACAGCACCTGAGCACCCATACCCAGTCGCATAGAACCGTAGAATCACCAGGGTAGAAAAGACCTCTCGAATCCTCCCTGAAGGTGTTTAAGGGACAGGTGAACAAGGCGCTGAGGGACATGGTTTAGTGATTGATGGGAATGGCTGGGCTCGATGATTCAGTGGGTACTTTCCAACCTAGTGATTCTATGATTCTATGAAATTTTCAAGTACTTAAAGTTAGCAAGATCTAAACTCCGGGGAGATATCCCAACACAGCAGCGTTGTGACTCTGGACGTGCCTGGTCAACTTGTAGCAGCCCAAAAGGAAGATTGATTGACTCGAACTCACAGCATCAAACTGCTGCTCAGACCTAAACGAATGTCTCTGTGCAGCCCGTTGACCTTACTGTACAAAATCAAAAGGTTTAATGTTTTCATAGTCTGTCTCTGTTACCAGCCAACAGCAGATGCTTTGGCTAATGATGTTTATACCCAGACAATCTCGTTGAGAGTCACCCTTAATATTGCTAAAAATACAATTTACTGTGCAGTACATATATTACCTTAAACTTACACTGCGTAATATATTACACAACAGTGTAAGAAGTTCTCTGGGTGCTGCTATAATACAAATGATTTCAAGCTGACATTTATTGCAAATTATCTGTTTCCACTTTTTTTTTCATCTTCAAGAACAGTTTGTGTTGTGCCTTTAAAGCCTTCTTCATGGACCTCTCAGTTCATTTCTCACCTCAAGCTGTCAGATGGAGTGAAAGCTCTGCTTTGTAGTTTGTTTTTGGGTTTTTTTTTTTTTTAAATCCCCTAGATTTATAATACATTTTTGTTGGTCAGGCTACTTTACTCTGCAAATATGTAAATAAGGACAAAAGCCTCTTAGGTCTCTCAAACTTTCTAATCAGAAAAAAATATATAAATTTTACTACATAAATAGTGAATGCACAGTTCATTCTTTTTCTAATTATAGAGCAATTTTCCACAAACTAAGCAATGGAAAAAAAAGCACTTTGCTTTTCAGAGCTATAGGATTTTGATTCAACTTCAGCTTCTACCATTTGGTTCATTTTCCTGGTTTGCCTTAAGAGAGGAAATCTCCTTTTGTTTGCAACCTGTTGTCTAACTGAGCTCATAAAAAGTGAAAAGATGGAGAGTTTTATGGGATTACTGACACACTGTATATCTGATTGGGACTTTTCTTCACAGATGTATTGTAGATTTAATTGCTTTTTTCCCCCCCCTTATACCTAATTTTTTAAGTTCATACCTTCACCCTGTATCAACTTGCCAAGTTCTGGTGTGGTTTCCGCTTAAGCATAAAAAGCTCCAGCATTACAAAAATTAATACCTATTGCTTTTAGGTGCTAAGTGCAGATGCAAGTCCTCTATGTAGTTCTCAAACAGCTCAAATAAATGGTTGTTATGCTCTGCTCTTTATTTTGGCTCTATTCAAAGATTCCAAAGGTAATCCTGCCTGGATATGTGGTAGTGGTTCCATGAAGTTCCCAGTCGTGTTGGCTTGTCTATGTCAATGTCAAAGCTGGTGGGCAATCCAACCGTTCTGTTAGAAGCATCTTCTAAGTACAAATTTGTTGGTCGTGCAGATGAGTCTGAGAAATCTGCATCCTTTATAGACTCCCATTCTTTTCTTGCCATCCAAAGCAACTGAGATAACATTGTCAGGGGACTCTACACCAAGAAAACAGTCTTGTGATGGGAAAGGGTCACCACCACTGGCTGATGGGACCTGTATCCTATCTGCTGGAATCAGATCATGACATTGTTGGACCAAGGGTCTGAAACAAGTTTATCCTAGGGGTTAAAAAGTAGACTCAGCTTTGTGTTCAGTAAATGACCCAATGCTGGTTATTTCTGCAGTAATTCTGATGCTGGTTCTGATGATCACAGAATCACAGAATCACAGAACAACCAGGTTGGAAGGGACCCATCGGATCTTCTAGTCCAACCATTCCTATCTAACACTAAACCAAGTCCCTCAAGACCTCATCCACCCGTGTCTTAAACACCTCCAGGGAAGGTGACTCAACCACCTCCCTGGGCAGCCTATTCCAATGCCCAATGACCCTCTGCATGAAAAACCTCCTCCTAATCTCCAGTCTAAACCTACCCTGGCGGATTTTGCATGGGGCATGATTTTCTACCACAAATGTCATGGGAATAGTACTAAACATTACTTAGATACTGATTACCCGCAAAACCAATTCAGAGTATTGGGAATGAGGAAGGAGGTGGGATTCTCACAGGTCTTTGAAGAGTTCTCTGCCATATCTGAAGAATAATTCAGTGTGAGGTAGATAAGGCAGAGGAGTCTCCAAAGTATAATTGAAGAAAAATTCTTTATTGTGGGACTGTTAGTAACATGAAATTAGGCAGTGAATTAAAAAAAAAAACAAAAAAACAAAAAAACAAAAAACAAAACCAAACCTGGAAATCTTAAAAAATATTAAAAATTATTGCCACTAGCCTGTTTGAAGCAGAAAATACCCCATCTGGGCTGTTCTTAATAAAACTGCAATTTAGACTGTGCAGCAGGGTGAGTTTTGCAAATGAATAACTCTTATGAATGATCATGAAGGACAGAGAATGGTTAAAAAATAGATTGTGGGGGAAATGGACAATGTAGCTGGTGTCTCAACCCCCCTCGTGAGGCTGAAGGTCAAGTGCTGTAAAGAAGCCCAGTCAGTAAAGGAGGTTAGCTTGACAGAAGCATCCATAGATGGTAATGAAAGGAAGCAATTAGACCAGCTGCTCCCATGGTATGCTGGCGTGTTTTCCAAGAACAACGAAGAATTTGGATGACAGGATTGAGTGCAATGCTGCTCTACGCTGAACCTTTCAATGCTCCTGAAAAGTGGGACTTATGCTGGCCCTCCTACCACCTAGGAGCTGTGTAGAAATGTTAATTACAGGCTGGAGAATGGCCCAACTGTGCATCTTAAGGTGCTGTTGGCATCCTTGCTTATCCAGGCAGTTGTGTGTTCATGGGTGGTTTCAGTTTTGCTATTGATACACGTGCTGCCTTTGAAAGAGCATGTTAGCACAGGTAGCACAGGCACAATCAGCAGCTCTCAGGATTCCTTCTGGCCCAGAAGTGGATCAGCTATCTGTATGTTGTGCCCACACAAGATAAGAACCCTTAAGAGGGCTGTGGGCCAGAGCTTTCCAGGCATTGCTTCCCACCCCTGGGGGAGAAAGTCTGAAAGCCTTGCTGAGGCGTGCAACAAACCCTCTCTGCCGCAGGCTGTGCTGCTTATCCTGCCCATACTGCTGCCTGCAGAGACAGAAGTTGTTCCAGTAACACACTTCTAGCACTCTGGGTGTATTATCCTGGAGGCACTGCCAGACTTGAGAGGGCCACACATACGTATGTGTTGCTGGCGGGATCTGCTCCAGCTCAGGGCTGGCTGTACTGAGCCCTGCCAGCTCCACAAGACAGGCCATATGAGGAGCGGCTGAGAGAGCTGAGGTTGTTTAGCCTGGAGAAGAGGAGGCTGAGAGGAGACCTCATTACTCTCTACAACTACCTGAAGGGAGGTTGTAGAGAGGAGGGAGCTGGGCTCTTCTCCCAAGTCACACAGGACAGGACAAGAGCGAATGGCCTCAAGCTCCACCAGGGGAGGTTTAGGCTGGAGATTAGGAGGAAGTTTTTCACGGAAAGGGTCATTGGGCATTGGAATAGGCTGCCCAGGGAAGTGGTTGATTCACCTTCCCTGGGGGTGTTTAAGGCACGGGTGGATGAGGTCTTGAGGGACTTGGTTTAGTGTTTGATAGCAATGGTTGGACTAGAAGATCCGAAGGGTCCCTTCCAACCTGGTTGTTCTATGATTCTATGAATTTCGGTGTCTATGCAACATATTCTCTGTTTCCCTTCTAGTCAAACATACACAATCTAGGTGTTTCATTCTTCTGAGCAGTCCCTAATTTCCTTGGATGGAATTTATGTTAATTATATGAAATCTCAGAGGAGACTTGATGCTACATGCTGGCTATGGGAAGTTTAATATCCAGCTCGTTCAACATAGAAGCCTGCCTCTCTGCTTGGTAGGCACCTCAAATTAAATTTGAAGGAAAAGATATTTTATTCTTTTTCCTTTGCTTGTTTGGGTTTTGGTTTTTTTTTTTTTTTGTTGTTAATTTTATTGCTCATTAGATACTGTTAGGTTCAGTTGAGTATTTAAAACACTAGTCTCTGAGTCAGCCTCTGGATGATTGGAAATCGCCTGGGTTAGGTGCAAGACCTGGGTGGTTTTCTTAGTGCCAAATTCCCTGCAGCTTCTGATTTTGCAAGATCTTTTGCATATTTTGTGTGAACTTCATATCAGTTCACTAGAACACAGAAGAAGCAGCTAATATTAGAAGAAAGGATTGTAAAACTTGTAATTGAAGCAGTTGCTAAATCTAGAGTGTAAAAAATCTAAGGCACTCCTGAAGTACTCTGGTACAAACCAACTGTTAAAGACTGTTTATGTTAATGGTGTGAGTAATGCCGGCACATGCTTCTCCCTCCCACGAGGATCTTTCCTCGGTGCCTGTTAACCCACCTGTTTGCTAATTCTAAACACTGAGTGATCTCCTCATTAATCTCCCTGTACAAATGTGACCAACATCAGAAAGACCTCAAATGAACGCAAGATCAGAAAGAAAACAGCACAGATATTAAAGAAGAAGAGAGGCACATGTTGAATGAGAACATGGAGATGCTTGTGGTTTTGTGCAGTCTCCAAAAATGTAGCTGACAGATGGAAGCAGTTCAGGTGGGAGATCTGCCTTTTCATAAGGGCAAATGAAGGTGCTATAAAATGTGAAATGTAAGTAATTTGCTAAATGTTGTAGAATTAGTAGCAAGTAATATCTTTAATGGCCTAAATATTCTGAGAATAAGCAGGTTGGTTATGAAGTATCTCCATGTGAATTCTTCACACTCTTACATCCCCCCCCAAAAGAAGGAAATTTTGGAGTTGGATCAGTAGAAGAACCAAAAAAGAGAAAAAAAACTTAAAAGCTTCTACTATGGATCTGTCTGAATGAGACAAACATGCAGTCCTGGGGCTATGAGGATGAAGTCAGATACTGCCCTGAGCAAGTTTGATAGGCAATCATAAGCCAAACTTAAAAAGTGCAATTAAATGCCAGATTAAATGCTCATGTGGCTTAGCCCCAGCCAGCACCTAAGCACAGGGGAGCTGCTTGCTCACTCCTTCCTGATAGGATAAGATAGAAAACCTGAAGAGGGAAAATGAGAAAAATTATGGGTTGAGATAAAGACCATTGGTAAAGCAAAAGCCACACACAAGCAAAGCAAAACAAGGAATTCATTCACTTCTTCCCACCAGCAGGCAGCTGTTCAGCCATCTCCAGTAAAGCAGGGCCCCATCATGCATAAAGGTTACCTGGGAAGACCAAAGCCATTACACCAAATATTCCCCTTTCTTCCTCCTTCCCTCAGCTCTACATGCTGAGCATGACATCCAGTTATATCCCCTTCCAACCTCTTGTGCACCTCCAGCCTACTTGCTGGTGGGGTGAGAAGACAAGGACTTGATTCCGTGTAAGCACCACTCAGTAGTAACTAAATCATCCCTGTATTATTCACACTGTTCCCAGCACAAATCCAAACCATAGCCCCATACTAGGAAGAAAATTAACTCTATCCCAACTGAACAGGAATAAACAGAAAAAATGGCAAGTTATGGAGGATTTTTTCTTTGCACATGTCAGTATGGAAGAGGGGTAACTAAAGTGTCAAATAGTCTTAAGTGAAGACTTTTTGTAGATCCTACCACAGAATTCACTAGGTAATTAGATAAAGAACATAGTTAAACACCAGCCCTAAACTGTGCACTGTACTGGTTTCCTCTCTGTGATGATAATGTGTGATCTTGAGTTTTTCCTCACAAAGTTAGGAAACTTAAGATGTCTGTCCCAGTATACACTTTTGTGTCTGCAAGTAATTTTTCTTGTACTTCTTCCTCCTTAATTTTTCTCCTGGTCCAGTTTTAAGCAATGAATCAAGAAATAATTCAGTGGTCAAGAAGAAATTTTAGTTTGAAAAAAAAACAAACTCAAAACCCCAGAAATGCTGTAATGGCAAGAAAAATACTCACTTTTTCCATTCATGATGAATTGAAATAGTTGTGCTAGAGAATTGTACACATCACTATGAGTCAGTTCAAATTCACTATTAAGTCTGTATCTAGTAAGATGTAATACCTCTTGTCTCATGTCTACCCTAGCATCTGGTCAGACAGAATCCTGCCTTGGGAGCCCATACTACACTCCCAAACTGTATCGGTAACATCCCAAGTTACATTTTTCCCTGGTGAAAGCCTGATGGAAAAAAAAAAAAAACAATAAACCAGTTTAAAAACTTTAAAAGTCCAGCACCGAGATGTAATGTCTGGAGTTCTGTATAATGAGATCTCTGAAGTATCTATTGTAGTGTTTGATGTATTGGTGAAGTTTCAGATGTGATTCTGTTGACACTGAACTTTCAAGAAAGATGTGGATCAGTCGGATAGAGTCCAGAAGCAAGGAAAAAAGAATGAAAGAGGTTTTAAAAAATCATGCCCTGTGAATCGAAGGCACTGGAGTTGTTTAGTCTAGGGGAAAGAAGACTGAGGGGAGGCATGATAAGAGTGTTTGTTAAAATATTTTAAAGGGTGCTCTAAGGAGGAAGGGAATAAATGATCTGTTCCAGTGGGGAAACTGCAAGAAGCTACAGTCTTAAACAGCAGTAAGAGAGATTTCTGTTAAATTTTAAGGAAAACTAAACTCTTCTAATAAAAACAACAGCCTAGCACTGGAGGTTCTTGAAAGGAGAAGTGGGAGGTGGTACTAGCCCAGTATTAAAATTCTGTAAAATAATTGTCTATACATCCATACTATGTTTCTAAATATATAAATTTCTTAAGTTTGAATGGGAGATTTCAGTTCAGTGATGATGAGCTGTGGTGAGCTGTATAATCTCTTCTAGACATCTGAAGATAACCATTTTCCTACCATGATGTGAACACAGCTAATGAGGAAAAGGTAGAGGCTGTTACTTGTCTGACATAGGTGGTTTCAGTCACTCAGGGAGTGACACCTGAATTTTGGTGATGCAGAAGAGGTGCTCTAGGGCTTTGCAAAAGGAGGCACCTGGAGGCAGGCCATCGGCCACAGGTGGGTGTCAGCTCTGTGGATCCTGCTGGTCAGATGCTGCTGTGCAAGAGACAAATGACCTTGGATTGAAGCTTTCAAGGTGTTTTCTGGAGTCCAGCTTCTTTCTCTTTTCTTCTGTTCTCCAAATGCTGCTGTGTGCTCACAGCAGGGCACTTGGCTCCCATGAACTGGAGAACCCTGTCCTGCATGTGTGTATTTGCCTGCCTGCTTGCCTTTCAGCTTTCACTGACATCCCTTGGGCATCCAAGATGGCTTGGGCTGTCTCTACTCTTTTCCAGCCTCCAGGTCCTCTAATCACCATGTTATGCCATAGATGTTTCTCTTGAAGCTACACGCTTTCAGTGCTTGATGTAGTTTTGCTACTTAAGGTCTGGTCTGGGCAGTCCTCGTGTCTCACTGTCCCCAGAATAACTCCTAAACTGCCACTTTCTGCTTTTTTAAAGAATTAATCCGAGACCCATATGCATGGGATGTCAGTCAGATGTTGATTGCATTGCTTCAAGGTGGGAGCTTATCTCCCCCATTAAATAGCAAGGAGAACCTGGCAGCAACTTTTCTTCCAAAAACTCAGTCATACCAACAGCAGAAGATTAGAGTATAAATAATCCATTTGGCAAAGTTAATAGAGAAATACCTCGCTGTTGCTCAGTACTTGTTTTTCATCAGTTTTCTTAGTTACACTGCCTCACTGCCTCTGGCACCCACTGTGCAGTTTCTATTTTGGGAAGCTCCCTGAGAGGTTGCTCTCAGAAGACCATAAGGTTATGGGGCTTTCATTTAAACATACATTTGTTCCTGGCATGCCCATGGCACGGAAAGTGAACCGTGCCCTCATTCACCAGCTGCACTTTGAAATCGCACAAGTTTCATAAAGCAGGCCTAAGCAGCTAAGACCATGTCACATAGGGTCAGTGCAACCACAGCCCCTCTCTTTTATCCAAGTGCATTCTAGCTATCTGAGAACCTCAGTCTCTAAATCACCTCCTGAGGCTGTGCTCCCTGGAGTTTTGTTTTCTAAGCCTCAGGGATCAGTACAAACTTGAGGAATGACGCTTTCCTTCTTCTCTTCCCTCTGGGACCTCGGAGACTTCCCTGGCCATCTGGCCACATGCCTCATGGATTTTAGCCCCAGCAAGGGGTTGAGACAAAGGACTCATTCTGCAGTTCAGATTTTGAGCCATACAAAAGCAGTTAGATATGCATCTTCGTCCCTCCTGGAGACCCAGGCCGTGGTTTAGGACATGAGCTCCCTGTGGAGCTGGCATTGTGTCCTGCCTCTCCTCTTGCCATCCTGCAGGGCCCCTGGCTTCTTGGTTTCCTACACATACTTGTGTTATTTGTCCCAGCTGCAAGGTGCCTCCCTCCCAGCCATCATTCACTCACTTGCTTGGCAAGCTGCTTTTCTTTTGCCAGCTGCAGCTTTTGCCACTGCTGCATATAATTCAGGAGATGGGAGGCCAGGGCAGGATCCCTAGCTGCCTCCCAGACCTCACTGTCCTTGGCTTTGCTGGTCCCTCTCACCTTGCCGGACAGGCAAACTCTGTTTTTCTGAACAAAACCAAGCTAAGCTGCCCAAGCATCCAACAAATACAAGATGTGTTTTAATTCTGCCTTATTTACTGCTTGTTTCTGGGCTCTACACAAGTTGTTTATTAAGATATAACTATGCCCAGTGTATTTTTTTTTCCAGACAGCTTTATCTCTCACAGCAGGAAAACAGTATAAAACACCCTTGTGCTACATTTGATAACACTTCTTTTGTTTTCTACAACCACAATTACAGGGATAGTTAAGATGGAGAGACTCTCAGCAGATATTTTGTGTTTGTGCCTGGAAAATCCCAACCAGAAATATAGGCAAGAATGATGTCAGAGCTATCATGTGTAATAGCTAATGCATTTAGACTTTGCTTTATGTGTTCTGGGCCTATCAGACTTGCTGTGTTCTCCCAGATGAACTTTAAATCACAAGCACATTTTCAATTTGCTATATCCCAGGTCAGAGCTGTTGCTCCAAGAAAGCTGCATGTTGCCCTGGAAAATATTGAACTAAAACTGAGAAATACAAGAGGTAACCATGGGTCAGTTGCAGAAGTGGGGGCAAAGAGCTAGAAGAAGCATAAAAGGTATTATCTCTTTTGACCATCTTTTTGCATAAGGTTGAGGCAATCTAGTGGTTTAAGGCAGGAAAGATATCTGGGAAGCAGGCCAGGCAATACCCAAGAGAAGGGTCATCTCACTCCGCAATAGCCAGGTCTCCAGCTGTGAAGAAACATTGTGTTGACTCTCATCCCTGTGGTATAAACGTTTTAAGTTTTGTGAAGGGTGAGAGGGAGCTCCTGACTCTTTTGTGGTGCTTGATGCTATAAAAGGGCCAGAGTGAAGCAGGCAGAGACTGGGACAGTGGATGACAAGAGAAGCTTCTCAGCAAAACCTGGGGGGCTACACTGGGAGCGGGGCAGGGTGTTTCCCCTAGACCTGATGGAGAGCCAGCAAACCTGGAGGGGAAAGAACATCCACAGTGTTTGTGTGAGTGTCTCTCAGACAACCTTGGCAAGACAGTTCAGTCCCAGGTTGCTGGGCCCATGTTATGTTTTTTAGCAACTGTGAACCTGGTTATTGTATGCACTGGGCCACTCCTTCTTTTAGCTATTGTTTCACTTTTCCGGCTTTGTTCCTTTCAACATCTCCACTTGATCAGGCTCTATAGCAATTAATATCACTGTAAACAACTACTTAAGACATCTCCATATGCTTTAGAAATAATATTGATGTTGAGAACAATTGCACTGGATGAAACTTGCGCTCATTGTCTTTTGGCTCTTCAACAGATCCTTGTGACCTTACAAAAGTTGCATGATCCAGACAGTTATTCAGTTAATCTTTAAATACTCTAAGACAGTGCAGTCTTCTTTACAAGGTTTCCATCTTGCTGCCACCACTTGCTGTATGAGCACTGCCTTTTCTCTAATTATAATCACTGCAGCATGAGCCAGTGAAAATAATTTGCCAGAACCAAGTGTGAGCACAAAATAAAATGTATATGTACGTACAGGTACTCGTCAAGACTCATTATATATAGTTACAAGCTATCTAGGTAAGTATTTCTTATAGATATCTCGTCCCGTTCCAAGAGGAAGTAGGTAATTTGTTCTCTTTTGAAATATCCTGCTTTAAGATTTTATTAATTTAGGAATAATGTTGCATAAAATCGCCCCCTCCCCCAGTGAGTGCTTTCCCTTTTCCTGGTTGAAATCCCACCTGTCACTAAGAGATGTCTTGTCTGAAATCTCTTCACTTGGCTATCAAAAACTTTACCTTGTCTAAAGAAACAATTACAAATACTCTAGACTTGGCTGTATGGCAGTCCTAAAGAAAATCCCAGTTGCTTGCTAACCACCCCCCCAGTTGGAGTGCTTAATCTTTGCAGTTCAGCAGTTCTGCTGCATGACCATTTTTTCACTTTTTCTGTCTGCAGTCAAGTATCTAAAGCACTAGCAACTGTCTTTGTGAGAAACACAGTAAAATCCTTCTGGTTTCTGAAAACTGCAACATTTGTGTAGGCTACTCTGTCCTGAATTTCTGGAGATGTCTTTGGGAACAATTTCACTGTGTTTTCCCCACAGCCCATTTTTGGGGGTGAGACACTACATTGTCTAAGCACTCATTGATATATGAGGTCTGACACAAAAAAGATCAAGATTGTGACTGTAACTCTTTATTTAGCAAAGCAGGAAAACGTCATCACGTTCAAAATAGTTCCCTGGAACTATATAGATAATTTTCTGAAAGGCTGCTGAACATCTCCATTGTTTTTACTTTCCCATCTTCTTTAGACAAAAAATAGGGTCCTTTGAGCACTGATTTTGATCTTTGGGAAGATGTAGAAACCACAGGTCTGGCAAGTAGTGTGGGAGCTCAAACACAGTGATGTGATGCTACTGTTAGCTAAAGCCTGCTTCACAGACAATGTGGTGTGGTCTGGCATGTCATCAATTTTAAGTCACTGTTCACTCTTGCACACCAACATTTTCTGGGCACTGGCAGAGGCGACCCAGGGAGGTGGTTGAGTCACCTTCCTTGGAGATGTTTAGAAGACAGGTGGATGAGGTGCTGAGGGGAATGGTTTAGTGACTGATAGGAATGGTTTGACTCCATGATCCTGTGGTTCTTTTCCTACCTAGTGATTCTGTGATTTTCTGACTGAGGGTAAGAAAACGTCTGTATTTGAACACACATCCACTCGTATTGAGTGAAGTGATGGAGTTGAGTCTTGTCTCACTGTGAAAGATTAGAGCATGTTCTATAAACCATGTCTTTGTCTTTCCCCTCCCACTCTTGCTTCCTGAGTTGTAAGGTTAGTCTTGTTTTGCTGGTGTGTTTTTTTTTTTTTTTTGTCTCAGACCTCATACACCTGCATCCATCTACCTAAAAGCCTTTTTGCTTCAGTTCACAGAATCACAGAATTACCAGAGTTGGAAGGGACTCATAAGGATCATTGGGTCCAACTCCTATACCTGCACAGGACAGCGTTAGAATTCATACCATGTCTCTGAGTTCATTGTCCAACTGCTGCTTGAATATTGTCAGGCTGTGACTTTTAGCCTAGGGAGCTGTTCCAGAGCTCCACCACACTCTGAGTGAAGAACCTTTTCCTAATATCCAACCTAAAACCTCCCCTGGCACATATTCCTACCATTCCCTTTAAATTGGAAATGCTACCATTTGAAACACTGGATTTTGTCATTATTTGTCAGGAAAAATCAACAGCGTGATTCAAATTTCTGACTATAATGTGTGCATCATACCTACTGTGTGCTCCTAAATATTTCAGCTCCTGAACTGGCTGCTTAAAGCCAGTGCCAGAAGCACAGCAGTTGCCACCCTTGGGATGCCAGCATCTGTTGCCCTTTCCTGCCAGGTTGAACTCCAGGCTGTGGCTGCTCTAAGGTGCAGGTACTGGCAGCTTGGTGTTAAGTGGGAGCAGATGCCAGTATGCAGCTGCCTCACATCCTTTTCTGACTCCAAACCATTATGTGGTGGCTCTTTGTTCTGCCTTCTGCTTGCCGTTGTTACAAAAAAATCAGCAGGAAAGCTCACTTCCAGGAGGATGTCCCAAACATTCAGTGAAGAGAGTGAATTTTTTTACAGACTGTAAAACACATCTGCACTCCTTAGTTACAAAAAGTTTTACAGCTCCTGTGATTTAGACTGAAGACTCCTAAACATGCTGTATTTATAATCAGCAATACTTCTGCAGTCAGTCTGTCCATACATGCAAGATTATTATCAATAGCTTTTCATGAAAAAATCAATGGGAATTAATAGATTTGACATTCAGATTCTACTAAAGAGAATTGTACAAAATCTATTAACAGATACATTAAAATATTTTCCTTTATAAATCTGGCTTCCAGCTTAGGGCACAGTTTCCAAACCATTCCATTAGTACTGATGACACCCCCTTATGTTAAACTAAAAGCTGAGATAACGTGTGCTCATAGCAAATGAATGATGCAAGATGATCATTATGCCAATACAGCTGTGCTGGAGATATGCACTTGGGTTTAAACCACTAGTAAATTTACACAAGCTTTACAGAAAAAGGACTAGCTGGCTTTGGGCAGGGCATTACTACCCTCCTCCTCTTGGTACGGATGTCATTAACGCTTTAAAGAATGGAAGCACCACAGTTATTTTTATAGGAAGCATTGTTTGTTTTAAGGCACAATCGCTGATGTGGAAAATAGTCTCAAACATTCTAAAAACTTTTCTCTCACTAACATAAACAAATACGTAAGGTCTTATAAGCCAAACAAAGAAGTAGTGAGCTTTTCAAAGGTTTTAGGAAACTATTTGTTGGGACAACTCAGCGATGAGGACATTGAAGGAAGAAGTTTCTTTAGTAAATATTTTGCTGCCCTCCACTGGACCTGCAAAAGAAAATTCCCTGCTAATATGTGTGCCACTGAGACACTTTTAAATTGAGGGGCCATGTCCTACCTTAAGCAAAAATTAGATGGTCTTGATTTTTGAAGGGAAAATTAGATGGTTTTGATTTAAAACTGCAAAAGGTTAAAGTTCTGCCTTGTAGACCAGTGACCCATCTGCTACTAGGGAAGGTGTGGACATGGAGTTGTTAGCGTTTAGGTTATAGAGGGATTTACTTTTTCTACCACAAAGAGAAGAGCAATACAGAAGCAGGATAGTGTAAATAGATACATTGAAATAGGAAATATTTTCTTCTTTCTCTACTGTAATATTTTGATCTATAAAAACGAGGAACTTGCAAGAATCTATGATTGTGGGTGGATTGTGTGCTTAGTTACTGTGTATGGCTTCTGTGGTTATACCAATGACAATGTGTTGACCTTGTCATTTATTCATTAGCAACTTTGTACCAGTTGTAGTCCTTGGCAGAAGGCTAACATTGGTGTTTATCTAGAAATATTAACTACTACAATATTTTCTAGTTGGAATAGTATTTGAGAGGATAGCCTTGATGCTCCACTTTATCAAAACAGGAGAATGAGGCAGTCCCTGAAGCTGAAGGTGAAAATTTTGTGTGAATGTGGAGAAAGGATGGCTGTCAAATGGATGGATATTTGCAAAGAAATTAAAGAAGTAGCAGACTAGTATGGACACTGAGATCAGAATTTGTGAGGGTTTCTCAGGTGGCTGGAAGAGATATTCACCGCATACCTACAGCTGGGAATTTTCCTGTGTAAGGGAGGCTTTTGATAACTTCACGATGATACAGAAGACTTCCTTTGGAGCTCATTAGGTTTCCTGCTTTATATAGCAGGGCACAGATACAGCTGAGCCACTGTTTGTCTATGAATGTTTTCACCACTCATTTTGTTCTGATGTTTTAGTATAAAACAGAGGAAGTGGAAGCAAAAATGAGAAACATTAATCTGTCTTCCATCCAAGAAACTAGGCGCGATTCTTAACAGGCAATAAAAAAGAACCACATGATAATCAAAGCCTGAAGAGCCTGAAACTTGGTAGCTGTTTGTGTGCAGATGGGCTATGTTTTTTTCAAATGTTCATTCAATTTGCATTTGCTCTCTGAGAATTACAGCTGGAAGGGTTGCAACAGAACAGGTATCGGATGAGGTCTGAGTTTGAAGGCTGCTTAATGGCTACCACGATGGGTTTATTTTATCTCAGTCGATAGGCATGCTGCTACTCTCCTGATTCAAGTTTTACTTCACTACTTCTCCAAATACTTTCTTTTGCTACTGTTACATTTTGCAAGGATTTCTCCTTGAGATACTAAGAAAGCTATTGAAAATGTGCGTACTCACACCTGCAAGCTTAGACATACAGTCTGAAGCTGATAATTTAAAGATTGTTTTCTTTTCTAATTATTTTAAGATGAATAGAAGAAATCTCTGTTTTGTAATGAAAGAGTGACAGGAGATGAAATTCACAGTCCTCAAGCCTATAGGTGAATACACCACTCTGGAAAAAATATCATTATTATTATTAGTGTTTTAAATGAAGAAATGAATGAAAGTTATGTTGTGGTTGTGCAGATACCAAGGTCATAATATGTAGGCAAGCACTCTATTCAAGCTTGTAAATCAGGAATCTCAGTGTGCATTACAGTTTTTAAACATAATAATTCTCTGTTTCCTCTCATGATTTTTTCTATGTCAGTGGTAGATGATAGAGGTTCATTAACACTAGATTTGTCTGGCTTGAAGGGAAATTTCTGCTCTGGATGCAAGTGGGAAGCTGCTTCTTGAGAATGACATGGTCAAATGTGATTGCTTCATATGGCAGGAGTGTGCAGCTGTTATAGAAAGCACAGGTTTGGGCATCACATGCTGAAATATCTGGTCTACAAGGAAGAAAGAGTATTGATTAAAAGGAATTTTTCAGCATTTTAAGTCCTGATGGAAGATGACAGTAATTGCTACCACATGTATTCTCTGAAACTTACAGTGTTGAATGAGAAGATATACCCAGGTGCCACTGAGAATTATGCAGTCCCCTAGTGCTGCTGCTAACTACACAGTCATACAAAATACAACCCCGGGAGCACTCAAAACTAATGTTTTGGATCACTGGGAACCATCCAGTCTTCATGTATCTTTTAAAAGATAATTTGGTGGGGTGGCTGTGACACCACAAAAGGACACAAATGGTTTATTTGGGGTTCATTCAGTGTCAGCCATGGAGTATTCCTTTCCTTGGTCCTCACACTCCAGATTAGTATGAAGAGAACATCAACCTGGAGTCTCCTTATGGTGGTGTGAGAAGGAGAAATAAATAGTTATTGATGGCTGTTCAGCTATGACACCAATCACTTCTTTTTCTGTGTGGTAGATCTTAAGAGTCAAAGAGCATCAGTTGGAGAAAACCTCCAAAATCCATTCTAACCACAGCTGTTATATTTCTTTTGTATCTACCATGTCCTTGTAAAATACCACACCTTGTTGCAACACAACATCTCACAAGGTCCAACAGAATCTTACATGTATGAATAGAATTGCCTCAAATGAGGAGAATAATTAAGAAGCATTTCCTTATGATTCCTAATTATCAGTAAAAATCTGTCATAGTAGAGGGAATTAGGCTTTTTGCTAACTCTTGTGTTCTGTAATGAACACAGAGCCAAAAATCCTGTCGTAGATATGAGTAGCTGCTAGAAATGTATTGCTAGATTTTCAGTTCAAGAGATAACCCTTGCTGTTGGACTGTTAAGTGATGTGCTGAAATGGTACAAACCCACCCTCAGATAGAACAGAGAAAAGAAAAATCTTCTAAGGAAGGCTCAGTAACTGAGAAATCTGGAGCCTCAACGATGGCTGAGCAGTGCTCGTCTGTTAACAATATCTCCTCTGCCAGTAAGGCATCACATATTTGAAAGCTCTTGGATAGATGGGAGAACAATTCAGACAGAGCTTTTAATCTTGGTGAGGTTTTCCAGGCAACTCCATTGAGGAAGGGACCTTCCAAGAGAAGCAAGGACCTAGGAATCTAGGGGGTCTGAAAAAGGCATTTGGTGGGATGCGTCCGTATGGGTCTGTTTTCATCTGTAGCTTTTACATATTTCCCTCTGCTTGCCTATGTGTGCCATGTATTCACAGATTTTTTACTTCCCACAGCAGCTTTGTTTCTTGCATGTCAAAGGTCTGCTTTCTCTTGCTCCTATTTGTAATGTTCTTTTCCCTTATTGCAAAAGTTTTACCCATCCTAGGGTGTCCATCCCAGATGGCTTTTCTTCCTGGCTGCTGTGAAAGCACAACATATGGTTAACTGTGTTAAAGGAATTTTGATTTCTCTCTCCTTTTTCTTCATAAAGAAATATGTACATTATATTTTATTTATCCTTGTAATTTTATTCAGAATAATTGGAAAACAAAAAGGACCAACACAATAAACTGCAGTTCATACAAGATCTCTTTTTTAATGTTGTTTTTTTAGGAATGTTAAAAGTATTTTTAGCCCAAGGTGTCAAGTATGAAGCGTGGAGGCTGCCTTTTCATGTCTTTTAGTACACATACTTTAACGAAGATTTTTTTTAATAGCTATGAAGCAATATCACAGAATCACAGAATCACTAGGTTGGAAGAGACCCACCAGATCATCAAGTCTAACCATTCCTATCAAACTATCAAACCATTTCTATATAATATAATATAATATAATATAATATAATATAATATAATATAATATAATATAATATAATATAATATAATATAATATAATATAATATAATATAATATAATATAATATAATATAATATAATATAATATAATATAATATAATATAATATAATATAATATAATATAATATAATATAATATAATATAATATAATATAATATAATATAATATAATATAATATACCATTTCTATATAGCATAATAAGATTATAATATTATTATATTATATAGAAATGGTATATCATATTATTTCTATATAATATAACAAACATTTCCCTATATTAAATATACAGAGATAGAAAAGTAATTTGCTATGCTAATAGAACATTTTAAGCAAGGTTTTGAAAGCTGGCATTTGGGAAGTCCTTTGATCTTTATTTTAGGAAATGATATTTATGTGTTGATATTTATTTGAAAATCAGTATTTAAAGCACTATGCTCCAAATGCATATTGGTATTGTCACTGCAACATGTTAATGGCATATTAATGCTCTTATCCTTGCTTGGATATGCATTTGTGCATGTCACTACATGCAGATCTCTTTACTCCTCAGCCTTTTTTTTCTGTTTGTGGCCAAAGACAGGCTGATGGGGAGGATGATAATGTAGGCTGGCTGCTGCAAAACGCAGCAATCGCAGGCTTGATGCTGAGCAGGGTCCAGCTGGGCTCAAATGCAGAGTTTGAGTTACCCAGCTGGAAACACTCCAGAATGCCTCAGTGTCAGGAGAAAGATCTGTCTGCGTGCTGTCTCCCGGGAGGCTTTGGAGGCTATTCCTGGAACTCATTGATCAGTCATTCTTTTTCTCTCCGAGATACATGCACACACAGATGTTGTGTACATATATACATACGCTAGCCTGCTGTGATGAGGTTCTCACCACTGCAAACACAATGCTGAGTTTGTCAATGCGTTGCTGCAGATGGTCATTAACCATGATAATGATTAGGAGGAATAGAAATTATCTGATCAGTGAGAAACTCATTGACCTCTACATGTTTTCACCAGGGGACTGGTCACTGCTTCCCTGCTGTCCTAAAGGAAGCTGAGGTTTGCAGTGCAGGTAGCAACTGAACAACTTGAGATTTGTTTTCCGTGAGTAATTTTGAGCCTTATCTTTTTAAAACAAAGTTAAAAAGCCTAACTCCACCTAGCAACAGTAGCTTTAGGGCTGGGTCTTACAGTGAGAAAGATAAGTAAGTCTGCATTAACACCATATCTTTCCATGTAGAAAACATGATCCATGTCAGGCTACTCATCTTCAGGAAAAGGGAAAGAGAAAAGTACCAACACTATGTGAAAAATATTAAATAGCTACATTGAGTGGGAGTCTGTAGAAAAGCAGAAAGCTGAATGCTTGGAGCAGACTTTCACTGTAAACTCTAAGTGGCACATTCAATATTTAATTTCACTTTTCAGCAAAAGAGGGTTAAATTGTATCCCTTGTGTGTGCTGCATCTGGAATATTAACACATATTAGTTGAAATTCTACTATTTTTCCAACACATGTAAGGAGTATTTTATTAGTTTAGCTATGGAAGATGCCACTTGCTTCTTTCTTATTGTGCATGACTTCTTAAACTAATTTTTAAAAGAGTTGCAGCGTATATTTATAGGCCATGGCTTTATATAGTGAAGGCATATTTATATTCCTAGCACTTATATGGTTTTAAGTGTAGAGTTAGTGCATCTTTAGAGGTATTCAGAACATATTAAATAAGAACACTCCTAAGGTTAGCAACTTGGGTTTTTTTATGTTCGTACAAGTACTTCTTGGTATAAAAATCCCTGCAAGTCTATTGCTTAAGAGATTGTTAGTAGTGGACTATCAATAGTGATCAAAATTAGCTATTAAATGTTTCATTCATAGATACATATATCTTACAATGCATAAAATGCAATTTCAGGTGGTTTTGGTTCTGCTGGTGATACTCTTCAGTACTTCATTGTGACTATATTTAATCGATGCTACAAGCATGAAAAAATAATAGTGCTCTCTCTTACATTTTTCTCCTCATAGATGATAAATTCTAATTTGGAGTTGGTTGAAAATAGTTTGCTTTCTTACACAAACATGCTATGATGATTTAAAAAGAGAAGTAACCATGCTTTTTCTTCATAATTTACCCATTATGTTCTAAAATGGAAACAGTCCAACAAATGTTATTAATAGTGTTAAAGTACAACACATTTGTTGTTTGTTTTGGGTTTTTGTGGGAGGTGGGTTGGTTTTTACGTCTGTTTGTTTGTGGGATTTTTTTAAGATAAATGGCCTTATCGTTCATGGAATTAATAATGACCTCTTTTGTTAGAATGTGCCATCCCCTCCTTTTTTAGATCCATACATATTTATGTGTATTTATTTCATTTGTGTATACACAGAATCAGCAGACCGCCTGAACTGAGCCTTCATTTGGGATGCAGTTTAACATTAAGCTTAAAATAATTTTCTGTCTTGTGAAAATGAACAGAAAGAACATGTTCTGCATCCAAGGATGATGCTATTTTACCCACCAAATTTGCTTCTACGTCTGTGAGTGGATCTGCCAATGTATTTTGAAATTGTAAGTCTCCTTTATTTGATATAGGATGTTGGGTATAGGATGTATGGAAACACTCATATGGAGTTCTGTGCTGGACTTCAGGATTTCTAAAGCTAGCCCAGTGCTATTTCCCTCTGTAGTCTGCAAACTATCAGCACAGAGGCGTTGCAGCTAAGCTTACAAAATTGAAGCCTGCACATAAATTAAACAAGTGGATGTAATTGTGTTTCATGTAGCTGAATAAGAAACACATTTCCTGACAAAACACTCCTTTTTATTTCTAAATAAGCAATTGTGAAGAGCAGGTATTTTTTTCCCAGGGCGAGAAGTCATTGTTAGAACCGGGGAAGGAAATGTCTCATACCTTCCAACTAGTCTGTTGGTTTGAAAGTGCATTTAGTGCAGACTGCACCAGGTAGCCAAAACATGGAAATTGATAAGAATCACATTGAGCTTTCTTCAAGGAGGAATCAAACGATTTATTTAGATGCAGATTCAGAAGTTGTTGGGTAGCTGTGTGTGTTCTCCAGTCCAAACCATTATAAACTTTCAGTTGTAGTAGGTGATGAGGAAGTGAGTCTCTAATTTTGTCTTTGGTTTCCTCAGGGGCAGCCAACACCCCTCTGGGAACTTGCTAGAGCTAAGGCTGTGTGTGCTTTTGGCATACAGACCTTCTTTGAAAGAAAGGCAGTATCTTCACTCTCTTGGGTTGCCAAACCTGATGATTTTAAAATATAGAGCAGGAAATAACCACAACAATTACATTTTCCATTGGCAACGTTCACAAGGCCAGTGAGAAGAGGAGGCTGAGGGGAGACCTCATTGCTCTCTATAACGACCTGAAAGGAGGTTGTGGGGAGGAGGGAGCTGTCCTCTTCTCCCAAGTGACAGGGGACAGGACAAGAGGGAATGACCTCAAGCTCCACCAGTGAAGGTTAAGGCTGGACATTAGGAAAATTTCATGGAAAGGGTCATTGGACACTGGCAGAGGCTGCCTAGGGAGGTGTTTGAGTCACCTTCCCTGGAGGTTTTTAAGGGATGGGTGAGTAAGGCGCCGAGGGACATGGTTTAGTGTTTGATAGGAATGGTTGGACTCGATGATCCGGTGGGTCTCTTCCAACCTGGTGATTCTATGATTCTACATAAGCAACTACCCCCAAAGAGCAACTCCACCATTGAAGTCAAACAGATGGGCAGAAAAGTCTACCGAGTGTGAAAATCTGTAATTTAAGTACTATAAATATTTCCAAAGTGCAGTGTTTGAGCTTCTTCAGGGATTCGGACTGTCTGAATCAAGTGAGATAAGTAAACCTGAGGAATCCGGCTCATGAACTGTACTTCACCATAGAAATCCTACCATGCAGCACAAGAAAAGCTTTATATACACTATAAATTAAGCTCCTTATGGTTTTTTTTTCAGGAGATGAGACACAGGTAAACAAAAAGCCTGTGTGTTAATTGCAACCAACACACATAAAAGCACCTCAAGATAATTCCCTTTGGGTGTGCTGGAAGTCAACGCACCTCAAATGACCAGGTATATGGACAACCTGCTCATGGTAGTTTCAGCCTGCTTTGCTGCACAGCTGATGGAGCAAGGCTGAATGCTGCACAGCCTCCAGGAACAGTGGTCCTGGTGTCTCTGGCAGAAGTTTGCCCCAGATAAAAATACAGATAGTGACCTTTTCTTCTTTGAAGTCCCCAGGCACATGATTAATTAGTATCAGGAGGCCTCATGCAGCAAAATCCTTTAAATACTGATCTCAAAATGTATTCTTCAGCATCTCTTGATGTGGGCATCTCTGCTGCATTACTGGGCCATTAAAATAGCTTTGTGAAAACCATTAGAAATGTGATTTATTGAATGGATCTTTTCTGTATTTGTCAGCAGGCAGACTCTAGCAGGCCTTTTTCTTACTGTGCGGCTTACCCAAGGTTCCTAATCCTCTACCACCGCAGCCTTTGAGGTTGTGAAAGGCAAGTCCATGGCTTGGGTGGGATTTATGGCAAGTCAGCAAGTCTGACAGCAAAGGCCATGCCAGTGTTCGTGTCCTGACAGACAGGCAATCTTTGGGTCTCTTTTGTACTACACCAGGTCAAATGCTCATGCTCAGGACTGTCAAGAATGGAAGGAAAGCTTTTGATGGTTCTCAGCACAAGACAGCATTAAGGAAGAGAGAAAATAATGCAAAATTATTGCTTGATTGTTAAAAGGTCTGTTCTATCCCAATAAGCAAGGAGAGGAACACTTGCAGAAATGACTGCATTATATTTTGCCACTTAAACCATCAGCTGGTGAGACTTCTGATTTGGTGAGTGTCTCAGCCATGTTGACTATTCTTTGTTTAATCCTGGTACCTGGCAGTGTGTGACGCTGACTGGTGGCACTCATTAGTGGGTTATTTTCCTGAGAGTTTATCCACCTTTTTACTAAGTAGGCTTTTTACCAGTGCAGTTTTCTGTCATCCCTGGTGTGAACTTCTCCGTGTGTAAACTCTTAAGGTATTCTTTCTTTTTTATTACAGTCAGTATCCTTTGTTTCTGTTTTCAAGTCTGCCAAAAGCAGTCTTTACATTTATGCTTTTCCTTTTTACTAAGAATTTCTGACACACTTAACGCTGACTCTCCCTTCCTCTATTTATTGATCTTACAGAAATGAGGAATAAACCCCTAATTTTTAGAGGCAGAAGAATCAAGATATTAATTGTGGCAAACTTGTTTTTCTTTCTTATTACATAGTTTTCTCTCTCTGTTGTTATTTACAACAAGTCAACGTTTTCCTCACCAATGGACTCGAACAGCGTTATCTAGCCAACACTGCCCTCCAATGATGATCCTAGGGCTCAGCCAGAGAGAAGCTTTCAGGCTTGTCTGCTTTTCCCTGACAGGTCACACAACTCTGTGTAGAGATGCCATCCTTTCCCTATGTAAATGCAGTGTTGTGGCTACTACTATCCCAGCCTAGCACTCATGAAAGAGTTCGCTGTATTAATCTTAGTATTTTTTGTAGACCTCAACTGGAAGAAATTAAGGAGAGAAAACAGTTAGATAAAAATTAAGTAGCATACTTTTAATACAAAGAATAATGTTCCAGATAAAGCTGCAGGCAATGAATATTTGAACTAATAATCTCAATTCCAAAAGAAAACAAATTTATTAGTGAAAAAACCAAATTCTGCAGAGATGTAATTGTCTCCTAGATGGTATCTGATTAGAAGACTCCTCAGCTTCTCCACAGGACCTGAAAACTTGTGTATATGTGTGTGTGTGTGGCCAGATAGAGTGGAGGTATGAAGGAAACCAGCAGGGCTGTGCCTGAGACTGTGTGGAAACAGAGTCCTCCCTAGGCTGATGGACACAGCACCTGCTGTGCTTGAGTGGTGAT
The DNA here is from genome assembly GCA_033558105.1 of Coccyzus lansbergi. NCBI lineage: Eukaryota > Metazoa > Chordata > Aves > Cuculiformes > Coccyzidae > Coccyzus > Coccyzus lansbergi. Next base: position 1,728,300 of record JAUMJK010000012.1, read on the forward strand.
GAGCTGTGTCCAAGAGCAGAACAAGGTCAGGGTTTCGTTCTGTGGGTTTCCTTTGCTCATGTATTTGTGTACTATTTAGTGTTGAACTGTGCATATTTAAAAGCATTTATTTTATGTATCTTTCAGACAGTCTTAAAACAACTTAAAAAACACTGTAGTGCAGATACAGCCTGCTTGGAAGACTGCCCGGAGCTTCCCGATTGAGTTAGTCTGTGCGCTCTTCCTGGCACTACAGGCTTCCTCTCGTGGTTGCTTTCACTGATGATTACTTAATAATAACTTGCAGTTCCCTCTAATTGTCTGTATTGCCTAAGAATGTGCAGCTTCTTTATCATCTGCACAGCTGAAATGAGATTATAGATAGAAAGAGCAAGCTTCAGGCTCCACTTATGCAGCATATGAAGCAAGAGCATTTGGAAACTAAGATGTTTTTAGTCAAAATGAAAAGGCTGATGTTCATAGGATGTGCTGCCTGTGGAAGGGGTGTTCACAAGGGAGTCGTTAGCTGGGAACTGATCAGAGATGTGATACCTGCAAGCCAGGATGGTGCTGTGTAGGTTGTCTCCAGAGGGTTGCACAGGATGCCCAGCCAGCAGTAACCAAGGAGGTTCTACTTGATGTGGAAATTACAGGAGCCCCATAACATTTATGTGATTGCACTTGCAGTATCTGCCAAGAGGCAGCTCTACCATAACAGCCTTTCTAAAGCACTCTGAGAAAAAGCAGGTTTGCAGTCCCTCATACAGTGACAACAAAACCAAAGCCAGGACCAAGTCCTGTTCCCGAGAGGTGCTTGTTGACAACCCAGCTGGCTGCTTGCACTTGGCACAGCCAGAGGCTGTTTTTCTCTCCACTTTCCTCTGCCTCCTCCCGGTCTACCCGGGCTTTGTCCTGGCAATCTTCTTCCTGTATGCAGGGGAAGAAAAGTCCTGCCAGCTCTCCACTTCTTGTCCCTCCCCTGCCTGCAGAGTCACTGAAACTCATTTGCTGGCAGATTTGCCTTTGGATGAAAATCAGGAAATAGAAAATAAATAGTGCATCTTCACTGCTAGCATGGTTGAATTGCTGAACTTGGAGTCGCTAGATACCCATTATGCCTGGGTGCCAGCAACTGATTGCAAGGATGTGGAGTACCAGGCCACCAGGTCACCTTTAAACACAAATTGCTGTCCATGAGGAGCCTTTAATCTCCACATGGGAGTGCTGCTCATTCCCCTCCATATCCTGTTTTTCTTGTAATGCAACTAATAAGGGCAAAAAGGGCAGATTTGCAAATATAGTAGCCATATACTTCAGTTTTGATATTAAAACAAGGTATTCTTCTGTTGGTGCTTTCCTCCCTCTGTGCTGGACTCCTGTAGCAGAGTGGTTTGCAGCTCCATTTAAAAGTGAAAACCTGGCAATCAGCACTATATTTTGATTGTTTGTATGTTGTGACCCCATGCCAAACTACAAAGGTCTTCCCACATCTCTCACCTCTGGTGGTGGAAATGCACCTGAGCTCTAGAAACCAGGCCTTGTTTAGGACTTGTTTGGCTTATCTTAACGGAGAGGAAGCATGGGCCATGGTCTGTTGAAGACTGCTGCTGTGGGATTTGAGATTTTCACTATTTTCACATGGAGGAAACTGAGAGATTTTATTCATTGCTGTCTTGGTAGGATCTACCCTGTTATGTGACCTCATCTGTGTTGTGCCATTACATTTTCACAGAATCACAGAATCACAGAACAACCAGGTTGGAAGGGACCCATCGGATCATCAAGTCCAACCATTCCTATCTAACACTAAACCTGTAGTGTGAAATTTCCTCATATTTAGCTGTCACACTTGCCAGATGCTGTAGCCTGCACTAGAAATGCTACTTTGTCAGTTCTGACCATTATCTTGGACATAGGTTCTCAAGGGAACTACTGCTGGAGTTAGTGCTGTGGCTTAACCGCAGCAAGCAGCTAAGCATCACACAACTGCTCACTCACTCACCCTTTGTGGGATGAGAGAATTAGACGAGCGAAAGGGAAAAAAAAACCCTCATGGCTTGAGATAAAGAAAGTTTAATTGCTAAAGTAAAAGCCACATGTGGACAACGAAAAGCAAGGAATTCATTCATTGCCTCCCATTGGCAGGCAATTGTTCACCCATCTCCAGAAAATCAGGGCTCCATGATGAGCAGTGCTTACCTGGGAAGCCAAACACCAACACTCCAAAAATCTTCCCTTCCTTCTTTTTCTCCCAGCTTTATATGCTGAGTATGATGTCATTTGGTGTGGAACATCCCTTCGGTCACTTGGGGTCAGCTGTATTGTCCCCTCCCCACTTCTTGTGCACCTCCAGCCTACTTGCTGGTCAGTGGTAATTAAATCATCCCTGTATTATCAACACTGTTTCTCGTACTAAGCCAAAACATAGCCCCATACTAGTTACTATGAAGAAAATTAACTCTACCCCAGCCAAAGCCAACATAATTAGTAACAGTAGCATCTTCTCTTTGCATACACCTCCTAGTCCTCCAGGACTGCTCTGAGCAACAGGGTAAAACTACAGCATGTTCTGCTTCAGTGTTTGACTAGAAGGTAAATGGAAAATGCTGTTTAAGAGCAGTCATTTAAAATTATTCAACAATAGTAAATTCACTTAGCATGAAACAATGCAATTATCTCTTGTTAGTGGAGATCTGTGTGACCCAGGAGAATATAGAATTGTCAGAGTTCTGGCATAATTGTGCACTTTTAGTAGATCTTTATTTTCGTAGGTCACCAATTAATTTTTCTTTTGCTTTCCTTAATAAAGGCAACATTTTTTTCTTCAGGCAATAGCGGTTTAAGGTGAGAAAGGTCTGTGAAAGTTACAAGTTGGATGGAATAGCTTTTTCTTTCTGGTTTTTTTTTGTGCTTTCAAAGGTCTGACACAAGGGAAAAACCAAACAGGCCAAGTGTTCTTTTTTGTACATTTTACATTAACTTTTAAAGAGCAAATTAGTACCTAGACAAGGAGCTGTGTCACATTTTCATAAAAATCTTTATTTGAATACTTTATCCATAAATGGTAACTATAAAAGCATGAAGGAGGAGAATTACATTATTTTGCCAACAATATAAAGTACATTCTTTGTTGCTTCCTTTGCATAGATCCTTTAAAACTTAGAGAACTATACAACATGCCTTAGGCTAAAAAACTCAGTCTCTATGATTTCCATATGACTTGAAGTCAAATAATTTTTTTGAAAATTAGATGAAATCAGTAAAATAAAAATCCTGATTTAATTGACAGGTTGATTAATGCTCCAGTATTTTCTATGTTTAGAATGAGTTTCTGTTTCAAAGGGGGACACCTCTTTAGCTGTTGTAAATACTCCCAGCAATACCTTTGTATGCCTCCTGTAGTTTAATTGTGTTATGAACATCTAAAGCCGAAATGCGTATAACGTCATCACCTTCAGTTACAACAGAGCCATAAAGGGAGTATCTGGAAGATTTGGAAACAGAGAACAACCCAAAAGAAATGCAGAGAAGGTTGATTTTATGGCTTGCCTCCTATGTGAAGCTCTCACTGTCATCTTTCCCTGTCCCATCAGCTGTTTCCAACGAAATGTGACTGATCTCAGATTGAACAAGGTCTGTTTTGCTCCCTCTTTTGGGCTAAGACAAAGAGAACTCAGCCTCTCTTCTTCCCAGCACTGACTTTCACAAATCTGTTTCTGGTTACTCTTGGTTTTGAATTACCTTTTCCTTTTCTGAATTGGAAAAAAGATCGACTAAAACTTTCTCTGTCTTTAGATACTGAAGCACTTTTCATTCCTTCCCCAGAACTGCCATTGTGTATTGCTGGTTCATTCTAGCCACAGCTGTATTTTGTGTGTGTGTGAATCTGAAAATCCAAGAGAGGTATACACGAAATTTTATAAGAAGGTAAAGATACATGAACTGCATTCAAGTCTCTGTGGCAGTATGCTACATTACCGGTGTAGATTCCTGGGGAAAGGTAACAAATCTGTGTCTAATATTTATAGCTGTTGTTCAGTCTGTTAGGGAGATCAAGGAGAAATTGAGTTTATGGGAGCTTGGGGATTCCAAGCTATAAAGTCTAAAACTTTATAGCAAAATGTATAATGCTTACTACAAAGCAATAATGTACACTACATTTTGATTACATCCTTCCAGCAATACTCTGAGTATTTTAATATCTCATGTAGGTATTGTTAAATCCATACACAAAGAATAACTTCTAACTAGAGTAAATAATACCCAATTTCATCCAGACATAGCCTCCTTTTCCCAACAACATATTTAGTGTAGTCAGAATTGAAAGACTTTTAAAAAGCATGTTTTGGGGACCTTTTTTACACTCAGAAACCTTGTCAAAACTCCTGCAAAGTCACTTTGTCTCTGCTGCTGTGAGCTTGAATCACTTTGGTCTTGTGCATGTATTGGGAAGAGACTCACCAGATCATCAAGTCCAACCATTCCCACCAATCTCTAAACCATGTCCCTCAGTATCTCATCCACCCATCCCTTAAACACCTCCAGGGAAGGTGAATCAACCCCGACCTGGGCAGACCATTCCAGTGCCCAATGACACTTTCTGTGAAGAATTTTTTCCTTATGTCCAGCCAGAAACTCCCCTGGCTGAACTTGAGGCCATTCCCTCTTGTCCTGTCCCCTGTCCCTTGGGAGAAGAGGCCATCACCCTCCTCTCCACAATCTCCCTTGAGGTAGTTGTAGAGAGCAATAAGGTCTCCCTTTTGCTTCGCTGCAAGGGGACAAGACTTCGGCCCCCGCTCCTCCTCCTACCTGTGCCCAGGCCAAAGACACTGTCTGCATTAAAACTTTCCATCAGAAAGATGAGGAGTATAAACAGCAGGGTGCCCAGGCTGCTTTTCTATGTTGGGCTGTTATGCCGTGTCATGGTCCACTCATAAGCAGATGCGTGATGGTTTGTTTCATTTATGATTTCAGAGTGCAAATATTTCAAAGAGTCTTTGGAGTCAAATTTCAATCTAAACTGGCACTTTATTAATTATGCCCATAAAGCAACTTTACGATAGAAAGAGACGGAGAACAAGGAAAGAGATGGAGAGAAGAGGGAAGGGAAAGGATTTCATAGCTCCCACTATAGGTGCACTGATGTCCAGCATCTCTGGGAGTCCTGGTCCAGAAGGTATTCCTTTGTTTCAGTCTTTGATGGAGGTGATCCCACAGTGGAGGGGCCTGTATCACCAAGCAGTTCCATACTTTTCCAAGCAGTCAGCTGCAACCTCAAAAGGTTGGCCTGGATGCCTGTGAGCGGTTGCGGCCGCAATACTAGTTATCCAAGTAGTCTGAAAAGTCCCCCTGGGCCAGAGAATGATTATGTTGGTGTCCCATGAAATATCTGCTGTATTGCAGACCTATGGGAAGTGCTGAAGATTGGTTCACGGATGGGAGCAGTTATGTACTAAGCGGTAAAAGACATGCAGAACACAGAGCTGGCAAAGCGGAATCGAGAAGCAGCCAATCAGAGCGCGGAATGCACAGCTAATCAGAAGTCAGCCCTCGCACAGCGGAACCGAGAATCGACCAAGGAGAGCGCCGTTCGCGCAGCCAATCAGAAGACAGCACTGCCAAAGTGGCATCGAGAAGCGACCAATCAGAGCGCGGAACGCAGAGGCATTCGTTGCCCAAGGAAATGAAAGGGAGGGACTCAGTGCTGCCGCACAGTGGCTGCGGAGCGGTACTGCAGTCCGGGGCTGGGGCGAGAGGGGACGATCCACAGGCGCGGCGAGAGGGATAGTTGGAAACGCGGCTCGGATCCGCTCGGCTTCTGTCGGCTCCTGTCGGCTTCTCGCGGTGCCGTTCGGGACGGCTCTGCTCTTCGCTCCCCCCTGCCAGCTGCGGACAATGGGTTGCAGGCTTGGGCTGGGAGACGGAGAGCGCCCCGTGCTCCCCGCAGACCCCTGTGCTCCATTGTCTCCCCACTCCTCCCCGAGCCCCGTGTGTCCCGTGTCTCTGACCGGGGTGATTGCATCATCTGTGTCAGCCCCGTGTGTCTTGGCGCACACTCTCCTGGGTGGAAAACTGGTTGGCTGGAGGGCCCAGAGAGTGGTGGGAAATGGAGTTAACTGCAGCTGGAGGCCAGTGACAAGTGGTGTCCCCAGGGCTCAGTGCTGGGTCCAGCCCTGTTCAATGTCTTCATCAATGACCTGGATGAAGGCATCAAGTGCTCCCTTAGCAAGTTTGAGGACAACACTAAGCTGGGAAAGTGTGGATCTGCTGGAGGGTCGGGAGGCTCCAAAGGGATCCGAAGAGGCTGGATCCGTGGGCTGAGACCAATTGATTAAGCACCTTTGATCTGTCTCATACAGTAGCAAAATCACAGAGACTGTGCTATTTCTCAGCAGCCAAAGCTGGTGAAGGATCTGGAGAACAGGCCTTATGAGGAATATCTGAGAGAGTTGGGGGTGTTTAGCCTGGAGAAGAGGAGGCTGAGAGGAGACCTCATTGCTCCCTACAACTACCTGAAAGGAGGTTGTAGAGAGGAGGGAGCTGGGCTCTTCTCCCAAGTCACAGGGGACAGGACAAGAGGGAATGGCCTCAAGCTCCACCAGGGGAGATTTAGGCTAGATATTAGGAGGAAGTTTTTCCCAGAAAGGGTCATTGGGCATTGGAAGAGGCTGTCCAGGGAGGTGGTTGATTCACCTTCCCTGGAGGTGTTTAAGGGACAGGTGGATGAGGTGCTGAGGGACATGGTTTAGTGTTTGATAGGAATGGTTGGACTCGATGATCCGATGGGTCCCTTCCAACCTGGTGATTCTATGATTCTATGAACTTTTTGTTACTGATCCTCTTCTTGTCCTTCTCCCAACAGCCTTACCATCACATACAGCCACATGTGTATACATAAAAAAGAGCTGACCTGTTTGAGAAGTACTAGGAGCCCTACAGACAGAGTATTAAAGAAAAGGGCAGGTACTAGCATGAAGATTCAGAAACAGCAAGAGGAGCAGTAAAGGGGAATATCAAGATACAGAGTGAATTTAAAAGCTGGGACAGCAACAGTGAGCAATACAAAGGGATAGAGAAAGAAAAAGAGAGAAAGAAAAAGGGGAGAAAGCAAAGCAAGACATTTTCAGGTGCAGAGAAAGAACAAACTGCAAGAATCAAGCCAGTGAAATTGTGGGGGAGAAGAATGAGGAATGCAGATTGGGGCAAAGATGGTTAAAAAAAAAAGCATGAGCCGAGAACAGATACTTAAGACTGGGGAAAAAAAAGAAAAAAAAGAGAGAAAAGAGCAATGAAAAATAAAAGATTAGGGATATAGGGATACCAGGAAACAAAAATTGTAGCAGCATGATAAATAAAAGGAATCAAAAAGTCCAGTTCTAGAATGTTTGGTGCCTACTCCCATCACTGTCGTGATACACATACTGTTAGTTCTTGTAAAGATGCTTTCAGGCATGTAGTAGTGTCATTCTGACTGAGAATGTAAGGCAGAGTTAATAAAACACAGCTGCTCCCCCGGCCCTATTTCTACCTGTGAGGGGATTCACCACACCCCATTCACAGGTGGTGGGTGGGAAGGCCTACGAGGTATATAAGCCACAGGCTTTGTCTAGGAAGGTCATTTCAGTTTTCCTTGTGATTAGGGCTTTGTTGCTGTTTCAGTTTATTATAGCTTTTGAGTAGATTGAGCTAGTTTGGGTGAGGTGCTGAGGGGCATGGGTCAGCGATTGATAGAAATGGTTGGACTTGATGATCCTGTAGGTCTTTTCCAACCTGGTGATTCTATGAATATCAGAGACTTTGCTTCTTAAAAGCATGGACTTTCTACATATCTATAGTGCAGGTTTCTACATATTGTTTCCCTTGCATTTCTAGGGGAAAAGATTGAATATTGTTTTGGCTTGTAACAGTTAGCAGCTGAGCAACTGTTCTTCATCTAGCCTGTGATTATGCAAGCCTCCCTTAGTTGGTAGAGTTGTGTGTTTTTCCTGAAGTTATTAGTGAGCTTTGCTCTATTATTGCTCACAGCAGTTGTTACCTTGTCTATGTTTTCCATTGTGAGCTTTTTATGGTCATTGAGTTTCCAACTTAGGTCTTAGAGTAGTCAAATCCCACTGTTGTAAGTTTTTCATTTGCTGACTGCTTCTGTAATTCCACTCTGCATTGCTGTGTGGTGAGTGTCCTGTGTTTTTAGGTCTTATGTGTTAATAGCATTTACTGGTTTTCAATAAGAATATTTTTTTTCAAGTTCTTTTTGTTCACTCCTGTGACTAAAATCTGGTGCTTTCCTCAAGTTTGGATCTACATGGCTCATCTTTCTTTTGTCCTGGGTATCGCCACTACTGGTCCTACAACTTAAGTCATGAGGAGGAGAGGTAAGCAGATGGCATGGAATTTTGGGGCACAGGTGAGGCAGACAGGCTTATTCTCATCATTGTGCAGCTGATGGTGAGGAAGAAGATAAGTATGTCTAGAAGAGCAGCTACGTCGGGCCCCCTTGGCTTTGCTGCAGAGGGGCCAGCTACGTCGGGCTCCCTTGGCTTTGCTGCAGTGTGCCCAAGAAGGCCAATGGCATCCTTGCTTGTATCAGAAACGGTTTGACCAGCAGGTCCAGGGAGGTTATTCTCCCTCTGGACTTAGCACTGGTGAGGCCGCTCCTTGAATCCTGTGTTCAGTTGTGGGTCCCTCAGCACAAGAAGGATGTTGAGGCTCTGGAGAGAGTCCAGAGAAGAGCAATGAAGCTGGTGAAGGGTCTGGAGAACAGGCCTTATGAGGAGCAGCTGAGAGAGCTGGGGGTGCTTAGTCTGGAGAAGAAGAGGCTGAGGGGAGACCTCATTGCTCTCTACAACTACCTGAAAGGAGGTTGTAGAGAGGAGGGAGCTGGCCTTTTCTCCTCAGTGACAGGGGACAGGACAAGAGGGAATGGCCTCAAGCTCCGCCAGGGGAGATTTAGGCTGGAGATTAGGAGGAGGTTTTTCCCAGAAAGGGTCATTGGGCATTGGCAGAGGCTGCCCAGGGAGGTGGTTGATTCACCTTCCCTGGAGGTGTTTAAGGCATGGGTAGACGAGGTGCTGAGGGGCATGGTTTAGTGTTTGATAGGAATGGTTGGACTCGATCCGGTGGGTCTCTTCCAACCTGGTGATTCTGTGATTCAAAAGCACCCATTATGGCCTGCGTGAATAGGTTATACACAAATCAGAGTTTGTCTGCAGTATCCAGTATGTTTCCCAGAAGTGCTGGGTTTACCCATGCAGGCAGTATACTCATATGTGCATATGTATCTCATGCATATATATTTATATGTATATATATATTTGTGTTCTGTATATGCTTATATGTACACATATCCATGCACTCACACATATGGAAGTGTGTTTTTGTCAGGGAAATCCTAGATATAAATAGGCAGCTCACAATTCAGTGAACTATTAACCAACCTAATTCTAGTTGACAACATAAGACAACTGTTTATAACAGTGGAAGCAAAATATAAGTTACAGCACTTAAGGAAAGTAGTATGTGGATGTAGCTACAAAGCAGAGATATCTGAAGTTCATTCATGTTAATTCTGAGATTAAAATTGACAAGTGAGTTGGCTGTATGCAAGCTGATTGCCTGTTTTTTTGGGAAAAGCATCTGTTAGCTTGGAGGCAGCTCTGTGTGAACATAGTTTCCTGCTGTGAACCTGAGCTGTTAAACCTACGCAGTACAATACTGTGCCAAGTGGATTCACTAGCTTGCATCTATTTGTGTTCAAGAGTTTCTGCCCCAAAATTGTGTGGTTCTCCATTGCAAGGGGTTCTTATATTTTCAGTGGGGTGAGGAGTGAAAGACCAGGACCTGAGTGTTTATCTGACACATTGCTCCTAGCAGAGTCAACATGCAGTGCATGTGGACTGCTGATGACTCTTTTCTACTTCTGTTATAGTCTCACGTGCTGAGAACCCAATTACAGTTTTAATTACTGTAGTTGATGGATGTGTGATGCCTGATGAAGTTTTGAGTGGGGTTGGTAGTTTACCATGCCAAGAAGTTTTCAAAGAAATGGTGATTAAAAGCACAGATTAGCGTCACTTTGTTCCATTTTCCCAAGTATTAGTTGTCTTTGCTGCTAAGAAAAAGGCTAAACAAGTATGCAGTAGTCCTGCAACTTTCGAAAGTTTTTAAAACGGCACCGATTTAGGTGTTAATCTTAAGTATCGTATCGCACAATCCCTCACCTGCTTAATGTTGCATCTTTGCTGAGCGCTCCCTTGAGGATAGGTTTTAGAATAAAAATCTGAATTCTTAATTTTTATTTAAATTTATGTACTCTATACAAGCAGAATACAACTGACCTCCGCCAGATTTTGTTGAGAACTTAGCAACCAAAGACCAAGTCTGACTGGCCTTGTTTACTAACTAACTGTTTATAAGACATTCACATTTTTAACACTTTCTGCAAATCTGGCATTGAGTTGTCTTCTTCCAAAGGGCAGTGGGACTGGGAAAAGCTGAAAGGAGAGCAGGGATGGGATGGATTTGGAAACAGGGATCTGCCTGTCACAGCTGTAGAAGTTAGACCTTCCTATGGATTCTGTGGCATGCTTCTATTTCATGCTCTTGTGGTCATACAAAGCATAAAAACTGCTACAAGGGCTTTGCTGCTCCATTTGTCTTTCTAAAAGGCACCATTTTCTATAGCTGCAGCCAGAGCTGTTCCACTGGAAAAAAGATTTCTTGCCTGTCATAAACAGAAAGACATAAAGGAAGAAGGCCTCACTAGTGTACTGGCAGCATCTTCTTTTCTGTATGAATGAAAATTACTTATGAAATAATGGAAATAGGAATTGATATGTGCCCACAATATTTTGGGTGACTAGGACAGTGTGCATATCCATGTTATGGATGTGCAAATGCTAAGGAAGCCTGGGAACAGCTTATTTCAGTGATTAAGCCTAGCTTTGTGCAATCTTTGATGCTCTTCTCTCAAAGCCAGCTTTTCCTTGTTTGATTACGAATTAAATAGTTGTTTTAAACAAAATCTGTTTTGACAGCTTGTGAAAGATCAGGAAAAGAAGCCAAAACATTCTCTGTTGTTAATGTAAATTGAAAAGCAAATCAGAACATGTCTATCATTTCATCCTTGAGTCTACAAACTCTGTGACAGAAGACCAACGGTTCCTCCCAGTAAAGCTCTGATTCATATGCATGGAAAATCTGGGAGTAACTGCATCTTTACTTTGACTCAGCTTTTCAGCATCATAAACAGGGCCATAAAAAAACCTATCCATCTTTCTCACACAAGTGAGTTCTGGTCACTTTTATCCTACTCTTTAAAAGATGAAATTTGCTACCATACATTGCACTGGGGAGGCCTTCCTTGTTGTTGATGGGTAGCAGATCTGCAAATGCTCTGGACAAATTCATAGAATCATAGAATCACCAGGTTGGAAAAGACCCACAAGATCATTGAGTCCAACCATTCCTATCAATCACTAAACCATGCACCTCAGCGCCTCACCTACCTGTCCCTTAAACACCTCCAGGGAATGTGACTCAAACACCTCCCTGGGCAGCCTCTACCAGTGCCCAATGACCCTTTCCATGAAAAAAATTTTCCTAATATCCAGCCTAAACCTCCCCTGGTGGAGCTTGAGGCTGTTCCCTCTTGTCCTGTCCCCTGTCACTTGGGAGAAGAGCCCAGCTCCCTCCTCTCTATAACCTCCTTTCAGGTAGTTATAGAGAGCAATGAGGTCTCCTCTCAACCTCCTCTTCTCCAGGTTAAACACCCCCAGCTCTCTCAGCTACTCCTTGTAATACTTGTTTTGCAGCCCCTTCACCAGCTTTGTTGCTCTTCTCTGGAGTTGCTCCAGAGCCTCAACATCCTTCTAGTGGTGAGGGCCCAGAATTGGATTCCTGCTAGGTATTAAAGAGGCAAAGATTCAACTTCTGTTGCAGCTTGAAGAAGCACTAACTAGCACTTGTCATCTGTTTGTTTCTTCATTTCCTTGAATAGATGGTCACATTTCTTTAGAGTTTTAAAACATGATGTGAATGACAGACTTGCATCTTGGAGATGTTCTGCTTGGTGATCACTTTGGGATTATTCTTTCTGAAATAGTGTGGTTTGTTTTCACAGAAGGCATGCTTTGCTGTGTGCTTTTTCTTTTAATTTAGGTTTGACTTTTCAGTGGATCTTAGCATGTATATGTGTGCTGAAAGATGCAGAATAACTAGTCTGGATGGGATCTTTCTGGATCTAAGTGGGGAGGTGGCCACTGGCTTCTGAAAAAGCTCTCAGGGACAGCTCTTCTTGTCTAAAAACCGTGGCCAGCAGGAATAGGGAAATGATTGTCCCTCTGTACTTGGCACATGTGGAGCTACCCCTTGAATATTGTGTTTAGATTTTATTTTCAACTTTCATATTTTATCTTAAAGGAAGAAAAGGTATTGAAGGAACTTTAGAGAAGTGGGTTTGATCCATTTCTTCCTTTCTCCTGTGCATTTATGTGACCTAAGCACTGTGCGAAAACAATTGAATAAAGCCAGGAAGAGCTAAATAACTGTTCTGATAGTGTTATAGCAAGCCATAATTTACAAAATGTTACTAAAAGTGAATTGTTTGTTCAGGAAAAGAAACAAAGGAAGGACTGCACAAGATGGAAGGTGCCATACATGAAGCAGAAAAGGGAAGAAAATACCAAGGCCAACTGAGGGATGAAAGTGCTCCTGAAGATGGTCATCTCCCTGCCACTACTCCACCTGAGGGACCACTTATAGGACTTTTCTTTTTGACCTAAAATATCATAAAAGATAACAAATAGTTAGGGTGAGGAGAAAATATATGAAACTGAGCTGACACAGCAGGAAATCTTTGTATCAAACACATCAGAAATATCAGAATGGGAAAATAGCTGGTGAAAAGTTATTCCTCAGGCCAGTGAGAACGCATTAGGAAAGATTTCTGGCTCACTGACTCTGAATATGACTTTACAAGGAAATGAGTCTAAATTGATAAGATCGCAGATGTTTTCTTGTAAAATTTGTCCTTAATTTTATAAAAGTCACATTTAAAAATAATCACATGTGAAAATTTGGAATATAAACATCATTTTAGCCTTAGCTGGGTACTAGAAGAGGGCAACAGAGCCAAAAATTCTTAACTAGATAATTACAGGAAATTTAGGAGGCGTTTCAGTGGATTTTTTTGATGGAACTGTTTCTCCTTTATTTTCATAATGTTTCTAAAGCTCTTTAACTACAAGGACTACCTTTTCCAGGAACTCATGTAATTAGAAGTGTGTGAAAGAATGTTCTTAGAGCAAACTTCAGCTCTTGCAGACAGCATGAGGAAGAAATGTGCCAGCATCTGCCCCCTCTACAGAAATTTGCTGATGGTTTCTCCAGGACCTATGGACATTCCTGGATACCTTGGGAAGGAGCTAAGTGTAATGGGAGAGAGAAATAGACCCACTTCACAAGTCTAAATGTAGCTGAAGCATTGAGTGACATGGAACATGAAGTATAAGGGAGACTTTCTTTGATGCAACATTATACTTGATTTCGTTCTCACTGAACTAACTGGAGCTGAAGCAAGTTTTCCATTTCCTTCAATAGGAACAAGGGAAATTTGTTTTCCTGCAGGGAAAACAAAATACAGAATAGCTATGGAAGAAATTAGAAGTGTGCAAAACACAATAAAATGCCCATAGCCTGTATGTGAAATCTTTACTGTGTTTACTTTAGCCTAGAGAAATGAGCAGTTAAGTTATGGTAAAAGATAAATCTATTTTACAGAATCACAGAAACACTAGATTGGAAAAGACCCCTAGCATCATCGAGTCCAACCATTAAATTAATTTTAATCCTACTACAAGTGAGCAATAATCTAATAAACTTTTCCTAAAAAACTACTCCAGGTAACTTGCAGCAGTTTTAAAGCTTTAGTTTTATCTGTATTTTCAACAACTTTGAAAGCAAACTGACTCAAACCCAGAGTATTCATCTCTCAGTGATCTAAAAGGTTTTGGTAGACTACAATTTTCCTTTCTCTTTCTTGAGTGATGTGTAAGGGATCATAATTTCATTATATACAGTTGATTAGTATTTTCTAGTACCTACAGTAAAGAATACCACACAAGAGTAAATTACAGATCAAATCTTTTGCTGGAGTAGTTACGATCATTACTGTGCTGCAGCCAAAAACCTTATTGCATGATCTAAAAGAAGAAAGAGAGTTAAAAGTTATCAGCAAAACTATCCTACCTGTTTCTGTTTTGCTTTCATATATCTTCACGTATGTTCTTCATATATCTTTGTTACTGGTTGCTGACCACTGCCTACAGTGATATGAACTCTAAACATAAAGATTTATTTTCCAAATCTAGAGTTAAATAACACGGTAATGGGGTATTTTTTTGTGATGCTTTCTAAAGATAGGCAACATTCTCTTTTGAGAGTGGAATGAAATGGTAAGAGATTGCATGCCAGATTTGGAAAGTATCTTGCAAATTTTAGGTTACCACCTCATAGAGACATAACACATTAATAACCTAATGGCATTACAAGTAATTTATTATTACTGAAAGCATCAGTTACTTTTAACTCTTCTTCCCTCCTTGCTCTCATACCCCTTAACACACATTTTGGTATGTGCAGACCACAGTGCCAGACTGAAAGCATACAGCGTTATCTCAGTTTCCTTGCCAGGCAGTTAAATGTCTGGGGTTTTGTTATTTTTTTTTAATGGATTTTATTGGTTTTGTCCTTTTAAGCAAACTTTGAGTTACTTTATTTTATGTTATTTATTTGCTTTGAATAGTCCTTGCTTTCCTAATCCTTCTGTTTTTCTTGAGCTATTTTTTTTGCATTCCCTCTCCACCTACTGCTGCTGTGTGGTCTCTGCTTTATTCCCCCGCAGGGAGATGTTTCTCCTTGTATCTCTACACCCTCCAAGCCTCACTTTTCAAATTCAACGTGTGAGTAGAATAATCATTCCTCTCCCAGCCTCCCTAATGTCTTCATGTCATCTATGCCCAGATATAAAAGAGTTAGAAATCATTCCAATGCAGAATTATGCTGGGAAGTAACAGAGCAACATCTTGAGCAACGAAGCTGGTGAAGGGGTTGGAGAACAGGCCCTATGAGGAGTGGCTGAGAGAGCTGGGGTTGTTTAGCCTGGAGAAGAGGAGGCTGAGAGGAGACCTCATTGCTCTCTACAAGTACCTGAAAGGAGGTTGTAGAGAGGAGGGATCTGGCGTCTTCTCCCAAGTGACAGGGGACAGGACAAGAGGGAATGGCCTCAAGCTCTGCCAGGGGAGATTTAGGCTAGATATAAGGAGGAAGTTTTTCACACAGAGGGTCATTGGGCACTGGTAGAGGCTGCCCAGGAAGGTGGTTGATTCACCTTTGCTGGAGGCGTTTAAGGCAGGGTAGATGAGGTGCTGAGGGACATGGTTTAGTGTTTGATAGGAATGGTTGGACTCCATGATCTGATGGGTCTCTTCCAACCTAGTTGTTCTATGATTCTATGATCTTGTCCACAACAGAGTAAGCCATGGTTAGGTCCATGCCACTAGCTCTCAACTTTAACAATTTAGCTCTATTCCTAATAAAGCAGGTACCTATAGAAGCTCTGGCCATTATTCTTACACAATCGTTATCTAAAACAAACATCCTCGGCTCTTACAGGTATTATTAACCACACTAGGAAGTTCCCCTACAATGTCCTGCAGGTCTCTGAGATTATTTTTCAGTATTTGTTGTTTTATTTATTAGTTTTTTAGTTATGGCTTCTGTGTTAAAAAAAAAAAAGGCATTTTCAAAAACTCGAGTTCATACAAAAAGACAAGTTGCATCTTTATTCTGAATCAAACAGATGGTTTGTTTTTTCTGTATTGAAAATTTGGAGTAATTTCTGCTGTTAATAATTTATTTGGTTTGAAGTTACAGATTGAAATTAAACAAGGAAGAATTAATATAAACAAAGAATGGATTTAGTGCAACATTAAGAATGTTACAGGGCAAACCTAGGTTGAAAGGAATTGTTGAGGAATATGGAGCAGAATTGTTATATGGTGATTTTGGAAAAGAGACTGGAATATGGAGTGTCTTTGAAGCACTTTTTTAATATTGTATTTTACTCTGTATATTTTGGTTTGAAAGTTTATGAGCAATGAACTTTGTCCCTTGAATGTAAGCATTAAAATTATTGTACTCATTAAACTTTAGGTGAGCCTGATGAAAATGGAAGTGAAGGGGTGACAGCTTTTGGACTAGTTGGCTTTCAAGGCCCAAGAGGTAAGATTTGTTCTTGGAACTTGGACAGTTGAGAGAATTAAGACTTGCACAACTAGAAATTTTGTCTGCTTTGCAAAATGATATTTAAGATGATAGATGTAAAAGGAATATCAGAATGTGTGCAAAAATGTATTCTTAGTACACATGCATGTACTAAGAAATCTTTGTATTATGGTCCGTTACTAAAGCCACTAGATATATCTAGTTTGCAGTAAACAGGAGTTTTTCCAGATCTACCTCAAACATTGTCCTACATTTTTTAGATGTATTTTAGTCAAAATTTTTTGTCTTTTCTTCTCCCCCTCCCCCTCCTTCCTTTTTTTTTTTCCCTGGAAAGACACTGCTTTTTTCATCAAAGCCTGCTTCCTGTAGAGATTTTTTGTTCCTAATTAAGTCCTAGCAGAGAGCTGCCATAAAAATAATAAATGTGAAGAGGTTATGCTCACTGTATTTCCCTTGGCATTCTTTGTTCTGAGCTTCCCGCATTGTTCTTTATGTTTCTTTTCCTGGGATACTGGAGAGGAAATGAGTGACCATTTGCACTACTTACTTCATAAAACCCTAGGACAAAAATATTCTTTCTTGCTTGTAGTGTTTATTTTTATGGGACTATATCTTTTATTGCTGCTTGCCATGCTTGAAAAGGATCCTTACCCCAGCAGCCCTTCCTGTGAGTATCTGGAAGAAGAACACAGCATGAATTGAAGCTGGGAGGGAGGTATTTTGGAGAAGCTTTATAGCCTAGAACATGTGACTGGAAGGCAGAATATCTGTTAACACTCCTGATTATCATGTAGCAGGTACAATCCAGCAAATTATGGCTTTCGTTAAGTTATTACCAATTCTTGGCCTCCTTAGAATCACACAGATAAGAATGTGTTTCCTGGAGCATCTTTTAAAAGAAGACCTAAGGAGATGTTTTTATATGAACCATCCACTGGGTGGCAGAAGAAGATCAGAAAAATCTGATTCAACTATAAGAACGTAAGAGTGATATATAAATCTAGCCACTTTGTGAACTATTATGTAACACCCCAATATGTTGGGTTTTTTTATCTGACCTGGATATATTTAGAAAGAAAACTCAACATATCTCATGAAATAATACATTGGAAAGGCTTTTTTTACTCTCTTCCTGTGCCCATATGTAAGCAGAAATAAACTATGTGCCCTTGCTTCTCCCCCCACCCCTTACCAACTACAGAAGAGCATTTTCAAAGTCAATGGGGGCCTAGGCAACCCTGCTTCTTCCTCCTTTTCTTTCCCCTCTTTTTGTTGGAGAACACTGCTACTGAAACTGAAGGCTTTGGAGTGCCCTCTGCCCTGGCTGCTGGTCTCTCACTCCTTTCTTTAGGAAGAATGTACTGCTTTGGAAAAATTACCCTAGGATGTACGTTAAACCTTCTCCTACTCCAGTGTTACCACAGTTAAGAGAAATTGTCAGTATTGAAGATATCAAGGTGCCTTCCCAAGGTTCCCATGTGTTTCGAGAACCTTGAGTTCATCACTCTTAACCAGTAGCTCTTACTTTATCATGCCTGATCTTGTAACTTAAGGTAAATTTGCCAGCTTCAGTCAAACCTGTTGTAAAATAGAAAGTGACTAGTTAAGAGACTGAGTGGGAGTGGATCTTTTTAATAGTGATTAAGACCCCTCAGTATTATTAGTACCCTACAAATTTTAGTTGAGTATTTTAAAAATGGAAGTGAAGGAGACAAAGGTTATGTACTGTAACCTTCAACTTGCTTTAAAGTAATTCAAGATCCAAGAGGTAAGTTTTATTCTTGAAAATTTTTCTGCTAAAAATGCATTTAAAAACCAGCCTGTATGATTCCTTTTAAATGTGTAATTCTGTTAGAAGCAGATCAGCCTAAGTTAAGATTGTGATCCAGTATTATTCCCCCTGTGTCTATGCATCCTGTTCTGACTACTGAACATCATTCCTTGTTGGAAAATTTGAAATACATAATCTGTCCACTGTAAAGCCCCCAAATCCTAAAACTGACCCAAGAGAACCTGAGGGTTTACAAGAATATGTGATTTTTTTTTCCTCCTTCTGTTTTTTGTTTGTATGTTTGATTTGTTTTTAAATGCCTTCTCTACATTATGTGTGAGAAAAAATATAACTAATGTTAGTACTGCTTAGGATTCTTTTACACTGGGTTTGGCCTTGCTGTCATAATTTGTCCTTTACATCCACCTGTTCCTCTTCTGTCCAAACAGCACTGCTTCAAAGCTCTCTATTCTCTGACATTCCTGTCTTCTTCCACTGCCTGGGCAGGGGAAAGATGCAGTAATGAGCATGGTTAGTCCCCATAAATATTTTTGTCCTGTTGAACTCAATGTCCAAGCAAGTCATTATTATGTGTTTTATTATTCTGAAGCTGTGAGGGCTGTGGCTCTTTAAAAAACATACTGCCCAACAGGTGGGTAGAGCATGTGCTGGAACGGGTTGAGCTCAGCATCTGGAGGATTATGTCTAACTGTGTGTAGGGTGAGTGATCTGGAATGCTTTTCATTTACAAGGGTAGTTCCCAATAGCATATTTCTAGCATTCTTTCTTTAGAGGACACTGAATGCCAAGTCGTAATAACTAAAATGAGGTCAACTATATCAGGCCCAAGCTATTCAAAAGCACACTTAGATGTCTCTGCAATGAATTGGATGAAAGAAAGAAACTGTTGAATCTCATTCCAGCATCATACTTGCTCCCTTTTTTTTAACTCGTTATGGAAGTACTAGTCCACTTTGAACATTGCTGCCAGATGAATGTGACACTATGAAAGCTTACGTGGTTTTTTTTTTCTGACCAACATGGTATAGATAATTAGACAAAACTGCTTATAGCTATCTTTTTCCTAATCTTTTGGTTAAAACCTGAAGATATGATATCACTGAACATTGATATCACTGAACATGCATGATGGAAGAGACAAAAATCTACCTTCTCTATACACAACTTTGTTTATTCCTATTCAAAGGTCAGTAGAAGTTTGTAAATAGAAGTAAGGACTCTGCAAAGAAGTCTGATATGTGCGAATAGTGTGTTTCTTATGTTGTTTTTTTTTCACCAGAGAGTAATACATTGGTACAAACAGACAAGAGTGGTGGGGAAAAGAAAGATATTTCCCAGGTTTTATGCCAGATGTGAAATAACAAAGGTAGTTCTTTGGGCACTCTCACTGAAGACTTGCAGGTTTATCAGGTCCAAATATACTGGAAAGAGTAACTTTTCCCAGCCAGTCTGAGTTCTGGGAGTTGTGGCGAGGTGAGACCAGAGCACTGTTTGAAAGAAATAAATATTCATACATATCTTACTAGATTTCTCAAGTAGTTTGAGATATAACTTTTTACTTCAATGCTATGTTTTGGACTCGATGATCCAGCAGGTCTTTTCCAACCTGGTGATTCTATGTTCATTAATCAGGTCACCACATTTCTCAAGTATAACTTAGAAAACGCCCAGTTTTAAAATCTGAATGTAATTTTGAATCTTATTAAAACACCTCAAAAAATTAACTCCAAGCGCATCTTGTCAGTATTCAATTTGGATGATACGTAAAATGCTCATCACAAAATTTGCTTGAAGTAAAAGGGGTATGCCAGACTTAAAGAAAAAAAACCTTGAAGACATTAAATATGCAAGAAGAGGGCTCTGGTATTGTTGTTTGCATTTATTTATTTGATAGACACCTTAATTCAAAACATATAGTGCAGGATACTCAGAGTGACCTACTGTATTTAAATATCACATGGTCAAATATGTTACTTTTTCACCCTTGCTTTCTATAGAATCATAGAACAACCAGGTTGGAAGGGACCCATCGGATCTTCTAGTCCAACCATTCCTATCAAACACTAAACCATGCCCCTCAAGACCTCATCCACCTGTGCCTTAAACACCTCCAGGGAAGGTGAATCAACCACCTCCCTGGGCAGCCTATTCCAATGCCTAATGACCCTTTCTGTGAAAAACCTCCTCCTAATCTCCAGCCTAAATCTCCCCTGGCGGAACTTGAGGCCATTCCCTCTTGTCCTGTCCCCTGTCACTTGGGAGAAGAGGCCAGCTCCCTCCTCTCTACAACCTCCCTTCAGGTAGTTGTAGAGAGTAATGAGGTCTCCTCTCAGCCTCCTCTTCTCCAGGATAAACAATCCCAGCTCTCTCAGCCGCTCCTCATAGGTTCTGTTCTCCAGCCCCTTCACCAGCCTTGTCGCTCTTCTCTGGACTCACTCCAGAACCTCAACATCCTTCTTGTGGTGAGAGGCCCAGAACTGAACACAGGATTCAAGGAGCGGCCTCACCAGTGCTGAGTACAGAGGGAGAATCACCTCCCTGGACCTGCTGGTCACACCATTTCTGATCCAAGCCAGGATGCCATTGGCCTTCTTGGCCACCTGGGCACACTGCTGGCTCATGTTCAGTAAGGACACTTAGAATTGGGATGGAATACACTTAGTTATTGGGATGGAAATAATTTTTATTTGTGGAACACACATTATCTTTATTTTCTGTGCTGTTTGTCTTTTCGTTCCCTTCATTGTTTAAAAAGACAGCAGAAACTTAAGAAAAAGTTCAGCCCAATTGAAATTTAATTAATTTATTCAAAAACTATTCATGGGCTAATGCTGTTAGCCTAGGAGAAGTTATGTTCTTAATGACATTGTATGATGCTGGCATGGGCTTTGGGTGTGAGGAGGGTTACTAAACTGCTTCTAGTAACTTGAGCATATACATTTTCCAAGGAAATAGTCCAACTTTTCCAAATAAAAAAATACTGAGTGGAAGGACAAGTTGGAATCGAGGAAAAAAGCTGGGGTGTGGGAAATGTTAACTCACAGAGCAATTGAGTAATCCTGGTTGGTCCCTGTCCCGTTCCCCACTGGCTTTTCAGTAAATGAACCCTGAGATGACTCACCCTGCAGTCCCACCTTGGCACCTTGTCTTCCCTCCCTCCCTTTGGGGTTGCTAAAAGCTTCAAATGGCAGTTGCCTTCATTTGGCTCTTTTACAACAACATATTTGTGTTTGTTTGGATTTTTTAACCAGTTCCTATAAAAAAACCCATCCCTTTCCTTGGCTTAAGGTAGAATTCAGCATATTGTGATGTAAAATTATACCCTTTTGAAAGGAAGCTCATTCTCATCTCTGCTCTCTGAGGTTGATCTTAATGCATTTTTTTAAGTTTCTCCAACTGCATTTTGACTTCTTAAATAACATCCTTCTACTTATTTGATGCCAGTTTACTGTGATATGTCTACTACAATGGAAAACCAGCTCAGTGTTATGCAAAACATAATCTGTCATCTTCTTGTATGCCAAAGGGTAGTAAACCAAGAATATTAGTATCTGTTGATCTAGAAAGTACTGTTGTTGCTTCACTTCCTAAGTTTCCAGAAATCTAGTTCCCAAAGACACTGCAATAAGATGTTATGACAGTCATAATTTTATTGCATCATTTTATTGTTGAATCTTGTGTAATAAAATGATGGACTTGATTATACTTTGAGCAGTAGCACTTGAAACTACAGAACTGGAAAGCAAATTCATGCCTGTTCTCTGGATTACGTAGAGTCCAGCAGATGAAAGGGAGTCAGAAAATCAATGAGACGTTGCAGCAAGCCACTGGTGAGCCAGGAGAACCTTGTGGTGCTCAGTCTGCATATCATTTTAGGAGTCTGTGTTTCCTCAAGTGTAGTTCAATTTTATCTACTCTCTCCTGACTTTTTTCCCCTAAGTTCCATCCCCCACTTTCCATGTTTTCCTGGCTCTGTGTTCACATTATAGCACTTGAAAGAGAAGTGGGAGTAATCCATTTACTTAGTGGGAATTTGTGTCTTAGGCAGACTGTGAGGGAAAATTGTCATTTGTGGAGATGCCACGAGTCTGGTATCATGGAGTTGTTCCAGGCATCTGTGTGAACAATACCCTTTGATTCTTAAGACACCTTGACCATTTCTGATTAACTTAGATTTAAAACATCTTTTGACAAAAATCCTCATTATCTATTTTTTGTAATATAGTCATTCCTCTGTTTATTGCACTTTGACTGTTCTCTTTGTGTTCCTGAAATTCTGCTAAGTGAATGGCTGACAAATTGTTAGGAATAGAAATATTCAATATAAATTAACCTACAGTGTCTGGAGCTAGCAAGAGGAGTCTAATAAAAACTGTCTGCTTAAATATGTAGCATCAGAATGATGGAATAATAACAAAAAGCCTGTGTTTCAGTTATAAAATCTACTGGAAATAGAGTTCCCAATACTGTTATCTGTTGTACTGGAAATCATGAGTTGTACTTTATTTCATATAACCTTATGGATATATATGAATTTTCAGTAGAAATTAAATATCTAATATCTAATATCTTAATCTGATGGATTGTACAATAGGATGGGAGTACTTTTCTCTCTACTATACTTCAGGAATTATAAAACTTTTATATGGAAGGCTAGAACGTGAAGCAGGCAGTTCATTTAGGCAGCAGTGTAATGCTGCTCAACATTATCTTCACACTTGCTTATAATTTACAGATATTTGAAAAACCTGAACGAAGGCAAAAGCAGGAAAATAAGGCGCCCAGAAGAAGGACATTCTGGGGAAGAAAAAAAGAAAAGGTGGAGAGAGAGGGTGAAAGACTAATTAATTACATTAAGTAATCAACAGGGAAATACATCCCCCTTGAAATTCTAGCCCTAAGGAAAGCTATGGTAGTTCTGACCCTGATTTTCACCAGGGCCAGAGTTCACCCATATACAGTTTTTCTTTGCATTAAGAATAAATTTCTAGCATTGACCAGGCTATTGGGCAGATGCAGTATTTCATAGAATCATAGAATCACCAGATTGGAAGAGATCCACCAGATCAAGTCCAACCATTCCCACCACTCTCTAAACCATGTTCCTCAGTACCTCATCCACCCACACCTTAAACACCTCCAGGGGAGAAGAGTCAACCACCTCCCCGCGCAGACCGTTCCATTGCCTAATGACCCTTTCAGTGAAGAATTTTTTCAATTTATCAATGTCTGACTTTGATTTTACTCACTTTGACTTCTGTAACTTTAATGACCATGTCACATAGGTTATGATAAGAACTTAATTGTTAATTCTTAATAACCATGAAAAAAATGTTGCTCTTCAAATGCAATCCAGGGTTTTTTTTACTTGATATTTGCAAAAGCACATGGACAATGGAGCTATTTATTGGTCTTACAATTGGGAAACTGAAAAAAAAAAAATTGAAGGAGGTCTGCTCTTGAAGTCAAAAGTAAACAAGATGATAGTAGTGGGCATAACATACAAAAAAAAAGGTTATATAAGAAGAAAGGCTTTTAGCAGTAGTGGTAACTAAAGTTGATAAAAAATTGTCTGGCTAAAGTGTGAATTATTTATTGCTGGACACCTTTAAGAATAAATTAGGCAAACAGGTTGTGGAAATTATTTAGGACCAGGACTATGATTTCCTGAGGCTCCTGACAGTCTCTTCCCTCCCTGGCCCTCATTTATGATTCACTGACTCCTATGCCCTCAGCTTGCCTTAAGCTATCACTTTTTAAGAATTAACAGTAATGGATGACTCTTTAATTGACTTTCACTAACCATTTTAATAACCTGCAAAAATTATTTTTCAAACTGTTTTTTTTCCCCTGAAACCAGCAAGAATTTACATAGTCTGCCACCTGGTATGTGCAGCCATACATGGTCAATTGCACAGTCAGGTTCAGCATTTGATTATAGGTTTAATCTGTAGCTGAACCAAGACTGATGTGATCTAGGTTGAAATTCTTCCAACATTTCCATTTTCTTTGTGGACTTAAGTTGCATATCTGACTTGATCTGCTGAAAGCCTTCTCCGCTACTGCTGAAAAGAAACTTCACAAAATAACTATCATTCTTGAAGTCATCCCATGTTAGGGATGAAGTTACTCTCACTTAGTCTGTAGCTGAATCTAAATAAACAACTACTTTTCACCTTCCAGCACTGTGATGTTATTTGAAGGCATGTTTAGGCAGCTTGTCAATTTACAAACACCCTTTGAGTCACTCCAGAGTCTGTGTACTGTGTACCTGTAAGTTGAGTCCAGTGAGTAAATCTGTGGCAAAATAGGAGAATCATAGAATAGTTTGGCTTGGAATGGACCTTAAAAATCATGTAGTTTCAGCCCCCTGCCACGGGCAGGGACATGTCCCACCAGATCAGGCTGCCCAAGGTCCCATCCAACCTGGTCTTGAACACCTCCAGGGAGAAGGCATCCATGATCACCCTGGGCAATCTCTGCCAGTGTCTCACCTCCCAAAATGGAGAATCTCCTTAGTAATCAAATAAATGAACTTTTGTGGTTCTCTAATTTTTGGCCTTTGACTATTTTTTTTCTATGCCTGTTGAACTTCACCTTTTAAAATTTTTTCAAATGTAACAGAAATGTAACAAATGTAACAGAAAACTGAGTTATCACAGGTTTATGGCAAGTAGTTGGAATCATTAAATAATAATTCAGATAATTCAGAAAACACTCCCTCCTTCAGGATTAATAATTTGTCTATTTCTCAGTCCTGAAGAGTAGCTTATGTTTTCTGCTCTGTAAAAAAATTTCTACAAAGCTGCTGTAGAAGTCACTCTGCCCTCCTCACATATGTAGGAACTTTCCATTATTTTACCCTCCATATTTTTGGACACAAGGCTCCAGCCCACCATCATAGACTTTTTGTCCCAGGAAAATTGTGTGATCCTTTACAAATGAGCATTATTTCTTACAAATTTAAGCCCTGGCTCTTAAAAGGTTTTGGAGTACTTTCCACTTCTACCAGATGTTCCACCCATGTTTTATGGGAACAGATGAAGTCATTCAAGGATGTGAGAGTGAGAATGTTTTTTGATACTTAGAACTTGTGTTATACTCTTCACGAACATCTGAAATGTTCCTGCTGCATTCAAGAGTCAAAAAGGAATTCTGCACCACTGAAGCAATCCACAGGTTATTGTAGCAGCTGTTTATATTTCCCCCTCCATCTCTGAATGATAATTCAACTTCAAGGATATCCATGTATTGGGTGAATCAAAACTGTGACTACATTCTGCTCCTTATCTTTTTTCCAAAATGTCTCTTGCATAATAAGATGGATGATCTTGGCCTTTCTGTGACTTTATGTCCCTTCCTGTCTGTATCAGATGTTTGATACAACTAGAAGTGTGGAAGATCACGTTAATTGTGCTTCAAGCCATATTCTAGCACAGAATTGAATTTTTCAACTATGATGAACTACGCTAGGAAATTCAATGGAAGCAGGGCTGCTGTATCCCAGCAATATTCTATGAATTATGCTTCAATGCTGCTACTCATCATACATGTCCAGCTCTTTGTTATACTCAGAGAATACAAGGTACAAATTAATTATTCTAGTCTCATCCTTCCATTGCTTTCTTTGGACATTCCTGTTGAATATGTTCCTAGATTTTTTTTATTTTTGTGTTCCTCCACTGCTTCTGAGTTCTGTCTTTCTAAGAAGCTCTGAACCACCAGCCCTGTTGTACACTCCCTACGACTGGCTTTTTCTTTAACTGCACTTTCTCCTAGTCATTCCTTCCCCTCAGAGCTCAATCCTTCCTCCAGCTTGAATCAAATTTCTGCAAAACAGCAGTCCCAGTTTCAAAGAGTGGTTCTTAACCTTATAGATGTACTTACACGATGATTTATTACCTTTCCAATTGTATTCTGAGCCCTTGCTCAGAATGGGAGTAGAGAGAGAATGCCCTCCTTGCTATGAGGCATGCACGGCCATTGCTTCCAATTAGACTTCTTCCTATATTTAACACCCACATATTATCTAGAAACCACTTTATTCTAGTAATGTCTTGGGGATTCACATGGCTTGGATCATATTGCTTACCAGATAGCTTAATTAGAAATGTTAATACTATAATAGTGCGAAGAAAATTAATGCAAAAGAAAGCACACCAAGTAAGCTGCACTTACTTTTGCAGAGGATTATTATTAAGCACATTTTCTTCAGCCCATCCACCTGAGCACTGCTTCTTTTGTGCAGGTTAGTAAGCAGTCTAACAGGTCTGCCACTCTGAGCCATGGATATCTGTAGAGAAGTGTTATGGGAAACCCAGAAGCTCTGGCGTTATTAATCCCAAGTCCTTCAAAAAACTGCTGCCAGCCCTCCAGGAACATCAGAATTTTATCTCCTGTAAGGCGTCACTCCTCAGCACAGAGGATGCCTCTGAAGTCCACTGCTCCTGAAAATACATTGTGTCTTGGAGCCAGCTGAGAAACAAATTTTCTCACTTATCTGCTCAGTAACATTTTTGTAAGATTTCTGCATCTTGAAGTCCTTCGGTATTTTCTGATTACATTGACAATCACGCATGTTTTGCCTCTGGGCTGGGGGATGGAAATGCTTCCATGCAATTTCCATGATAGTTCCTGCTCATTGCTTTCAACTCTTGACCACTGTTTTATGTACTGTGTTCTCTTTCTTCACCAGGAGTCATTTAGAAAATGACTTTTCACTTGGGCTAGAGTGTTCACTTCTTGAGCAGCCTGTGACAGGAATTTCCCAATCAGCCATCTGCCTTCTAGTGCATCCTTGCAGTAACAAAGGCAAGCTAGGCAATCATTAAAGTTGCAGTCTTTCCATATTGGGAATGATCTATCAGTTAATATTAAAAAGGATTATTATTTAAACACACACCTTATGCACAACACCTCCTAAATGCTGCTCATTGCTTCAGTTTTTCTTGGATATGCTAGATGAGCTATGCTAGGCTTACCTGTTCGTTTCTCTTTTTTGTGCAGAAGTCACCAGCCATAACTGCTGCGAATGGCAGAGCAACATTTTGAGATAGAACTGAACTTTCTTCTTGCTCCCTTTATATCCAAAGCAACAATAGTGAAATCACTGCTAAAATGAAGTGCTTTTCCATGGAGGTCATTCCTAGAGTGATTTTTATATGATGTACAAGGTCAAAATCAGATTTTGGGACCTGCATGTTATTCAACTGCTGAAACTTAATGATCACATTACAGAAAATACCTTGGGTGTTAGCCAATGCAAATATATTGGAAATAATATTTGTCTACAGTACATCTGAATTCAGTTCTGAGCTTCAGTTGATCAATATAGATTGCATTGATTCACAAGAGAAGAACCTTGCTCATGCTGCAGTTTACAAGATGCCTGAGTTACAGGACAGCTGTTGGATCTGGATGTTCCCCTCCCCATGCACTAAAATACTGGAGTCTGCTATATGCAGCCTTCTATCTGTGATAAATCAAACTTTTGTTCTTTTTCTCTTGTAACAAATTAGAGTGATTTTTTTTCTGGGAGAACTTTCTATACGAGCTGTCTGCATGAAAATTATACATGTGGGAGCAGGTTCTGTATCCTAAGCCATGCTCAGCATGGTGCTCTGAAAAGGTCTAAAGATGTAGATATGCCTACTGGGTTAACATAATGCTACACAGTGAAAAGAGGGGAGCCTACCTCTTATGAACTTTTTTGGGGGTGTGAATAGAAATATGTACTCTGTAAAATATCTGTAAAATTTTGCATGTCCAAGGAGTTATTTTTTTCCCAAGTTCAAAAGTTTCCTTGCATTTAAAATACTCTTGCCTTTGGTGATACTGACTACAGCTGCTGAAAATCAAATGTACTATTTGAAAGACCAATCTTGTCCATGAGGGCTGTTTACATTTTGTAACCTCATTCCAAATTTGTTTATTAATGAAGGATGAAGACCTAGCATAAATGTTCTTATATGTATATCAGAGAAGTCTCTCTCTTACTTCAGTGTTTATGAAAATAGATGTAGCTCCTAAAGAGAACACCCTACTTGTGTGTTTGTATCTATTGCCCAGAGTGGCTACGTTATCATCATTAAATTATGAAGAGCTATCACTTTAACTATGGAAATACAACTTTCCAAACACCAAGCTTTTTTAAGCAATGGCTTAAATGACAGGGACTGTGGAAACTTCTGTTTTACAAATCCTGGGCTCCAGCTACTATTTTCCAGTTGTCTATTTCTCATGCATTAGCTCTAGTTTCTCTTTTCCCAGGCCTAGTCCCTGTTCCCATCATAACAATGCAGAATTAATTTCAGAATATGGGCTATGCCAATGTGGTAAATCAAAGCATGTTTATTGGAGAAGTGATCAAAATACAAAAATGTTGGTATACAATAAGGTTGTTGAACTTATGTCCCTTAAAAAAACCCAAACAGATCTTGCAGAGATGATTTAAGAATATAGTGTGGTTGCTGACAACAGAATTAAGTAAATGTCTTGCATTGCTAGTTTTCTATAGCATAAATTCTAAGTGGTGTGATTACTACACCTCCTGTATTTATGAGATTTCGCATACAGTTTAATGTTGTCCAGAACACACCCATGTTAGGGTGTGAGGTGTAATCATAGTGTCTTACACACAGCCTGAACTCTTACTAAATATTGCTATCCACAGGTAAGCATATGATTATCAGATGTGTAAGTACGCTGCTTTTATTAGGCACCTGCCGTGATGAAAAAAAGTACTGCTATTTGTCAGGAATGGAATTGGTCCCATGAAAATTATCTATCATAAACAAGTGTAAATTGAGTTCAGCATTGACATTTATCTCTGAGCTTACTGGTTCCCATCTGGCACCCTACAATCTAGCAGCTGGTTGTAGTGATAGCTGAAGGTAAAGAAATCACAGACACAGAATTTCACTGAAACTTCAGGCCAGTCAAATCTGAAAACTAGAAATTATATTTGAAGCTAGCCAAAAAAATTCATAAGCTTGAATATGTGAGTGATATCAGCCTAGCCTTCTACAATACATTGAAATGTCACTATTTTATGTGTGATTGCTAGCAAATATAGAAGGTGATGTAAATCTCTCAAATTACACGATCTGAACACTGTATTACATTAGAAATATTCTAAATATATGTATTTCTGAACCATTACATGGAATGGTTTATGAATTGAAAAGATGCTGCCTCATGAACAATCTTTCATGCCTTCCCACTTCATCCAGTTGGTTTGTCCCGTACCAAAGGGCATGAGAGTGGGCCCTGTGTTGCTGCTGTGAGGGAAGAAGGGAAATTTGTGGCTGGTGAAATCTGTCTAGGGAGAATTGACCTTCATATGATTTCTATAATGATGAGTCATGCTACTTCCATGACTCACATCCTCAGGAAACTATGCCCTACGAACACTAATATACTAATGCACAATATGTACACCATGTAGTTCTTTTGAATAAAGCTGCTAATGTGCAAGCCATTACTGAAGCAGACCTGTGTAATAAAGAACTGTTAAATAATGTATATTTTATCTTTTCTGGGAGAAAATAGACACAGAAGAATAAATTTGAAATTTAAGTTTTTTAATCTCAGTCAGTAAAGCTTGAATCTTCACTATATTTAGATAATATGGATTTAACTCAGTGTAAGTCCTGAGAGTTTCCACCAGGGAACAATTTTCGCTCTACAAAAACTTAGCTAAAGTGACTTGTTTGTAGAATAACCAGAAACTCCATTTGAAACCACAGAATCTTGAGACAAAGAAAGACATCGAGAGCTGTCACAGTGTGGGAGGAGGATGACACAATTTATGATTGCCTGAAGCAAGATGAGAATGTAGCAGAGACCTCAAAATGACTAATTTGGACACAATTCATACTTAGATTTTAGTGTGTATTCTCATTTCATTTCTCTTTCGCATGGCCCCCACTGGACACTATATCTTTCTTTATGCTTTACATAAGAATGTTTTTTTTTTTTTCCCCCTCTTCAGATTCACTATGCAGAGCTACAGACTGGGAGAAGCCTGGCTGGAAAACTGCCAGGAGGAGAGGGACCTGGGGGTGTTGGTCGACAGAAGACTGAACATGAGCCAGCAGTGTGCCCAGGTGGCCAAGAAGGCCAATGGCATCCTGGCTTGGATCAGAAATGGTGTGACCAGCAGGTCCAGGGAGGGGATTCTCCCTCTGTACTCGGCACTGGTGAGGCCGCTCCTTGAATCCTGTGTTCAGTTCTGGGCCCCTCACCACAAGAAGGATGTTGAGGCTCTGGAGAGAGTCCACAGAAGAGCAATAAAGCTGGTGAAGGGGCTGGAGAACAGGCCTTATGAGGAATGGCTGAGAGAGCTGGGGTTGTTTAGCCTGGAGAAGAGAAGACTGAGGGGAGGCCTCATTGCTCTCTACAACTACCTGAAGGGAGATTGTAGAGAGGAGGGAGCTGACCTCTTCTCCCAAGTGACAGGGGACAGGACAAGAGGGAATGGCCTCAAGCTCCACCAGGGAAGATTTAGGCTGGAGATTAGGTGGAAGTTTTTCACACAAAGGGTCATTAGGCATTGGAATAGGCTGCCCAGGGAGGTGGTTGAGTCGCCTTCCCTGGAGGTGTTTAAGGCACGGGTGGATGAGGTCTTGAGGGACATGGTTTAGTGTTTGATAGGAATGGTTGGACTAGAAGATCCGATGGGTCCTTTCCAACCTGGTTGTTCTATGATTCTATGATTGATAAGTGATCAGCTAAACATTCATCACTTTTGTAATTTAATGATAGGAGACTCTTAATGGGTGAATAAACATAATGGCAAAAAAAAGTATTTACTCGGGGCTGTGTTCACACCCACTTTTGTGCATAACTTCTGCTAACGTGATCAGCCTAAGGGCCACAAGAGTTATATCTTTATTCCATTTTCTTGTGTGAGTTAAACAAAAAAATTATTAGTGAAGCCTGGGAGATTGCTGGTGGATTTAAGTTATACGATAGCTAATTATGATTGAGACCACTGCTGTATTGCTTTAAGTTTTCAGACTTAACTGTAGCTTCAGTTAAAGGCAAAGTTTACACATATAGTATTATAATATTTCTAAGTTGATTTCCAGGAAACATATTTGTTAAACAGAGCTTCATCAAAACATGTAAATGTTCAGTGTTTAAGGAGTCATAATACATTGGCCATGAATGATGGGAAACTGCTCATGCTGTTAACAGAAATATCCTCTTCGTATAAATAGTGGCCCAGGGGTATTACACATTGAAAAACATTGATTCTGTTTGATTTAAACCCTCTTAGAACTGGCATTTGGTATTATGTTTTCTGTCCATGGTATAGTTAAAAGTTTTACTTTTTTTCTTCTTGAATTTTTTTTAGCAAGAACGGATATTTTGTACTCTATGACATTTAATACACAAAATCCCTTCAACATTTCTCTTTTAGAGAGTCTTCCTTCAAATAGAAAAAAAATATAAACTAAGTACATATGTGTATGTCTTTATATATATATATATATATATATGAAATTATCATGTACGTGAATTAATTCACTGATGGTAATTGGACTGCATCATCACAAACTAATTTTAATCTTGCTTAGTTGCTGAATTGCTCTGCTTTCCAAATGTGTGGTTAGAGTGAGTAGGGAAAACAAGGAATTGCTATCAAAGATGTTCCTTTCAGATGTTCCCAAATCATTCCTTTCTGGGATTTGATTTAGCACAGAGAGCATCTTTTGATTGTTTCCTCTGTTTGGATAGGCAGGCAACAGTGGGATCTATTATTATTATTCTAAATTTATTTGTACATAACTGGTTGGTGATGGCTCTTTCTGTCAAGTGTGGAGATGTTTGTTTGAACTTTGTGTGTCAACATGCAACACAGACTCTTACTGCCTTGTTCATTCACAAAAATCTGCTGCTGTGCAGCAATTCTCAAAAGAGACTACAAATGTAAAGCATAGTGAGGTTATGTTTGAACCAAGATTTGTCTCCTGGCTGAATGAACTATGCAAACACAAGCTAGTACACAAGCATGTATATAAGGCAAGCCTGAAAGATCCGTGGGAAGAAAGAAGCTGTCATCTCTTAGTAATATGAACGCTGACTACAAAAATAGAAGAATGGGTTATGGGTACTGCTGCGCCCACAGTATGAATAGGCCACAATGTATTGGAAAAGAACATTTAGCCTCAAGAGGACAAGCTGGCCTCAGATCCTGAAAACAGTAGTGGCAGAGGTAGTGAGGACCTCGAGTATGAGAGCAAGGAACCTCTGTTTGGGACAGCTGGCATCCATTCTAATGCAGGTGTTATGTTCGGGAGTACACTTCTACTATTTGCAGAGAGCCAAGCTGCATTCCACTTCCTACCTGCCAGCTTCAGATTCTTGTTAGCTAGACATTCAGTTTGATGAACGCTCCCACTTCCATGTTATTTAATTAATGGTTTTCGGCATATGCATTCCTATAGAGGACAGGGCTCATGTAGCACGGCTCTGAGACTCCTCCAGGACCTGTAGAGACCCAGAGAACAGAACTTAAAAGGAACGGCTGAGAGAGCTGGGGGTGTTTAGCCTGAAGAAGAGGAGGCTGAGAGGAGACCTCATTGCTCTCTACAACTACCTGAAGGGAGGTTGTAGAGAGGAGGGAGCTGGCGTCTTCTCCCAAGTGACAGGGGACAGGACAAGAGGGAATGGCCTCAAGCTTTGCCAGGGATGGTTTAGGCTGGACATTAGGAAAAAATTCTTCACATAAAGGGTTACTGGGCATTGGAACAGGCTGCCCAGGGAGGTGGTTGATTCACCTTCACTGGAGGTGTTTATGGCACAGGTGGACAAGCTGCTGAGGGTCATGGTTTAGTGTTTGATAGGCATGGTTGGACTCGATGATCCAGTGGGTCTTTTCCAGCCTGGTGATTCTATGATTCTATGAAGGAGCTCCTGGCTTTGGCAACATGTCTCCACATATGAAAGTTGTGCTCACTGTCTTGTCATCCAGTTCCTGAAGGCAGTGTTCCGACCAGATTGTTTCCTGGACACAGCAACCAATTGAGGCCAAGTGCTGCAAAAGCCATCCTGCCCCTTCACGTGGAAACAGAAACACTAGAAGATGGGCAGGAATTCATTCAAGGTGTCCACCTGGGCACTGCCTTTGCAGCCGCAGGATTAGTTACCACTAAACCGTGTCCCTCAGCACCTCGTCTACATGTCTTTTAAGCACCTCCACGGAAGGTGACTCCACCGCCTCCCTGGGCAGCCTCTGCCAGTGCCCAATGACCCTTTCTGTGAAGAACATTTCCCTCATGTCCAGCCTAAACCATCCCTGGCGAAGCTTGAGGCCATTTCCTCTCATCCTGTACCCTGTCGCTTGGGAAAAGAGGCCAGCTCCCTCCTCTCTACCACCTCCTTTCAGGTTTCACTGTTCCAGTGCTCGACGACCTAAACAAGGTCCTAAAGGGACCTAAACAGGCTGGACCGCTGGGCAGAGTCCAGTGGGATGAGGTTTAACACGGCCAAATGCCAGGTCCTGCACTTGGGGCACAAAAACCCTATGCAGAGCTACAGACTGGGAGAAGTCTGGCTGGAAAACTGCCAGGAGGAGAGGGACCTGGGGGTGTTGGTCGACAGACGACTGAACATGAGCCAGCAGTGTGCCCAGGTGGCCAAGACGGCCAGTGGCATCCTGACTTGTATCAGAAACGGTGTGACCAGCAGGTCCAGGGAGGTGATTCTCCCTCTGTATTCAGCACTGGTGAGGCCGCTCCTTGAATACTGTGCCCAGTTCTGGGCCCCTCAGCACAAGAAGGATGTTGAGGCTCTGGAGCAATTCCAGAGAAGAGCCACGAAGCTGGTGAAGGGGCTGGAGAACAGGCCCTATGAGGAGCGACTGAGAGAGCTGGGGGTGTTTAGCCTGGAGAAGAGGAGGCTGAGAGGAGACCTCATTGCTCTCTACAAGTACCTGAAAGGAGGTTGTGGAGAGGAGGGAGCTGGGCTCTTCTCCCAAATGACAGGGGACAGGACACGAGGGAATGGCCTCAAGCTCTACCAGGGAAGATTTAGGCTGGAGATTAGGAGGAAGGTTTTCACACAGAGGGTCATTGGGCATTGGAATAGGCTGCCCAGGGAGGTGGTTGATTCACCTTCCCTGGAGGTGTTTAAGGCACGGGTGGATGAGGTCTTGAGGGACTTGGTTTAGTGTTAGATAGGAATGGTTGGACTAGAAGATCCGATGGGTCCCTTCCAACCTGGTTGTTCTATGATTCTCTAACCCTTTCAGTGAAACGCGAGGGGCTGCTGGGGGCCGGAGGGTAGCGGCGGGGCCCTCCCCGTGCCGGGGGCGGCGCTGCGGGCGGGGCGGGCGGAGCGGCGGCCGGCGGGGCCGGGGCAGGTGGGGCGGCGGCAGCGGGAGAGCCGCCGGCAGGTCAGCGGCGGCGCAGGGCGAGGGGAGGGGCGGCAGCGGTCCTGAGGGGAAACCTGGGGGGACAGGGGGGCCGGCTGCAGCTCTGCGGGGCTCACCGCGGGAGTGGAGGGTCTGGCCGAAGCCCTGCAGGGCTCCTCAGGGCAGTGGGAGTCGGGCTGCATCCCTGCGGGGCTCCCCGGGGGAACCGGGGGGGCTGGATAAATCCCTGCAGGGGACAGGGATTCCAGCTGCATCCCTGCGGGGCTCCCCGGGAGAGTGAGGGTCCTGCTGCATATCTGCCAGGAACAGGGATTCCATGTGCATCCCTGCGGGGCTCCCTGGGGGAGTGGGGGTCCGGCTGCATCCCTGCGGGGAACAGGGATTCCGACTGCACCCCTGCTGGAAACAGGGATTCCAGCTGTATCCCAGCGGGGCTCCCTGGGGGAGTGGGGGTCTGGCTGCATCCCTGCGGGGTCCCCAGGAGAGTGGGGTCCAGCTGCATCCCTGTGGGGCTCCCCAAGGGAACCGCGTGTCCGGTTGCATCCCTGCGGGAAACAGGGACTCCAGCTGTACCCTTGCGGGGCTCCCTGGGGGAGTCGGGGGTGTGGCTGCATCCCTGCGGGGTCCCCAGGAGAGTGGGGGTCCAGCTGCATCCCTGCGGGGCTCCTGGGGGCAGTGGGGATCCGGCTACATCCTTGCAGGGATCCCCAGGAGAATGGGGGTCCAGCTGCATCCCTGCAGGGATCCCCAGGAGAGTGGGGGTCAGACTGCATCCCTACAGGGCTTCCTGGGGGTGCAGGGGTCCGACTGCGTCCCTGTGGGGCTCCTGAGGGAGCGTGGGGTCCGGCTGCATCCCTGCAGGGAACAGGGCTTCCAGCTGCATCCCTGCTTGGCTCCCCGGGGGAACTGGGGGTTCTGGCTGCATCCCTGCGGGGAACAGGGATACCATGTGCATCCCTGTGGGGCACTCTGGTGGAGTGGAGGGTCCGGCTGCATCCCTGAGGGGCTCTACGGGGCAGTGGGGGTCCAGCTGCATCCCTGCGGTTTTCCCGGGGCAGTGGGGTCATCTCAGTCGAGGGGTGCAGCTGGAGGGGCAGTTGGGTGGCAGGCGCAGGGACAGCGCATCCTAAAATGCTGTAGGTCTGGGATAGAGGAGAATTGTGTCTCTTTTTAACAGGGAGCTGAAAGTGGAGTGTTTCGCTGATGAGGGGTTTTACCATGTGATTGCAGTGCGTGCAGGCAGATTGTACTAGCTTGGAATCCTTGACTTGTTCGTTGGCACAGGATGAAATCATTTATATCACGCTATATCCTGTGCCGTACAGAAGTCTTCTTTATGCTCGCACCATGGCTGAAGGGAGTCACTGACTGTGTGTTAGCTTCTTTGATAGTTTGTGGCATGGCAAGTCAGACTTTACAACAGTAAGTAAAAGCAGAAGGGTTTATAATAATTGCAATTACATTTATTTCCATACCTGTAAAGAAAAATCTGCTCTGTAGGATGCTTCCGATTAGTACCATCCAGTTCTATAATGCTTAGTTTGTGCATGGTACTTACTGTGCTGAAAGAATCTGGTGTCTGATTCACTGATTTCACAGGCTGGGAAATGAGTCTGCTGGTTGATTCTGAAAGGTTTAAGGCACCTGAGAAAGCCTTATGGGTTTATTACACTTAGTAAACTTGTTTGGAAGTTTCTCTCAAACCTGCTCATTGTCTCTCTCTCAGATATTTATTCAAATGCGTAATACTGAACTAAAGAATGGGCACAAAATATGTATTTGAAGAATTGTGCCAAGTATTTTCCTTAGGAAATTTGATTTTTCAGCATGAAGATTTTGATAGGACACAGCGTATTAAAGATGTGCAAAATCAAGACAAATGGCATTCAGGGATGCATGACAGGAGTGTTGTAGATGTGTGATGGCATCGCTTGGCAGTTGTGACTTTGGGGTCTGTGTCTGGGATTTTGGACACCACAGTTCCAGCAGAGACTTACCAGTTAGGCAGGAGTTGAGTACTAAAGGTGATCAGGCATCTAGAAGCGTAGTCTATGAGAAAATAGTGAAAGAAATGGAATGTTACAGCCTAGGGAAGCAATGACTGATGAGTGATGTGATAACAATCTTCAACTGTGTAACTGGTACTGCAGAGTGGCAGGGAAAAAATCTTGTTCTCTACATCCAGTGGAGATGTAACAAGAACCAGCATGCTGATCTGCAGCAGGAGGGAGATTAGGTTCAATGGTAAGGAAAGTCCTGTCTAGTTGTAGCGATAATTGAGCATTGGATTGGCCAGGTAGGGCATGGAATCTCCTTCACGGGAGCTTTTGAAAATTAGATCTAACAGACATTTATAAGAAATGTCTAAGGCAAGGGTCACTGTGCCTTTCTGTTGTGAAAGGTGCTACATGATCTCTCCAGGTCCCCTACAGGCTCCAGGACTGGCCGAGGCTACTGGGACACCAACCTGTGAACTCACACTCTTGGTGATAGTCACACATCATAGAAGCGACTTTGAAAGGACTCAGTAATCCATTTATAATATTTCACTTATATACCTAATTATATACTAGATTTTGTGAATCATCTTTCTTCTGCTCAAGCTGCATTTGCAGTTGAAGTCTGAGAGCAGTGAT
This sequence comes from Coccyzus lansbergi, assembly GCA_033558105.1. Lineage (NCBI taxonomy): Eukaryota > Metazoa > Chordata > Aves > Cuculiformes > Coccyzidae > Coccyzus > Coccyzus lansbergi. Next base: position 1,765,369 of record JAUMJK010000012.1, read on the forward strand.
GGGTGATTTGCTGAAGAGCATCACATCTTGGTTTGACACTGTTGCAGCCAGTGAATTGGCTTGTTGGTAAATGTTAGGAGATTTGAGTTTATTTTCAAAGTACAGTTCTGTAAACATTGGTTCCTTCAGGTCCTCAATAATACGGATGTATCTCTGGCACTCCATGAGGCAAAACTCCTTGGTTTATTTTATCTCTATCTTGGCTATGATTGTCATCTTTGCAATTACTTGGATTATAATCCAGTTCTTAAATGTACTTTGAAAGGTGTAGTTTGTCCTACTGCATTAAGCCACTTTTTTTCCTGGCCCAATTCTTAACCCAATTAATTACAGAAATAGCTGGCTGGAATGAGGCTTGGTATTTTTCTTCTCTTGCTTCTATAACCTACAGGGTTTTGCTGCTTTGCTGATTTTCTTATTTTATTGTGTTATTATTCTCAATTTATATATTAATTATTGTAAAAATTTTACCACACTCTTTGCTTCCAATGACTGCTTGTAAAGTTAGCTTCACAGTTCAGAAAAGGATCACTTGAGTGTTTTGAACGTCCCTGTTTTGTAAACAGACAAGGTCTAACCTCTCTTTCTCGATTGTTATTGTTTCTTGTCTCTATTCTGCCCTTACTTTAGAGAGGCATTGAATAAAGCTGATTCAATCTTTCCAGTGTCTCTTTACAAGAGAGGCCTTTTTCATGCTCTTAGTAATCTGAAAAATTAAGATGTCTTTGTTTCTGCCTTTTTTCTCTTCTTTGAGCTAGCATGACCAGAGCTGAGCCCAGTAACCCTGCCAAAGATGCTTTGTGCAGCATCTTCTGCTGCTTCATCTTCAGCTGCTTAGCATTACACCTGCAGCACAGTGGCAGTCTGGAGTGCTTCAGGAGACCAAAATGCACCTTATAAAATGCCTTGTCTTGCGTTCATTTCTTCAGATTTCTGTTCATTGCCTTGTATGCTGTCGGAGTTTCTCTGAATCATCTGAAAGGATGCATTTTGTCAGGGCACAGCAGTGGGGGCTCCCTGTTAGTGCTGTGGCATCTCTGATGCATTTCCAAGTTTCCTGATTCAAATTTTGTGTTGAAAATGTAAGAAATACACCCATGGGCACATTAGGAGAAATCTGAAGTATATGAAGCTGTAGGCTTTAGGAAGGGTGAGCCTACAAAAGCTGGAAAAAGTTTTCTTTCTGTCCCAGGATGACAGTCACAAAGATATTGCTGGATAGATTATCTCACCCAATTACAAAATACACTCTGGAAGTGTTTTTTGCAGCATGGTTCAGCTCCCCATCCTTCTCCAGCATGCCCTTGACATGCCTGTGCTGGAGCAAGTGGAGGCATAGGGTTTGATGGCCCCTGTGCATCCTTTGCTAGGAGAATACAGTGCACCTTTTGAATCACCAGTGGCAACTACGCACAGATGTGTGCGTTGGAGCTGGCTTCATCAGCCAGGGTTGTCTTACAAGCAACCAACTCTGCTGGCCAAGAATAAAACCTTAGGGGTAAGCAGAAAATTGCTAAGGACATTGCTACACCGTGGCACTACATGTTGCTTTGTTAAATAAAAGAAAAATCAATAAAAAAAAAAAAATCAACGCTTGGCATTTCTCCATGGGTTTTGCCCATGAATGGGGAAATAGAGTAAGCGCTCCATGACTTCTGCGTTGCTTCATTTAGAACTAAACTGGCTGTGGGAAAAAAAGGAGTATGTGGTAGAAGAAAATTTAGACCTGTGGGGGCATAGACAAAATGACTTGAGGAGCTTTTTACTTCTCTCTAGTTTCTGTGGTAATGGGGTACTGTGAGGCTTACAAAAGAAACTCTTTTAAGTTGCCATTAAACTGTGCAGACATTGTTTTAAAGCGGTGCTGATTGATTTAGTCTTCCAGGGTAGATGTCAGGCACACTATTTCTGATTAACAGCAGATAGAAATGAGGAAGATGAACACTGTTCATCACACTGAATGATACTGTGAATAGAAATAAGAGTACAAAGTAAATAAATGTCAACCTTCTCGAATTTTGTGTGATTTAAGTCATTTTAGTGTTGGCTTGAGTAATTGATCTTTTTATCAGTGTGTTTTATTCTGTAGGAAAGCAGGATTTAAATAGTGATAAATCAATAGCTGCTCTTCATAAGACACTCATGTGCTGGAATGAGACACACTGTAACTTGAACATGCAAAAATTGCAGGGAGGTTGTTTGAAGCTGATGCGTTATCTTCCCTGGAGGTGTTTAAGGGGTGGGTGGACGAGGCACTGAGGGACATGGTTTAGTGTATGATAGGAATGGTTGGACTCGATGATCTGGTAGGTCTTTTCCAACCTGGTGATTCTATGATTCTATGAAAAATAAAACTGCAGTTTATGCCAGTGAGAGATTTCCATTTTAATTTGAGTTCTGTCAGTTCAAAGTAAGCCTGTAGTTGGTACTGCATTATCACATAGGAAATCTAGATTTTTACCTTGTATATTAATGCTTTAAGGCCTCTTTGTAATTCAGACTTATATTCCAAGATTTTTCTCTTTCCTGTGCTTAGTTCCAGTAGCTTGGTCTGAAGCTCTCATTTGAGGCATGAGACACTGTACTAATAACAAAGAGGGACTGGAGGCTTCTTAGACATGTAGAAAGAAATAAATACTGATGTGGCAAAATGAGTGGGTTTTGGAGATCATGGTGGGGAAAACAAGGAAGGACTGGGATCAATTACAGCTCTCTGGGGAGCTGTTGAGAAGTGACTGTAAGGGCCACCTATGCAGTCTGTGGGACTAATGGCAGGGGTTTTCTGTGAATTGACACAGGGACAGAAGTGTAAGGACTTCTTAGGACACGGAGGGTTTTGGGGAGCTTTGTAGCAGTGGAGACTCTCTTTTCATACTTTTCATCCACACCAGCTCTCCTTGTGGTCTTCTCCACTGTCCCGTATTGTGGGTGCCTTGTATCACCTTTGCAGCCATCCAGGTGATGAAGGGAGGTATGAGGAGAGAGAAGAGAACTGTGCAGAAGCAAGGACTGCATTCCAGTGACCTTGAAGAGCAAGTCCTGTGTGAGATGCATGGCAAAAGGGCATGGCAGGTCTTGCTGCTGCCTCACATATGCTCATCTCTGTTCTTACAGTTGGTGGCAGAAGTACCGTGTAAACAGGAGTTGCTAACTGGTGTTTAGACGTAGCTTTGCCATCCCCATCTTCTTTGGCATAGGTAGAATCTGCTGGTGGAACTGGATGGCTTGCTTACAAGTGTGCAGGTTTGTGTGTGAGTGTAAATGATCTTAAACAAACAAACAAAAATGGAAAGTGTCTCTATCGGAGCTGTCTTTGAAGGGGAGAAATGAAGGTGCTGGAATGAAGAATATCTAAACTTCTGTGATTGGAGTGTACATTAGCACTGATATTTAGTTAGGTCAGAACACTTTTTGTATATTTTAAAGACCATTTACTTTACCCAAGACTTTGTATTTTTTTTACATATTTATTTCAACTTATCAAATGTACAATGGCGATTTGTATTATCCAAACTGTTAATTATTTTTCCCCTCTCTTTTGTGTAACTCTTCAGAACCATGGTGATGATGAAACATGTTCTAACTTGCCTGAACTCATTTATATCCTACATCAACAGAAGGTGGAAAAAAACCCCAGAGCTCTAGTTTGAGATTAAGCCAACAGTTTTTAAAGCATGCCAGCTTGTATTTTCCAAAATATTTTATGACAATCTGTACTTTATTCATTAAGTAGAGTTAATGATTTCCAAAACTTTTCTTTTTAGTCAAAACTGCTGCAGCATGTGAAAAGGAGCCCAGTTGTAGTGATTTGAAGACATATAGGAGAATAGTGCTGCAGTTGGTATAACAGCAGGGCTCTGTGTCTGCTCACTGTTAACAGTCTGTTGAGAAGTCTGTTGTCAAGGGTACCTTGTGCTTCTTTTGTTCTCAGTAGGTAATTTCAACGCACACCCCATTACGAGTGCCCTAATTCCTCAACAGCTTGTAGTAACTTATGTGGAGAGGTCAAGATAACATTACATAGTTCTATCAACAGTACGATTTATAAAAATACCAGATTATTGAGCTCAGTTTAAGATCTTGTGGTATAACTCTTGCTTCACGAAAATGTGCAAAACTGTATGAACTTGTGCCAAACTAGTAGGGGAGCTACCAGGAAGAGACCACATGGTCCCATGATGAGCTTTCTAGTCTATCAGTAGAGTGCATCCATGTGAGGGAAGATGCATGAAGTGGTAATTCAATTCTTTTCCTGACATCATACACTTAAAAGATTCAAATTATAGGTACTAGTAGAAAGGTACCTACAGCATTCCTAAATGAATCATTTCTTTTTCTTAGACTTTCAACCACCTAGGATATGCTGTCTGTCTGTCTTGGAGCTCTATCCCAGACAGACTCTAATAGACAGAGGTCTAAGCAAGGCTGTTTAAATAAGTGTCTCTTCCTTTAATTGCAGCTCTCTCTAACCAGATCAGCATGTTCCTACTTACTTGCACTTGGGATCTGACCCTGGTTTTCTACTATTTTCTCTTTCCTCATTGGTAGTGGAGAAGATAGAATCCCTAGTTAAAAAAGAAGGCAGAGGAGAAAATAAACACTAAGAGTGTAGGAACGGTGTCCTGTGTGGTGAAGAGGAGGCAGGCACATCTGTGCGATAATTTAAAGGGCGGGTGAATCATACAGAATATGATTTGAAGTTGGAAGAAGCAGAACTAGACCATTTTCTGGACTGTTAGTGTTGTGAATTCATTCCTTTCTCAGCTGTGGGAAATGTTTCAAACTAAGAAAAGTACTCTGTGGGAGGTGGCTCTTTGAGATTAGACTTTTTGCCCATGTGAAAAACCCAAGGGAAAGTTACATCAAGCTGAACTTTCATTTAATCAGAGGATTGATAGCTTATGGGATATGGACACAGGAGTCTCCAGCTCCTGAAATCTTGGCCTTGATAGCACAGGACTGAGATATAAAAGAGATGACTCCTGACAGAATAAAAGCCAAACTGAATGTTAGTATCCTGGGAAAGGAAGGCATGCGGTTCCTTACCAAGTGGAATGGTATCTATCTAGTTATCGCAGGGTGGAGAGCTGAGTGGGCAAGAGTGAGGGAACTTTTGAGATTCACCATCAACTTGTGACATAGAACGATGTGTACAGCCAAGAACATTGGAGCTGTGTAAAGAGTGGAACCCTTTACTTCATAGCAACTTGAAGCAAAGGAAACTTTAGGTGGAAATACAAAAATAGGAGTTGTTAATGTGGTGAGGGGAATTTTCAGAAACAAGCCTCCCTAATTATCTTACTGCAAGGAAACTGAAACTGATTGAGAGACCTCTTTGTCATTCAGAAACTGTCACTTGCAGAGAAAGTGAGGTTCAAATGGCAACTCTAGGTGAACCAGCCAGATAAATTAAATGTTTTTTTTAATAGCTCTGGGTAGAGGTTGACAGGGACTCATTGGTCTCTACAACTACCTGAAAGGAAGTTGTGGAGAGGAGGGTGCTGGGCTCTTCTCCCAAGTGACAGGGGACAGGACAAGAGGGAATGGCCTCAAGCTCCGCCAGGGAAGGTGCAGGCTGAACATTAGGAAAAAATTTTGACGGAAAGGGTCATTGGGCACTGGCAGAGGCTGCCCAGCGAGGTGGGTTGAGTCACCTTTCCTGGAGGTGTTTAAGGCACGGGTGGACGAGGTGCTGAGGGACATGGTTTAGTGTTTGGTAGGAATGGTTGGACTCGATGATCTGATGGGTCTTTTCCAACCTGGTTATTCTATGATTCTAGGAAGAGCAGAACAGGGAAATAATGGCAATTAAATGACCCAGAGGAGATGATTCCTATTCCTGAAAAGTACGATTAAGAGTCCTTCAGGTCCTGTGTAGAAGTGAGAAATAATGAGAAATGAATGATGATAAAATATATCTAAGTGCTGGTAATTATACTGTGAAAAATATAGTCCTGTGGTATAATAGAAGATAAATTTATAAAGGAGGTTTTTTTGTTTTTTACGCCCATGGAAAAGAATAAGGGATGGGTAAGAGGAGGAAGATTTATTGAATGGGAATAACAACAATTTTTTTAAGGTCCTAGACAATGGATTTTTGTGTTTGTTATTCCCTGATGAATTTGCAGTTAAGAGAAAGGAATGTAATTGTGTGTCCCTGTGATTAAGTCCATTTGCTGTGCAAAGAGGCCCACATGGTCATGGTGTGCTCTTGACTCAGCTGAAATGAACATTGACAACTTTTGCCAAAAAGAGGAGGGAAGCCAAGATGCAGAGGATTTCATTAAGAAGCTTGAAAGAGAGGACAGCTGCACCTAATTTTCAGAAGCACATAGTTGTCTTCAAGGAAGCCAAGCAGTACTGAGAAAAAAAGCTTAATTTTTATTTCTTAAAGAATAAAGACATTCAGTTTATTTTATCTCTTATTTTCTTTCCCAATCTAGGTTTAAATAAGGTATCTGCCCTCAGAACAGGTGTTCCTAGCAAACAATTTATTGTTTGTGCGTGCGTATGTATACTACTTACTTTAAGTAATCACTAAAGGAAATGATTAGTTCATACTTTGATGGTACGTGACAGCAGTAGCAAGAAAAAGGCATTCAACAAAACCATCCTGGAGCTGTCCAATTCATTTCCCTTGCAAAAACTTTGGTGCTTTGCAGAAGACCTCGTTCTCTCTGCTGCTCAACAGCTGACCACATGCAGTTTTGGATGTGTTTGACTCAACCATATTTTCAGATAGGGTGGTGGTAATGTATGTCTTCTACTCTTGCAGACCCCAGGTGTAACTGAAGGCATTATGCCTACATTTCTATCAATAAGAATTCCTACACACCTACACGTTTGATGCTAGGCATGCCTAGAACTGTTTGGCACAGTAGGTACTTAGCACAAGCCCAATTCCTAGAAAGATTTACAGGGAAGAAATTCCTCTGTCTCCCCTGTGGATCCTGATCCAGCAGGAATTTTGAAGACGTGTTTTTGGAACAAGCCCCATGAAGAGCAGTATTTTTTATTCTATATATCATATAGTTAGACCATTAGTCAGAAAAGAAGATTGAGGTTTCGTTCCTTCCTCAATCTGAAGTGATTTGAGCCATTTGCCCCTACATTTCTGGTAAATATTTAAATGGTGAGCTTCTGGATAGAGGTGGAGTGGGAGAGAAGAATGAGATATGGTGTAACTATGGGTGGTATTGTGTGTTTCAACCCCTTTTTTGACAGCACTACAGAGAGTTATAAACATAGATGTCAGCATTTTTTCTTTCTAAAGTGTTCCTTGTGGTGTAAGTGATATGCACCAAGACTAGAGATCTAATTTGTTTTGGGTGTTAGGTCTTGAAAAGCAAGCTACATCAATTGGGAAGCATTTGTTTTTTACACTGGACCAAAGTGAGATGTGTAGGTGTCAACTATGGTAAAGATTATGCCTCTTACTAAACAAATAGGAACGCTACATAAAAGTCTGATTTATTTGTTCAAGGATAATGGCAAACTCTGTGTTGATGTATTAGAAAAAAAGGGTGCAAAATTAAAGCACACAAATGCATTGTTCATGCTACTTTGAGCAGTAGCACACTCAGGAGCTTCTTTAAAGTTTTCCTATTCAAGATGCCTCTGAGCAGAACTGAAGAAGGAATTTATTCACAATGAGGATGGGTGAGGCACTGGCACAGGTTGCCCTGGGGAAGTTGTGGCTGCCCCATCCCTGGAGGTGTTCAAGGCCGGGTTGGATGGGACTCTGAGCAGCCTGGTCTGGTGGGAGATGTCCCTGCCCATGGCAGGGGGTGGAACTGGATGATCCTTAAGGCCCCTTCCAACCCAAACTATTCTATGATTCTCTGACACTCGCTCAGCGATGCTCTGTAGCAGAGACACACAAGACATGCTCAGCAGTCTGTGCCTGACTGCAGACTGTCTTTCATCACCAGGAGGCTACCTTCTGGAACAGAGGTTTCAAAAGCTATTAGTCATACTATGTTCTTAACTCTTAACTTAGTAGAGAACTGAAATATAGAAATGACACTTTAATGCATTTTTAACCTGTCTTTTAAAATGCATGTTAATTAAGTCTACTAAAACCTTGTCTATGAAGCGAACTTCATTGACAGGGAACATCATATGAAGGGGAATATATTTAGAAACTCTATCTGGATGTTTGATATCTCTTTTTGTGTGTGTTGTTTATCATGAGTTATTAATTGTTATTTATTGGATGAATTTGGTATAGGGTTTTTTTTGTCACCTTGTTCCATGTTTGCTTAATGGTTGCTGATGCTGTTGACTTACTGTATTTTTGTCAGTTCATGAATCCCACGATTTTAAACGCTAATAGATATTTTCTAATAGCACTTCAGAAATAATCTGAATCTTGTGCATCATGTAAGTTTTATGTAAAACAAATGATTTTATGTTGGTGCTCCATAGCATGAATGTAGGCAGTGAACTCTGATGAATCTGGACATTTTGGTTTGTATCATGACAGGCAGTAGTGACACCTCATTTGGTAAGTAACTACTTTGTATCAAGTATTTAAAAATTAACTGGAGCAGAAAATTGTAAAAACCCTGCTATTATTACCTCCAACATCTTTAGTGTTTTGGTGATTAATGGTCAAACTCTTAGAAATGCTTACAGGAGGCTAAGGATTTGGTATCATTAAAAAGGATCACTCCCAAAGGGAGGCTGCGGAACACCATAGCCTGAACAATCTGTGCTACTAGTGTTTTTAAACCATGGCTTTCATTTACTATAAGAAATACAAATTGGAACTGACATTAAACAGATAAATTTATCTCCACAAGCCTTCTTTAGATGAAGTTGCTAAGACTGCATGCATGATGCTTTTGTCCAGCTGTATAATCCTTAGCTTCAAGTGCCAGAATAAACCATGGAAACACTATAAGTATTTGCTCAGAAACACTACAAGTGGCTCTCAAAATTTTGTGTTCTGAGGAACACACAACACATATTACAATAATGTATGTAAATTCAGCTTTTTAAAACAAGAAAATAAACAACCCCCAAATCTACCTATTTTTCTAAGAACACCAGTGTGACATTTAAAAAAAATCCTTTCTCAACTTGACTAACTCTGGAATATGTCTGAAAATGCATCTGGCGTGTTTAGAAATGTCAGATTTCTGGCACAAATAATAACGTATTGTAGTCTTTCCACTTTTTTTGAAAGCTGTGAATTAGAATTTATGACAATATAAAATCCGCCTTTTTAATTTGTGGGATTTCTCTGAAAGGAAAGTGATACAGCTGTTTATGCAAGAAAGCATGGCCTGTATGGTAGCATCAATATGTGCTCTAAGCAGCTTGTCATAGGTCCTAGCAAGTGTGCCACGTTGTTTTATTCTGTCTTTTGCGACCTATATTGGTGACAATAGACATTAATAGACTCTATGAAAAATAAGTTACATGTTTTTCTTGTTTTGAGAGATAGCAACTATTTGGGAAAGATTCATCTATGCTACCTGATTCAGAATTGTGATAGTTATGAATTATTAATAAATTCAGGCCCTTTAATGTCAGAAAGAAATAAAGGGCTGAACTGTTTGCCCTGTTCTCTTGAACAGAAAAGCTGAATGGCATGAAGGAGGCAGAATGAGAAAGTTTTCAGCTATTTGCTGTGTCAACTATAGTATTGTAAAAGATATAATCTGTCAGAGTAGTCTTGAGGTGGCATGCTCTTTATGTTAGATAATATTTAATTAGTGCTCCAAACGGGGGGTATAGCGGGTGGAGAAAACGACCTTATTTATTCTGGTTCCCTGGTGGGAACATAAGATATGTACGGGTGATGAGTGTTTATGACTGACTGGGATCACTGCTGAGAAGCAAATGTCGTCCCTGGGGCCCAGATGACTCTCTGACCCATGTGATGAATATTTCTTCATAGGCATAGAGTGGGAGGAAAGAATTTGCTTTCTTCCCATGTGCTGTAACCTGGCAAGATGGAACAGGATGCTGCCCTCCACCCCCACTCCATCCATGTGATGCCAGCTTACAGGAAATAATCTGGGATGGTTGAGGAATAATTTTCCACAATTTTGGACACTGAGATTTCTGAGAATTTCCAAGTGTATGATGAACTTACATGGCTCTGACTGTTGTAATAGTTGTAAAAACAAGTACCTCTCAGACTTGAGTGTAGTTCTCGCAGTATCCTGGAGATTTGGAGTGCACTCCACTATTAAATGCTGATTAGTAAATGTCTAAAGTTTAACTAAGTGGCCAATAACATGTTGTCTGGAGTGAGAGAAAAGAAAAAGCAGAGATCTCAGAGGTAAATGGTTATTAACAGTATTACAAGATTTGTGAACTCTTTCATAAGAGAGATGAGAATACTTATGGTTCAACTAGCTTAGTGGTGGGAGAATCACTCTCCAGCATCACCAAGAGTATGGCTCATCGTAAAACAAGAATGTGATAGCTAGGCAGTTGATACAGAGCTATATATCCAACTGCAGAGCATCACACGTGAAAATTCAAGCACACAAAGACATGTAGGGAACACTGAAGAGCCAGAATAACTCATAAAAGTGGGAAAACCACCACTACTTGTTAAAGAATCATAGCCAATAAAAACCCACTTGGAAAGCTGAAAAGCTGGTGGGTGTCTGCTACAAAGGCTGCTGTTGCATCTGAGTACAAGATTAATTTCTTTATAAGCATCTCGGAAGTATCATAATAAAAAAGATATTATTGTACGTCTGACTTCAAACTGGAAGACGTTTGGTAGTTTCCTTACGTGCAGGAATGTGGCTGCTTATTCTGTGCATGTCATGGGGGAGATAGGGAGTACCTGCTGTAATGTGGGGTGTACTCTGAATACCCAGACTCTGTCTCGTGGTTACTCAGCTGTCTATCGTCTTGTTCCCAAGAGGAGATGTCAAGATATGATGGGTGACAGTGGCTGCCTCTGAAACCCCATTCTGCCCTCTGGGCCAGCAGGAGGGCAGGGTTGTTCTATCTCTTTCTCGTGTCTGGCCTTCATCCACATTCTCTTGTTACCTTCATAGGCCCTATTCCACAACACAATATCTTGGAAAAAACAATGGCTCAGGGAAGGGCGATGTGCGTGAAGGATGGGGGCCGTGCACCTTAAGGGCAAGTGCTCTAGAAATTGTGACGTGAAGAATGAGAAGGAGCGGTTCTGGAAAGTGACTGCAGAGATACAGAAAAATTGAGTTTGTAAGGGGATCATCCAGCCTAGCTTTTGGTCAAAGCAGACCCAGCTAGTGTAAGCTGGCTAGGGTCTTGTTCAGTCTGTGTTTGAATAACACCAGGGATGGAGATTTTGCCACCTTCTGGTAGAAAATGTTTCCCCTCTGTTCCCATGTCTACCTGTTCCCCTTCACCCTTCCATTTTACAGCTGAGAAGTGAGTCTGCCTTGACGTCTTATACATCTTCCCTCTGGATGGTTGCAGACTACTTTGAGGTCTCTCTGCAGCTTTCTTTGCATTTAGGTAAGCAGGTCCCTGTTCAGATGCCCATCTGGGGGATTGAGAAATACTGGCATTTTTCCTATGTTAGAAGGTGATTTGCAACATCCAGGGTGAGGTTTGTATGGTATCTGCTGGCTTATTTTGTTGGTTTTTTTTTTCCTTAATGCTATTTACCTGTATGAAATAAAGCTGAAAGCACAGAGAAATATACAGGAATTTTCTGAGTAGGGAATATCCAGAGTCATGGGTTATGTAGTGCTAGATGACCCTGGACTTTTCCCCACTGTGCACCTTTGCAAAATCTTCTTGATGTGATTTGAATGGTCATTAGTTACTGAGCTCTGCAGCTACTGGGTCCTTAGTTGGTGTCTGTACTGAAGGAAAAACACATAGTAGGGACCAGGAAGGATTTTTACACTTTATGAATGTAATAAAAATAATTGTTTTCCTATAACCGACTGTAAGAGTCATCACGTTGTAAATGAGGTGAGCTTGAATACTTGATGGAATATCTTTAGTCTTCTTGCAAGTGAAAAACAACCAAGCATGCAACTTTTGCATAGTTTTAATTTTTGCTTGGAATCATTCTGTATCTGGAAATGCGAGTGTTCCTCAAAGTACAAAATTTTGGATATACTTGAAAGAGCAAATGTTTATGTTTTCTCCTTTGAGCACGAATATGCTAAGTATCTGTTTTCTTCCTTCAAAATACTGTTTAAAATATTAAGGGTCTGATTTAGTTCTAAAGACAACTGGAGGAGACAACCTTTTCTCAAGGTTTTCACTAGTTCAGGTCCTAAATGCTTTTAGAATTCTTACTGTTTCCATTCCTTCAGCAGTCACAGCCTCCTTTGATGACTTCTCAACATTTTCAGTAAAAACAAGACTAAGTCAAAAACCCTATCATTTAAAAAATATAGAATTGCAAAGCCTATAATTCTTTTTTGTCTGTTTCATATGACTCTTCTTAGTTTGATGTCAGTGACTTTATATATCATTGTAAAAATGACATACAATGAAATGTTTTAAAGGCTGTTCTACTTCATGGTAACTTTATGTGGTAGTCTAAAGGCTGTAACAGGAAGTTACATGGAATAAAATCCTTTCATTCTGTAGTGTAAAACAATAAAATCAAGGTTTGAAGCTTGGACAAAGACTTTAAACAGCTTTTCTCATGGCTACGGATTGCCTCTTTTTTTTTTTTAAAGATTAATCTGTTTTCCCTTTTATTGAATGTTTCTGGAAAAGAGGGAAAAGAGGAAGGGAACTTGAAGAATTGGAAGGGATTGAGCTTTCAACTAAAGTTTTAAAAACTTCAGCAGAGATCTGTGTCATCCTCCTTATGCTCCCCAGCATTTCACAGTACTTAACTCTGAGAATAGCATTAAGTATAATTCATGGAAAAAGACAACAAACAGCACTAATGTGCTTGATACATTGTGCTTGATGCTGGAATCTAAACCTGCTTTAGGGATAAACAAGACAAATAAAAGAAAAAGATAGGAAGATAGAATACATGACTTCTATTTCTGATTGCGGCCCGTACTTGCAGGAGGCAAACAGAACCCATAAACAATTTTTTTTTTTTTGCGTAGCAATTTTTTTTTTTTTTTAAAAAAATCACCTGTTATGTATTTCTGACTGCTTCTCTTGCTTTCACAATGAGTGTTGCAGTCATCACATTGCAAATAACATCTTGACTGGGTTAGCCCTACTCTCCCTTGTATAGCAGTAGGGACCACAAATTTTTTTAAAAAATTAAAAGAAAATAAATATTATGGAAAAAAAAAGTAAAAGTGAGTGAGGACCGGTTGGCAGAAATGTATATCTGACATATCAGGACCTAGCTGAATTGGTAGCACTGACAATGTTTCTGAATCCTCGTGTGGCTTTTCTGAGACTTTAGGATCACAGCAGTAATGGGCAAGCAATTCTATATATCTCCTCTGGACAAGGCATGATCCTAACAGAGTCTTTAAATTGCATTTGAAGTTCTTACTTGGATTGATTTTGGTTTTGTGTTGCCATTGTGTCTCTTTCTAACAAATGTTGATAGAAATAGATACAAATGTTGATAGAAATTGTACCTTTCTCTCAGACTTCAGCCAATTTCTGTAGTGGTTTCATTGCCAAATTTTATATAATTATATGTAATTATGCATAATTATTATATATAATTTCCAGATATTTCATTATGTGCCCCAATGAATGTTTTCCTTCTGTTTACCAGCAATTATCACTGGCCCAGTTGAACTCCACCTTCCTTAGCTCAGACAAAATGTTCTCCCAAACTATTGCTCCAGGTATCCATTTGTATTAAATCATTTTCTATTTCCCTGTTTGGTAATATAGATACATATATGTGTGCTCACTGCAAATCTGAACTCTTGGATTTCCTGTGGGAGTAGGTACAAACGTTTCTTATGCAGAATGCTGTTCTCATGTGCTAGGTTAATGTCAACTGTACAGTTTCAGTGTCAGATTTTATCCTATTGATTAGCTGGTTTGTTTTCCTTGGATCCATCCAAGGAGAGAAAACTCTGTGGAATCTCAAGCTGCTTGATAAAGAGAGAAATAACAGCATGGGTTTTTCACAGACAGGATGAAATCATGGTTTCCAGGGAGACCTCAGATTCATTTGTTGCAGCCAGAATGCTGAGCTGCCAGCTGTGGTGCATAACTTGTCCATCCTATATTGTTTTCCAGTCACTTGTGTATCAGTCCATAAGCTCAGCTGCTGTGGTGAACCTCTTTTCTCTTTAACCCATAGTAACTAATTGCTGGCGCTTGGTGCAGTATCCCCTTGGAGTGGGAGAAAATCCAATGAAGCGTGAAGTGCCAGAATAAATTGGATTTAAAAATGCAAACTTTCTGTGACTTAAGATGTTGGAGCACAAATGCAAACTTTTCTGGCTGTAGACTGGAAGAGACTGTGGGTTTGCTGTGCTTTACTGAATCATATGAAATATAAACAGTTAGCTTATCCTACCTAAGGGGCTTCTTTTATTTCAGGAGTATGTCTCTTCTTACTTGGTTAAAAACATATGCCACCTGCTGCCAACTTGGTTCTTCATGTGTAGCATCAAAGTTGGTATAAAGCCTTTATACACTCGGTATAAAGTTTACTTTCCAAAATCTGCCAAAATTATAGTAATTCCTTAAATCCTCGCTGTGCTTTTATGTAATCTGCATAATACTTTATGTAGTCTGTACGTTAAAGCTATAAATCTGGAGTGTAGTACAAATTCCTATAGGTTATTTTGCATATATTTAATAGCTCTAATAGTGGAAATTGTAATCATGTTGCAAAATAGCTTCATTTAAACTACTAGCCCATTGGTTTGGTTTTTTTCTTAAGTATCCCTAAAATGTCTTTTGGAGTAAAGATTGAAGTGGTGTTTTTTTCAGTAAATTGAGCAATGCTCTTTTGGCTCTTAAGTCAACCATTTTTAATAAGAGGTTTAAATCGTGGTTGTGGTACAAACGATTGAAATATCAAACATAAACCTGAAGGAGTTGTTAGTGCCTTTACTGAGCTTTGGTGGAGAAATAAAAAATAGGAATGTTTGGGCAGTGGGCATAGGCCATGCTAGTGCATGTTTGATGTATATACAGAGATAGATGAGAGATGATTTCTGAAAATGCAGATGAGATATGATGCCTGAGTGTCTCTGTTGACCTATCAGGTAGGTGTTTAGTCTTTAGGAGGGAAGAACAAAGCTGTGCCTCTTGCTCTTGCCACTGTTGTAAAAAAGGACAGCAAAGGTGGTTGGAATGGAAGGAAAGGCCCAAGGAGAAGCCCCATTAACCTTTCCATTTGTGTCCAGGCAATGCTTCTGCTTGCTTTCAGGGTTAGGAAATAGAATCATAGAATCATAGAACAATCAGGTTGGAAGGGACCCATCGGATCTTCTAGTCCAACCATTGTGTACTTTGTGTAGCCTTGTATTCTTGCATAGACTAAATGCTGATATTGCTTAGCCAGAATGGAACCGTTTTACAACTACTTTTCATTCTTGTTGCACTAACTATTGAAGAAAAATAAAGAAAACTTAATACACGTGTAACCTACATATGTAATTTTCTTACTTGATCCCTCTTGATAAAAACTCATCCAAAGTACTCTGCAATTATGTATTTAATGTTGCAGAACACTCCTGGATGAGTGTGATTATACTGGTGAATATGCCAAAATAGTTCATTCCAACACAGAAATGGAAAGAAGTTGTATGGGGAATACTAATGTGCTCATTGCTGTAGATTTTATCTATTTATATATGATATTGCATTTATGCACATCTGTGTATGTGTAAACTGAGCCTAAGTTGATGATGCCTTCACAGTCTCACTCCTCCTAGGAAATGCTATTATTCTTTTAAATGTTTACAAGTTTAATAACCTCATCAGTTGTGCCCAGCAAGAAAAATAAATGAAGAGGTACAATATGTGGAAAATATGAATGCAGAATGGATCTGAAATCCAAGTAGAAATAAATACAGATTCAGATGTATTACTTGTTAAAAATAACTGACTTGGAGTAACCTCATAGACTTTTGAATGCTTAGAACTGGCAATATAAGGTGCAGTTAGGAATGAATAGATAAATATATATTTAATTGCACTAACATTTTATTTCTAAAACTTGTTAATTTTGAAAACACTGACAACAAACAGAAGAAGAAGGTGAAGCAGTATTGCATTGCATTTCCATATTATTTAATGTATATAAAACAGGATTTTCAGGGTTCCTTTTCTCTTGCTTTTCAGTTTCTGTAGTATTACGTAAGTTTTGGAAATGCAAAGAATCTTCTGTATGTCCTTTCAATCATTATTGTTGCAATGTTTTAATATTTGTTCCTTTGTATGCCAGACCTAACGATCTCTAGTTGAATTAAGAGATGTTTATACAGTGATGTAATATGAAAGAAGTGTTAATTTATATTTGGAAGTTGAGATAATATATATAACCTTTAGTCTGGTTATTTTCTCAGTATGCTGGAAAAGGTTACAGTCATACCCTTCCTGGCTTCCTTCTTAGGCAGTAACTAGCAATGAGGAGAAGTGAAGGAAGGAGCTCCTTTCAGTATATTTCTTCAGTGTAGTTCTTAAGCAAGAAGTCTTCATGCAGCAGAGAAGCCAGGGTTTTCAGAGAAAGAAAATCTTTCTCTCTGCATTTCCTAGTTTTAATAGTGACAAAACTGCACTGAAGAGCAAATATTTTTGATTCTGAAAGACTCCAAATTGCTCTAAATGGAAATTTTCTTCAGACACAATTCCTCAGAAGAGTAAAATGTCTAGGTGTTGGAAAGCTGGATATGGAAAGACTGCATCAGTAAACTCTCTTTTGAGATACAGAAGGTGCTGCTTTTAGACATCTTAAATGAAAAATGGAAATACTGCCTAAACTTGCTTAGGCAGCTAAATTTCCTGCTGAAAACCTTATTTGGAGGTGAAATTCTGCTGTATAGGCATACAGGAGAGATGCTATTGTTTGAACAGGCCTTATGAGGAACAGCTGAGAGAGCTGGGGATGTTTAGCCTGGAGAAGAGGAGGCTGAGGGGAGACCTCATTGCTCTCTACAACTACCTGAAAGGAGGTTGTGGAGAGCAGGGAGCTGTGCTCTTCTCCCAAATGACAGGGAACAGGATGAGAGGGAATGGCCTCAAGCTCCACCAGGGGAGGTTCAGGTGGAACATTACAAAAAAATTTTCCCAGAAAGGGTCATTGGGCATAGGAACAGGCTGCCCAGGGAGGTAGTTGATTCACCTTCCCTGGAGGTGTTTAAGGCACGGGTGGACGAGGTGCTGAGGGACATGGTTTAGTGTTTGATAGGAATGATTGAACTCGGTGATCGGGTGGGTGGGTCTCTTCCAACCTGGTTATTCTATGATTCTATGAACCTCTGTGCACTTCTGTGTAGCAGAGCTGTTTTGAGAGTTGCATGACTTTGCCATCCCTAAAGTGCTGGCATCCTTGAATTCATTCAAAAATCAAGTAGAAGCTATTAGTTTCAGTAATGGTTGTACCACATGTCCACTGTGTAGGAAACCTCAGTTCAATTCCCTTCCCAGTCAGAGGTGTTTGGTGGCCCTGCTTGTGCAAAGCCTGCTGTATAGCAAAATTGCAGTACCAGAAGAAAACGGGATACATTGCAGGAACGGACTGGTTGATTTAAGCTGCTTAAAATGACACAGGATGTAGGTCAATCAATGTGTCACCCATTTCCAGACTTCATTGAGTTTTCCTCTTATATGTGACAAAAATACATTGAGAGGGCTGTAATTTCTCCGTCACTGATCATGAACTCGGAGCACAGGCTGATGCCGCCATGCTGTTTTGAACCCTCTTTCTCTCCTGCCTTTGGTGAAGACAGAAATAATACTCTGATAACTCTGCTTTGGTGGAGAACAGAGTATGCTATCACCCTATGGGTCATGGTTCAAGAACCTGATCTTTAGTAGTGCTGCTATGGTTTTACCTTTCGTTTACTCTGAGATGCAGGGATACTTGTCGGAGTCTTGATGCCAGTCTCCAAGATACTGAAAAATATCTGGTGCCCAAAAATATCTACAACCTGTCATTCAGAGGCCTTTGCATAAGCTGTTTGGGATCCATCTGTGCCTGGCAGACTATTTTGCCCCAGGGGACTGTTTCTGCTGACTAAACATCCTTTTTACTATCAAAGTGACATGTGAAATACAATGATAAAAAGTGTAACGTGAAGAACAGAAGAAAACTATGATGATACACACTAAAGGCCCACCCAATCCAGTATTTGTCTCAGTTAACGTCTGTTAAGTCCTTGTGGCTTTAATTTAAATAGTTTTTTGGAGTTGGGAGATAGCCAAAGGCTTGCTTCTGCCACCCTGTGCATCACCAGGATTACGAAGCCTCTGGGTGCAATGCACTATCCCATTTAAGGTGGAAAAATGCAATAACCATGGGGGATGCCTTGAAAAATACAGTAACACTTATGCTATTTCTCCAGTAGTGCTGTCTCAGTCCACAATCCTTTACTTTATCTAGATACAATGTCTGTTTATTAGTTTAGTATTGGTGTGTGGATTTATCTTCCGTGAGCTTCCATATACTAAAAGTAGTTTAGTATAGCTGAGAGATGGGAAAGCAGTTTCATAAATTTTTTCCTGGTTACATTTGATAAAATCACAAACTAATCACAAGAGGTGATTTGGAAGAAGACAAGGCTAAAAGTTTTATTTAAAATATTCTTTTTGGGGTTTTTTTTATTCTTCGCATAGCTTAGCATAATTTCATAGAATCATAGAATATCTCATTTTGGAAGGGACCCTTACAGCTCATCAAATCCTGACTACCGCTGGCGGAAGCAAAGGGAATAAGGAAGAAGCTGCTACCCTTAGTGTTTCCCTGCACACTGTGACCCATCTTCTGCAGCTTCACCAGCAGTGATAGGTGTGAGTAGCCAGCAGAGCTCTCAGGAGCAGAGAAGAAATCAGTGAGCAATTCCATGGAACACCACAGAGATAACTTTTCTCTGTTTCTCTCAAAAGAAAATGGAGGTAGAAAGCACATTGTTAGTAGTGGTGAATTTTGGCTTTTGGTGATATCAGTGGAGAGGTGCTGGGTTGATATTAATCGTGGCTTCTCCCTAGTGGCAATAAGACACTCAAGCAAGTATTTTCTGCAAGTAATTTCGAGTATACTTCTGTTACCTGTGCTGTAATTACTGTGTCAAGAAGACAAAAACCTTTGTTGTCTGTAGTTGTTGGTTTGGCATCTCTTTTGACTGTTAAAAGTGCAGTGGTATGTTATAATTTTATTTCAAATAAATTGAATGTTGGCTAATTCCTGGAATCCTCATTGGCTGGCTACTTACATCTTGGATTTATCCTTTTAATTTTGGTTCTATTAATAGGTCCAGTTTGGACTACTAAGCACTTATTTGGCTTTATACTTCCAATGAAGTTCTTAAGTTCAGTATCTCAGATATTTTTCCAGCTTTGCCGCAAATGAAATGCAGGACTCTCACAAATACATGGAAAATCTGATCCATTGAGGGAATACAATTTGATTCTGCAAATCAGATAAGCCTATTTTGCAAATTATTTTACTGATTCTTTTTAAGAAATATAAATTGGAGCATAGTTTTCACCAAAAGAAATCTTACTCTGATATGAAAATGTCATTATTTTAATATTTTTCAGTATAAAGATGTACACTTTAGGGTGCTGTAGTGTTCAGTAGTGAAGAATGGAAAATCTTCACTGTGAGAAGTGAGACATGTATGATTGCAGACTTGTAATTCCCTCTGACACTCCCCCACACTCATACCTGATGGCTTGTTAAACTTCCCCCAATATTATTTCTTTTACTCCTGGAGTGAAAGAGAGTTAGGATATGCCCCTCATACAAAGCCAGGGAACAGCAGTTCTCTCTGCTCAGGTAGGTGGGACTGATGGTTGGGAGGAACTTGCAAATCTTTCTTCTTCCTTATTCTGCCTTTCTTGCTTTTTGGACTCCTGTTTCATAGAGTTTTAAGACAATTTGATGCGACCCAGTCAGTGAGGTTTGCAAGGGGCATGTCAGTAGTTTTGGACTCCTGTTGTTTAAAATGTATACTTGAATGAAATAAATGCAAATGAATGATAGAAGGGAGAGCACAGAGCTGAAAAATTCAGAGGACAGGACATTTCTCCTGAGTGTGTGCATAGAACATGCCACAGCATATCCTCATGAATTTTCCTTTCCTTAACTTCTGAATCTCCTGAGTCTCACTGGGTCAATATTTGCAGGAAGATGAGCAGAGATGAAAAGGAGTGATGCAGTTTAAGGCAGGCTTTAGTGGCTTCTGCAGGGGTAGGTGAAAGGATAGCTGCACCAGTAAGCAGGCTCCCAGCATCCCCACCTGGCATGAAGTGCCTGTGCTTATGCCATGGAGCACATATAAGTTTTGTGCTGCAGGGAGTGTGGTGTTAAAATAATTTTGGTGTTTTAATACTCTATTTTATTTGCAAAAAAAGGTGCAATGTTAGTGGGAGCAGTCCAAGAACTCATTTTAGTGGACTGGTGCAGCGAAGTCACAAAATTGCTTCTTTTAATTTTCCTTTTACATAGTTTCTATGATGATAAACACCAAAAATTTGATGATGTAGTGTTGTGATATTTTCCTCAGTTAGCTTTTTCATGACTACTCCTTGTAAATTTTCTGGACCCTTTTGGGGTTGTTAGTGGGAGGATTCTATAGGATTTTATGGTTTGTTGGTTAGCATTGTGGGTTTTCAGATATATTTCAGTTCAGTGTACAATACTCTATCTTTCTGTTCCCAACTGTAGGCATATATTTTTCTGATATTCTCAAGGAATGCAGTTGTCTTTCTTTGATTATCTGTTGTTCAAATTCCCACATAGATTTAACTTTGTATGTTCTTCTTTGGTATCACTCAATTTGGCCTCATGAGAGATGTGATTTACCCTTCAGTAAACCCTTGCCACAGAAAAGGCTGAACGTGATCTTGAAGGAACAATTGTACAAACCATCAAGTCTCAAATAATCAATATAAACTACCCATTTAGACTCCAGTAAAATTTTCACATGTATCACATGCCTGCTAGTCATTCACCTGACTTCAGAGTTTAAAGAAATCCTTTTTGAAATGTTTGGGATAAGAAACTGTCACTTAATCTGTTTACATGATGTTGACATCCCAGTATTTGTGTCGCATCACTGGACCAGTGCTTCTTACATCCTATCCCATAGACTCCAAAGTGCTTAATCTGATTCTTATGTTCTGACACAAGCTAATGTGAATAACAAAGTACAGTGTTACCTTGCAATTATCTGCAATCTGGAAGAGGTATTTAATAACATAATAATTATGGCTTCCCATTTTTAAGTTTTGAGGATTATATTTGGTAACAGTAGCATTTCCTGGAAATTTATTTTTATGCATTCCTTTAAGTTGTTTATGGAGATTTTTTTAATTTTTTTCTTAATGGAATGAGTGCTTTATAAGCAGTGGAAAAAGCAAAGAAGCTGACTGAAAAGCCAAACTATCTGATTTTATCGGTCGTCTTCTATTTTGGAAATGCAGATAATGAATCTACCAGAAATGAATCTGACATTGAAATTACTACCTTTCTACTTATTAGTGTCATGCTCCCACACCTTTGCAATCCCATTTCCCATATAACTTACCTAAAAACATCATGTCGGGTATATGCATCTTTAGGGAGAAGGCTCTGTGTTTAATTGCTGCAGAATTTTGGTGCCAATAACATTAGACTGGCTGCTGGTTGGCTACTCAGTATGTTATCATGATTAAATGGCTTTCTCTTCAATTTACTCCCTTGACTAGTCTTGGAAAATAGAATAGTTGCTTATTTCCATTTGTCTGTTTTTTTCTGCTAAGAGGTGCTTGTGATAGGCATGCTGATTTTTGTTTTGTTTCCAGCACTACAGACGTTTCTTGACTGCTGCCAGTACCTGGCAGTAGTGTGATGGACATCTTGTCTGCCCCGAAGAGTTCAAAATTAAAGCTCAACAGTATAAAAAGGAAAAATATACATAGCTTCCATCTCCCCCTTCAATATGTTGGCTGGCTTTTAATTTTGTTTTATAATATTTTCATTTATTTTTGACATTTTAAGTAAGTGTGTAGATTATTTTGGTGTGGGTGTAAGTAAAGGTTTATGTCTAGAAGAAAAAGATATGAAGGGGGAAGGAGTCTTGGCCTTACTCAAGGAAAGCATTTCAGTTCTAGGAAATGGACTGAAAAAAAGAGCAGGGAGTGTTAGTGACAAACTTGCATGTAGTAGATAAAAACTAACATGACTGAGAAAGCAAAGTCCGAAGAAAGGAGGAATAGTCTTATAGCCAGATACAAAATTAAAGGCATGAAACTGAAGGATAGTATAATAAATTTGCCCTGAACTGCTACTGAAAATTTGTTCGGAATTTAGCCTCTTTTTTTTTTTTTCTTAATGGTTTAGAGATTTTCATGCACTATGGAAAAATTTAAGAGCAGTAGATTGGTTGGTCACTTTCTGGACAACACAGTGACAGTGTTGTCCTGAATGCAAACCAAATAAATCTATAGAGGAAAAACTTTCAGTTAAAATATGCAAAGGTAGACATAAGATATTGTAAAATTCTGTTCTTTGTTATATTAATGACATTTGATTGACCAAGTCTCTGTTTACATGAACAAGTACCACTTGATATGGTTTAGTAGAAATCAAAGAGTCGTAGGATAGTTGAGGTTGAATGGGACCTCTGGAGGTCATCTGGTCCAAATTCTAGAGTCAGTTGCCCAGGACCATGTCCAGAAGGCTTTTGAGTATCTCCAAGGATGGAGACTGAGCACACTCTCTGCACAGAGAATCTTGAAATGAATGGATCTTTAATACAGTACTCCAAAAATGTGTCTTTTCCGTTATGATTCTATTTCTTTGCAATCAACATAAGTAGTAATATGGCTTAGTTTAAGTATATTTGTGAAACTATGTTTATGACAACATGAGACCAGAATCGCGTGTTTGCTTCAGGAGACTTTGGGCATATAATTCAGAGCCTGTGATAACAAAGGAGGCATAAACAGAGGAAAAAAAATTGAAACTGCATATAATTTATGGAACTTTGTGCGTTATGGTCTGTGGGACTTGGCTCTACTGGGGTAGCACTGGGGCTCGCTGACACCGTGGCAGCTGGTGCGTTCGCAGACCTGAGGTTGAGGAGTCAGAAGTGGTCTAAAATCCCTGAAGTAGGCAGGTGTGAGCGTTGAGACTGAAGTAACATCTGTCCGGCAGTACCTGATACGTAAGCACTTGCAGTATTTTGGAGCTGGAGCTGTCAAGTCTTTGGATAATGACTGTGGAGTGGGATAGCATCTGTTTTGTAATATAATAACAATTTTTTTTCATTTCCTCCCCATTTAGTTTAATCTTGAGACTCTGAAAAACACAATACACATGGCACAGATAGTCATATATTTTCAGATGCTGTTAAGTCTGCTACTTCATGATTACATCTCAGCTGAAGATGGGGAAACAAGAGCAAGTAAGTCTTAATTTTTATATTTCAAAGGATTCCTTGAATTTATATGATTCATTTTCAGGCCCACATGCATACTTCTGTTAGTGGTGGTTGTTTTCCAGTATCATTTTCCAGGTAAAGTCATATAAGATAAGTAACTTAAATATCTTTTTTTTTCTCCTTTATGAAAGGAATATCTTTATTTCTTTTTGTGTCTTGGAAATGCCCAGTTGGACAGGTGGAAATGTAAAGCTCTAGTCTTGAATATTTATAATTTCATTTCTTCAGAAGTAGTGTTTTGAATAGCTCAGTATTATGTGAGAAGCTAAATAAGATAAAGATTCTGTGAGAGGAATGTGAGATAACCCGAACTCTTGTACAGAACTTAGTGCATATTCTTTAGAATTAGCATCTCAAGCCCTAGCAAACCAAGTTTTTTGCTCTAACTCCAGTTTATTGAAAAGAAAAAGCTAAAGTAAGGTAGCTTTTTGAAAGAAACAATGGCTGAATAAAACTGTGGAAAACTCCCTCTGGCTGCAGCGATACTTTCAGGGTAGGTCTTTTTTTTCTCCAGTTTTGCTCTCAGTCCAGCAATTCTTAGTATTTTATAACAAATTTTATAAAGAAATAAATAGCAGCTCCCATGACCCCGCGTGCCATGGGGTCAAAATTATCTTTCCTGATTTGGTACTTTTCCTTGGCACCTTGTGTATCAGTTATCCAAGTTACTTTCGCTGTTGATAGAAGATGATTCTTCGCTCTAGAGAGTTATTCCCTCCCATGTGAGGATGTGCATATAAGATATAGGATTATCCTACAGAAATTCTTCTGTCTGTCCATGGCCTGTACTTGGCAATTTAGTCTGAACGCTCCATTTATAATTGACTACAGCTATCAGGGCTGAATCCGTGCCCGAGTAATCATGCAGTTACATTAGATTTGTTAAATGCTTAAGTGATCTTATATCCTAAAGGCTGAGCTTTCACTGAGCATTTTTCTGCTGCTGAAATCAGAATATACTACCAGCAACTTTCAACTGAGATTCAGTATTTTATGCTAACTAGTTCTCTGAGTACCATGCAGCAGTGTCAGAAATCAATTAAAATGTATTTGTAAAAGGACTGGATATTACTGCAGAATTCTGGAGTATTCAGACTATAGCCTTCCTCTGCAGTGTGCTTGATTTGCCAATAAAAATGCATTTTTATGTTTATCATCTCTGCTGACAAAGAGGTATGGAAAAACCCAAAATGTATTCTTCTCTGCTGATTGCATGAAAGGCAATTGCCAACTGAGAAACTGAATTCCAGAATTTTTCATAATCGTTTCTGCTGATAATGTAAAAACCAGAAAATGTTATGATTTTCAGACGAGGGTGGATCTGTGTGGCTTACTGAAACAATCTTGTTTTCTCTGATACAGTCAGCTGATTTTTTTTTTTTCCAAATGGAGTCTATTTGTCAGTATAGATCCTCATATGAACAGTAATTGATACAAAAAATATTTCCTGTGGAAGAAGAAAGTGGAAGAGTTCATTAGAATATTTGTTTGATATTTGTTTTTTTTCTTAGGTTGCAGAACTGCTCCAGCGGATTTAGTTTTTATCTTAGATGGCTCTTATAGTGTTGGCCCAGAAAACTTTGAAATAATCAAAAGCTGGCTTGTCAATATTACAAGAAATTTTGACATAGGGCCAAAGTTTATTCAAGTTGGAGTTGTCCAGTACAGCGATTACCCTGTACTTGAAATTCCCATTGGAACTCATGAATCCACTGAGAACCTCATCAGGGAAATGGAGTCCATACACTACTTGGGAGGAAATACAAGAACAGGAAGAGCTATCCAGTTTGCCTTTGACCATGTTTTTGCAAAATCTTCAAGATTTTTAACAAAAATAGCAGTTGTTCTCACTGATGGAAAGTCCCAAGATGAAGTCAAAGACGTAGCAGCAGAAGCAAGGAAAAATAAAATCACGTTGTTTGCTATTGGTGTTGGCTCAGAAATCGAGGAGGATGAACTTAAAGCTATTGCCAACAAACCCTCATCAACTTACGTATTTTACGTTGAAGATTATATTGCAATATCAAGAATTAAAGAAGTTATAAAGCAGAAACTCTGTGAAGGTTAGTAACTGATTATAACAAATTTAAGGTGTGCAGAATGTAGTTCTGTACCAATATCTCTTTATTTCACAAGCACCATGCAAGAATAATGTCACTTTTTGATAGGAATGGTTGGACTAGAAGATCCGATGGGTCCCTTCCAACCTGGTTGTTCTATGATTCTATGGCACCTGATAATTTTTACTATGATCTTCTTTCATTTAGATCTTGTTTGCAGAAATCACTCCCAAATGTTATTTTCTCCATTAAACAAAGAGATATATTTGAGAAAGACGTGATGGTTTGACATGGTGTATGTTTACAGAATCACAGAATCGTTTAGGTTGGAAAACGCCTTTATGTAGCATTTTGCCCTAAGCCCCAAATTTTTCTCATTGATAAAGTTTAGAAATCCTAAAATAGTTGAGCAGTTCTCATAGCACTGACAATATAGGGCTTGCTTTATCCTTTTCCTAGGTGCAGCTGATATTCATCGACAATCTAGCATTTCTTCTTGACAATTGAGGTAATAGACTATCATTACAAACAGAATTCTTCTGCTAGTATGTGTTGAAAAAAAACCCAAGAAAAACTCCTGGCAAATGTGCCTGGAATTGTAGCAAACTGTTATAATCTTTTTTAGAAGGATTTAATAGAAGAACTAGCCAAGATTAACATTGTAAAATGACTTTTTAGCTTTAGAATGCTAGCAGCATTACTGTCTTGAGTTTTCTGATAACTTTGTAGAACAATAGTTTTGATATATATAATATATATAAAAGATAGCAAATTGCTTTATAAATGTCTTTAGAAGGTGAACTCAGGAGGATGCTATAACTATAATACAGCAAATATTTGTTAGTGCTATTTTGTACATGCTTTATTACCAAGAATTGGTGCAAGTCATATTTTGGTTGTACCATATTTCTGCACTCAGTAAGGATGAAAAACAGTTTTCGTGTGCTGTCCCTTTGAGTATGGAGTTCATTGAAAAGATACAGTGGTACTTATGTCTATGATAACAGTGTTTGCTTCTTGATATGCTTACAAAAATCATAAATCCTTGTGGCTGATGCAGTAAGGCGATCAGTCCAAAAATTAAACCAGCTAAGTGTAGCTAAATTCTTTAATAAAACTTAATGCAGGGAGAAATTCTCCAAAATAAACACAATGTTTTCTTTAATTAAAATTTAGAAGAATGACATTATGTTTCATCAAGATGGGTGTCCTGATTTGAGTATTAACTGGTATCCTTTAAAATTCAGTGTGGTATTTGAAAGGACTCTTACAGTGATGATCTGCGAGTAGTGACTACGTATAAAAAGTGTACTTAATGTTTTACTGTAACTGACCCTGTGCCTCTAGTCTCTTACGTTGTGTTCTTCCTTTAGCATTAAGATACCTCTCTTGGAGAACAATCAGAGCCAGTTGACAATTTTATTTCCAACCGCAATGTCTTTAGCAGGTGAACTGAAAGATGAGTAAACTGGAAATTTTATATCTGAGTGGTGGATTATTTTATTCATGTTGTTTAGAATAACTTTGACTCTGGAACAGGAATTTCCATGAGGGCAAAGCAGCAACGATTTGGCTGTGTTCAGCCACATGAAACTGTTTGAAAATTGTCTTGATTGTCTTCGTTTTAATGTCTGAAAAAATGCTGACCTTTACTCTGTGGTGTTTTAGGTGGCCAAGAAGGCCAATGGCATCCTGGCTTGTGTCAGAAATGGTGTGACCAGCAGGTCCAGGGAGGTTATTCTCCCTCTGTACTCAGCACTGGTGAGGCCGCTCCTTGAATACTGTGTTCAGTTCTGGGCCCCTCACCACAAGAAGGATGTTGAGGCTCTGGAGCGAGTCCAGAGAAGAGCAACAAAGCTGGTGAAGGGGCTGGAGAACAGAACCTATGAGGAGCGACTAAGAGAGCTGGGGTTGTTTAGCCTGGAGAAGAGGAGGCTGAGAGGAGACCTCATTGCTCTCTACAAGTACCTGAAGGGAGGTTGTAGAGAGGAGGGAGCTGGCCTCTTCTCCCAAGTGACAGGGTGAAAAAAATTGTTGAACTTGTCATCCAGAAAGGACAGCATGGCTAAAAGAGTCCCCAGATACTTAAGGAATATTTAATCCTTAATATTTATGCTGGAAGTGGAATGTTTGTTTCTGTAGTATTCATATTCTCAAGCAAAAAAATAGAAAAGATTGTGTCGAAAATGCATTTAAAAACAATACTCAATGCACATCTCAGAATTATGTCGTGAGGATGTTAAAAAAAGTGCCTTTGTGCTAGATAGTGAGATTTAACAACAACATGTTATTTGATGATTCAGGAAGGAAAAATAAATCATCTGGAAACTATATAGAAACAATAAAAGGGAACAAGATTTCAGTCTAGGCTGGAGAGTTGCTGTGACTGGTACTGTAGACTGGAAGCAAAGCCCTGTTTCCCGTGGAAGAAGGTTCTTAATTTTGCCACTGACTTCTGCATCCTGTGTAATGGCTTGTTTGGTTATCAAATAGTCCTGCCAGAAGATAATCTAGAAAACCTAAAAAAATTCTACCTATTCAAGGCCAGGTAGAATGTGGTTTTAGGCAGCCTGGTCTGGTGGGAGGTGTCCCTGCCCATGGCAGAGGGGTTGGAACTGGATGGGCTTTAAGGTCCCTTCCCACGCAAACCATTCTAATCCTACGATTAGTGGGAATGTTTTCTTGTAATTCTTCCATGTACCATTGGAAAGAAAGTATTTTTTTAATGTGTAATTTTACTTATGGTTAACTTATATTCTATTAGTCTGGAACAGTTACTTTGGCATTAATCCAGAATAATGGCCCTCACCCTTAAAGTAGTACAATTTCTGCATTTATTTCTTTTATTTTACACCAAATTCCTAATACTGTAACCGATAAGAGATTCTTGCGTTCATTTTCTTGTCAGTTTATATGATTATCTGTAATCTTTATTAATGTCAATACAGTTTTAAGCTTTGAAAATACATGAGTTTAGAAGATGTTGCCAAAATAACAATACAAAGTGAAGAAACCTGAAAAAATAAAGGGTTATTACTCTTACTTAATATCATAAGTATGTTGATTTAAAGCCTGTTTTGAGAAGAGTGAGAAGAAAAGTTATGTTGGGCTTTGTATTTCCTCTTCTTTTTATTCTGGAAGCATTCAGAAGGTAGACATTTTAGTTTCCAAAATGTGGTCACAGAGGTCTTACAATTTGTGGTTTTGTAGAACCAGACAGATAATTTTGAATATAATTTTAACTTGTGAGTCAGGTGGCATTTGGCTGTGGGGAGAAACAGAAAACTAAGGGCTACTCCATGTACCTGTAGCATGTCCTCATAGGCTGGATTGCCTTTTCCCACCATGGATAGTTTGTGCAGACACTCAGCTGAATTTTCTTAGAGTTTATGTATCCTGCCCCCCCCAACCAGAACACAGTAGCTTCCGACTGCTCTTGGTTTCGTTGGAAAGAGAAGCTGTGCGGTATTACTCATGTTATAAAGAGAAGCCAATCTAGACCTTTGAGCTGATAAATCCCTGGCACTGAAACATGAGTTTTCCAGCCCATGGCTAGTCCAGATGGAGATGAGAGAACTCTCCGCCCTGTCTTTGGAATGTATTACTAACCTCTTTCCTTTCTATGAACCTATGCTTTCCTGAAAAAATAATGGGAAATGAATGATGAAAATGTATTTATTAGACACAGTGTTGCATAATTTTAATAAAAAGTTGTTTGCTTTCTTTTAATTTTTTTGTTACTCTAATACAATAAATATTTTATAGCATTAGATTACTTACATATTTCACTTTTTTTTTTTTTAGACAAATTAGAGTCACTGCCTACTATTGGTTTTGTGTAAAGAGAATTTAACAGAGATAACATTCAGCTACCTTTAGTTTCACAGAAAATATATGCCACAATACCTGTCCTGTGAGAATAGAAACACAGAATTATAGAATCAACGGGTTGGAAAAGACTCACCATATCATCGAATCCAACCATTCCTACCAATCAGTAGCCTCAAGCAGAGTTCAGTGTAACATACAAAATAGGAATCCCTCGTGAGCAGAGGAAGATGAAGAAAATAATTGTAGACAATTCTACCTTTGTCCATTTTATAGTTGGGAGACATGCAGAATTAAAAGAGATTGTCAGTGCATCATGGAAATTAACATCTACAATTTTTAAACCACACAATTTTAGAGATTTAGTTATTGTAATATGTTTTAACTACAATTAGTGACTATTCAAAATACTAAGTAGACGTAATCTGAGTAAAATATGATATCTCAGTATTGTATTCTTGCTTCATGTCTCTGAGGATTCTACGTGTTGCTCTTCTTGTGCCACACTTAATGGGCTCTTCTCAATTGTCTTTTATTTCTTGAAAGGCAGCTCTAAAAAATAAGTAGGTTAGAGGTAACTTTTTGAAAATTTTAAGTCATATTTTGAACTATATTTGCATTTATTACTCTGCAGAATCTGTTTGTCCAACAAGAATTCCAGTGGCCGCTCGAGATGAAAAAGGATTTGACATTCTTGTAGGATTAGGTGTGAAGAAAAAGGTGAAAAAGAGAATTCAAATACCAACCACTAATGCCAAAGCTTATGAAGTAACCTCACATGTCGATCTGTCAGAATTGACGAGGTATTTAAATTTATAAATGACCTTCTAAATTTAGTAAGATTTTTTTTTGTTTGTATAAAGTGTGAGAGACTCATTTTAAGATTTATGTGAATGTTCAATATTTCCTTTTCTCCCTTCCTTCACCCTTATTTAGGAATGTGTTTCCAGAAGGTCTGCCTCCATCCTATGTCTTTGTTTCCACTCAAAGATTTAAAGTAAAAAAGACATGGGATTTGTGGAGAATTCTAAGTCTGGATAAGAGACCACAGATAGCAGTCACTGTTAATGGAGAAGAGAAAACATTGTCATTCACTACAACAAGTTTAACAAACGGCACACAGGTTATTACTTTTGCTGCACCTCGTGTAAAGGTAAGGAGTAAGTTATTATTATGGTGGAAAACCTATTTGAGTGCATGTTATTCCTTTGCCCTTTATGGGGTTTTTTTTAAAAAAAAGAGTACTTTTTAGCTGCTTAAGCATTTAAAAAATAGATAAGGGGTGTACTTTACCCAGAAGAGTAAGTAGCAGCTTACAAAATGAGAGTTCATCTGGATTTGTCTGGTTCTCTGTTGAATGAAAATTCCTTTCAACTACTTATTTTTCTCGCTGAAGGGATTTGCATTTTTGCAAACCAATTCTATTATCTTCTAAAGGTTCTCTTTCAATCTTTCTTCCCTAATTTCCAATGAAGTATACAACTCTTGTAAGAAAGATTATTTTGATTGCAGGTGAGGCAGATGGAAGGGGATTGAATATCTATACTCTTGCACTTGTAGTGATACAAGAATGTGCAGCCCAGTGACTTCTATTCTGCAGGAAGTATTATTTATGTGAACCAAGAGGGATGCTTCAGCAGACAAAAGTAGAAAAGATTTGCTGCTGGGGTGTTCCATGGCCAAGGGGGTTCAACTTTTCTAGGAAGCGATGGCCTGCATTTGAATCTTTACTCCAAATCAGCTGAAGGAATTTGAAATATAAATCCCCAGAGAGGGAAAGAATTCCATCCAGAAGAAAGTCTTAACTACTAAGCTTTTCTAGGCAGAGTTATTTTATTCTTCTGTTATTGGATGTATAACTTTACTTTTTCTTTCCAAAATTCCTGACTTTATAATTATTTGTAGATAAAATATTTGTTTTTTTAAAAAAAGCAATGTTAAACTTGATTTACTGAAAACTGTTAAAAACTTCATTTTAAGATCAATCCAGAAATCTGTATTTAATTATTTCTTGCATCTTCAGCAACAAATCAATCTTATTCCTGCAGTTCTAGATCCCCATGAACTTCACCGTAAGAGGACTTGTTTCTTTTTTTCTTTTGTGTTTCTTCATGTTTGCATTGCAATTATGGAGAACAATAATTTTATGCCATTTTAGATCTATATGTCTCTTAATGCATTATAAATGTCGCTATGCTTTTAACAGACCTTTCGTTTAATACACTTTAATGATAATTTATCATTTTTACTCACAAAAATGAAAATGTGATAAATTCTGATCTGTTTATTTTATCTTGTAATGAGATCCATTTTAAATAAATAAAACCCAAATCTACAAATGAAAATAAAATAGATACAGAAGTGCTATCTAAGAGTGCATAGAATCATATGATAACCAGGTTGGAAGAGACCCACTGGATCATTAAATCCAACCCTTCCTATCAAACACAAAACCATATCGCTCAGCACCTTGTCCACCCGTGTGTTAAACACCTCCAGGGAAGGTGAATCAACCACCTCCCTGGGAAACCTGTTCCAATGCCCAGCGACCCTTTCTGTGAAAATTTTTTTCCTAATGTCCAGCCTAAATCTCCCCTGGTGGAGCTTGAGGCCATTCCCTCTTGCCCTGTTTCCTGTCGCTTGGGAGAAGGGCCCAGCTCCCTCCTCTCCACAACCTTCTTCAGGTAGTTATAGAGAGCAATGAGGTCTCCCCTCAGCCTCCTCTTCTCCAGGATAAACACCCCCAGCTCTCTCAGCCGCTCCTCATAAGGCCTGTTCTCCAGCCCCTTCACCAGCTTCGTTGCTCTTCTCTGGACTCACTCCAGAGCCTCAACATCCTTCTGTGGTGAGGGGCCCACAACTGAGCACAGGATTTGAGGTGTGGTCTCACCAGTGCTGAATCCAGAGGGAGAATGACCTCCCTCTTAAGTGCTCTTAAGTATGCTCTTAAGTGAAGTAACTTTAACTTCTATTTTGTCTACAGAAGGTAACAAAGATGTATAACATACTGGAAGATTTATGTTTCAGTTTATTCTTGTATAGCAGTTTACTGTGGGATTAATCGCTGATAAATTTAGCTATATAAGAGATAAGCATCTGTTCTAGGCTAGGCTAAGGAGCTAGATAGTTTTTGAAATTAATAGATAAGCTCAAGAAGTAGGTGCTTCTTCCCGGGTTGAATTTCATTTCTAAGGTAGGTGAGATCAATACTTCTTTAAAAGTGTATCGTTTTCCATTACTCATAGAACTATGATAATTGTTTAGACTAAATCTTAAGCTTTAGAGAACTGGGGTTTTTTTTGAGGTGCTGAATGTTATTTTTGGTGTAGTCATTGCAATATTGTGATTCTTTCAGCCAATGTTATGTCGTCTTTAAGATTTTTTTCATAAGAGTTTAAGTAGAAAGACTTTCGAGTACCAATTTGTTTTCACCATGATTTAAGAACTGAAGTGTTTGAGATATTATTTTGCTGCTGAAAAAAGACCTCTTGTTTCATATTTTCAGCAAATACAAGTTTGAGCATGTTCAAGATCATATACCGAAAAAATCTATGCAAGTTATAAAATAATTCTGAAATAGGGATTAATTATTGTCCTGTCAATTACAATGTTTCTTGGCAAATACCTTTTTGCATATACAGTTTACAATTTTTTGTATGATTAAACCTGGAACATTGATCATCTAAACCATTAACAAGCAGTTTAAGTGTTGAAGTACAGTTTTATTGTTAATTAAACTGCATGTTGTTTTAAACAATTCTGTTTTCTTCACTTTTCTTAGATATTGTTTGACGAAGGCTGGCATCAAATTCGTCTCCTAGTAACAGAAGACTTTGTAACTTTGTATATAGATGACCAAGAAATAGAAAGGAAACCATTGCATCCTGTTTTAGGTATTTACATCAGTGGCCTTACTCAAATAGGAAAGTATTCTGGAAAGGAGGAAACTGTGCAGGTAAGTGTATGCTAATATCACAACCATTCAGGAATTCTCCTGCAGGTTGATATTGCATTTGCACCTTCTGTTTTCTTCAACTAACTCTTCTAATTTACACTAGGTTGAAATTTAATACACCAAATATTAATAGTTAGGAGTGTACATAAATGACACCTGCATATAATTTCCTTCTGTCAGTGTATGGCTCATGCTGGTAAAGAGGCAGAGAACAAAATTTTGATGACATTTCTTTTGCATCACCAGCTGTCACAAAAGTACAAGGCATATCAACTCTGTTTCTGTTGTACTGCAAATATTTGATACTCAGACTGCCGTTGTTGGATTCTCCTGTGTTGGAACACCCTCCCCAAAACCCCTGTACCACAGTTCTCCCCCGTTCTGAGAAACATTAAAGTCCTTTTGCCTTCAGCTCTTTGCAGACACCAGAAGGCTGGTTAAAACTTCAAACTGTAAAAGTAAAGGCTGTGTAGACCAGTGGTGAAGACTATTATGTTGACATTTTTCCAGATGCTGGCTAAAGAGATTGTTTCCTTGTATTCATAGCAATGTAGTAATGACACTGTTTGCACTAAGAGTAATGGCAAAAATACCAAGAAATACTAAATTACATAATTTTTTTTTAGTTATTTTTAGTTATTTGAAAGCTGTTGTACTTTTTTTGTACTCTAATGATCTTACCGATCCTATTAAAATATGTTTATTTTTGTACCATCTCTATTAACTCTGTAGATGTATTTACTCAGTTACTTCTGAATTTTGTGTATTTGTAGACAGGCTTCCATTCTATTACTATCATGTTCTAAAAGTGTATATGGAAACTTGGATTATGCACTGTGTGCGTGACTCAGCGTTTCTGGTAGTAACATTGTCTGCATACTCAAATACCCCTTTATGAAAACTACTGAATGTTTCATCAGGGAATTCTGATAGTACTTCAAGCATCTTGATAGGAATGGTTGGGTTTGATGATCCAGTGGGTCTCTTCCAACCTGGTGATTTTATGATTCTATGATTTATTGCAGGAAAAGTAGGGATTTCAGAACTGTAATCGATCATCTCGTGCATATTCTCTGTTGGTGCAAAATGAAGCCATTTTTATAGTTCTGTTCATTTTAGGGTGAGAGGGTTGTTTGTTTGTTGTTGGGTTTGTGTCTTGGTTTTTTGGTTTTTTTTCTCTTAGATCACTCCAAAAATGGGACTTTTATAGATTCCCAGTAACACAATTTCTGAGTTTAAGAATGGTAGTAGCAAGATGTGT